>OZ005649.1:281741648-282992898 GCA_963930645.1 Salticus scenicus | reverse complement strand
TTTTGATAAGCACTAAGCTCGTATCAGTGATTTAATATATTAGATGTGTATTTTACAAAATATTTCAGAGATGCTAAGTAAATGAAAATAAAAGTAAAAAAAAAGTGATTTTATATTAGAATTAAAAGATTTTTGATTATTGAATTAAAGAAAAGACAAAAGAATTTATCTTATCTAATGTAAAGAAAAACGAAGACAAATTGCTTTATCCTAGCTATATGTTGTTCCATGATTGAATTGGTAAGTTCGCAAAGCTTCTTTTGAAGTCGTTTGTCATTACAACTGACGTATAAAAAAATACATCCATTGGTTCCTTTTGAACTTTAAAACCTATATTTTTTATATATTTACAAAAATACATTGTTTAAAGAAATCAAATGAGTGCGTTAAAAAAAATTAACACACTAAATTGTTAAAATTTTTGTTAAAATCTTTTTATGTATATCGCATGCGCTTAAATAACATTTCACATATAAATATGTTCATGAAATCCCTCCCCCCCCCCCCCCAATTTTTTTTTTTTTTTTTTTTGCTTTGTTTTGTTTTCACAGAGAACTAAAACTCACGCGAACTTATTTAATATATGAGTAATACAAATAATAAAAATAAATTTAACTCATAATTTAATTTTTATTCGGACTGCGAAAATAAACAGCTGCAATTTAACAATATTTTTTAAACCATATTTATAACACTTTTAAAAGTATACTCAGCACTTAAAAAAAAAAAAAATCGTCTAAGAAAATTGTTTTACTTATTATTTAACTCTTCTGACAAACTCACCTTAAGTATTCAATTTTTAGAACCACTAATATTTTATACAATTGTTGTACAGAAAAAAGTTTTTTTTTTTCTTTTTTACGCGTTTTTTATGTTATTTCTATTAATTATTATTTTATCTCTTATTCATATAATTACGATCATAGTTTGGATAAAATGCAATACATTATTCTTTCTTCCTCAATTGACAGCGTAAATTTCTATATATAGAAAAATTACGGTTTTAGATTTTAACAATTTGTGCGTATAGAATGATTCATTAAAATAATAAAACCATAAATTATAAAGGTAACAACTCAAATATACATTCACATTTTGGTGTTTATTGAACGTAAAATTGTAATATATTTTCTGTATATGTTTTAACAAATAAGTGAGGAGGACAAATTCAACTCAAAACGTTTCTTCGCTTTTACTTTTATCTGCTTTATCAAAGACTTTTATGTGAATAAATGTGTCTTTTAGATTTTTTTTTAAATAGAAATTAATTTATTTGAGATAGACTAATGTTTATATATATCAAATATATTTTATGTAAAACCAATGTAACACTTAAAAATGAGATAAAAGATACAAAAATTTAAAACTTTAAAAATACATTTTAATTAAAAAACATTAAAACACAAGACAGACGTTTCGGCTAGAACACTAGCCCTCCACAGTGTCAAACATACAAACACAACATTTACAAAAATTCCAAATACCAAATTATGTTTAATTTTATTAAATATTTTATGTAATTTAAAATATAATGAAAATCGGAAATTTATTGTGCCATAAAAACACAAAATTTTTCATCCAAGTAATTTAAAAGCATAAAATATATAAATATATTACTTTATACAGGAAATTTAAATAGCGATATTAATATGTATTAACAATTTAATTTCATGTATTATATATAAAAAAAGAAAGAAAGAAAGAAAGTATTATAAAGAAAGAAAGTATTACAAAGAAAAAAAGGAAAAGGAAAAGAAAGAAAGAGAGAACACAGAAAAATTTAGAGCTGCAAGATTTTTTTAATTTTGTAAAATTTTTTATTTAAAATAATTCATTTATTTACATTTCATATTCACCTATTTATGCTACATAAAATAATTATTTTCTGATACTTAATTTAATAAAAACACGGCAAAATATTTGGACTGTGCCGTCCAAAGCTGAAGACTTTACTATATGTAAATGACTTTGTATTAGATATTTATTTTATTTTTTTTAATACATAAAACTGGTGAATATTTTATAATAATTTTGCTAATTTTAAAGATAAGCTTTATGCGATTTTAAAATTTAATTAGTAAAAAAAATCATTTTGTGTCTGTAATGAGTAGATAGAAAATCAAACAAAGTTAAAACATTTATTTCATACTCATTCCATTAAAATTACTATAAAATTATAATTAATTGTGTTAATTTTAAAGGTAAATATTTATAATATCATCTAAGGTAAAAATGTTTATCGTAATAATGTATTTTATAAAGAAAAGAAGTTATAATAATGATAATTACAGATGATGCTAACCGTTATTAATAGTTTAAACAGTTTTAAACCATTATGTTTATGTAAATTAATTAAAGGCACGTGTAATAAAACAATGTATTTACGACTGCGTTTCAATTCTCTAAGTGGCGTCATTTAAAATATATTATTTATTAATGATGGATATTATTAAAATAGTAAATAACACCACTTTGAACTGCAAAGCAATTAATTAAGAAAATTTTAAAGATTCAATATTTCATTCCCAGAAGAAATACTAAACGAGGGTTAAACCATTCATATTAATATTTGTTTTAACGCTCACATAGTTTCTTTAATTTTTTTTTTCTTTTTTTTTAAGCCATGGAATTTCTTCATCTTTTGTTTTATTTTCAGAATACTATGTACTAGTGTAAGGGGGGTAATAAAGGGGGGAAAATATCACACTAGAAGGTTTTCTTTTCTTTTTCTTTATTTTTCCAATTTTTTATGTAAATATTTATTATATATTTGTAGAGGCATACCAATATTTTAATTTGTTTTGAATTTTTAGTACTCGCTCTCATTTTACACCACTATTCTTGAAGTGTAATATTTCTACTTAATTAATCGTAATGATAGATAAAATTTTGATAA
This sequence comes from Salticus scenicus, assembly GCA_963930645.1. Taxonomy (NCBI): domain Eukaryota; kingdom Metazoa; phylum Arthropoda; class Arachnida; order Araneae; family Salticidae; genus Salticus; species Salticus scenicus. The sequence continues at coordinate 282,990,002 of OZ005649.1, read as the reverse complement.
AAATAATGGTTTGGGGGGGAAAAAAAAGGTGGCCCCGAATATTGCTCTTAAAAACTGAAACTCTATATAAAAAGAAAAGTCTGATATTTTACAGTGCACAATACATTATTTAGGGATTCCCGTTACAAATCAAAATGCAATTTTTTTTATTGTCATTTTAGAGATATTTATTATATTCATATATTTGCTTTATAAATACAGCATTAAATATCGTAATTTTTTAATTAAATTTATTACTATTTAGTAATAAATTTAATTTTCATATTTGATTATAATCTTTCAATTCACCCATTTCTCTTACAGTATAATGCAGCATTTTTCATCCACTTAAATTTAAGATTAAGAGTTATTAAGAGATAACAACATAAAAATAATTCTTTATTTATCGCCTTAGAAAGTACTTCGTTAAATTGCAATGCTTTAGATATTTATACCATTGCATTATAAAGGTACATATAATAAAAAATAAAGTACAGGGAATAAATGACATACTCAGTATGAAGTATACCGAAATATTACGAATAGAAGTAATACTCATTTATGGAAAACATGTGGTGTGCATTAAAATACTATTAAATAAAATGTTTTGCATGATTTCTGTCGTTTATCGCAAAAATAGAACATTACTGTACTAATTTGTGTGGAATTACATTATCTTATCATTTGTAGAATGAGCAATAATATGAAAGTACATTATTTCTAGCAATGTGTTTTCATGTTTACAAGTTTATGTGTGCAAGTTATAAAATTTATTTATTTATTTGTATTTTTAATGGCATTTAATTCTTTACCTAAACTAAAAATAAATAAAATAAAATAAACAGCACTTTGAACTTTTAAAAGCATTCTAAAATGAATATTACTTTCAATAGTAGAATAACAAACAATAAATGTTTTGTGACTGTCAGTTCCTAAATTACTATGATTTAATTACTAAAAGTAATTTGTGCAATTATCATTTATATAAATTTTATTTTGTGCTATCTATCCTCCTATCTTTTTATCTTATACTTATTTATTTTCTATCTGCACACAGACAGAGGCATACATACATACATGTCTGTAGGTGTGTGTGTGTGTGTGTGTTTAAGTGCACGTATGTATAAAAAATTGTTTTGTAAGCATTATCTTAAAGTATATTATACTATTTTCCAAAATGTTTAGATATTTTCAGTCTTATGCTCCAAGATTTTGTGAATTCATTTCTTTGATATAACTGTAACAACTAATAAATTTTAAATTATACTTTGCTTTTTACCATGCTGTTCTTCTATTTACTAAAAAAGGTTTATGTTTGTAAACTAATTTCCAGTAAAGGTATTTTTGTTGACGGTGTATAAATATAAATTTCCTTTAATTTGAAGAGAACTACTCTGATACATATTTATTTTATAAATGTTGAATTCGCCAAAGATATAAATTACACAATAGTTATTCATTTTATACACTGAAAACATAATTACATAATTTTACTTACTTTATTTTCTTTCTTTCTTTTTTTTTTTTTTTTTTTTTTTTTTTTTTCTTTTCTGATTAGAATTTATAATTTAGCATTTTAATATGAATTGAAGATATATTTCACTCCTTTTTTAAAGTTAAAACCTTTTCATGTTTAAAATGTAAACGACTCGGATAGAATCATTCTTTAGATGTATATATTCTTCATAACTCTTATGAACATTTAAGGACGTCTGCATTAATTTCCTTCCCTATGATAGTGCATTGCCTTCATCAGAAACAGCTCTTTGCAAAAACATAAAAATCCTTTTTCACTTGGACATAAAAACTTCTACTGCGTGAATAACTTATAAAAAATGAAAGAGATTTTCTTGGAAAAATGTTGGAAATCAGTAGCTAAATTTATGCAGTACTTATATTTATATTTATTATATAGATCTTTACGTTTTATTTATTGGAGATATTTACTGCTTTTTCAAAGTACATGCAAAAATAAATGGCAGGGAAATTATTCATCTTATATTTGATATTTAAAATTACAAAATTATAATGAATTAAACGGAATTTGAAAAATAAGTTTGTATTTGAATAGGTGTAAAGATCCGTACAAATATTCGTTATTGAGCATTTTACTTTATTTATTTATTTACTGAGTTATATTATTGATTTTTTCATTTATTTATTTACTTATTTATTTTATTTTTACTTTTTTAGAAAAATTAACTTTATTTTCTGCATATAGAAAATAGTTTAAATAAAAAAATTACATTTTTTTTTTTTTTTAATTATTATCAATATTAATATATTGTATAAATACATAAAGTTTAAATTTAAAGTATATATACGTTTAAGTATTTTTTATTTTTTATTTGCTTTTAGTAAGCCCTATTTTAGAAATATATCTAGATTATCTAAATCATATTTTAGAGGTATTATGTTTCGTTTCATGCTACACTGAAAAATTTAGTATCTGTTACTTCGATATAAATTTTAATAATATGTTAATAAAAGAGAGTGAGAATGAGAATTATCTACGTCATTCCAATTTATTTCAGATAATGGAAAACAAATATCTCGTTTCAATCAAAAATCATTATGTAATTAAAAAACATATAGAAAGATTTGGCACATTTTCTGTAATAAAACATTTTTTAACATTAGTAATAATGTGTATTTAAATTCAGAATACACACATTTTAAAGAAGTTAAATTCTACCTTTCATCACATTTATCAAAAATTAATCGCCTTAAAAAATAAGCATGTCATTCTGGGAATTTGTTTTAAATGTTTGCTAACGATGACTGTTAATAAAATCTTTAAATATATGTTCATAGTTTTGTAAATAATTTTGATGTGTCGTAAGACTAAAATATTTTCAGCTCATAGAATCGATCGCTAGTGGATTTTTGATGGGCGATGTATTCGTAATCTCGATTGATTTAACAATCAATTACGAATTTCATGCTCATGTAGATTCACTTACAATTTAAAATATCGTACACAAGAATGGTCTTTTTCCATTACGCTTTTCAGAATCTAAGAGGATATGAATTTGCATAAACAATTTATTATTCATTTTAAAATAAACTACGAAAAGGGATTACGGAATAAAATCTCTAAACTGTAAATTATTCTAGCAGATATAAACATTCATGTTTAAAAGAAGGAAGTATTTTTTTATTTTAATTTATTTTATTTTATTTCATAATTTTTTATTTTATTTCATAAATAAAATTGCAATTAAAAATATTAAACTATTTGAACTGATTTAATATTTACGTGCTGACGTAAAAGAAATGGTATTTAACTATATTTCATTTTCTAAAGAAAGATATGAAATGTTTCTGTGTTCTAATAAATGCATTTAAAAAAATAATAATGTAAAAAAAAAATAATAAAAATAAATAAAAGTAAATAAAGTAATAATAATAACATAAATCATTTTTTTTTTGTTAAAAAGAAAGAAAAATACGGGCAAGAAAATGCAGCCAAATAAAAATATGGTATTCTTCAAACTAGGAAACTTTAAATGGTAAATAATTGCTGCCTTTTTTTTTTTTTTCCAGGTAAATTATCACATAAACTATTGAAATATCTATAATAATTTTCAATGAAGTGACTAATATTTATACAGTACTCTTAAAATTTGCTGCATCTTATTTATTTATTTATTTTTTCTCTTCAATAATTAGAGTATCACCGTTTTACATTCAGAGATTGGAAAAAATTCTGAAGTCAAATATGACGTTAGCTTTAAAAAATATTTTTTGTCATTTTATTTCCGAGATGTAATTATGTGTTGCCTCTTCTCCATGACGTCACTTTCTGCAGGTTTGAGAAAAATTTGAAATTAAATGTATCATCACATTCTCGAATTATTTTTTCAAGTTTATTTTTTACATACAACATATCCCAGTTCAAAACTTTTACGCTTTTTGGCTACTGGAAATTATTATTAGAAATTTTTGTTTTATTTATTCAGTAAAACCTGTTAGAAAACTGTGTTAAAAAAAAATTGTAGAAATCTTCCGAGAGCCAACAAGCGTAAAATTTGGTAGGAATTCAAAAAAAAAAAAAAAAAAAAAAAAAAAAAAAAAAAAAAACTTTATTTTCCTCAAATTTTATAAAAGTTAAAAGAACTCGACAGCAAAATCAAATAGTATGCTGTGACATTCGAAACCTTTTCCCGTTATTTTCCATACAAACTAACGCAGTACAAATTATTTCCTAAAATAATTTTTTCTTATTACGCAGGTGATATTCAATTCAGAGAAGTATAACACTAAAAAAAAATAATAATAATAAATAAAAAATAAATAAAAATCTGAAATAAAGCAGATTATTTAAGATTTTTTATTTTATTTTATTTTATTTTGTTAATGGTCACTAATCAATTATATAACCTTTATTTATTGTATGTTCGAGATCTGTAAATATATATATATATATATATATATATATATATATATATATATATATATATTCATATTGAGAATTCACATCTTCTGAAGAAGTACCACGTCTTAACAAACATATATAAAAAAAATAAAAATAAAAAACTGATTGAAACAATTTTAATTATTACAGTCATATAGATATTTACAATATATATGCATATATCTACGTGTAAAGAATGTATAAAGCAGTAAAACAGAAACTATCTAAGTATCTTCTAAAAATTGACGTTTATTTATTTTTCTTTCTTTTTATTTATTTATTTATTTATTTATTTAAAGAAGATTGCAATATCGTATCTAATGGTACTAACTAATTATTAATCACTTGTGTTCACAAAATTTCTGAAAAAGAAAATAATAATAATAATAATTAAAAATCAAAAAAAAAAAATATTTCTATCACCTGCTATCTTTCTTCTAAATTGTTCAAACTATTTTTTTTTTTTTTTTTTTTTTTTTTACCTATGCAAACATTTACTTAAACTTCAAACAGCTCAAAAGTACTCAATTAAACAAATCTGATGAATACAGACATAGATGAAGTATAAAATATTTTTTTTAAGATTATACTCTATAGCTATAGTGTAGTAGTTCTACTTAACTGTTGTCTGCATACATCCAATCAAAATTTTTCCATGCAGAGGATTATGCCCCTACGTTGTTTAGTATATTAACAAGGACCACACAGTCACTCCACAGCCTAGATCCCTTGTAGACTGCACGAGAAAAGCATAACCGCTCTTAGTATGCATGTCATTTGATTATATAATTACCTCACTTAAATTATATAAGTTATATATAACATACAAATTCAATGCAAAAAAATTGGCATTTTTACAGACAAAATTACACCAAAGTTGCATTTGTTTTTTTCATTTTCATTTTCTTTTCTTTTTTCGAATAAAGTTTTCACTGAAAGCTTTCCCCAGAAAACTTTTCCACTTATATATCAAACCAAATTTATACTTAATACTTTTCGAAAATTTAATTAATACTATCATTATAATTTTCTTCAGATTGTTTTTCCCAATGGAAAAAAGTTTAAGTTACAAATTTCTTTATATTGTTAATTAATACGTATCATCGTTTTTTTTTTTTTTTTTTTTAATAAATATTCTTTAAAAAAGAAATAAAACTTTGAAATTAATAGAAAAACATAATTTGAAGAAAAAGAAAATAATTTTTAATATTTCTCGTATTCTAAAGTAAAATAACTAAATTAAATATTCAATGAATATTTTTTTCCTTTCACGCAAAAAAAGGAACAACGAAGTTGAAAGATTAATTTTGTGTTTGGCGGAAAATTTTATTACTGAGAAATCTAGATAAAATTAAAAGATATATGTATTTTTATTTTTATACATTAGAAAACAGCTATTTGCTTACACTTTTTATTCATATATCTAATTTTTAAACTAAAGAAACAACTGAAACACTTTTTTACAAAATAGATAATATTTATAAATCATATTAGTTAGTTTTCAACCACTTAACAATTGAAAATTTCAAATTAATGTTTTTTTTTCTTATTTCGAAATTACAGTTGAACTGTCATATCAGTTTAAATTATTTTCCATCTGCTTATATGACGATTTTTTTTTTTTTTTAAATATGTCATCAATTTTTGGCATCAGATCACTTTTATCGTATTATTTAGAAGTTTAAAGCCTCAACGAAATAAAATTGAATCCTTAATATTTTACTTCAATTGTATTAAATCTCGATTAAATGTACATTAGGATTGGTGTTTGTTTAACGAAATTCTACAGGATTGCAATACAGCTATATAAAGTGTGGGACTAATTGTTCAAAAGGAATGTAAAGGAACGATGGGGAATATGGAATAATCGAGTTTGATGGAACATCGATTATCACGCCTGAATCACGCAGCAATCTATCAGATGCACATCAAATGTTTTCACTGAGTCACAAATATTAAAGGTAGTTAGTTCACCTTGTGTCAGTGAGAAAAGCAGTTTTTATGTCTTACAACTTCTTTATCAAGATTAAGATTTTTTTTTTTTTTTTTTGTGTGTGTGTTAAATATTAGAAATTATGTAAGCTATTTACGATTTAGTAAAATAAGTGAAAACCTAGTGCAATTTCCATTAAGAGAGTTGAGTTATTTAGTAGTATCGTTCCGATGAAAATTTTTCTAACAACAGCTGATCTAGGTTGATTTATATCCCAAGATGGCGATTCAGGAAATATGGAATACCAACTATTCAATATTATTTGCAATTTTTTGTTAAACCCGAATGTTGATACATATATATATATATATATATATATTAAATATTGTTTATTTTCAATATTACATTATAAAAATAGAAATAAAACCATACTTTTCAGCAAATCAATCTATTTAAAATATCTTTATATTCCAAAATATCTTTACATTCCGACGTTTCGGTTAATATTCATTTTTAACCATCCTCAGGGAAATTATGTACATAAACTATAAACATAAATGAAATTAGGCGATTCTTGGATATTACAAACACAATTCATAAAGCTATTGATACGTGATTACATAACGTATATAAAAAACACTCTATATACATCTTAAAATGAGTTAAAAACATCTAAATAAATCACAATTATGTACATTATGATATGAATAAAGCTCTTTAATAAACGGAGTCAAATATCACACCGCAGATTTGCCAGAAAAAACAACAACAAACGGGTTACCCTAAATTATTTTAAGTTTAAGAAACAAAGCCAAATTGAGGGGGCGGGGGGTTATGGATAATGTATCATTACAAATTTCGGATTTCCTTTTTGTAGTTTTGAAAGATTCATAAAGTAGTGCTTGGTTTTTATTGTTAGTACTATAAATTATTCGGGAATTTTCAAAATCAGGTTCGATGGGATTAGTTTTATAAGTACGTGAAAAAACAGTGCAGGATCTGTCATACTTTAAATCTGATATATGTTCTTTCATTCTATCCCTAAAAGGTCTATTGGACATTCCTATATAATAGATTTATTTTTAATTTTATAGAGGATTTCCTGAATACCTCATTTTAATTTGGAAGGAGGGGGATCTAATTTCTTAGAAAATAATGAATATAATTTTAAGGGAGCTTTAGCAACAAGATGAACATTATTATTAATTTAGAAATTCCTTCATGTAGACCATTGTATTTTCTAATATTTATTATTAGAGGATTTATTGGAATAAGAAGAAGGATAAGTGGAGGAAGAGGACATAATATGATAAATTAATTTTTTCATAGTTTTGATTTTATACTCGTAATTCAAAACTAAACCATAGGTAAAATCCATTTCATTGTCTAAGGCCTCAAAAGTAGAACAATTACTAAAGGCACGTTTAAAAACCTAAAATATTTTGACAGTAGGTTTTGATGGATTTACAGCAAATAGGACGCTCATAATTCTTATCTGCAGATCCACTAATTAATTTGGAAATTGGTGAAATAGTCGATTTCATTTTTTTTTAGAAAATCTTAAGAAACAAAGCAGTTCTTTGATACATAACATTTATTTCTATATACTGATTGAGAATCACTTTGAAAATTTGAATTGACTTTTAATGTCAGTCATCAGATATAATTAGCTTTTATTTAATTTATTTATTTTGAATGCTTCACCTTTTAATTCAAAATTAATCTTATATTTTATAGAAACACTCTTCATTAGTAATAATAATAATAATAATAATAATAATAAAGTATATATTTTTTTAAGTACATGAATTTTATTTAGTAAAATGATAAGAATTCTTTTAAAAGGTAATATTTATTACATATCTTTCACTATTCATGTATCATAGTAGAACTGTATAAGATATATTTGAAACGGTGAGATATTTCAATCAGATATCCAAAATAATACATAAATCAGAATCAAGAAAACCTCTGCGAACTTTAATTTAACACTTACATGCATCCTTTTAAACGTAATCTTTCATATTCTACTTTGAAGTCTTTACAGTCTGATGATTTTGATATATTGTGAGTCGAATTACGTCGACGTGGTTATATCAAGCGATACTGAAGTGATGAAGGGTCTAACTTCATTCACAAAAATATTGTTGAGAATGTCTTTAAAAACATACTGTATACTACACTTTTTTATATTTTATTCGTCGGCTATACAGTATTTCCAAAATTTTACTATTTTATTATATTGATAATATTCCTTGTATATATATTCCTATATATATATATGTAAGAATGCGATAGTTAATAATGATTATAAAAGTAGTGATAAGGTTATTAAAGGAATTGTATTTAACATGAAAAAGAAACTAATTCCAGGTATATTAAGATTATTGCAATCTAATACAGGAAAAGTGAATGTGGGTTTGGGTTTGGATCTTTTGAGATATAGAATTAAAAAACAGAAATTGAAAAAGTATTGCGAGTTAAAGCTATGCCAAGAGGACAGAGTTGATAGAATTTATTGTGTACTAGATTACATGGGAGAGCATTACAAAGATGTTAATTTTAATAAATTATTAAATAAATATAACAATCTTTTACCAGTAGGCAAGCTAAAAATCGTTAAGGCATTTAGATATGACAAACCATTGGGGCGTATTATATTTAATTATAATGATTACGCAAAAAAAATTATGTAAATAAAAATTATGGACATGTCATTACGGGGAATTTGGAAGTTATAAAAGACGAGGAGTTGAGAAGAGTTATGGAATATGGACCTAAATACAGAATTAAGCGTATGATAACAAAAAGTGCCGCGATAAAACAGCTTAATTCAAATATAGAAATATTTATACAAAAAATGATGTACAAGTATAGTTTACCATATACTGTTTTTGAAGAATGGAAGTATCATATTTTTAAGGATTTAAAGAGATATTATGTGAGGGATGGTGATTTTGTTTCACATGAAAAATATTTAGAACTAATGAAATCAATAAAAGAACTTCGGGAGAGGTTTATAGTAACGTATGTAGATAAAGCTAATACAAGCTATGCAATAATTTGTAAAAAATTGTATGGTGAGATTTTAAGCGCAAGTTATAATAATACAAACAATTATAAGCTTATTAATTCAAAAGTTACAGGTTTTGAGAACAGGGTTAAGGCATTTTATAAAAAGTTAAAACTAAAACATAAAAGCCAAAATTTCCCATATTTAATATTAGTGCCAAAGTTTCATAAAAACCCTGTGAAATTTAGAGTGGTGACTTTTGGTTATGGAACATATATTGAATTACCCAATAAAAAGTTGTTGAAGGTTTTGAGTGAAATGTTTGAGAAAATGCTATTGGGAGAACAAACATTAATAATAAAAAATAGTTGTGAATTATTGGTTAACTTATCTAGAATAACTAAGTCAAATACAATTACCAGCCTATATGCTTACGATTTTGCAGACCTTTATAATACTATTGATTCAAAAGATTTAAAAGAAAAAGTTATAGAGTTTTATGATAAATATTATAATAAAGAAAGTGATAAAGATTTCTTCGTTAATTTGTTTAAGTTTGTCGTTCAAGAGAATTATCTGTATGAGGGAAATAAAGTATACAAAATTTTTTTCGGAATCCCAATGGGGGGGGGGAGTTGCAGCTCTATACTAGCTGATATCTACTTACATAATCATGAAACGAACAATAATTTAAACACAGATACATTTTGTTGTAGATATATCGATAACCTTGTATTGGTTAGGTTAAATGGTGAAAATACATATATTGACTTTCAGTACTATCCTAAGAATTTAAAGTTAGAACCCTCTTTCACGAATTGTAAAAATATAAATTATTTGGACGTAAACATAAAAATAGAGAATGATTATTTGGTAACTAGAATTTATGACAAAAGAAAAGACTTTCATTTTAAAACAATAAAGCTAATGCATTTTACATCAAACGTACATATTTCAGTTAAAAAGAACGTATTTAGAAATGGTTTAGTACGTATAGCTAGATTAAATTCAGACATGGAAGAGATGTTTGAAGATACTGTGGATTGGTGTCGTCAGAGCATAGCGCAGGGTTTCCATAGAGGTTTAGTAAAAAGTATGACGTACCAATTCGTGAATCAGTTTAAAAGGAGTACTGAGCTGAAAATGTTGTTGGAAAGAAAGGATGGTTTAGAGAATTGGTTTCATGAGTTTTTTTCATTTGGTCTTGACAGGTGAGGGGAACGTTGCATGCGTTGAACTAGTTTAACCCTGCAGTGCATTTTGTAAGCCATGCCGCCTGTCTCCATATTACTTTTAATTTCGCTCTGTTTTATTTTTAGTTCTGGACTATGTTAAAGATGTTTTTCGTACTCTATTTGGTTTTAGTTTGTTTATTAATTTTGTTAAGTTTTTGTTGACTTGTTTTGTTCTTGAATTTTATGTTTAAATATGATTTTGTAGTTGTTTTTGCTTTTCAATGGGATGTTTATATATATATATATATATATATATATATATATATATATATGTGTGTGTGTGTGTGTGTGTGTGTGTGTGTGTGTGTGTGTGTGTGTGTGTGCATTTTTAAAAGAAAATTTATATAAATATGAAAACAGTAAATGAAAAAAAAAAAAAAAAAAAAAGCCAAACATATAATGAGATTTATAAAAAAAGAAAATCTGGTGAACAACGGAACGACCCCATTACTTACTATAACACATATTATATATATATATATATATATATATATATATATACTAGCAGACCCGGCCACGCGATGCTGCGGCTAAGTAATATGTTGATAATTTGATAAGGTATACAGTATTTCCCCACAACTGGATTTGGCGATTTTTTTTTGGCGCCTTTTTGAACGATAACGAAGTCGTTCTGGATTCTTTGCAGTAAAATATGGTAACCTGCATGCTTTTATTTTAGATTTATGGTTTAGCTTATGATTTTATCATTTATGATTTTTAGATTTATGATTTAGCCATAATCGCCAAATCCAGTTGTGGGGAAATACTATAGTTGTTACCCACAACTATAACTTATAATATAACTTCAGTAATTATATTCGGATAATTATAACTTCAGTATATCCCCACAGCTGAATTTGGCGATTTTTCTTTGGCGCCGGTTCGAACGATAACGATGTCGCTCTGGACTGTTTGTGATATAATATGGCAGCCTATATGTTGTTTATTTTGGATTTATTATTTTATGTTTTTGATTTATGATTTAGATTATCATTTATCATTTATGATTTATGATTTATAGATTTATGATTTAGCCATAATCGCCAACAAAAAATCGCGAAATACCGTTGTTGGGATAAACTGATTAATATATTACTGAAAAGATTAATATATTTTAACGAATTGGTGAGAAGATTCTGAGCATGTTAAAATTTTAATAGTAAATTCAAGTTAATCAAGAAGGAAAGCATTGAGGATTAAGATAAGAAAATTGCAAGATTTTAAGATCGCATTTTCAGCAATAAATATGAGTCAAAATTTAATGCAAAATACATATATAAATCACAAATTTAATCAGGAACGTTAAATTGGTAAGTTATTAAAAAAAAGTAAAGAAAAATAAGAGAAATAATTAAAGTTTCGAACGTCGATCATATAGATTAGCGTTACAAAACAAATAAACAAACTTAAACTCTTCCAGACTTTTAAATAAGTTTTAAATTAAGTTTTAAAATTTAATGTTAAATAAAACAGACTTTTAAATATGTTTTAAAATATTGAAATGGTTACTTTTTATTTAGAACGTTATGTATAGATCACAAATTTCTTAAAGAAAACGAAGTGATACAGATTAGAATAATGCAACAAAAATTGAAAAAGCAAGGTTATGTCGTAAATAAATTTTTAACACACGTGTCACGTGAAATAAATTGTAGCATATACATAATTTATCTGATATAAGATATTAACATGTTGCAGCGTAATCAATTTCATATCTATCATCCTTGGCGAAAAAAAAATAATATCGCCAAATTATCTGGCGCACACATTTAATTCTTTTCAAAAATCATGGTTATGTTAACAACCTATATTAAGAGAGTAATTAATAATATGAAACAATTATTCGCACAATACATATTACGAAAATATACATCTAGCTTGTATATTTTCGTGTTACGTTTTTGATCGCCAAATACGAAAAACTCCAAGGACGACAGAGCTTTGAAATTTAAAATTAAAATTTTGTCAATTTGACAGCAAAATAACTCAATCTAACGTATGCACATGATAAATAATACATATCTATACAAAAATATGGGGATTAAAATCCGGAAATAATTTTCCTCGTTTTTTAATATTTTTTTACAAAAAATACAATGGGTGATTAACATAAGAAATCTTTTTCTTGATTTCACAGACGGTCAGTGACGTCACACTTCGCTTGTGTATAACTACATACTTTATCAATGCGAATAAAATCTTTAAATTGATTATGACGTCAATTTTCGTGAGATGTATAGTTTAACTTTTTATAATTTTTTAACGTTCATGTTTGATTAAATGTATTTACTTTTATGTAGGAGTTTATCGCGGACAAACATCGTGACACGTAATTTTTATATATATACAGATATATATATATATATATATATATATATATATATATATATTAATTAGTGTGGTTAAAAAAAGGGATCCCAGAAAGGGAAATATGGATAGAAGTATTTATCAAAACTATATATTAACAGATATCCTCTATTAGTCGAGTCTAAAATTACTGTATAAAAATAGTGGTATTTACATTTTGTGAGACAACTTATCAAAAGGTATATTAGGTCTTTGCATAAGTTCGTGCGGTTTTTTATTGCTTCATTTCATAAAAATACATCAAATCAAATGATAATTTTTAATCAAAATACTCTCCATTACTTTCTACAACCTTTGCCCATTTTCGGGTAACAAATGTATACCACGGCGATAGAAGCTCTCGTCTTTGGAGGCAGTAAAATGATCCGCGTCCGCAAGAACTTTTGCAACCACCTAATAGAACTGATATAGCAAGTCATACATTTAACAATTTTTGATAGCAGCAGTCTAAGTCGTAAGCATACGTCGTAAACACATATAAAACAGGGTTTACCTAAAGAGTTTAAAAAAAAAGTCGGTAGAGCCGTTTTTGCAACACCAATTTCCTGGTTTGGCAATTCATCTAACACTGACCTACAAAAAAAAAAAAAAAAAAAAAAAAACTCAGTTCAAGGATCTCGTCAGTTTTCAAACTAAGTAATACGTACGAAAGGATATCTAAAAAATGCATACGTGAGAAAGCAAATGATGAATATGGAAAATGCATAAGAAATGGCCTCTAATTTTAGTATTTTATAATAAAAATCTATGCATGTTCCAGACAAAAAGAATAATGATTATAAATTTAATATAAAAATTTTTTTTAATGAAATAAAAGTTTAAATTAACGTATAATTATTAATTCGGTTACTCAGCAATATAAAATACAATACTTTAAAATTTAAGTGTATGATTTAAAATATATACACTCTACATACCAATGTATATATATAAGTATTTGGACAGTTTTTAATGTCTATAAAAGTTCTTTTGAAATCATTCTGAAACTTTGGTAGCATAAAGAACGCATTATACTTCATATATTTCAGAAAAAGTTGAGTCCTGAAAATTCAAACGGGACAAGTAAAAAATTAAAGAAAAATTAAAGCGTTTAGGATCACTCTGTAAAATGTAATGCGTCAAATGCATTTTGACTGTCGCATGTAATAAAGATGAATTTGCTCATTTCTGTCTAAATTTTTATAGGCTACTACATAAATTCATGGAGATATATTTGTATATTAAAGCATTGGAAAAAGAATCCCTATAATTATAACACATATACGTTGATTTAATTAAGAAAATTTAACATATTTCATTAGATATAGCATACTGAACTCAGAATGCAAACATGTTAAATAACTTACGAATTATGAGCATTTTTACAAAATAATTTTTTTCTACACATGCGCTAGCTTAAAAAAAAATTCATATGAATAATTTAATAGCCAAATGTATTGAGTAACTTATATGAAAACATCAAACAAATATCGCGTAAATTTAAAGAGTTATGAAGGATAGAATAAACATAATTTCAGTTAATCTCAAAAGAAAAGGAAGATCGATCATAAGGGTTTCATCAATATATATTTCCGATCAACGAACACTGTATTACCATTGGCCATCGATTAAATCAAAATAAAAATGTGAGAAAGTCCCCTTATAGTTTATATTTTATTTTGAGAGAACTGAAATTCTGATTATTCTGTCGCTCGTAACTCTTTAAATTTTCGCGATATTTGCTTAGGGTTTTCATATAAGTTGCTCAATACATTTGGCTATTAACTTATGCAAATGAAATTTTTTAAAATCTAACGCATGCATGCATAAAAATCATTTAGTACAAGGGCTTATACTTCTTAAAATATTTAACATTTTTGCATTCTGATTGCAGTATGTTATGTCTAATGAAGTATGCCAAACTTTCTGAAAGTACCTTAGCGCTGGGTCTACGTGTTATAATTAAAAAAGTTATTTTTTTTTCTTTTCTTTTTCTTTTCTTTTTCTTTTTTTTCTATGAAACAAAAAGTTATATCTCCAAGAATATACGTCTTCTAAAAAATATGCAGATAATGAGAGAATTCCTCTTAATTCCATGCTACAGCCAAAATACATTTTAACCATTATTTTTTGCAAAGTGATCCAAAACGTTTCGATTTTTCTTTAATTTTTTACTGCCCCATTTCACATTCAGGACACAACTTTTACCAAAATAGATGAGATATAATTTGTTCTTTAAACTACCGAAATTTCAAGATAATACTTTTCTACATATTTGACAAAATATCTAAATTCGAAAGTGTCCAAATACTTATTGGTAGGTAGTGTATATATATATATGTATGCACTATATAATAATTTTAATAATAATAATAATAATAATTTTACAGTTTTGCATTGTAAATTTCTGAAGAGTGGATTCAATAATTATGCGTTAACTTGAATTTTTAAAATATTTAAACAAACATTTGACATTTAAATTTACAATCATTATTATTTTTGTCTCGAATATATCAGATTTTTTTTATTATAAAATACTTGAGAGTCCAAATAAATGTATAATAATATAAAATAAAACACAAAACAGTCTGTGCCATCCGTATATTTTTGTAAAAACTAAATTGTATATTTTTCAAAAACAAATATCATTGTATGGTTGTAAAAGTGAAGAAAAAACATTTAATATATAATTTGTGCTATTTTTTTCTACTTAAAATTTTATTTTTCAGTTTATTTATTTATTTATTTTTTTTTTCAAAATATTTTTCATTGATAAAATGTTTATATCCTAAAAGCTATTTTTAGACAAGTTTATTTAGTATTCCAAAAAAATGTTTGAATGTCATTTTCTGCAACCATACATATTCAAAGAAGTTTAGTTCTTATGGAATTTTTATGAAAGAATTTAATATACCATATAACTTTTTATTTATAATAGTGTTTATCAACGAAGTGGTTTTACGCTAATCAAAAGTTAAATCTGTGAATGTGGATTCATAAAGTCATATATAAAAAACATACATCATGAAAAAATCATTCATTCGACATCCAAGCTCTTAACTTTTCGGGGAAAAAAAAACATACATTCGCACACACACACACACATATATATATTAATCATGTTGTGAGGTTGAGACGTTAGAACGTCACCACAGTTGTTTCAATTAAGCTGGATCCAGCAAGATAGGAAGCGGTGACGGTTAAAATCACTCCGTCGCCAGTGGCTCGGTGACGGTTGAGGTCGGAGTAGTTTTGCGTCGGCAGGGTGCTGCATTAAAAGACTTAGATTTTGAATATTAGTTAAATTAGAAGTGATTTTTAAAAGTACGGATTGAAATGTAGTGAAAGGAGGGTGTAGAAAGAAGTATAAAAATAGAGATGGTTTTAGTAGATGTGAGGATGTTGGAGGATCGTATAGTGGTTGTTGGAGGATATTATAGCGAGTGTGCTGATTCTTATTTTGTTGAAGATCGAAAGTAGCGTAGAGGAGATTTAGTTGTGTGAAGCAAGTAGTGTTGAGTGTTGGCGAGTTTCTACTAGTCTTCGGAAGTTCAAGCTGGGATAGAAGGGAATCCTCTATCCCATAGTGAAGCCGTATTAGTGAAGTACGAGTGCAATCGTCTCTACACTTTCGACTATCTGCTGTGGTGAGATATTTAAAGTTATCTACTTAATTTGTTGATTCATATATTTTGATTAAGTAAAACGCTGGCTGAGCTATATAAATTTACCAGGCCGCCCTCCCATTAATCTGCTCAAATAAACTTTAGTTATTGTTATTTAAAGTCTTGTGTTCTCTTAGTAATCTAAGTATCTAGTTAAGATGGAGTTTGCAGGAACGCAAACTCTACAGTGGCGCCCAAACCAATTCGACACCCCCCCCCCGCTCGGGTTTATTTTACTGGCTCAAACAATGTACTTAAATTTTTTTAAGATCTTGAGCAGTATTTTGATGTATGTAAAATTGACGAGGCTGATAAATTTAATTTATTAAAATACTCCTTAAAAGGAGATGCTAAAATCTGGTATGACACCATTGCCTCTAGAACTCTAGGCCAAAATCCTACGTATGAGGATTTGAAGCTCAAAATTAAAAATTCATTTTCTTCTATTGTGGATAAAACCAAACTCCGTCAAGAACTTTATACGACAAAGATGTCGTTTTACGACAAACCTACTACATTTCTATTACGTAAATTCGACATTATACAGCAGCTGGAATTGGTTTTATCTTTTGCCGCTGCAATGGAAATCATAACCCCGCTTTTGACTATTCCTATTCAAGATTACCTTGATCTGAAACCTGTCACCTCTTACGACAGTCTGTTTCAAACCTTAGCCAAATATCAAGAACGACATCCTCCAAGGGCGGAAAACACCTTTAATCGCCAACGGGGTAATGGAAATATGCAAAATTCTAGGCGTGAAAATTTCACCCCCCCCCTCAAAATTTCAATCGCTATCAGCAAGAACGTCAATCGCCGCAGCCAAGGCGTAATAACTTTCAAAATTCTCGGAACGATCGTCCTAATCAAAATCAGTCTCAAAACTTTTCTCGAGCTGATAGAAATAACAGAAATTTTCGTAACTCCCATAATAACCAGAGTCGTCAGTTAAACGAGTAAGTGGCTCTTGTGAGGAGGGTCAACAGCCACTGAATAACTCAACCACCTCCATATGTTTAGACACAATTTGTATCAGTCCGGTGGACCTACCTAATTTGAATGCAATAATTCATGATACTTTCATACCTACTTATTGGGACACTGGTGCTGAACGTTCCTTTCTAGCAAATGAAACTTATAACAAGTATTTTGACTTTAAGCCTTTAAAGCGGACAAATTTAAATATTACAACGGCTCAAGGCAAGTCCTGTGTTAATAGAGGCGAAGTCAGCCTGAATGTTAAAATTCATAATTTAAGTGTTAATTGGCCTTTTTACGTCATCGACAATCTTCAGCATCCCTGCATTATAGGGTTAGACTTTATGAAAGCAAATAATGTTGAAATTAATTTTGCCAATAAATCTTTACATATTGATGATTCTAAGTCAAATTCTAAACCTGTCGAGCCGACAGAGTTAATTGTTAATTTAGAGGAAAGTGCCCTCACTCATATTGAAAAAATTGATTTTGTTAATTTTCTTAAGCAGTTTAAACAGTTATTTTCCAATACACCTGGCTTAACCCATGTTGTTTGCCATGAAATTGACACTGGAACTAATAAACCAGTCTTTAGTAAGCCTTATCGTTATGATCAAGCCAAACAAGATATTATAAATTGGCATATTGATAAAATGTTACAAAATGATATTATTATGCCTGTAACCTCTCCTTATGCGTCTCATGTTGTTTTATGTAGTAAGAAAAATGGTAAACCCATTACTGACCCGGAGGCATGGAGATTTGCAATCGATTATCGTAGGCTCAATTCTATCACACAATATCCTCAGTATCCTTTGCCTATAATTGATGATTTGTTAGCACATATAACAACGACAAATTTTATGTCTACTCTCGATCTGACATCGGGTTATTTTCAAATTGCAATGAAACCCGCTGATATATCAAAAACAGCGTTTATAACTAAAAATGGCACGTTTGGTTTTAAACGAATGCCTTTCGGATGTTCAGGGGCTGTAGCGACATTCCAAAAAGCCATGGCAACTATTCTTAAACCTGTTTTGAATAAATTTGTACATGTTTATCTCGATGATATAATAATCACGTCCTCATCTTACAATGAGCATTTAGATCATTTAAAAACTGTTTTTACTCTACTGCAAAATGCAGGATTAACTTTAAATTCTTCAAAGTGCCATTTTGCACGGCAGGAAATTAAGTACCTAGGCGTCAAAATAACGCCTGCTGGTATTTCTGTAGATAATGAAAAAGTTCAGCCAGTTTTAAACATGCCCCCTCCTACAACTTCCAAACAAGTTTCGAGATTTCTAGGCATGTGTGCTTGGTATGGGAAATTTATACCTAATTTTGCTAACATATGCGAGTCCCTCTTTAAACTCAAAAGGAAAAGAGTTAAATTTCACTGGTCAAATGAAGCACAAGAAGCATTTGATAACTTAAAAACTATACTTAGCGCTCCTCCTGTACTAGCTCATCCTAATTATAATATTGAATTTCAAGTAGCTACTGATGCTTCTTCGTACGGCATTGGTGCCGTTCTAAGCCAAGAAGGCCGCCCAATAGCATATGCATCCCGTACGCTTAACACTGCAGAAAGAAATTATCCAGTAACTGAACGTGAATGTTTAGCAGTGCTTTGGGGACTGCAAAAATTTCGTTTATACTTTACGCAACTTCCAGTAACAGTTGTTACGGATCATGCGGCATTAACTCGGTTAACAACTGGAAAGAACCTCTCCCCTCGCATGATTCGATGGACTCTAAAATTAGCTAACTTTAATATAGACATCACACACCGACCTGGTTCGGACAATATCGTAGCTGACGTTCTATCACGTACTACTCAAACTCAAGAAAATAAGATTGAATCTAATCTTACAAATGAATCCCTTGCTTTAAATGAAAAGAATCATCAGTTAAATTCTACTGTTAAAGCCTCACATATTCATCATTCGCATTTCAAGGCTGAACCGGTTCAATCCGAAATATTAGTAGACGTGACTGAAACTTGTGTAAAGGAAATTGAAAGTGAACAAATTAACCCATGTGCTTCTACAAATCTAGTCACTACTTTAAACAATAAATTCGTATCTGATCAAGAAAAAGTAGCTTTAGCGCTTATGCCAGCATCTGTGTTAAATTCGAGAGATCAATTAATCCAAGAACAAAAAAATGATCCCGAATTTGGATTAATTTATAAGTATTTAGACGATCCTGTGTCAGTTTCATTAATTGAATCAGCCATTGCCTTAAACTGGTCCCAATCTTTTTCTTTAATCGATGGCTTGCTTTTTTATTCAAAATTATTATCATCTTATGGCGAATTACGAGTTGTAATTCCCCAATCTCTTCGTCAAGCCATCCTATTTGAGTTTCATGACTCTCCAATTTCGGGGCACTTTGGCATTAGGAAAACTTATAAAAAACTCAAAGATGCCTGTTACTTTCCTAAAATGAGGAAGTTTGTTAATGAATATGTTTCGAGTTGTCGCTTGTGCCAGCAATATAATTATAAAAATGTAAAGCCGGCCGGTAAATTAATTCCTATTAAAGTTGATTTTCCAAATCAAATTCTTGGACTTGACTTAATCGGTCCTTACCCCCTCTCTAAACCAAATAGATTTCGTTATGTGTTAGTTATGGTGGATTATTTTAGTAAATGGGTTGAATTTGTGCCTTTACGTAAAGCTTCGGCACAAGCAGTGGCCACTGCCTTCTTTAATAATTATATTTCTCGTTACGGCGCCCCCCTTCAAATTGTAACGGACCATGGTCCTCAATTTATAAGTAATGTTTTTAAGGCACTTTGCGATACACTCGAAATTAAACATGTCTTCACGGTTCCATATCGGCCGCAAGCTAATCAGGCCGAACGTGTTAATAGAACTCTAATAAACATGATTGCGACGTTCATTGGTCAAAATCATGAAAATTGGGATCAGTTTCTCTATCATTTTGGCTATGCGATTCGTACAGCGGTAAGTGATGCCACAGGAAAAACTCCCGCTGAATTGTTTTTGGGCAGAAAGATTCTGACCCCCTTTCAAAAACTGGTATTAGTACAGCCAAACGCATCTCAATTTATTACGCAAAATATTGAAGAATTGCTTCCAGAAGTTCAGAGAAATTTGAGAAAAGCTCAAGAGCAGCAAGCTCTATATTATAACCTAAAACGTAGAATTTTAGAAGTAAAAGTGGGAGATAAAATACTCCTAGAATCACATTTTTTAAGCTCTAAAAAAGATTCTAAAGTAGCTAAATTTGGGCCAAAATTCATTGGACCTTTCTCTGTTTTAAAAGTCGAAAATAATAATCTGACAATCGATTTTAACGGCACCCCCGCGACCATTAATGTGGATCAGGTCCGAATATTTAAAGAGCGCACTCTAGCATATACTGAAACTCTTGATAGTGATAGCGTGCCGGGTTCAAACCCACCTGACGAACAGTCCGTCCTTACGCCTAACCTCACTCCCCAGCCTAGTGCTCCTGATTCTTGTACAGCTGATGAACTACCTACTCCTACAACACCCGAACAATCTGTTCAGGGCACTTCCGCTGACCAATCTAGTGTTAGCAGACCCGTCGCACAAAAACGAGCTCGTAGTGGGTCATCGAACCATTCTAATGTGAAATTTCCTAGGCAAACTGGTCGCAAACGCGACTATTCTTTTACTAATGGCTCTTTTATACCGCAGAGTAAAAAGAAACATGGTTGGAACAAGGGTTTCAAACGCCCTCAAGCCCCCTCCTCAAAGTCCTCTGGAACACATCGCCCACAGAAGGTACTAGCAGTTCCAGATTCAGTGCACACAGACTCGTTCCGACCTAAGAAAAAGGCAAGGGTTCGAAAAAGACCTCCACCCTCTTCATCAGCTAGCGGACGGCACTTGGAAAAATTCCTAGCAGCTCCTGACTCAATCGGCAAAGCCGAGTTCTCTTCACACCACCGATTTAATACTCGGCGTCAAGCCAGACTTCGACAACAGGCTCAGCCATATGAATCACCTGCCGAACAAGCCTTTGTTCAAGCCTTTTGGGATAGCCCTAGACCCCGGTCCGAAAGCCTGCAACCCTGTGGCCTAGCTGACGAGCACATCCACCAAGACCTCTGACCTTGCTGAAGTTACAGCTGCAAATTCACATCAGGTGATACCGTTCTCTATTTTTTTTCTATTACAAGTGCATTTCTGTCAGAGCTGTACAAAATGTTCGACGTACCTTGAAGCCTTTTTGGGACTTTATATTTTAAGAACTCTTACGAAAGTTATGGACTTTCCCAAACTAAAAATACAAAATTTAACTTAGCCATGAACTTTCAAATCAAAATTAATGTTCTGCTTCAATGTCAACATTTTTGTTCTCTCTTAAATATCTATTTTATGTATGTATTAAGTCTTTTACCTTGTAGCCATCTCCTGCAGAAAGCTGGTAATATAAACTGTTTTTTTTGCCCCTTTGTAAATTTCCCCCCCTTTTTCTCTTGTATTTTTATAAATGATGTATTTATAAACTGCATGTTTGTAATTGTAAATTTTTTTGAATATTTGTCTAAAAGTTTATCTGTATGTACTTTTAGAGGGGGTAAAATGTTTTTTTTAGCTATAAGCATAAAAGTCGTGTTTAACTATATAACATTAAAAAGACTAACTACTCAGTTTTTTCCGCTTATGCTTTAGCTAAGGAGGGAGAAATATTTCAGTATGTAACCTATATATTATGTTAATAGAGACGAACATGTCTCAGTTTCTTCTAGAGATAAATTGTCACTTTTTTTACTATGCATACTGTAAAGGTTTTCCCATTTCAGACACTCTGATGGACTATTCTCTTAAGCTGATGTTAAAACCCTTTTTATCTAAAGTGAAAGATCTTAATTTGATGTCAAAGTTCCTTTTCCTGCATATGGACAGCCTGTGGATTCTGACGTCTGCTCTAGGGCGAAAAAAGTTCAGACTATTCCTGTTTTACTCAGCTACCTTGCAGACGTAGAGCTCCAGATACCAGTCAGCCAATCAAATAAAGACTTTATTATTTTTTTCTCTTTTTATTTTAAAGACACCTACTCTTGTGTTATAACAAACTCTAAATGTCGCATTTTGTCACAAGCGACTTACATTGTAAAGCCAAGATCAAGTTGAATTTAATATATTGCCTTCCTGGCCTAACAGGGAGACGTTTGTTAATCCTAATGTAAGCCTGGTTTTAGCTCAGTCAGTCCCGGAGTTCTCGGGATAAACGTACGCCTTTTATTTAAAATTTTAAATTCATTTTTTTTGCGTCCCCGAGTTTTCGCTCAGGGATTTAACAAATTTTTAAGTTTTTCTCACCCAGTTAAAATTTAAGTGACGGCTGCACTCACACTTCAGAGATTTGAGATAGTTAGATAGGGAATGAAGCTATTTAAATTTAATCGATCAAACCCGTTGGGGATTTTCCCGACTAAATTTTTTTCTAGGAGGGGGCCTGTGAGGTTGAGACGTTAGAACGTCACCACAGTTGTTTCAATTAAGCTGGATCCAGCAAGATAGGAAGCGGTGACGGTTAAAATCACTCCGTCGCCAGTGGCTCGGTGACGGTTGAGGTCGGAGTAGTTTTGCGTCGGCAGGGTGCTGCATTAAAAGACTTAGATTTTGAATATTAGTTAAATTAGAAGTGATTTTTAAAAGTACGGATTGAAATGTAGTGAAAGGAGGGTGTAGAAAGAAGTATAAAAATAGAGATGGTTTTAGTAGATGTGAGGATGTTGGAGGATCGTATAGTGGTTGTTGGAGGATATTATAGCGAGTGTGCTGATTTTTATTTTGGTGAAGATCGAAAGTAGCGTAGAGGAGATTTAGTTGTGTGAAGCAAGTAGTGTTGAGTGTTGGCGAGTTTCTACTAGTCTTCGGAAGTTCAAGCTGGGATAGAAGGGAATCCTCTATCCCATAGTGAAGCCGTATTAGTGAAGTACGAGTGCAATCGTCTCTACACTTTCGACTATCTGCTGTGGTGAGATATTTAAAGTTATCTACTTAATTTGTTGATTCATATATTTTGATTAAGTAAAACGCTGGCTGAGCTATATAAATTTACCAGGCCGCCCTCCCATTAATCTGCTCAAATAAACTTTAGTTATTGTTATTTAAAGTCTTGTGTTCTCTTAGTAATCTAAGTATCTAGTTAAGATGGAGTTTGCAGGAACGCAAACTCTACAATGTAGATTAAATTTAAAATAGAGTTAAAAATTTAGTTTTAAACAGAATTTAGCATTGCTTACTTGCAAATGACAAATTTAAGTAAATAAATAAATAAAACTAAACTATAGAACTTTCCATAGAACTTTCAATATCCTTTGCCTACATTACCCACAACAGAAAGACAGTAAGTTTGAAAGGCATAATAATACACTAATCGTACTTAAAATAACTCTTGAACATCGTTGGAAAGTGTTAAAAACGTTTAAAGTAAAAGAAAATGTAGCCTTGAGATTCTAATTCTAGCCCTTAATGTATCTGAATATTTTAGTCTACCTTGTAAATCTGAAGTTTACCATATCATATTTTATAGATTATTTTAGCATTTTAACAATCAATGTTAATTTCTTCATGATTTTTACAGGTAAATATTATTTAACTATCATTTATTTACTAACGATACATATGATTTTTAAAATGAAGGCATTCAGAAGAAATTTTATTGAAGTAAGTATTAAAAAACTCACATTTATTATAATTTAACTTAAAGCTTTACTTAATTGAATCAAGTTTTATGCCAGCAATTTTTTTTATATATCTTTATTTACTGATAATATAGAAACTTAATTTATTTTATATTTAATTATATTTTTCTCTCTTCAGTTTAGGTTTGACATTTATATCAAGAGCTTTATTGATGCATTAGATGTAAAAATGAAATAAAAAATATCTTTTACCCGACACTTTTTTTTTGAAATAGTTTGACTTCCTAAAACAAAGATGTGTTTTACTTTATTCTCAATTATTAGTGTAGAAATTAAATGACGTATGAAATTTTCTTAATAAAAGCACTTTAGAAAAACCTGCATTTATTTGGCATAGGTACCTGATTCCTTCACGTTATTTAATTCAATTATATTTAATTTTGTAAAATAACACAATACATTTTCCAAATATTTAAAAAATAAAATAAAGTAAGCAAATAAATAAACAGCAGAGACATTTGAATAAAATTAATTCTTGTATAAAGAAAAATTAAAACGATTCATTAAATGTTTTCATAGAAACTATTCGAATTAAAAACATTATCTGCGACTACAAAATCCAAAGAGCTCTCGTTTTATTTAAAAACACACCTCAATTAACTTTTTTAAATTAACAAGTGCGTTTTATAATTTCTTGAAATTTGCATTTTGTCTTTAAAGAACTACAAACATTTTGCTGCTAATTTTTTTAGTTAAAGACCATGAAAGTGAAAATAAAAACTACAACGAGTATTTCAGAATTACTTCAGACGGAGAACCACGAAAGTCTCTTAAAAGCTGTTGAAGTGAAGGCATTTCTAAAGTCGATTTTTTAAGTGCATTTAAAGTTTAAGTTTGATTTTGTTGTTATTAAGCATGTAATTTTTTTTCTAATTAACTTACCCGGAAAAATATTTTTACTCCATGATAAATCTATGAAATTAAAATTTTCTTCATTAACAATCGCTTGCGTATTCTTAAAATTAAAATGTGTCTTTGAATTCATTGTCTTTTTATCAAAATTTAAACTAAGTAAATTTATTAATAAACAGTTATACATATATGCGCAAAACTAATTTCTTTTTATTTTTTTTATGTTTACTATATATATTAGTGAAGTTTTACTTTATATGTAGGCATATATTTGTGTGTGTATGTATTTAAAAGGCTATTACTTACAGACTTTGAATAAACACCATAAAATGCAATAAACTCGCAACAATTGTTTCGGGTCGAAAAAATACACGACCCTTCATCAGGCGAATAAAGTAAGCACGAGTGCTGCAGTCAAAGCGGCAACGCACCGAAACAATTGTTGCGAGTTTATTGCATTTTATGGTGTTTATTCAAAGTCTGTAAGTAATAATTTTTACAACGCCAGTTTTGTGGTGCTTCTTTATTAATTTTAAAAGGCTAATTAAAAAAAAAGAAGTAAAAAGAAAGAAATCCAATAAGAAAAAAAAAAAAAGAAAAAGAAAAAAATGAGACCTCCTAATAAAATGATAATGACAGGGATTCTAGAGAAAAGGCATAAAAATTTGTTCAGTGTTTTTACTTATCTCCCCGAACGGTCAACTAGTAAGAAAATAATTCTCCCTTAACCGAAGAAAAAATACCGGTCTTCATGAGCATTATTAGGAAAAGGGCCTAGCCTTGGCCGTAAATATAATAATTAAATAAATATATTTAATCAAGTGTGACAAAAAATATTGTTAGAATGTGCATAAAAAAAGTATTATAGACTAAATCCTGAACGTGATGATGGATAATCTTGCGCCCTGATGATACCTGTTTTCCTCTGTGATTGAACCTGTGAAGCCATCATAACTGCTCTCCTCTGTGATCATCTTACGCCCTGGTTACACCAGCCTTCCTCCCAAATCTGTTAATATGGTGAGAAAGTTTTATTCAATTCTCTGGTCAGTCTGCTGTAATTAAAATTGCCAAGTATTTAAAAATAAGGAAATCATATATTGTATTTAATCCAACCCCTAGGATAAGTGACTGATGAAAGTTAATAAAAAAAAAAAATAATAATAATTAAAAATAGGCGTGCCTGGATACATATTTGATATCCCAAATTCTACTAACTCTTAAAAAAAAAATAATAATCAACTCAGGGCTACTTTTTGGAAAGTATATCCACCGAACAAATTTCATCTTTTTATTGAAGCCTTTTTGTTTTTATGTATCTGATGTATTTCACTGTTAGTGCAACTCAAATGAAAAAAAAAATAACTAACCAAGATTTAAAAAAATATAATAAAAACGATATTAATGTTTTTTCCTTTCCTTTTCGTTTCTTTCTTTCTTTCTTTCTTTTTTTTTTTTTACTTAAAAAGAGAATGTTTTAAATATGTATACACTTATAACTATAACAAACTAAAACTATAACAAACCTCGTCGATAGACGCGAGGGAACTACAAAAAATAAAAAATAAATAAATAAAAATAAAGGAATATATAAAGTAAAGATTCAATGATTTTTAAAATAATTACTTCCTGAGATTTTCTCAATAGTAAAACGTTTTTGTTTCCCCATTATTTAAAATAGAATATAATATAGAACACTTTATGAAAGTATTTATTTAATCGTCTCAAATTTATCATTCTTGAATGCATTCTTACGATACTTGGATTTGAAGATAATTCATGTTATGCTAGTTTGAAGCATTATCAAATACGATGATTTTTCTTTCTTCTATCATAATTTTTGTTTTGTAGTTCTACTATTTAGTGAGTTTAGTTTCTAATAGATTTTTTTAACAAAGCTATTAAACAAATTCGATATTTTATGTATTCCTGCTCTTTTGCTTTGGAAATACACAGTCGGCGATACACAATAACACGCATTTCTCCGATTACGAGCTGGAAATTCTGCCAATAATTTTGCCATGCCCTCAAGTGTGCACTACGCAAAAATGTAAGATGAATTTGTGCATTTTATTTATCAATTTAAGCGGCTACTATTAGCTGCGACAGCAGGAAATAAAAACTTTGAGCTGACAGATGGGCGTAGAAACTTTAAGATACCTGCAATGATGCGCAGTGCATGAAGTCTATTAAAATAGTCCGACACCATCTTGAATATTTAAAAGTATTTAAATCATGAAATTATTAATAAAATGACATAAAATAGTAGTAAATATTTGTATTGGTGTTTATTCTTTTTTTAGTTTGTTTCACAATAACCTATTTTTAAAAAATTCTATCAATATTAAAAATGTATATTTAAGCAAAAAAACTTAAATTCAAGATTCTTTTTTTTTTAATAAATATAATGTATATGTATATATATATATATATATATATATATAGAGCCATATATAAATGTATAAAGAATACAAGTTTATATTTCTTTTCTTTTCAATTCCCTTGGCACAGCAGTTTTTCTTCGAATAGAACAAATTTGCAGAAAACAAAGAATCTGAAAACAAAATAGTATAAAATGATTTGATATAAAAAGTTTTGAAAAACGTCCGTTCGTAAATCTCTTAAAATTTTCAGAGTCAAAAATAAAAATCTTCCAAGACTCTAAATGCTGAAAATATTCATGTTTTTTACTTTAATTATTTTACTTATTTAATTCACAGGCCTACAAAAATCAAGTTGACAAAATTTGATTTGATGGTTTCAGCTGATCTTTATGTTTTTTGATTTGCTAAAACCGAAAATGCAGCCCATTTTTCTCTATCACGTACAGATTTTCTTCAATACAGGGTGTTTACAGACACGATTTCTTACATATACCATCATAACAATCGGTTGGTTGGTTGGCCGATATGGTTTTAAATCTCACTAGTGCTTCACGGTTACAACAATAGACATCTATGATTAATTAATCATGGAAATATACTATAAAACTTACTATATAATTATATTGTTGGAAGAATAATGGAAGAAATTGTATAGGGAGGCACCTTGTATTGACAAAAATATATACGTGACAGAGGAAAACTGGCTTCATTTTCGGTTTCAGCGCACCAAAAAACATAAAGATCAGCCAAAATTATAAAATCAAAATTTTACATGTCGGCCTATATAATATAATGCCATTGGAATTATCTATTTTTTTTTTTTTTTTTTATTATTATATTTTGTATTTTTTTTTTTCTAAAAAAAAAAAAAAAAAAAAAAGAAAGAAAGAAAGAAAGAAATGAAAACCATAAATAGATATTTATGATAATTGTTGTTTACAAATAGCAATAATATTATTATTTTATTTCAAAAAGGTATAAATAGCGTAGTTTACACATTTTTACGAGTAAAGTAATTGACACAATTAATAGGAAACTACGATGTCATCATACTTATAGTCAGAAAAAGTTTATAAAAAAAAAAAAAAAATGTATAACCATAAGCATTTGTATATTTTCCATTGAATCATTTTTTTTAAAAAAATCATCGTCACAAAAAAATAAATAAATAAATTAAATAATAATAATTAAATAATTAAAATTTAAAAATCTGTATATAATTGTAAAGAAAATTGTTCCATGAGATTCAGGGAATATTAGAAAAGGAAATCTTTATTTTTATCGTTTTATTGTAAAAGATTGTTTCTTAGAAAATCTTGGATTATTGTAAAACTATTCTGTCAGGTAAGAAAGGATAATATGTTGTTAAAATGATAAAGATTGAATCTATCTACCTGAATGCAACAGAAGCGACTGGTTTATTTCCTTACAAGGAAGGAAAAATACTTAAAAATTCGGTTTATTTTTGAGTTTTTATAAATTTTGATGTATTAGTTTGCAATATAAAACAGATACAAATTAACTCACAAAACTGTGAGAAATATACTACAATACAAGTAAAGTATTCATAAAAATTACCCAAAGAATCAAGATGTAACAGAAAAAAACGCTTTAAAAAAAAAAAAAAAAAAAAGGAAAAATTAAATCTGCACTAAATATGTAACATTCGGAGTGTACGAGGTCTGTCCAATAAATACGCGAACTGGTGCTATCTGTTGGCCATGACGCGTGCTGTAATCTCGCTCACTAGCGGTGCTAGTAGCCGAGACCCAATGAACCATCAGGCATGGCGGATCGTCGAGCTGTGCGTATTGTGCTGGTTATGTTAGTTTCTGTTATCCTTGTTTTTACTGTGTGTCGAAAACGGAAATTGACGAAAATAATAAATTGTTTTTCTTACAGTTCTCAACCGTTTGAGAGATCTTCTGCGTCGTGTGCGACGAAATTTCACTCAAGGCGATGGATAGATCCTTCACCATGACAATGCACCTGCACATTCAGCATTGATTGTTCGCCAGTTTCTGGCAAAAAATTCAATCACCATCCTTGATCATCCTCCTTATTCGCCAGATCTCGCCTCATGCTACTTTTTTTTTATTCCCAAAATGCAAAAATGCGATGAGGGGACATCACTGCGAAAATGTGGACACAATAAAGCAAGAAACGACGAGAAAACTAAAATGCCTGACTGCCGAGGACTTCCGAGGTTGCTTTGAACAATGGAAAAGAAGATGGAATAAGTGCATAACAACGAATGGAGAGTACTTTGAAGGGGACAAAATCGATGTAGACTAAATTTTGCAAAATAAACTTTTTATGGCCTTAGATCGTGGACAGACCTCGTATACTTCTTTTTCGATGAAATATCAATTTTATCTAGCAACACACCTGTGAAAATTTAGATAATATAATTACATAAAAAAAAAAAAAAAAAAAAAAAAAAAGAGCAAAAAGTTTCATTACACTCAATATCGAGATTTATGCTTTTTTTTTTCTTTATTGTTCTCTCTTATCATTCGCGAGCACTAAAAAATAGTGAAAGAGGATAGATATTTTCAGTGGCGTCACCAGAAAATTTTTTAGAAGCGCGTAAACTGAAAAATGTAAATGTTTTGATATATTTTAGAAAATCAATTCGACCCAATGGTTGATTGGTTTCTTAATACAGATTAAGCAAATCTATATATAAATACCTACTTTTTTGCATGTAATTAAAGTTAAGACATTTTATTAAAAAAATTATAATTATTCCAAACCAGCCCAATTTAAAAAAAAAACTTACTATCAAGTTGATTCAAACTCTACTCTCAGGAAAGGTTAGAGCGAATCCGATTGTTTTGTCTTTATTTGGCTCTGTGACACAAATACTATCTGGCAATTTAAATAATCATCGAAATTCTTAACGACAGAGTTTTAAAGCTTTATGGAATTCAAAAATAATTACTTTTACCAATTAGAATTTTCCAGGAAGACGGAAAATCCTCCACTTTGCCCTTATGTGCCGACGCCCATGGACACTTAGAGAGAATCTGAGAGCTACCATTTTTCCCTGTAATAATTACATCCTCAAAGAAAAAAAAATATATATATATAGTTATGATTAAAAAGTGAAAATATTCAATTTCTATAATATACCTTTTTCCAATGTATGTATATATCTCTTGCAGTTTTTATGTTGTTTTAAATAGCTTATATAGTTATATAAATTCCTTTAGAAATGTGTTAAATACATATTTAGTTTAAAAAAATGCATAAACGTGTAAATAATTATGAAAAGAAAGTATTAAAATTTTAAGTGTTCAACAATTTGCACATTTTTAGAAGTTTCGTTAAAATATTGGGTGAGTGCGAAAATTCTAGCCGTTTTTGGATACACAAATTTGCAGTGGAGCAGACGTCACACATGACATTGTAATGACGCAAATCGTCGGATAATCAAATTTGTGGATATCTCACATATAAATGCATCGTGTCTCACAAAATTAATCATCACAAAAAAAAAAAAGTTAGAGGGTGTAACACGGAATGTGAGAAGGAGCATATAAGGCATTGTTTGTTATACGAGTTCGATAAAATAAGCACGGCAGCCGCATATTGACCAAGCCATAAGAAAACACCCGAACACAACCGTGCAAGAATTAGCAGAGACCTTCAACATACACCGGACAACGGTCGAGAGACGGCTGATTAACCTGTTAAAGCCCGATTTTTTTTTTTTTTTCCAAAATATTATTAGCTTATTATTTCACTTCTAAATTAATATAGAAAACTGACAGTAAAATATATATTAACTTAAACAATTCTTCCGATAGTTTTAAATTTAAAGCCTATTCTCGTGTATTGACGTTTAGTGTTCTAACGAGAAAACTTCGAGACAGAAAAACTATGAGATAACAGATTGGTTTCCTATTACATTTTTATATAAATATCGAAAGTAAAGTATTATAATATATATTATTATTCAACTGGATTTAAGTTAGTGTACCTGCGTAAAAAGCAAATATATGTGCGCCGAATGAAAAAACATAAAATGACTATCCAAATTACAAAATAAAAATTAATAGTAGGAACATAAAACTTCCAGGGATCATTTAGAGTGACACAATAAACTGTCACTAAAAAGCATAAATCATTCCAAGAAACCACAAAAAATATACGTATAGTTTTATTAGCTATCCTCAAATGAGGACACTGGGCGCTAACGGGTTAAGTTGGGTTTTACGAGAAAGTTGGACGTTGGGTTCCACATAACCCGATAGCTAATGAACGGGATGACCGAATCGAAATTTCCTTCCTTTCCTGGTTCAAAAATGACCCATTCTTGACACGAATTGTGACAGAAGATGAGAAGTGGGTAATGTACCGTAACGTAAAGCGTCGTAGTTCTGTGTTGCCCTTCTCATCCGCCTGCATCGACTTCGAAAGCTGAACTTCATCCCAAGAAGGTATTATTGAGTGTGTGGTTGAATGTGCAGGGAATAATTCACTGGAAGGTCCTGCCACTCAACCAAACCATCAATGCTGCCTTCTACTGTCTACAGTTAGACAGGCAGCATTCAAATTTGTTAGTAAAGCGGCCTGGTCTCACCAAACGTCGCGGTTTTATCCTTCATCACGATGCCGCCAGGCCACATGCTTCTGTCATCACTCGCCAAAAGTTTCTGGGCTTTGGTTAGGAGATTTTATCCCATCCTCTCTATTCTCCTGACTTGGCACTAACTGACTATCACCTATTTCGTGCGCTGAATAATTCTTCCAGTCAGAAAATCTTTGAGGATACTGATACTGTAAAAACTGCTATCCAAGACTTTTTTGACTCGAAACCGCCGGAAATTTGCCATGGGATTCATCTCCTACTAGAAAGACGACAATAGGTCAGAGGTAGCAATTGGGATTATGCACAATAATAGGTACTTTTCATTTTGCGTTTATTTACTCTTTTTTATGGATAATAAAAACGGAGAACTTTTGCACTCACCCAATACAAATTTGTTCTAGAATAATAATTACGATTGTAATAATATATATATATATATATAGCAATAAGCTTTTAAAAATCGTATAGAACCATTTCACACTTTCGGAAACGGTGGGATATATATTATATCCGACCTAGTTTTAATTAAAAAACTCATCCTTGAATTGTTTTATAAAATTTTAATTAATAATATAAGAGAAAAACTGCATTTATTTCATTTCTGCTACACTTGTAAGTAAATTCTAGTGGCAGTTTATTTTAAATAGGCGAAATTACCTTGCTCCAATAAATGATTCTGTTTCCGTTTATGTATTAATATATATACATATGATTTAATTGACTTAAAACAATTATTGTTTTATCGTCCTAAGTTTCTGCTAATAAGATTAACTTAATATTATTTTTCTTTGTTTATAAATATTATTTAGACTTATTTTAAATTAACTAAAGTACGATACATAATTTTGAGCACTAATGCTTTGTAATATTTTAGTAGTTGTTTGATGCATTTCCAAAATGTATCATCTCTTTCATTTAAGATATGTAATATAATTTTCATTAGTATTTGAAGTAAATTAACTCTAAAACTTTATTATGAATTGTTTTTAAGTGTTTGATATTCTTTACCTGGTGGTAACATATATAAATATCTACTAATTTTCTTTCATTGAGTAAAGAGGTAATATTTTATTCCAGATATAAGCGAATTTCAATATATTTCTTAAAATTACCCTTCTCCTTGACTGCACAATACATTATTGTCTATCGATTGTTTATATAAAAGATTAATTTCATCCTTTATTATTTCAGCTTTCACGATAAATATTCGAAATGTTCTTGATTCTTCAACCTACAATAATAGAAATTTATTGCTCTTCATACACAGCAACCAATATGCATTATTTTCGGCCGATATATTTCTAGTTTTATGACTGAAGTAAAAGAAGAAAAGAAAATAAGGAAGAATAATATTATTTTCCTTTTGTGATTAATGAATGACGTTCATATAAGTAATTTCGTGTATGTTTCAGATGACATTTTTTACATGTACAAATGTTTTTAGTCTTCAGACTTATGTAAAACAATTATTTCAAATATCAGATATGGTTATGTTAAAAGTAAAATTAAAATAAATTATTTTATAATTTTGCATTAGATTTGCATACAGAGTGTCCCATAAATCTGTAGACACGTTAAAAATTCATAACTTTTGAAGAAATTGATAGAATTGAACGTGGTTTGCGAAAAAATCATTCTCGTGAAGGGAGATTTGTATTTTATTCTTTCTTTCTTTCTTTCGGGGGCAGGGGGTAAGAAAAATGTAATTTATTTTTTTGTCGACGATAGTTAGAGAAATAGTTAAATTTTTAGCAAGGATGTGAAAGAAAATTATGCAAATGAAAGTCCTATAAATTGCTGAATTTTGCGATTATAACAGTTTACTTCTTAATTTTCCTCCTACTTGTGCATACATGAAGTTTTAATTGCGATGTTGACTTGGTGGATAAAGCGTTATTGGTGAAGATGTTTTCCCTCTGGTAAGAACCGCCGACTGAATCCGCAATTAGCAGTGTTATATCTTGCTTGCAAACTGTAATTCGGGGTGACGACGGACACGTAGAATCGGATTTATATGCCTGTAAACATTTGCATGTGTGTGCGAGTTAGTGTTTGGGAATAATACCAGTTGACTACTCTAGTGTCCTAGGCCTGAGGTGGAGTGCTTTCAGTGGAGGCATGTGAATATGTACAGTTTTTCATGAAAATATCAGATCTGGTCACGCACAGCGCTCTCTATCGACAAATAGCTTAATTATCAGTTTAGTTTTCCAAAAAAAAAAAAAAAAAAAAACTATACAGACACGACATTATTTCATTATTTAAAACATGAAAATCTGACATTGACAGATTTTAATTTAGTGCCAGAGGCCTACTGCTAAACTTGTTAATATCGACAAATTCTTCTTTAGTTCATTCGTGACAATCTAAATTCCATGATAAAGTTTACATTAAATCAAACCAATGAGTTTCAGCTGCAGACATAGTAACAAATAACGTTGGAAGTCCAAACTGTCTTATAGCCGCAAAACAACGTTTTTTCTCTTTTTGCCAATGAGGGGGAGGTGTGCCTTGGGGGGGGGGACTCATGTGAAAGGTGTGCCTTGGGGGGGGACTCATGTCAAAGTTGTACCTTGCGGGGGACTCATGTCAAAGTTAGGCCTTGGGGGGACTCATGTCAAATTTGGGCCTGGGGGGGGGACTCATGTCAAAGTTTTGCCTTGGGGGGACTCATGTCAAAGTTGTACCTTGGGGGGGACTCATGTCAAAGTTGGGCCTTGGGGGGGACTTCATTCAATAAATCCCCATTCAATAAACCGACTGAAATAGGCCCTTAGCACAATTAAGAGTGTATTATAAAAATTCGACAACGCTGTACCGACTGAAATAGGGGCACCTTGGGGGGGACTCATGTCAAAGTTGGGCCTGGGGGGGCCTCATGTCAAAGTTGTGCCTTGGGGGGACTTCATTCAATAAATCCCTATTCAATAAACCGACTGAAATAGGCCCTTAGCACTATTAAGAGTGTATTATAAAAATTCGACAATTGTACCGACTGAAATAGGGGCACCTTGGGGGGGACTCATGTCAAAGTTGGACCTGGGGGGGGACTCATGTCAAAGTTGGGCCTTGGGGGGACTTCATTCAATAAATCCCCATTCAATAAACCGACTGAAATAGGCCCTTAGCACTATTAAGAGTGTATTATAAAAATTCGACAATTGTACCGACTGAAATAGGAGCACCTTGGGGGGGACTCATGTCAAAGTTGGGCCTGGGGGGGGGGACTCATGTCAAATTTGGGCCTTGGGGGGACTTCATTCAATAAATCCCCATTCAATAAACCGACTGAAATAGGCCCTTAGCACTATTAAGAGTGTATTATAAAAATTCGACAATTGTACCGACTGAAATAGGCCTCTAGCACAAAAAAAAAAAAAAAAAAATCTCCCTTCACGAGAATGATTTTTTCACAAACCATGTTCAATTCTATCAACTCAATCAATAGTTATGAATTTTTAAAATGTCTACAGACTTATTGGACACCATGTATATATGATTACTGTGAAATGCATTTTTATAAAAGACCCGAAACTGTATATATATATATATATATATATATATATAATTGTAGTAAGAAAATAAATAAATAGCGTATCATATTAAAAATTTAAAATTTAGTTAGATTAAAATTTAATTTAAAACTTTTAAACAAATAAAATATTTAAAACATTAGAAATTTCTGTTAAATTTTAATATTCATTGAATAAATATGTGCTTTCAGTTATTTTTCATTTCATTTTTCTTTTTTTAGTGGTTTAAAAAATATCGCAAGATATGCAGCTTCCAAGATACTGACTTTAAATGATTTGCTTATAACTTATCAGAATTTTTTTTTTTTTTTCTTATATATATATATATATAATTGCAAATAGCTATTATAAAAGAATATTTACTAAAACTTATTGGTATAAAACTGTGGAAAGTCCATAATAAGTTGAAACTCACAATAACTTATATTAACGGAATTTATTATATTACATAATTTATAGTAAGAAAAGGCGTATACAGCATTTAATCTAAAATGGTAAGTCTCAGTCTGTTTCACACAGTTGTGAAACTATTATTTTCTTTCTTTTTTTTTTTTTTTTTTTTTTTGTTTAGAACATCGAAATCTTTTGTAATAATCGATTATATATATATATATATATATATATATAGATTTTTTTTAGATACTGATTCTTACGTAAATACTGAATCTTACGTAAATAAAAAAGTACAAGGAAGCTCAAGTAAAGGAAAATGGATAGTAAAAAATAATTAAGGTTGTCTTGACTATGTGTTAAAGAATTTAAAAAAAAAAAAAAAAAAAAAAAAAAAAGGTGGGGGTTCTTTTTTTTTTAATACTCTACAGTAATTAAACATGATCAACGTTGTGTTCATTTTTAAAACATGCTTTTTTTTATCCAGCAGTAATAACAATTATAAACGGCTATTTATTCCTGAAACCTTAAAAAAAAAAAAAAAAAAAAAAAAAAAAAAAAAAACAGCATAAAATAACAAAACAGAATAAGTAAAAAAAAAAAAAAAAAAAAATCTGATACATTTACAATAAATATGTGTGTAACAAAATAGAAAAAAAAAAATTCAAATTTAAAAATAAATAAATTAATCAAATAATAGGCTTTCTCTCATACTCTCTCTCCCTCTCTCTCTCTCTCTCTCTCTCACACACACACACACACACACATATATATATATATAATTTCGAATTAAAAAAAATAGTAATAATTACTAATTATAGTAGAGATTTTGTTTTGATTTTTACTAAGACAGAAATTGCATTCTAATGTTTGAATGTAAGTTATTAATTATTCATAATGTATATATTTCTTTTTTTTAAATTGTATTTCTTACAGATTTTAATATCTTAGTTTTTTATTCAGTTAAATGTAAAAGAAATCCTACGTTTATTACAAAATAAATAAATAAATAAATAAATAAAGTTTGAAAAACAAGAAACAGTACAAAAATGACATAGATAAATTACTTCAGCCGAGAGTAAGAAAACTCAGCTCATTAATTAAATTTAATTTTATGTCCGAAGAGATAATTCGTTGTTCTTCCTTTTCAGTGTGAATTGTTAAGATTTCGGGAAGAGAAAAGGAACGCAAGAAGTCAGAAAAAGTTTTTCTCGTATTTTCTCAAACATAAACAACCCATTTCGCCTCGCAGATACAGTGCAAATCGCATTTTGATATTCTTTGCCATCAGATAAGAAACAGAAGAAAAGTTTTCTATTTCCGTTATTTTTTCTTTAAAAATAGGAATGTGTTAAATGATATTTTCTTTTCAAATTGTAGAGAAAAACCAGTTTTATAATTTTATTTTTTTAATGTTTGTTTTTCTGCCTGAAGATGAGTTTCCCTTGTGCATGAATTTGTAAAAAGTGATTTCTGTGCAATCTATGCTGTACTTAAAAGGATTATAAGCGAAATTTTCGAAATCAAAATAAAAATAAATAAATAAATAAATAAATTTCCAGAAAAAAAAAATCAAGAAACCTGTCGTATATATATATATATATATATATATATATATACATACATGAAAAAACTGGTATGTTAAAGGGATTTCTTTCTTCATTTTTCGAAAAGAATCGATGCAACATCAATTATTTATTGAAACTATTTTTATGGGAAATGGAAGCGAAATTCATCTCAGAGAAGTATAGCACAGAATAAGAAAGAGCCGCTTTGGTTACAGCACTCGTGCCTACATTTTTCGCGTGAAGAAGGGTCGTGTATTTTTTCAACACGAAACAATTGTTGCTAGTTTATTGTATTTTGTGGTGTTCATTAAAAGTTTTATACTTATTATAGCACCCAAAGGCGAAAGAAATTCTATTTTGTGCACCACAGATTATATCTTACGCAAAGTTTTCTTTTTTCTTTATTTATTTTTTCCCACTAGATATGTATTATAATTTTTAATTAAATAAATCAAAAAACGTTCTATCAAATTATAAAAATCTATGTTTCAACCATTCGTTTTAAAGATATTGTCAAATTCCCTTTTAAAATACCAATATTGAAAAAAAAATGTATCTCTGGAGGGGAGGGTTTATACTTTCCCCGGAATGAAAGCTATACTGCTACTTATAATTTGTTTTCTGCCTAAGTAGTTACTAATAAAAACATATGTATATTTTTAATTTCACAGTGACTAATTATAAATAAATCTCACCGTGTGGACGTTTATGAAATTTTGTCGCATACTGTCATGTTACAAATTAAGAAAAAAGATGGCAGCGGCACCTTTTGGGAGATTTGCTACAAAATTTGATAGGCACTATTTTGTAATACAAAATTTAATAGCACTATTGCAACTACACCTGAGTTTTAATGAAATTATATGCATTAGTTTTTGAACTAGAACTACCAAAACGTTTCGTAACACATTTCGTAACACACAAATGCACAAACTGTCGGACAGGTCAAGCACAGACGTAAGTAATTTCTGAAAAAGGTAAAATACTGTTCTGGACCTTTCAAAATCTGTAAGTTCATCGAAATAAAAATTCGAAATTTTTATGAAACCAAAACTTACTACATTGAATATAAACGGAAATTATATGTTAAGTATTATATTGTAACAATGATAATTTAAATCTGTAATATTGTATCACGGCGTGTATTATACTTTAGTAATTTTATGCTCCGTGATTAACGATTTTTTTCCCTGAATCAAGTAAACTTTTGTCAATTAAATAAATAGATAAACTGGACAGGAAATATCTAAGTGTATACATGTGTAATGAATGCAATGTGTAAAATTCTTAATCAATACTAAAAATATTTATGTCTGTATATAATCCCTAGTTTGAATGCACCTTTTCTGTGGGGAATGTGGTATATTTATTCCTTTGGTTATTTCTGTAAATAGGATTTAAAGTTGTATTATTCTGTAAAGTATGAGAAATATTTCTTTCGAGATTTCATGTGAATGAATGCTTGACAGGCATTTGGCTGGGTTTAGTCTGATATCATTGTTTGTCATTTTCGAGGCATTACTTTCTTAAAGTATTCTGTCATTTAACGAGTAACAAATTTTAATCCCTGTGTGTGGAATTTTAAACCCCTTTTTACGCATAGAAATATTATGTGGATTAACGTTCAAAAAATGTCACTGTAAAGGCAGCATAAAACTTATAAATATCTTGAGAATCTCTAATCCCACTGTGCACTGTAGAAAACCTCATTCAAGTGTTTTTCTTTCGTTTTTTTCTATTGGATTGATAAGCGAATATCTGGAACAGCTGCTCCTGGTCAGCTGTTCGGTTGGGGGGGCGTCTCTTTTTCCCCTCTCTGTGACGTCCGTACGGTAAGTGCCGTATGGGATCTTTGTGGGGCTTGTTGCTAGTTTTGTCCCTCGTGGTATTGGGAAAAGGCGATTGGCATGAGGACTCTGATTTTCTCTGGTGGAAAAAAGGAGTGGCGGGTGTTTCCCCTCCCCGTTTTGGATAAAAAGTGTAAGTGCTGCTTCGCGTGGGGATTCACTTGGAGAACGGAAAAAGCTTGGTAAGAACTGAGAGAGATAGAGACCTTGAGACTTACTTCTTGTGTTGCTTCTCGGGTTTGGAGATAGGTCGGGTTCGGTCGGAAGCATTCGGGTCTCGTCGACAGAGGACGGCTGTCAGTCGGATTCTGTTCAAAAATGCGGAATATAGTCGTCAGAGTTTGTGATTTGAACTGAAAAAAAAAGTAACAAAGTTTGGTTTTGTCGCATTGGAGTATTACGCTGTTATGATGGAGTATAAATTGTGACAATGGGCCACCGGATGTTAAGTCGTCATTTATCTGTGGCAAAGTAAATTAACGACGGATCAATTTAGGCTCCATTTTGTTTGGTCTTCGGATGAACGTTGAGCAGATGGTGTTTCTACAGATAAATGAGTAGAGAGTTTCCTGAAGTAACAAAGATGTCCTCATGATATTGACTCTCGGAGACCTCCAATTAAGACTCAACTGTTGCAGCTATCAGAAAGCAATTCCTGTAAGTCCAGCTACATTATGAAGCCTTTGATACTTATTTCTGTCTATTTGATATATAATAGAGAAGTGTAACTTTTAATTCTAAATGTGTAGAAGTTTGTTTTGTTTAGTTGTATAGGTGTGTTTACTGAAGGTTGTGAAGTATTTGTTGAGTAGGTACTAAACTGCTATCTCATTACTATGGTAATTAATGTTATGTGTATTGTTCATGACTAGTGAAAATAGAGATTTTTTTTGTTCTCTGTGATTAGAAAAAAAAAACTAAAATATGCCTTATTAAAAGTTCTGTAATTTAATCTTACTAGATTTCATTAAAATTTTGTATTTTAAAATCTTAGTTTTTTTTTTATGAAGTGTAATTCCTTGTTTATTTAAAAATTAAATCTAATTTGATACTCCTGTCTACGTGTAGTTTATACCCATTTTAGAACCTAGGCTTTTTGCCAAATGTAATGCTGATTAACTATAATTCAATTTAATTTTTCTTTGATTAAAAATTAAAGTTTTTGAGAACGCAACGCGACTTTAATTTTTGTTTCTTGGGATTAAAAAAACTATACGACCAACAAAAAGTAATTCTTTTTAGTAACAAAGTAAAATTCTAATACGTAATTTAAATCTTTTATCAAGGAAGAAAATCAATTTATTTAAATTTTCTTAATTATTTAGAACTCAGTAGTGAAATGTTAATTTAAGTTTTAAATTTAAGCTTATAAATATAGTAAACAAATAAATTCATAATAATTGTTTGTAAGTTTTCGTTATAATTTCGTCCTGAATGAAGCATAAATTACATTTGATGTGCAGCTAAATTTAATTAATTCTTAAAAAAATTGAGTGATAAACTTATATATATATATATAATATATATATATATATATATATATATATGTGTAAACATGTATATAAAGCTCCAAGCAATATATTCAATGCTATATCAAAAACACAAAAAATATTTTTCTTTCTTTTACATAATAATTATTGTACTCTTAAATTACTTTTTATGTCCTTAAATATTTTCATATTAAAGTTCTTTATACAGATATTTATAAGATTATAAAAAGGTGTAAATATATGTGAAACGTTTTTTTTTTTTTTTTTTTTTTTTTTTTTTTTTTTTTTTTTTAATATCTAATACCTTAAATTAGGATGTTTGCAATATTTCTCTTCTTATTGAAGGACATTATTTTAAATCCAAAGAAAGAACATTGTATAATTATCTTAACTATCTGACGGCAATCACAAATGAAATTTTAACACTTTAATCTTAAATTTTCAGTATTCTTTTAAACAAATTATTCATTGTGGAAAATTTATATCAAATTTACATAATAAATTATATCTCCTATACCGAACATTTCAATTTAGTTGCTAACTCTACGATAAGTAGTTCTTCAGTTATTCAAAAGCTATGTTTTTTGGACAAACGTTTCTCGGATAGATTCATTTACATAATAAAATTAAATCTCTTATATATAAAGTTTTATCTAAGAAAAATAATTAAAAAAAAACTAATTAAAAAACAATTAATTGATTTTTTTCATTATTTAATAATCCCCTAATTTGGAATTGTAGAAATATATAACTAATTATTCAGTAGTTGTTTTAAAAACAATAAAATTCTTTCAAAAAACGCAATGTTTGTCAAATAATTTTGAAATACTAAATGACAAACAATTTAATTTGTTTTTTATATATTTTTACAATTCATTTTACTTAATAAAATAATGCATTTGATTTATTCATAATCACATGAATATATTCCATTGTCATTTCACAAACATAATTTCTATTATGATTCGGACAATAAATTACTTACTAAGATAAGACAGTTTTGAATTAAAACCGTGTAATTATCTTCATTGTGGAGTTATTTCTCGAAAAAAAAAATAATAAATAATAATAAGCTTTTCATATTTATAAATTTTTAAAAACTTTGTAAATTGTGATTTCGATGTTTCCTATTTGTCTGATTGTTGGAAATTTTACATTCAGCCCACATTTTCTTAATTTTTCTACTGTTTACAAAGCTACACATTCCTAAATTCCTATTGGCCACACTCAACACTTTTCCGTAACCTTATTGGTTGAACTAAATTCGGTCCCTCTCGTATATATACGAGCACTTCTCCAGATTCAGAATTCTTTTTGCACTGAAGACGGTACGCTTAAGGCTACCGAAACAGCTCTATGCATCTCAAATATTTTTCTTTGGCATTTCTGACGTAATAGTTTATTCTGGTTTTAATATTCCAACGCCAAGTCTCCTGTTATTATTAATAATAAGGTTATTTTACTTATACGATTAAGTACACAGTTTCTCTTTCGGAAAATGAATTTAAATTTTCTTCACTATACAATTCAGCTGTCTTTTTCTACGAGTCATTAAGATCATTTGCTCCAGAAAAAAAAAATGTTATTATAAAACGTTGCTACAGTAATTACGAAATTATGGGATTTTTAACATAAGAGAAGCATGCTTTGCCAGTGTATATAAAATTCATTCACAATTTCATTCATATATAAAGTATTACTTTTCTTTTTTTTACGTTATAAATTTCGGGTGATATATGATGATATGATATATACGACTGCATAACGGAAACGTGATAATTCCGTATGGGAGAAAAAGAATTATCTACAGTAATTATTATTAATGTATATGATACTGGTGTTCTCTGTGATAAAATAGCATAAGGTACGTCGCGCTTCGACATGAGATTTGAATTTTAGTGAGTCCCTATTAGGGAATCTTTTACCAGACTCACTAACGGGGTGAATATTATCCAACATTTTGCCACTTTGTTTCAAACATGGTGCATTTTTAAATCTTCTGTCTGTATAGCATTTATGTTCATGTTGTATTTTCTTCATTCAATGACACTTGTTTCATAAAACTGGTACATTTCTTTACGTATGGCTCTATTTCGTGAACGAACTTATTACTGCTGATGAATATATCCACTGTACATGATTTTTGGTAGTAGTGGTCACGGGAGTCTCTGTAATAAGAAGACAGAGGCGGACTGTTCACGGTTCACGACTGACAGAGCACGACTGACGCTGTATTCATCTTATCTCTGTCGTGCATCGTATTGTATCTGAAGCAAAAATTAGAGCTTTAGTGAGCACCTGAGTGATGCAGCACATTGTACCAAACTGATTTCATTAGGGAACTCTCCGAGCTAGACGGCCTGTTTCATTCTCTAAATCACCGTCAACTGCGACTTCAGTAGTGACAAGCTAGAGCTCATTGGATGGCAAAGTGGCGATGGGTTGTTTTCTCCGATGAAAGCCGTTTCTTTATCCTTGCCAGTAACGGCCATATTTTGGTTAGAATGAGGCCAGATGAGTTGTTGGAGTTAAGTTGCCTGCTGCATAGATACACTGGACCTTCTATAGACTTTATGACCTGTAGAGCAATTTCCAACGAACGTAGAAGTACTCTCATCATTATACAAAACACCTTGATTGCAAATATATACATCATGCCGGTAATTGAATTGCTTATGCTACTATTCGTTAGCAGTTTTATAGGAGGTTGGTTGGTTGGGTTTCACGTTGCACTAGTGCTGCACAGTGGGCAGTTGGCGACGGTCTGGGACTCACCCCTAAATGTGTATGCAAGGAGGTGTTTTCGAAAAGAAAACGCTCCTCCTCATACTCCTGTTGTTACCCAACATGTTCTACATTGTGTCAACACCCTACCTTGGTCTACGAGATAATCTTTCTCTCATCGAGAATGTATAGGATATGATTGGACTGTAAATCTAGCGCCATCGACAACCAGCATTAGTAGTAGATAATTTAAATGATTAAACTTAACAGGCATAAAACCCAAAAAAGCAAAATGACATACCGCACCGGTACGATAGAATGCAAGCACCTTTGACTTATTTCATTCAGAATCGCGATAATTTTTGTGGTTATTAACATACCATTATTTCATATTTCAAATGACTTGTTGTGCATACTTCAACCTGGGACATTGAAACTGTAATCAAATAAATATGTTACCTAGAAGAATGCTTTGCCAAATTTCATTTTTCTAATATAATTTATTCTTTGTCTTTTTTTTTCCACCAGTGCATAGGTTTGTGATCGGATGAGACGCAAATCTACTACATACATTTTTTGAAAGTGTTCTCACTTCTAACAAGGAAGGTCTCCATAAGCGTATACGAAAAAAACTTTGAAAAAATTAAGGATACTCTCCTCATGAGATTATGTATGTTTATAAAAGAAATTCCTGTGGAAAATCCCTATATAAGGATAAGCGCAGGTGACGTCACGCACGGTCAAAATTGTTTATTTGTGATTCTACTCAGGGAAAACATTGGCATTTCCACCAATACGGTTTGTTCTTTTGCCCTTAGTGAGTGGCAAATATTGATTGACGCAGCGTTTGTTTGTAAACATGACTTTTTCTTATATCGTTTGTAAAATAATATTCAAAATGTCCAATTCTTGGCTATTTATTGCTCGTTGGCGACACAATGAAAACTGATGTAAAACGCCTTTTTCACAAATACTTATTACAGAAGAAACATTTTCCATACTCTTC
This sequence comes from Salticus scenicus, assembly GCA_963930645.1. Taxonomy (NCBI): domain Eukaryota; kingdom Metazoa; phylum Arthropoda; class Arachnida; order Araneae; family Salticidae; genus Salticus; species Salticus scenicus. The sequence goes on along the minus strand of OZ005649.1, from coordinate 282,945,324 downwards.
ATATTAAATCATTTGAAGAAAGTTTACATTAAATAAATACACTTTTATAACTATAATTTTGTCATATATATTTGTAAGTAAACCTAACGATCACAATTATACAACTTTTAGTTGAACGTGAAATACTTAAACAGGCTTAAGTTTCGCTTGAGCTTTAAATATTATGGATTAAAGTGAAACAGTGCTCACATTTATTTGTACTACATGTTAAATTAAAAAGAAACTGCATAAGAGTTTGAAAATGAAACAATGGTGAATGACAATCAATTGTCAATATGCTATTTTGTGTTTTCGAAGAATGCAGATTTTACAATTAGTAATTTAGATCAAAATTTAAATTGATAAAAAATATTTCACACTTAAATTTGAGTCTCAAATTTCAATATTGGTTACACATTAATATTGAAAATTCACATTTTTTTAGTTATTTACATTTTATTACACTGGTTAGGTAAAATTTACCAAATAACGGTTTTAACTCTACGTACAAAATGAATTTGAATAAGTTTAAATTAAAAATGTACATTTGTGTAACTACAATCTTTAATCCGTGTATCTTTTGTTACTTTATTCAAACTTTGAACCAAATTTTAATGGAAAACATAAAGAATAAAATTTTTAAGCTCTTAATGAGTTTAAATAAAAATCATAGATTCGAAGGGGGATAAAACATGTCTTTGGATTAGCAAAAATGAAAAAAAAAAAAAAAAAAAAGAACTTTTAAAAGCATAAGGTTTGATTTTGAAAGAGGCTTCATTGGAAAATGTAATAACCCCCCCCCCCATCCCACCCCCTGTTCCCAAGAAAAAAAGCTTTTTATTTATTTCCTTTTTTCTCTGCTATTAGTTACATTTTCTATTTGTTTCGCCCAATAATATAATTCACGTAATTATTTTTACATATTTACACATCGTTTGGACACATTTTAAACTGCGCCATGAATTTCCAGAGTTCACAGTATGCCAGTAATTTACAATATTCTTCTTATAATTCCATGAAATACATATGTATATTATATTTAGATGTTTCACATCTTTATAAGCAGCAATTCCGTAGTGTATTTATTTTCATTGGAATTTTGCGATTATTCATTAGACGAAGGATATGCATCATCAGGAAAGCTTTCAAATTTGTTATAACTTACGCATTCATATTTACATCAATATTATATGATTGTGGTTTTTTAATTTAATTTCTTTTTCTGTAACGTTTTCAGTGCCATATTTACCCCCCATTTATTGTTTATACAGTAACCAAGTAAAAATGCACATGTTAATTTCCAAAGACATTGTCTTTTATAAAAAATTAAAATAAATGTATCTTTTCAAATTGTAAAATTCGTTTTAAATCTTAACTAAAAGTAAAAATAATTGTTTGCAGTTGCAAAGTACAGAAAATTTTTCAATTACCAATTAAAAAAAAAGTAAAACTATGTATAACTTAAACGTTTATTTGACTGTAATTTAAATATTTGCATCTCGCAAGAAAAAAAAAAATCAAAGTTAAAATGAAATATTTTTAATAAAAGGCCACATGCATATACCATAAGTTATAACTGAGCCATTTTCAATTTCAGTGTATACATTTGTTTATTATTTATCCTCTATTTTTTGTAAGTTCACGTGCTGAACAATATGTCAGAGAAAAAAAGAGTTAAATGAATTTAATGCTTTAATTTTTATGTAAAATTTGATCGCGTCCTATCATTAAAATTTGTTAAATGTAAAGATTATGTGGTGCGTGTGGCATCCATTTTTTTTTTTTTATATTATTATTATTATTCAAATAGAATAGAATAAAGAGAGCAACGATGTTAGTTGCATTTTTTCATACAGTTTGAATTTTGAATTTTAGTGAAGTATTTTTTACCGTAGGAATAATTTCTTATGTTTAAAATTATAGGGAATTATACGAGCACAAGAGATGCTACTTTATTAATTTTAAAGTGTAAATAATAAGTATTGGCGTCCGCTATTATACAGTCGGTAACAAAAGTATACGAACACTAGCAAAAGTTCCTATGTAAAAAATGTAGAGTTAATACTGCTTTGTTAAATAAATCCTTGTCGAATCATGTTCTTAGTCAGTCTGAGAAAATGATTAGACAAGGATTTATTTAACAAAACCGTATGAAGTGTACCCTTTTTACATAGGAATTATCGCTAGTGTTCGGACACTTTTGTTACCGGCTGTACAGTTAATTTTAGTAAGAGAAAAGTGAAGAATTTTCAGTGCTTATTCCGTTGATTTACATAAATTTAGTGGCGCCCGCGACAGGATCTTTTAAGTGAAGTAAAATTATTTTGATTGTGTTAAGATTAAAAAGATGTTTAAAACCGTTAAAAGATTTAAAAAAGAAGAATTGAAGTGGGTAGCCGAAGAGATCGGAGAGACTTTGCCTTCGACGTTCACAATAGAAAGCTTGAAAGAGCTTATTTTAAATAGTAAAGAGTATGAAAAGGAACCAGAATTTGTTCAAGATATCTTAGAAAATGATATAGATGAAAGAAAATTGAAAGAAGAAAAACAAGAACAAGCTTTGAAAGAAGAAAAACAAGCTGAAAAAGAATTTCAGATGTTAAAGCTAGGAAAAGAAGCTGAGGCATTAAAGCTGAAAAAAGAAGCAGAACTGGAGAAAGAGAAATTAAGATTGAATCATGATTTAGAATTGGCGAGAATACAATAATCTGGGCAAATTCAAACTTATGCTATTTTAAGCAATTATGAAAATAGTACTATGAGACGAAAATTTATTTTACCTAAGCTGGAATTCAGGAAATTTGGCGGAGAAATTAAGGATTGGTTGCCTTTTTGGAGCCAATTTGAACAAGTCGATAAAGATGATGATATTGCCCCAGAGGACAAGTTCCAGTATTTAGTACAAGCGACAATCTCAGTTTCACGCGCAAGAGAAGTTGTTGAAAGTTTCCCGCCAACTGTCGCCAATTATTCAAAGGTAGTAGAAAGTTTAAAGGCTCGTTTTAGCAGGGAAGATATTCTAGTAGAACTGTATGTACGAGAGTTATTGAAGTTGATAATATCTGTGCAAACACAAGGTAAATTTTCATTAACATTATTATATGATAAGCTTGAGTCATATTTACGTGCGCTAGAAACATTAGGTGGTACCACTGATAAATATGCCTCCATTCTATACCCTATGGTTGAGTCTTGTTTCCCAGCAGACTTTTTGAAGGCCTGGAATCGCTCGAATCTCTCTTCTTCTAATACGGATGCTGAAGAAAGGTTGAATAATCTGATGCATTTTTTGAAAACGGAAGTAGAAGGTGAAGAGAAAATATCTTTAGCTGTAGCTGGCTTCGGTTTGACAAAGCGTGAAGATAATAAATATTCTAAAAGGAAAAACAGTGCAAGAGCAGACTATATGCGAAATAAAATATCGACAGCTGCAGGTTTATTGACAGCGTCTTCTGCTTTAGATCTCAAAAGGGTTTGCATTTTTTGCCAAGGAAAACATTTGAGCTCTGAATGCTTTTCAGCTCGCAAATTGAGTTTAACTGAGATACAAAAGATTGTAAAGGATGAAAATTGCTGTTTCGCTTGTTTGTTACCTAATCATACAGTTAAGAAATGTCGATCAGTTTTAAAATGCATTATCTGTTCTAAGACGCATGTGCCTTTGATGTGCTATTTGCGTGATTCTCAAAGTAAAACTGCTCAAAAAAAGGTTGAAGAAAATTCAGTCAGTAGTGAAGTAAACATGACAAATTTTAATAAGCAAAGTGCTAAAGTATTCCTTCAAACCTTAAAAGTGAAACTCGTCTCAGAAAGCAAGCAAAAGACAGTTCGTTTATTGTTAGATTAGGCATCCCAAAAATCTTATATTTTGAAAAGCATAGCAGAAGAGATGAATTATATTACCATTCGTCAAGAAAAAATGATGCATTCATTGTTTGGCGGAGTTACAACAAAGGAATGCCAACATAATTTTTATAGATTAAAGGTTAAGGATATGAATGAGAAGTCCACCTGCAATTTTGAAGTCATGGATCAAATTACTATATGTGAAGACATTCAACAGGTCACTCAAGGTCCGTGGTTTAAAGAGTTGAAGGAATATGGAATCGAATTATCTCATGTAAGTCAATGCCGTGAAGTTATCGAAATATTGATTGGTGCTGATATTATGGGAAATATGTTAACTGGCAACAGAAAAGTATTGACATCTGGTCTTGTTACCATAAAAACATACCTTGGTTGGACATTGACGGGTAGGCGCCTCCCACCGAAGTCTCAATAGATAATTTAGCAATGATGGTGACGTCTTTGTTCGTAAATGAAGCTTATATCTCAAACTTATGGAGATTGGACTTGATTGGAATAACAGATACTATAGAAAAGAAATCTGAAAGTGAGATTGACCGTCAAAAAAAGGAACATTTCTTAGAGACAGTAAAAATTAACAAGGATGGTTGTTATGAAATTTGTCTTCCTTGGGCTGACGACACATCTGCATTACCAGATAACTTGAGTTTGGCTGTAAGACGTTTAGAAAGTACAACTTATAAGTTATTAGCTAAGAACATGTACGAAAAATATGAAAATATATTTATGGAGTGGTTGAATGAGGGAATCATAGAAGAAGTTCCTGCTACCAAAGTGAACTCTTATGGTAATTATTTACATCATCACCCAGTTATTTAAGAGACCATTAGTACAACACCTATCCGTCCGGTTTTCGATGCTTCAGCAAAGTTGGCTGACCATCCATCTTTAAATCACTGTCTGCAGTGTGGCCCAAATTTGATTGAGCTTATTCCAGATATTCTCCTACGTTTTAGAGAAAGAAAATTTGGTGTAACCGTTGATATTAGAAAAGCATTTCTTCAAATTTACATTTGTAAAAAGAATAGAGATTTCCCACGATTTCTATGGTGGAACGATCTTAAAGAGAAGAAACTTAGAGTATTTAGGCATGCACGAGTCGTTTTCGGTGTAAAGTGTCGCCCTTTTCTTTTATCATCAGTAATTGAATATCACATAAAAAATAGTGCACATTTTGAGGAAAATTTCAAGCAAAGGCTTTTGCATAGTTTTTATGTAGACAATGTCGCCACTAGTGTGCACAGTGAAGAAGATCTAAAGAAATTTATCTCGGTCTCAAAGAAAATAATGGCAAATGGTGGTTTTGATTTAAGACAGTGGGAATACACTGGTGATCACGATGAAACATCGAACCAGAAGGAAACTCAAGTATTGGGTCTGATTTGGGATAAGGTTTTCGACACATTAAAACTCAACATGAAATGGCTAAACGATTTCAACACAGAAAGGATTACCAAGCGAAGTATGTTATAGGCAGTTCCTAAAATTTTTTATCCTTTTGGTTTTATTTCTCCAGTGATGCTTTATCCTAAATTGATGTTACAGAAAGCTTGGAAATTAGGAATTAATTGGGATGACGAAATAACTAGTGATTTACAAAAAGAATTCCTATTATTATTTCAAGAACTTAAGTATTTAAATGATGTTAAGATACCAAGGTATATCCAGATCACTCCAGAAAACTTACATGCATGCACAATTCATACTTTCGTTGATGGAAGTAAAGATGCTTACGCAACAGTAGTATTCTTGAGGATAGAAAAGGAAGATCAGGGGGAAATAATTATGCTTGCTGCCAAGTCCTGAGTTGCGCCTTTAAAAAATACGACTATACCAAGAATGGAGCTATTAGCAGCTACTATTGGCGCTCGTTTGGCGAAACCTGTTGTGGATGCTTTGGGTTGGCAGGAAATGAAGAGATATTACTGGAGCGATTCCTCAACAGTGCTTGCTTGGATATCAAGAAATGAGCGCTGGTCTGTGTTTGTCCGAAATCGGGTTCAAGAGATTCAGAAATTAAGCAGTCCTTTATCAGGGAAACATATACCAAGTGAGAAGAATCCAGCAGACTTGCCGTCTAGAGGCTGTAAGGCTAAGTAATTAGGTTTCATAAGATGGGGGGAGGGCCCACGTTGGATGAAAGATTCAGCAGAATTTAGAAATCACATGAACACTTCCAATGAAGATTATAATGAGGAAGAAATTCAGAAAGAAACGTCAAAGTCTACTTGTATGTTGACGAAGCCTGAATTTCCATCCAACCATAACTGGTATTACCGCTACTTTTAAAGTTATGAAAAAATTATACGTTACTTGCTTGGATTCTTAGCTTTAAGCATAATTGTTTAAATCCTGATAAGAGGTGTAAAGGCGAATTGAGGGCTACTGAATTTCGGGAAGCTGAGATAAAAACTCTACGTATGGTTCAAAGGAATCTTTCTCTTCGGAAAGTGATGAAAGACTGAAGACATTACAAACCTGTAAGGATGAGCAAGATGTCATTCGTTTGAAAACTAAAATAACTTACAGGAAAGATAGTGAAGATTTTCTCCATCCCATAATTCTCCCTTCAAAGCATGAAGTTGTTAATCGACTTATTTTTTATATTCGTGTAAAGAACTGTCATGCAGGGTTACAAATCCTCTTAAATTTGCTTAGAGAAAGGTATTGGATTCTCAACGGAAGAAAGAGTGTAAAGCTTGTGTTAGCCAGCTGTGTGGTTTGTAAAAGATTTAATTCAAGGGTTTTATGGACATCAAGTGCTCCTCTACCTGAAAACAGAGTAAAAGATTCTGCCGTATTTCAAATTACAGGCATAGATATGGCTGGTCCCTTGTATCTTAAGAACGATACGAAGAGTTGGATTTGATTTTTACATGTGCGATATATAGAGCTGTTCATCTAGAGCTAGTGACCTCTGCTTCAACAGATGCATTTCTGATGGTTTTGAGAAGTTTTGTGGCTCGCAGAGTAAGATGCTCTGTAATCTACTGTGATAACGGAACAAATTTTGTTGGCGCATCTAATTTATTGATAAGCTTAGATTAGCAACGTATACAAAAATATGGGTCTGTCAACTCCATAGACTGGAAGTTTAACCCGCCGACGGCGGCGTGGTGGGTTGGCTTCTGGTAGAGGCTGATTAGGGTAATAAAAGACCTTCTTAAAAGAGTCTTAGGACGCGCCTGTCTTACGTACGAAGACATGACAACTCTTTTAGATGATGTTGAAAGTGTAGTGAATTCAAGGCCTCTAACATACCTTTCTGAAGATGTGACTGCAAAGCCTATCTCCCCATCTATGTTTCTTCAAGATGCTCACGAAATTCAGCTTCGAGATGTTGATGCAGTTGGACAAAATTCTTTAACAAAGAGGCTTAGATACAGGCAGTCCCTACTCAGAGCTTTGAGAGATCGATTCAGATCCGAATATTTGGGTGCTCTCATATAGCAAGCAAATAGAAAACAGCCAGAGAAGGTTATCGCTGTCGGAGATATTGTATTAATTGGATCTGACAACAAGAAACGAATCCACTGGCCACTAGGTTGTGTCATAGAACTTATTCCTGAAAAAGATAAGAAAGTTCGACTTGTAAAGGTTCAAACTTCACACCATGAACTTTTACGACCTATTCAAAGATTATATCCTTTAGAAGTAACATCATCAAATAATAGTTCAAAACTGAAAGAAGCATACCATTCAAAGGAAACCTCTGCTCAAACTGTTAAACCCGTTGTAATTTCAGAAGAGGAACCAGTCAAATATAGCAAAGCGGGAAGGAGAATTAAAGTCCCTGAAAGACTAATGTTATGAGAACTACACCTGCAATATTTGGTTTTGATTATAACCTATAATCAAAAAGTGGGAGGATGTGATAACTGAGCCATTTTCAATTTCAGTGTATAAATTTGTATATTATTTATCCTCTATTTTTTGTAAGTTCACGTGCTGAACAATATGTCAAAGAAAAAAAGAGCTAAATGAATTTAATGCTTTAATTTTTATGTAAAATATGATCGCGTGCTATCTTCAAAATTTGTTAAATGTAAAGATTATGTGGTGCGTGTGGCATCCATTGTGTTTTTTTTTTTTTTATTATTATTATTCAAGAAATAGTATAGAATAAAGAGAGCAACGATGCTAGTTGCATTTTTTCATACAGTTTGAATTTTGAATTTTAGTGAAGTATTTTTTACCTTAGGAATAATTTCTTATGTTTAAAATTATAGGGAACTATTATACGAGCACAAGAGATGCTACTTTATTCATTTTAAAGTGTAAATAATAAGTATTGGCGTCCGCTTTTATACAGTTAATTTTAGTAAGAGAAAAGCGAGGAATTTGCGGTGCTTATTCCGTTGCTTTACACCATACAAGCATATATAAGAAACAGGCAACTCTTTCATCGATTAATGCCAGAATGCTATTCTGGAATAACTAGATTAATGCCAGAATGCTCTATATGTCAGAATGCTATTCAGAAAGATTTGTTTTGCATGAAATTCTTAAACGCATAAACTTACTTGCATTTGACGGTGAAGGATGTTGACCGCCAAGTCGCGTGCATTTTTTGTCTTTTTGCGCGAAATATTGAAAAGTATTTTATCTTATTTTGCAGATTTTTTAGAGGGATTCCGGCAATAAATTTGACTGATCATGTAAGTAGTACCTCCGTAATTTTTATCTCTATGTAAGTAGTATCTCTGTATTTTTTTTTTTTTTTACTAATTCTGAGTATGCGCTTTAAGGAGTGTTTTTAAGTGTATTTTTTTGTACTTTTTATATTCCGACTTTCAAATAAAATCAGTTTTTTATAGATTGTTTGGATGAATTTTAGACATATTTATATTATTAAAAAAATTATTTATTATTATTATTATTATTATTTTGTTTATTAAGTTCAACATAACAGTGACACTTATATAGAAAGAAAAGCATGTAATTTAAAGATTCCCAGTTGCAATGATTGTCTTAGCTTGAAAGATAACATTTGCATAACTTTGAAAATACAAAAAAGCATATGAAATGAAATAATATTTTTTACGCATTTAGGAAAAGTTTTAATATTTCTATTAAAAAGTAAAAAACATTACTTTAATTAAAATACTTAAGGAATTGAAATAAAATTTGTTCACTATTGCAAAACTATACTTATTAAAATATATAGCATCGCAAATTTCATGCAAAATTTAATTTTATTAAATCACCAAATGCAATTAAACTTTTAAAACATTATAAACATGTTAACTGATTAAATATAAAATAACAAATAGAAATAATCATGGAAATCTAGAATCAGTAGCTTAAAGGATTATATTTAACTTTAAAAGAAAAAAAAAATAGTTCTCAGAACAGTCGTTGCAATACGTCTTTATATGCAATTTAAAAATTAAATGTATGTTATTGTAAATCATATTTACATAATTTAAAATGTTTATTTAAACAAGCGTTTTTAAATTTTCAAACATTTTTATTTGGAAAATGTACTTTTATATATTTATTAAAAATCGAAAGATCTAATTAGCTTTGTTTTTCAAAAACGTATTAGGTTAGCTTAAACTATGGTAAAATAGAGTTATACAAAATTTACATTTTTTGAGAGGCATTTATTAAATTAAAAATTAAATTATAACAATGTGTAATAGAGACGATTTTATTCAAATCCTCATTTTTTTTTTTTTTTTTTCAGTATTTCGGAAATAAGATTTATTTTCTATTAGCAATTTATAAACTTTATTCTATAGGAAATGTAATATTCTGCGGGAAAAATTTTCTTTAAACAAAATGTAATATTAATACACGACCATAATTTATATAGTATTCATTTGTGTGTGTGTGTGCAACATTGAGTTGTGATAGAAGTAGAGAACGGATTCCTTATACTGGCTATGAAGAGAAGCTTCTCGAACATCACTGCCGTTTTTGCGCCGTCTTTTGGTGATAATTGCTTTTTGGCAACTAGTTCTCGGGATTTTGCATGTTATTGGTTTGTTCCTCTTACCACGGAAACTCCAAAGAAAAATCAAGCAGAGCAGTTTTCAATCAATAGCAAGGATTAGATTATTTGCTTTCCATTTCAGCTATTGCAGATTGTGATTTGTGTTTAATTTAACCTCACTGAAAATATAAAACAGCGATTAAAAAAAGTGGAGAAAACTTGCTTTAGCGGAAGTGGAATACGATTTGGAGAATGAATTGGTGATTGGTGGGGATGAGATGTTCGGAAACAAAAATATTACTAGTTCGGGGTCTACTCTAATATCTAGTCGATAGTGTGCAATTCTGAGTGTCTTCAATATTATGTTTGGATAACTTATCTTTATACATTATTAAAAATAATAGCTTAATGTTTCACCAACAGAATGGTTTTAAATAGGCATTTTTAGCTGCAATAGATATTCTGGTGCTGAATTTCATTTTTTTAGTGCTCTATCGCAATGACATCACTAAAATGGTAAAACATTCTAAAAATAAGTTGCAGCTAATTAAAACATTTTTGTCTAGTGAAATGTAGGATTACATTTTTAAAAGTGTATTACCTTATGGATATATTTCAAAAATATAATTTTCGACAAACAAAATTCATTTAAATATTGTTGAAAAAAAGTAATTTATGTATAAAATAACCCCATTTTTCTTTTGTATTAAACATAGAGAAAGAAAAACTGTCAAGTTTTTTTATTAATTAGTTAAATTCCGTGATAATTTTTAGATTCGCACAGTTTTTATATTAGTCCATAATAATTCGGCAGTTATGCGATTGAAAATTTTTTACGCTTATCTTAGGAACATTATTATTTTGGTAATGCTAATGTGAAAGTGCAGTACAAAATAAAAATAAAATAAATAAATGAAATAGAATGAAATGAAATGAAAAATAAAACAGCACTATCCTATTTCTACGTAAATTTGTTTGTTTCTTTATTCTTGAGTGATATTGTTTTACGTTTTCTATCTTTTTCAGCACTTTGTTTATAGATTTTTGGTTGGCATATTGTCTGTCTATATTAGAAAATAATGTCTAAGAATATAAATTAATTAATTATAAGAAGTACAGTCGGTAACAAAAATGTCCGAACACTAGCAAAAATTCCTATGTAAAAAAAGTACACTTCATACGGTTTTGTTAAATAAATCCTTATCGAATCATGTTCTGACACTGACTAAGAACAGGATTCGACAAGGATTTATTTAACAAAACCGTATGAAGTGTACTTTTTTTACATAGGAATTTTTGCTAGTGTTCGGACACTTTTGTTACCGACTGTACGTTAGTTTTTTGTAAGTAATATTTTTTCTAATCATGTAGGTTTTATGCTCAAATCACTAAAGGTTTAATTTAAATTAAAATTTTATTTTACTTATTTTCTTGAAGTAACGCTTAAAAAAATCATATTTTTTATTTTTGTCAATTTAGTGATAAATGATATAGGCTCTCTAACTGTCTCAGTTTTTGATATTCAATAATTAAAACAATAATAAAGATGGATTTAAACCACTAGTATTAAGGATACTTCTGTAAACAATGTATTTCAGAAATTTCCAATAGAAAATGCCCAGCAGCGTTATATCACGTGACCTGAGAAACTTATTAATTGGGCTTCCATCTTCCTGTAAAATGGACTGTTCAAAATAATTCAACGTTTCAGCAAAAGAATGGTACAAAATAGGGATTTTTAGCTGCAGTCAATATTCTGCTGCTGAGTTTCATCATTTCATTGGTGTTTACAACTGAAGTGGCACCCCTAAAATATTGAAACATTGCACCATTATATTGGTTGAAAGTAACTGGAAACATTCTTTTGGTAAAATGTAGAATTTTATTTTTCACAGTGGTCATTCAAATAACTGTGAATGATAGTGACAAAATGAGATAGTACACCCCTTTGTTGTAAAATGGTACACGCGTTACAGAAAAATGAAGTTTTCAAGCATGTCGAATTAATCTAGAGATGTAATTGTCTTTTCAGTGAAAGAGAAATGAACAATGATGAAATGGTTCGTTTGTACATGACACATAAATATTTTGTGAGTCGTTTTGTATTTCACGATATTCACGGGAGTATATTCGCACATTGTGTCGATTTACAATGTCGTTAAGGTGAATGAAAGCTCCGTCAGAGTACAGTATACAATTATGAAAATCAGTATCAACTTCTATCTTTCTTAGCATGTCTTTTGCAAGACCTACATTTTTAGGCCTATCGTCTGATTTCAAATGTTAAAAAAATTTAACTTTGTAAGCGTACAAACTAAATATTTTTCTAAGAGTCTTGTGCACAAGTGAAATTGATAATTTCAATTATCTTGTGGCTGATTTCACAGATCTCATGTCACCCTGACACGACCAACACAAATAAAAGGCAATAAAAAGGAAAATCGAATTTTTCTATGGAAACGTATACAGTGTAAAACAAATTATACGAGATATGCTATTCACAAATGCCATAAATTTGTTTATATTTTCATTATAATTTGAGTGAATCAGCAATCTAGACCTGACAGGCTTTTTATACACAACCTGTAATTTTAGAAGTTAAGTACGACATGTTTATTCTTTAAATAGTCCTTAAAATTAAAATGACACTATTTAAATATATACGATTAGCACACCAACTTTATGAGTATATAGATTGTAAATAAAATGGCAATAATTTGTTTCTGATAAAAAGGAGTTAATTTTAAGAACGAACACAAGAGCAAATTAGATTGAAAACGAATTTGCTTATAGTTTTCATTCTAAATTTTAAAATCACTTATGTAACTCTTATAATTGAAGTTCATACCTATATATCGCATATAAAACTAAACAATTTAATACACTTCATTTCACAATAAAAAAAATAATTAATGTTCTATCAGTAAAAAGCAATATCTTTTTAACAAAATATATTGCGTTATACATTTATGAAAGAGTTATTTTATTTTATTTTATTAGTTTAAACACTTATTTTGAAAGGATTATATTTAAACCTCTAAAATATTGATTTATATATCTCATCTGCAATTAACCAGAAAAATTCTTTCTGTTTAAACATAATGCAAAAGCCACTGGATTATAGAAGCAAATAAATTTTAGTTAATATTAATTCCCGGATGATGAAAATGAATGACGGAGAACATTTTTGATTTTAAAGATTGTAAAACGTCTTTAGACATTTCTTTTATCTACTTTTAATAAATCTCTTAATTTTTCATATTTTGTTAATGTGGAATAACTATTCATACACTATTTATAATAAGTTATTTTATTATACACAAAAAGTGTAGTAATATTACCTTTATTTCCAAATTTCAATTTGCACTGATTATTCATCTTATTCCTGGGTAAATTAATATAATAAATTTGAATAGGCAGTGGGAATTATTTTAAAAAATAAGGCTAGGAAATCGAATGAAGCTTCCCATGCTGTACATAATACGGAATAATTAATTGCTTGTGAAAAATTTTGTCCTTTTGCATTGCAGAAATTATCCTAAGTTTAAATACTCAGCATCTTTAAGTTAAAAACCCTTTTTAATTTCTTTTGATATATCATTTTTGTGACTTTTCGAAATTCTTAAAATTATATAATATTAATTTACTTGATTGTGTTGTGATTATTTAAAAAATGTATTTCTTTTTCATAGTACATTTAAATTTGCTTCATTTGTATAAAATAATTACTAGTTGACATTAAAACACTGTTTTGAACTTCTACATTAAATATTTTGTAATATTTCATTCTATAGAATATGATGATATTTAAATTCATATGTAAAAAAAGACATCATAAGAAAACATTCTAATTTTTTAGCTAAGACAGGGGATTCAGCTGCTTGAATTTCTATTAATATTACTATTATTGTTGTCGTTATATTTTGATGTCTTGCTTTTTTTAGAATCTTCTTGTTCTATAGTAAAACAGCACACACTATTTTTAAAGCATTTGCTATTAACGCTTATATCTAATATGTATTTTACTCGTGCATGTATTTTACTTAAAATGATTTAAAATAACAGTAATGATAAACTAATAACAAAAATTTTATAAACTTCTGTTTTACATTATTAAAACAATCTGGTGTGTCACTCGCACGACTTTCTCTTACCCTGAAATTTAACACTAAAAATACAGGTTGGCGATTAAGAGGTAAGATAACGATGTTATGTAAACCTATGTTAAACAATTCAAATTAGGCTTCGGATGAGTTTTATATGATAATTAATTCTGTTCAACCCCCTGTTTTATTAATGCACCTAGATTTATATAAAATTTAATTCGGTTATTAAAAAAAAATTCTGTTTTTGAAAAATAATTTATTAAAATAATTTAATTTTATTCTCAATATTAAAAAAAAAAAAAATCAATAACTTTGTTTTAAATTATCGCAGATTGATGGTTCAACCATTCGTTTTAAAGATATTGACGAGCGTTTTTGAAAGATACCCATCATGAAAATTTACTCCCCTCGAGGGGGGACTTCCCCCAGGGGGGGGGATGCGAGGCTCCTACATACACAAAAATTCTTTTCCAGGTGACTATCTCTGTTACAAAATATATATATTCGTTTCTATTGGTTTAGTGCAGTCTTTAGACGTTAAACTCTACTTACCTGCAATTTCCCCCATAGACGTAATGTATTAGAATTCTCTTGATTGTCCTGTACACGAACCATTTGCTTGATCTTAACGAAAAGCATACTGTAGCATCTATATATGATACACATTTAGAATACCGAGTTTGGAATGTCTGCTACTATTTGTCCTTGCTATTATTTGTTCTTGAGATTTGTTCTTGAGATATCTGATAACAGACAGACACACAGACACACAGACATACACACAGACATACACGCAGGCCATTTGCTAAAAACATGATTTTCGTATTCAGGGGACCTCAAAACATGTAAATATAACAAAATCTCGCGTTCGAAAATTTGATCCAAAAACAATACTTTCTCTACCTTATGGGTAAGAGAAAGTAAAAATCATTTAAAAATCAAGAGTTTTCTAATTAAAGAGCATGAACAAGCCTTTAAATTGGGCGATTTAAAAATAAAACTACTTAACCATGCATTAGATACAAAAAATGTATCCTATTCTGAAATTAAATACGTGTAATTGCTACATGAACAGTCGGCAGGAAAAGTATCCGGGCACTAGCAAAAATTCCTGTATATACTATATTTAAGTCGGATGGTACACTCTGCAGCAAAAGTATCCGAGCACTAGCAATAATCGCCGTTTTAAAAAAGTACACTTAATACTGTTTTGTTAAATAAATCCTTGTTGAATCCTGTTCTTAGTCAGTCTAAGAACACAATTCGACAAGGATTTATTTAACAAAACAGTATTAAGTGTATTTTTTTATATAGGAATTTTTGCTAGTGCTCGGATACTTTTGCTTTCGATTGTAACAACAATTACGGTAGTCGAAATTTTTTTGAAGGAGACCCACAACATTGAATTTATCCGGTATGAATACGAACTGAATATCACGGATCTGCAACCAAAAATTGCATAAGATAATTTAACCGTTTTTTATGTATCTTTATACTCTAAAATCTGAAAATACAGAAAAAATTCTATTGTGTAAACTTATTTTCTTTTCTCTTTTTTTCCCCTTTTGAAACGCATTATGTTAACTGAGTTCCCAAGAAATCATGTAATCTGATTTCATATTATTTATCATAAAAAATAATATTTAATAAATATTATAACTATAGTTCAATATATATTTCTTAATTTAAAATGATTTTTATAAAAATAAATCGAAAAAAAAAAAAATTGCAAAGTTCGAAATTCAAAGGATGTAAGGAGAGGGGGGGTGGGGGATTAGAAGGGAAGAAAGTAGTAGCGTGTTCAGCACGGCATCGAAATATATACATATATATATATATATATATATATATATATATATATAAATTCAAATCCAAAAATACTAAATGCAGAATTTTAAATATCTAAGTTTATCAAAGATATTGCATGCAGTTATTTTTTTTTCTTTCCAGACGTATGTATGTCGCCCAGTTTTAATGTTTGATGAACTTATGCTTGTAGTTGATTAAATATGTTTGTCTACAAGATGTTTTAACTCTATTGAATGTTTTTATGAAAATAAATGTGTTTTGTAAATGTTTATAAGTAAATTTTAACTCTGGTGAAACGTATGGATGTTTGTATTTATCAAATTGAAAAAACACAGTTCGTGATCTTCATTTACGAAAGTTAAAATAAATAAATAAACAAATAAATAAATAAATAAATAAAAATACTTCTTGAAGTTCTTAAACAAAAAGCAATTATAAGATAATAATTAAAATAATAATAATAATAATTTTTTATTTAAATGTTATTTTTTCCTTTACAGTTTCCAATAACATAATTAACTATCTTTTTTTTTTAAACTTATCTTATCTTATTTTTTTAATTCTTTTTTATTTTATTTAATTTTTATTTTTGAAATCGTATTTTTTTTTCCTTTATAGTTTTCAGTAATATACTTAACTACCTACTTTTTTTTTTTTTTTTCAGAAAATCTTTCATGTTTTAACGAAATAAATTTTCTCTCATTCCTATTGCATTATTGTGTAGTTCTAAAAAGAAACCGCATAAACATCAGCATTATTTAAAAAAACAAAAAGTGAATATTATTGTGCTGAATAAGACTGTAAATTTTATTAAAAAACAATAACATGTAATTAAATTCAATATACAGAATTTATTATGTTGGCTTTACGCTTGTTAAAATCTCCTTATTTACTAAACTAGTCAATCTTGTTCATATACCGTGTATGTGCCAAAAACAGCTGTATTGATTTTAATATTTCTTGTTAAATTTGACCCCAAAAAGAATATTCTTATTTTATACAAATTATTACAAATTATACATTTATTGTTTAGTTTGGTTTTTTAAACGCAAACAAAAGGAAATAGATTGTATAATTCAGTATAACAATAAAGGATTTATTCAAGTAACATAAGATTCTTTATTTTCTTGAATGTTGCCACTGAATCAATTAAATATGCTTACGTATTGTATTTAATTGAAATAAGTAAATTCAAAATATTTTCTAAATATTTTTTTCAGCCTTTATGTTGAAGTTTATTGCAAAATAAAGTATATTTTTAATTTAATTTGATTTAATTTAATTTTTAGTGTAAAAAAAAATTCTTTTTTTCTGTTATAATTATTTCTCTTTACTAATATTAATTAGTTAGAAAAGTAATTCTTTGGTATTAACGTATTGAACAAATTGTTTTATTCCTAAGAATAAAGCTAAAAAATTTATAACTCTTCAAAAAAAAAAAATGAAAAGAAAAGAAAATTATTTTTTTACTTAATTGGAATTAAAACGGTAGAATATTTTGTAAACAACTATGATATAATAAATAATTTATTGCCAATAGCATTTTACTTACATTTTATTTATTTTATATATTACACCTATCGTTATTTTCTTATGTTTAGGTAATGCAAGTATTTCAGTCTCATAAATATTTATAAAACATTCATTCTAAATGCTTTTTATGAGATTTCTCTTTCTTCTGAAAATGCCTAAAGGTATCAGTATTAATAACGAAACTTAATACAATATTTATATCAACAAAATACTGTTTGTATTCATAACCACACCCAAATAAAAATTCACCACTAAATATCATTAATCTGTTATATATATATATATATAAATACTCTGTCTTGTAATGTGCTATTTTTTAGATTATATTATATTTTATTATGATAAATTTTATATTCTAGAGGACATATGTATATGGTTTGTAATTTTGTAAATGGATTGCGTACATTTTTATCGATTTTATCAATACCACTTATATCACTGTTTATAGAAATGAAAAATGCTATGAAATTCCATAAATAAAATTAGGTGAATTTGCATTGATCCAATTAATTCCACCAATATCACTTTTCACAGAAATGAAAAATCACATTTACATAGTATTGAAAAATACTTTCACTTGCTATGTAAAAAAAGTTTTAAAATTAAGTAAAAAATAGAGGTTGCTTGATGGTACTATCTTTACTTTATAAATTAAGTTTATGCATGCGTGTAAATAAGTAAATAAATACATACATAATCCAATAATGCATGTACAAACATATAAGATATTTGAATTGTTAGCATCGTATTCTGAACGCGCAGGATCTATTTTTGCATCTATCTTTCTGAATATTAACGCCTTTTACTTTTTACATTAAAATTTATTTTTAAAATTAGAAAGAAAGTTTTTTAGAGTAAGTTATATAAGCTGAAACTTACAGGAAAAGCGCAGTCAAAACATTAAATTGCCATCTTATATAAAATTAGGCATTATGCGTAATGAAACCAAACATTTTAAAAATAAAATTCATTTTTAAAATAAATAGAATAGTCCATCAATTTTTTGGAACCTGTATGAGTAAATCATTGTATGAAAATTTTTTATAATTGTTTTAAAAGAAAACTATACGTTTATTTTATATAATAATATACTGTTAATAAGACAGATAATTTTACAAATTAAAGCTGATTTTTACCTATTTGTACATTTAAATTTAAAATATCTATTATCCTAGCATAGAAATGCATAGTTTGATATTATATATATATATATATATATATATATTTAGTCTGTGGAATGAAAACTTACATTTTAAGTAAAAGTGATTATCATATAAATCCACTGAAATCATTTCAAAATAAATAACAGGAAAAAATACGAAATTATCGAAATAAATTATGAAAATTTCAGCTTTATCAAAACACTCATATAATTATGACATATACCACTGAATGAATATATATATATATATATATATATTATTTATTTATTTATTTTAAGGAGTAATTGAAAAAGAAAATCGGATTCCAAACATTTCATGATAACGATCAAGAAGCTTTTTTCTTTAGTAAAATATCTGCAATAAATCTGTGTCGATGCGAGATTGCTTGTTATAACTTGTTTGCGGGTATATAAATATGAAAGCAGCACCTATCTCATAAATTGCCAACATCCTATAAGTGACATGAGGCGCTACTGTGGATTCATTTTATACTTAGAACGGAAGTTCTATATATCACACATATACTGAAAAGTCTAAAGGAAAAGTAAGAATACATATATCAATGACGGAAAAACTTCCAGAAGAAAGAACTTTTATATATTTTGATACTTCATTTCTTTGAAGAAATAAAAATAATTTAAAAACTTTTGCTATATAGAAAAACTTATTTTATGATAAAACTTCCCAAATCATACATTTTCAGAAAGATCATAAAATAGGAAAATTTACGCATTTTCCCATCTATTATTTTTGTTTTCGTATTTATAGACTAATATACATACATACTTTCCCTAAAAATTATCTTGACATACTGCATGAATGCTTATATGGAAATATTTTTTTTTAATGCATTTAAGTAAAATAAATATATTCTATTTGTTTTTGGAAGAATTCTATGCAAAAATAACATAGTTTTCTGGTACACTATACGCCGCGTATAGTCTTGTCAAATAAGTTGCAATGATAATTAAAAAAACCTTTGTTCAATCACTAGTCAATTTTGAAGAAGTTTGCAAAATTTCAATAGGATTGGTGGTTAGTTAATAAGAATCGAGTCTATCAAATTCAAAAATGTTGTTTTCAGAATAAAAGCGATTAAAATTTTAAGTAAGAAATTTTTAAGTGAGAAATTTCCAAATGTTCTTATTTCTAAGCTTTTAAATCGATTAATTTGAAACTTAAGGAGACGAAGAGTACTATTAAAGAGTACTAGAAAAAGAGTACAAACAGATAAAAAAATGATTTTTTTAAATTTTGAAACCCATTTAACCCTTTAAATTCAATATCTAACAAACACATTAATTACTGCTTAAAAACGATTTGACAGGGACGAGGAGCCGCTCACCACTCTAGGAGTAGTGTCGAGCGATTCTAGCTATGCTAGGCCCCTCCTCCGGAACGTTTATTAAAAAAAATAAAAATAAATAAATAAAGGCCGCCAGAGATAGGTCTCCCACGGGATAAGGTGCGGTAGTGAAAGATGCAAGATCAAATCGTTTATTATTATTATTATTATTATTATTATTTTGTTTGTGCCGGGATTGCACTCCACGCAAAAAATGGCATTTTGAAGTTTTGAATAGTTTTTTTTTTTTTTTTTTTTTTTTTTTTTTCCTGTTTATAATTCTATTTTGTTCACCGATAAAAAGCCGTTCACAAACAATACAAGAAATAATAATTACAGTTCATTTTGAATAAGCAGTTTGTTAAAATGAGTAAATAAAATAATTTTATTACAGTAGAACATTAGACAGGTGCTGTTTGGCTGATTATGTTCACTTAGAGCTTCACCCTGAGAATCCTTAGCACTATCCATAGTTATATATTTGTGGCTGGACTGTAACTAATGCTGTTGTTGCTTGACAACTGCCAGATCTCTTCAGAAGATGAGGAAAGTTTGGAAAAAGGAGAATCAAAGCACTTAAAGAGGAAAGCGTTGAATGAGTGCAGAGAAGTTAAATTAATTATGTTTAATTATTATTTAATCTATTGAATTTGATAACAGAAATAGGTGATCATAGACCTTTTTTAGTTTTGCTCTTAAAGTTCGATAGGTTAAAATGTTTGAGATCGAATTTTCTGGTTTTTGGTTGGATTTATTATGTGCCAAGAGGATGTCAGTGAGCAAGAGTAGTATATGTGTGATGCTGTGCCCTCCTCCCTGCAGGGACACTCAGGTGAGCGTAAGCAATGAAAGAGAAATAGATAGCTTGCAAATGTACCACACTGTAAAAAATATCTGTTAAAAGTACCAGTATTTCTCCGGTAAATATACAGAACAAAACTGTACTTTTAACGAAAAACCTGTTTGATTTACAGGATTTCTGCGTAAAATATAACGTCAGTGATACAACTGTATATTTGACGGAGCAATACTGGCACCCCAGCTGCCAGACTTTTCCTCTACTTTTACTGGTTTATTTTTTGCAGTGCATGACCACTCAGAAAACCGGTATTTGAAGGTGTAAGAGACCATATAGAGGTAGAGACATTAGGAATAAGATCATAGGTGTATCTATTTTAGAGGAATTCGTTCAAAGATCTTGCCGCTTAAAAACGATTACACTTGATTGACAATAGATCATTTTGATCTGACATACTAATGTAAAGAATATCATAATCATCATCATCAAATTCAGACTTTATCAATCCTCTGCAGGATGAAGGCCTCTCCTAGGTGATTACAAACTGCCCTGTTTTCTGCAATTCTTCTCCGTTCTTCTCTCAAAAACTTCATAATTTCATCTATCCAAAGACACAGCAGTATCCTCCCTTAAGAGTCTTCTCTTAAGAGTCCGCCGTAGTCAGATACTCTCCTTTTCTTCTTCCCCGTGTAATCCAATGGGGTTTTTGTTGCTTTGTATTTTCTGGATATCTCGCTCAAAAATAAAGTTTTTCGAATTCTGATTTTTGAATTCCATTCTTTGAACATGCTACTTTTTTTTCTTAGGGAGCAATTTTTTTTTTTTTTAACTAAATTTAAATATTTTATTTCATTAGGCAAACTTAAGGGTATAATTTTCAATCTCTAAAAGAAATATTTAAATTGAATTTAAAAAAAATATATAATAATAATAATGCTGCCTAAGAAATAAAGTTGCAAGTTCAAAGAGTGG
Organism: Salticus scenicus; assembly: GCA_963930645.1. Taxonomy (NCBI): domain Eukaryota; kingdom Metazoa; phylum Arthropoda; class Arachnida; order Araneae; family Salticidae; genus Salticus; species Salticus scenicus. The sequence continues at coordinate 282,923,813 of OZ005649.1, read as the reverse complement.
AATTAAAAAAACAGAATTTGAAAAGCTTTATTTTTTAAAGAGATATTTGAAAAATACAAAGCAACAAAAATCCCATTGGATTACACGGGGAAGAAGAAAGGAAGTTATCTGACTACTGGGGACTTTTAACTCTTGATATCCAAAATAAGACTTTCGGGGCACACCTATCATAATTTTTTCTCGCAAGCTGCATGCCTCAGCTCCATTTTACCTTTATGACTCTCGAAATAACATCAGTAACTTTGGTTTCCTTCCTAATACAAATATTTTGCTTCCTGTCTCTTCGGATTTATCCTAACATACATCTCTCCATGCTTCTATGGGCTGTTTGAAGTTTTTGTATAGCTTTACATGTTAATGTCCATGTTTCTGAAACATAAGTTAAAACAGGCAAAATACACTGATCAAAATCTGTTCTTTTCAAAAAAATTGGGAGGTTGCTTTTGAATATAGCGCTATTCCTTCCGAATGCTCTCCATGCAATTTTAACTCGTTAATTAATTTTTTCCATGATGTTCCCATTCATGGATTTGTCGCACATTAGTTTAACTGCATACAGTTTCTAATTCTTCCATATCAACAGTGATCTTCAGTGGAGAAATAAAGGAATTCAACATATATTTTGTGTTGCTGAGTTTCATTTTCAATCCAACAAGCTTGCTTTCTTTGTTTAATTCCTGAACTTTTTCTTTCAAATCCTCAAATAAGGACGCAGGCAGTACAATATCACCCGTAAATCGCAAATGATTTATAAACTCTCCATCAAATTTTATGCCTTTCTGTTCCCAATTTAATTTTTTAAAAACTTCTTGAAGTACTGCATTGAAGTGTTTGGGTGAAGTTGTGTCCCCTTTCTTCACACCCTTTCTAATTTTGAATGCATTAATCTTTTTGTGAAGTTTTAATTTGGCTATTGCTTCTTAATAAATATTTCTAATAAGGTGAATGTAACCTGAATTAATATTAGTATTCCTTAATGTATCCAGAACTGCTAGTGATGATACAGTGTCAAAAATTTTTTCGTAGTCCACAGAAACCACAAACAGAGGGTGTTAATATTCATTACTTCTTTCAACAATGAATTGTATGAATATGGTCGATGGTACTAAAGGTTTTGAAATTCTGCTTGATCTTTATGTTGCGCTTCATATAACCATTTCTCTAAGCGGTTTGTCAGAATTTTTATCAGAATGTTTTACAAAATTGAGAGCAGGCTGATTGTACGATGGTTTCTAATATCTTCTTTTTCTCCTTTTTTAAAGGGTAAGATTATGATGACATTTTTCCAGTCCTTTGGAACATCATATAATGTTATACATTTGTTGAATAATTCGGTAAGAAATTCAATGGCTTCATTCCCTGATTCTTTTAAACTATCCACAGTGATTTTTTTTTTCCTGAGTCTTTTCCATTTTTCATTAAATTTATTGCCATAGGTAATTCTACGTTCAATATTGATAAGTTTGTGGTTTACATCTTTTGATGGGCATCCCTGTGGGTATTTTTGTCATAGTTGGGTATCCTATTAGTTTACATAGCTATAAAATAGATATGTCATAGCTTAACACTTCTTAATTATAGTCTAATTTCGGAAGAACTTCTCCAAGGTGAATATTTTTCACCCTCAGTCTCTTGCCAAGTCGGTGGCTGTTTTCTTTCGACAGTTCCTACAAATCCCGGAGTAAATTAAAAAGACACCAAATCTTTCGTAAAACTAGACCAAAAATGAAACTTCTGTAAAATACAGAACCTCTTGATCACACCCCTAACAGCACAAAATGTTCCAGAAACGTAACAATCATATAACTTCGAAACATTAAAAATATGCCAGAAACGTTTGAAATCGTTCAGTTTGCTTTCCGATTAGTTTCAAAAACGTAGAAATGTCCGCGATCGTAACAAAAAATCGGATATGTAACAGAAACCTTTCAATCACATAACAGATAGAAAATCGAAATGGACGAATGTTTCAAAAAGGTATCTGAGAGTGTACTTAAATGTGTTACGTTTTTGTAAGATTGTAAGCTTTTTGCAACATAATGGAAACATTCTGTGCTGTATGAGACTGAATACTAAATAACTTTGTTTTGGTGAAAGACAAATCTCACCAAAAAATTAAGGAAGCTGCTGAAAAATGATGCTAATGACATCTGTATGTCTACCGTGGACAAAACGAGAATAAGAAAAAGAGGTGGCCAGAAGAGAATTCTAATGGACAGTGGATTCCATGAAGTTCTTATCGGGCCTTATTCACTTTGTACAAACAATTAAAATGGCATAATTTTTTCGCATGTCTGTAGTATTTTATCGCACAATTCTTTTAGTTTTCAAAAAAATGGACCTTACAAGTTTCATACTGAATCTCATGCTGGAATGTAAAGTGAGCATAAAATCTTCTGTTACATTCTAAATCAATTCAGTCTGAGTTAAAAGGCATATAAAATCTAGGAATATGTTTCACTTTATAATAACGTTACACGCATGAGTAAAAATTTTGATCAGCGACTTCCATATTTCATTACCACGTGATTTAATCTTTTTTTCTGTTTGCTGCATTCTAACTTCGAAATATTTTTTCTTTGCATTAAAATCTTACATAATCCTTAAATAAAGTTTATCGGTGTCAAAATACAATGACAATTTGTAAAATATTCTCACAGCGCAATTTACAAACTAGTATTTTGTGCTAACCACATGACATTCTTCTATAATTGAAGAGCTTGTTCAAAATGGCGTTAAATCCTTTTTCTTCAGTTCTTAAAAAAACACGATTTTGTTATGTAAGATTTATTATTGAATTTGAGGAAAAGATAATTTTTCTCAGTAATTTATGAATCATAATAACACTAAATTACATGTTTAAAAAAATCCTGCAACTATAGTTGTTTAGAAAAAAAAATAAGAAAAAAAATGACTTAACCCCTTTTGGAACAAAACTATGACTTACGCCCTTTTGGCACAAACAAATAACGAAATGAATTGACTCATTTCCATTTGAAAGTAATCCAACTATTTTTTTTTTCATGTAAATACAGCATAAATTTTAGCTATACAATTTTGGAAGGTAGTCAGTTACTACAAATCTTCATTTACAAATTCTATTTCTCCATCTTTATCATTATTTTCACTTATGTTATTGTTAGCAGTATCGTTGCAGGATTATTCATAAAAATAAAAACATTCGTGCAATTTGTTAATTCCCAAAGCGTTAAGTAATTTTGAAACATCTGTTTTTCTTTGCTTGTTTCCTTTTATTTTTTGTTTTTATTTTAGAAGGGGCGCACGGGAGAATTTTTTTCCCTCGTTTCAGGATCTTTTGACGGCAAAACGAACCACACAGTACATTGTCTTGATTTCCAAATCCCGCTTCGTAATTTCCAGTGCTTTTGAATCTGAAATCAAGAAACCTTGTTTGCTTTTCATACGACTATGCGCAAAAATCTTTCCTATCTAAAATATTCCACTGCTTCTTATACTAAAAAAGATTTCCAACTGTGGGGGTGAAAATCCTTCTCTTAAAACAAGTCTTTCGTTTGTCCATAATTTCAGAACATTGCGTGTGTGAACAAATAGAATCCATTGAAGTCTTGATAATTTTAAATTGCCTTTATTGAATGTATTCTTAAGAAGTGTCATAAGTAAGTTCACATATAAAATATAAGTTGCAATAAAAAAGGGCCCAAGCATTTCTCGGGAAGCGAGGGAGAGAGAGAGAGGGCTAAAAAATTACGTATTAACTATATGATGAAAAAGCGAAAACTGTGTGTCTGCTTTTTTTCTCGCACGGGGAGAACCCCTGGAAGGGCAGTCATATGTTTCGCTTTATCTTATTTTAGCCAAAAATGAAAGCCAACTTCAGTTCTTTGTTTTAGATAGTAAACTAATGTTAATTTTTGAATTTGTAATGACGGTTTATAATTGTATTAACCTTTTAATCGCCAACATTACGCCAAACGACCGTTTGACTAGAGAAAATGACCGTTATGAACTGAAATCATTAATATTGGTAATTTAAAATAAATTATATCCGGTGTTGCAATAATATAAATTCTGACAATGAGCTTTCTTGTTTTATGACTATTTGAGAACACTTTTTTTTATAATTACGTTTAATGTCAGAATTTCCGTTAGATATTATTTCTTTTATTTTCTTTTTATCCCATAAAATAAAGTACTTTTCTATTTAAAAAGAGAAACACTTTATTTATGATTTAGATATAAAACATATACAATTTAGATTTCTGAATGATGTGTGTTATTGTTTTGTGTTAATAAATAGTGTAGGTCGTGAGTATAATTAAAATTGTGTAATTTTTAACGACATTTAAAAATAATTCTTTCTCCAAATGCTTAAGAACAAATTATGTAAATATAATATCTCACTTAAAATTTAATTATTTTTTTTATTGCAATAATGCATTAATTTATCATTAGATTTTATTTTATTTAAAAATTCAATTAAAATTTAACCAAATATATATGAACACCTTCACATATTTCTCCCGGCGACCCAGAAAAATATAAAAAAATCTCTCTCACTCCCTAGTATGTCATATAAACATAATGAAAATTGTCATTCATTTTTTTTTTTAATATATATATATATAAGAAATCTGCATAAGCAAAAACAAAAATTGTATATAATGAAACAGTCCATTACTAGTAGAAAATGTGCACATTAAAAAAAATCTGTCTCATCATGAAACACAATGTCTTTCCGAATACTTTATCATTCGACAATGATTGTGGGCACCACATTTTCTTATAGTTCAGAGTCTGGATCCAGATTTCCCCTACATATATCTCGTCAAGAAAGCCTTGAAAGTGATACTTATTCACTTTTTTTGTAAATATATTTTTTCTCTACAATGTTCTTACATATATATATCCATGGAATGATGATGTTATGCTTTAAAGGTATTACATATTACTTTCTACATTGCAAAGAATATTGAACATGTCATATTTAATACTGCAACATGTCAAATAAGATCAATGTTAAACATAGAAAAAGACAACACATGAGTACAAGTAAATTAAAAATGAACATAAAATGAGAGAAAAAAAAATGTATATACAAATAATAGAAAATATCACAAAAGTGAAAAAAAAAAATTGTTCGTGCAATTCCACACAGGAGAGATTCAAAAACGACGCCCATTGGACAGTAAAAAAAAGAAAACTCCCCTTAATCTTGTATGTAGCAACAAGTATATCGACTTTGGCTTATGGCCATTGTCCTAGCGGGATAGGGCGTGTATAAAGACCTGACCTGTTAGGGACAGGCCTCCGTCCCCCATCAGTCAAAGACTTCTGTAGGGACACCTCGCAAAACTGGGTATATATATGTCAATTTAAACAATTTTCAAAAGAAGTGTGGGGGTCTCATCACAATGAAATGCTACTCTCCCGGGTAAATTTTGAACGAGTTAGCATTACCATAGAGGGTAAAATTAAAAATGAAAAGAAAATATATTTAATTAAAATTCTTAGTACTATCAAAATTTAGTGTGATGAGATAAAGACTACCAAAACAACTCACTAAACCCAATGAAGCATTTAAAAAAAAATAATATAGCATAATAACAATAATAATAAGGTAATTGCCACATATTAAAATTTTGAGATATTAACTTTAAGTCATTGCACTATTGAAAAGTTTTGTATATAGTATGTCAACAAACAGTATTGTAATCATATGTTAAACTTAATATTAATATCTATCAAAATGTAAATATTATTAAACAATATATTTTTTTTTTTTAATTTAAACTGAATTATAATAAATTTTGTTAAATTTTGATGTAAAGAAAACAGTAATAGTAAGAACTAGAAATGAGAAAAATTATGTAATATTTCACATAGTGTTGTGTCATCCATTGTAATAAAAAAAATAAGAAAGAGAAAAAGAAAAAAATGCAGAGTATACATTGGTCCAGCCAATTGCCTGCATACAATGAATGACAAAACAAAAAATAAATAAACATAAAAAAAACAACTCATGCACTACTGAGCTCATGGAATGCATAAGTTTTGTAAAACATTACATAATATGATATTAAAAATTAATTCCTGTTTCTTAAATTATAATTGTGGCTTTGTCTTGCATAATAATTAACATTTCTATTAGGACTTCCTTCATCAAGTAAGTGGCTGTATCTAGGTGGTGCAATAATAAGTCTGTCAATATGGACTCTAAATGACAATCTATCAGGCGCTTGTAGTCTTTTAATTGTAAATGAAACCGGTGAGTGTTTTTGTAGAACAACAAAAGGTCCTGTGTACTTTGGTTTAAACTTATCAACGGATTTTAAATAAACAATGTCATGTACAGCAACAGGTCTTAATTTAGCATGTCTGTGAAAGTGTTGATATCTCTTATTTTGATTATCTTTTATGTTAGAGTAAGCTTTAAGGTAAATTTTATTTAAATCTTCTAATAATTTATGTGTATCAACATACTTGTCGAGAAAAGGTTGATTCATCTGTTGCTCAAAAGTGTCAAAAATCAATGAAATTTCTCTTCCAAAATGTAATAAGTTAGGTGGGTACAAAGTAGATGAATGTTTAGAGCCATTATACAATGATTTATGTATAAACAAAGAGTTTTCAAATGTATGGCCTTCAGACATTAAAATGTTTACTGAATATTTAATGGATTTATTGATCCTTTCGGACAATACGTTTGATTGTGGATGTGCTACAGAAGAATGTGTAATTTTTATACCAAGAGTACTATTAAAAGAGTTGTAAACACTGGATGTAAATTGAGGACTAAGATCCGAGAGGATAACTGAAGGTCTACCAAAGGTGGTAATATAACTAAACAAACATTTAACTATTTTTTCTGCTGATGTATCCTTTAATGGATAAAGTTCCATATGGCGTGAGAAAATGTCCAACACTGTGAGTACTGAGTGACCATTATTAAATGGTCCTACTAAATCAACACTAATAGTATGTCCAGGATGTGTGGGTGTGTATGTAGGTTGTAATGGAGCTGGAAGAGTGTTATGATGTTTAGCCTGTAGGCATCGTGTACATGAAGCGACAAAGTTTAATGTATCTGTGTACATTCCTTTCCAAAAGTATTTGTTTGATAGGAATTTATATGTTTTATTTAATCCAAAATGAGACAAATGTGAAATTGTTAATGTCTTAGCTTTTAGCGAATTAGGAACAATAATAAGATATGAGAATGTTGAGCTATTGGGACATTGCTTTTTATACATCAGTACCTTTGTGTCTGGATGAATAAAATAGTTTGGGTATTTTCTTGAAAAACCTTTCTTTAGAATTTCTGTGTAAATTTTTGACAATACAGGATCCTTTATTTGTTCATTTACAAAAGTATTATTAGAGATTTCTAAAAGTGGGTCTTTATTATTTGAATCTCCAGAAATTAAGCATTTAGTGTATTGTTGTTTGATTTTGTTACAATTGATATCATTAAAGTGATTAACAACATTACTATTATCATGTACTACAGGTAGAGGTTGTTTTTCAAAAATTAATTCAGGATTAGAGTTCAAATCTTGTTGATTGTGAGTGAAGTCACATCTCGAAAAATAATCTGCTAAAATATTTGATGAACCAGGAATGTGTTCAAAATTAAACGAATATTCTGAAATTTCCATTAACCATTTTGTGGTAAGGTCTGTAGGATTAGTTGTTTTTTTGTATCTTTTTAATGGAGCACTGTCAGATAAAATTGTGAATTTTCTATTGTACAAATAGTATTTAAATGCAATTATTGATTTGTAGATAGCCATTAATTCCAATTTTAGTGCAGGGTAGCGTTTTTCAGATGGCTTCAATGATTTAGAAAAGAAGGCTATTGGAAGTAATTTATTATCATGTTTCTGCATTAGTACCCCAGCAATTGAAATATTTGAAGCATCTGTATTAAGGTAGAAATCTCTATCCCAATCCGGTAGTCTGACCACTGGTGATTCAAAGAAAATTTTTTGAATTTTGTGAAAAATCTGTTGATGTTCAGTAGTGCAATGAAATTTTGATTTTGGTTTAGTCAGATCAATTAAAGGTTGTATTAGTTTAGAAAAGTTGGGTACAAGGGATTTATAAAATGTTACAACACCAATAAATTTTTTTATTTGCCTTTTAGTTGACGGTGTAGGAAAAGAATTAATTTTGACAATATTTGATTGTATTGGGGAAATACAATGATTTTGAATATGGAATCCAAGATAATTTACACCAGTTTTGTGAAAAGTGCACTTGTTAGGTGCAAGGGTTAAGTTGTACTTTATCAAAATTTGTAAGATTCTACTTAATTTAGTGAATGTTTCCTCAAAGCTATTCGAGCCAAAAATGAGGTCATCTAGATAGGCATGTATTCCCTCTAAATCAATTTCATCAATAATTGTGTCCATTAAAGCTTGATATTGAGAAGCAGCATTTTTTAATCCAAAGCATAGTCTTTTGTATTTAAAACTACCAAACATAGAAGTAAATGTTAATTTATCTTGTAAATGTTCAGGAAGTGCAATCTGGTGGTAAGCCTGTTGAAAATCTAAACATGTGAAGTACTTGTAGGCTGATAAGTCAGCAATAATTATTTGTATTTTGGGTAAAGAGTATGAAGATCCCTGAATTATTCAATTAAGCATTCTAAGGTCCATTGCAATTCTATATTATTGTTTACCTTCTGCGTCGTTTTTTTTTTTTTTTTTTTTTTTAACTAAAAGAATGGGGCAAGCCCATTCTGAACAATTTCTTTCAATAATTCCAGCTTCTACAAGTTGATTTATTTGACTTTTAGCTTCTTGTTGTAATGATTGTGGTATTGGAAAAGGTAATGTTTTAATTGGGAACTCAGTGATGAATTTTAAATTTGGTATAACTTTGTCTGTATGCCCTAAAGTTTTCTTAGATTTAGAAAAGGCTGCAAAATTTGTTAACAAAACATTCTTTAATTTCTTTTCTTGGTCTCCTTGGAGATGTTTGACATCAAAATCCAAAGGAGAGAGTTCCTTTCTTCTTAAATTTAATATTTCATCAGAAGCTTGAATGTAATTCAAAATTTGTGTAGTTGAATCAGTAACAATTTTACTGTTTTTATCAATTTCTGCTTCCTGCGGAATAATTTCATCAATTTCTGTTAGGGTGCCCATTTTTGTACCTTTATTTATGTGAATACTTTCTTTAGTTAGATTTTTAACATAAATTTGAAATAGTCCTCTATTACAATTATTATCATTATCGAGCATTTTTGAAGTACTACTATTTATTACTGAATCTAGACACAATATATTTGCATTATTTTCTGTATTTTCAAACAAATAGTCCCTGTCAGACAAAAAAATTGTATTTACATCTATAAATGTTTCCTCTTCAGGTTCTAAAAATATTTTCTGAGAAGCCCTAACTGTCATTTGTTTACATTTTTGGGGAGGATTTTGATTTTTTTTCTGAGTTTCAGTATTTTTCGCAACACTACAATTGTTTAAGTTTTCATCTTCTACAAGTGTATTTGCAATGGGAATAATTATATCTTTAAGTTTGATATTGTTTTTATACAAGTCTATTATTACATTATTTTGTTGAATAAAGTCCCATCCAAGTATGGCCTGAAACGATGATTCATTAGGGATGTCAACAATGAAAAATTTCTGTGAGAAAAATGTGTTTTTTATTTTGAAAGAAGTTTGAATACATGAGGAGAATTGTACGTTTGAATTTACAGTCTTAATCGTTACTGGTGAAGACAAGTGTTTATAAGTTAATTTCTCTTTTAAAGATTTAAAGGTACTTTCAGAAAGCAATGATATTGAACTCCCTGTATCGATTAAACCGGTGATAGCAATTTTAGCTAAGTTAATTTCAATTAACGGTAGTGTAGGTGAAATTTTATTTACATTAAAAATATATTCATTTTGAATTTCTGTAGTTTGTGTGGATTTGTTATCAGCAATATTTATTTTATTCACAGTTTGTGAGGCAATTGAATTTACTTTTCTTGTGCTAGATAGTTTTATAGTGTCACTTAGATTTGACAAATCAAAATTAGGATTAGGTGCTGATGTTGTCTGGTGTAGTTGAGATGCAAGGCCATCAGCTACTCTACATCTCGAGTCTAGTTTAAATGCCTATTGTTGTCATTTCTCTTGAAAAATCTTCCTCTCGAAAAATTATTGTTTTGGGTTTGGCTTCTTTGCCATTTATAACATTTATTAGCTACATGCCCTTTACGGTTGCAAAGTTTACAAACAACACTATGAAAACCCTGTTGTTGTGATCCCCTAGCCTTATGAGTTTTAATTTTTTTTTTTTATAACCATTGTGTCGACTTCGTCCAACATGAGCATTTTGTGAATCTGATAAATTGTTTACTTCCTCTTTTTTTTCTTTTTGTCCGAAGGACAAAGCATCTACTTTTTCTGTTAATTCAATTAATTTCTGTGATAAATTGTTAACAAATACATTATCACCTTGTTTGAGCAAGATATTTTTGTTCATGTTTATCTCTTGTAACTTTTGAGCGCGATTTACCGCCAAATTATAATCAGTAATTCCCTCTTCCAGGATTTTTGTACGTATGTTAGATGGAATGGAGGAGATAAACCTTGTAAATTTAATGTTATCAAGTGCACTAGTATCAGTAATCCTTTCATAAATAATGTTTGACAAAATATTCAACCTATGAGAAAATTTTTTTATGGATTTCTGAGGGAGCAAATTTAAATTGTTAAACTCTATTAGTGCTTGAGTGGAACTCATGGGAGTAAAAAAAGTTTTAAACTCTTCCTTAAGAAAGTTTAAATCATTTGATTTATACAAATGGGGGATTGTGTTAAATATTTTAATGCCGCCCCAGACAATTTTCCCTTCATTACTGCTACTGCTTCTTCAGCTGATAGCCTATTTATCCTAGCATATGTGGACACTTGGTCAAAAAAGAAATCAACTAAAGATGGTTCACCATCAAAATTCATTAACTGAATGTTGACTGTTTTGGCTTTCGCCATAATTAATAATTTTTGCCTACCCAACTTAAAATATTGTAAATAAATTATATAATAAATATTGTATGTGACACAAAACAAAAATTGTTAATGCCAAGCATTCTTGTTTTTTTTTTTTTTTTTTTTTATTAATTACTTTGGCATATAATTTTATACTATTGTATGCCACCTTTTAAACAAGAATACTTAGTTTTATATGCCCATATATTATTATCCAAAAAGAAAAATAGATGAGCATACAAATGATAAATATTGTGTAAAAATATAAAATATTGTGAAATCAAATAAAATGTATTGAAAATGAAATATTATGAATGAAATAAACCAATATTATGAATGAAAAATGTTAGAATTTATACCAAGCATTTCTGCTGCTCTGATTTATTTATTTATTTATTTGTTTTAATTAAACCTTTAGTTGATATTTAAAGCAATAAAAATATTGCATGACAAATTTCAGCAAAAATACTTAGTCTCTCTCTCTATATATGCAATAATAAAATAAATATTTGTGTTCATGCCATCAATTATAAAATAAATATTTGTGTAAAAATGTAGTGATAATTATGTACTATAAATGAGAAAAATTGTGTTTATGAAAAATAAATATATGAATAAATGAAGTGTCAAACCTACCAAGCACTTTTGCTCCAACTATTTCAATTTCTAATTATTATTATTATCTTTTTTTTTTTTTTTTTTTTAATAGAGACCCAAAAATATTAAAAATATCAGCAAAAGTACTTAGCTAAATGTATATTAAAAAAAATATATAATATTATGCATAATTGGCAATAATTTTAATTTAATTATATATGCACCAGATAAATATTGAAATCGCACCAAAATAAAGTGTGAATTATTAATAGCCAATTCACATACCTTTATTTTCTGTATTTCAAAAATATTATAAAATAATTATTATACTTTCCTTTTAAGTCGTAAAACACTGTTCCGAACATCAATCAAGTTTCTATATTAGTCTGGAAAATTCTTAAAAAAAAAACACACTTCAAAAATTGAAATTTCGTGCACAGTAATTGAAGAACAATATCCCGGAAACTCTGATAAATCGCAATACTGTGGGATGTTTCACCAGTGCGCAGAACGTGCAATATCTATCACTCCTTTAACTAGAAAAAATATAAAAAAAATTTCTGAAACATATTTTAAATACATATGGCTTTTCCCCCGTATGATTTCTTCACACAAAAAAAATTCCGAAGATTTGAACTAAATGCACACACAAATTGGCCTTTCCTCTGTATGAATGTGTGTAAATTTCGTTCGCCGTTCACAAAATCTGTAATAACGTTATCACTTTTATGCGAAAAAAATTCACATACATATGGCTTTTCATTTATACACCTGCGCAAATCACTGTATCAACAAATCCGATGAACTTTCACTTGGCCTTCCAGCTGGCTTGAATTAATGCATCTGTAGTACTTTGTGATGAACACTGCTGACAGAAAACAGAAGAGCATATGTTCCGGACTGCAAGCTCGAATCCTGTCTCCTCTTCATGTTAATTTCATCCCAATCCGTGGTTTTAACACAAAAAGGACGTGGAGGCGAAGATTATCGCTATTCACCGCTGATTAGACATCGAGGAGCTGATTTGGTACTTCGAAACAGGATACCATCGTATTAATAATTTCCGATGAGCGTTTCATTTACCAATAACGAGAGCAGGAGAGGCGATTTATCTTTTTAAATGTTCATTCGCATAAATGAAAAAATGTTCCTTGAAATACACATATTATAGTTCGAATATTTGACACAGTTAAACGGACTCCTCTCTATATAATCACAAAAAGTTCGAGTCATACAAAGAGTCAATAAAATTTCTATCGGCCCCTCTCTTCTGTCCCCATCGATGCATTCCCGGAAACCTAGACGACACCAAGTTCTGTGGGGGTGAAAATCCTTCTCTTAAAACAAGTCTTTCGTTTGTCCATAATTTCAGAACATTGCGTGTGTGAACAAATAGAATCCATTAAAGTCATGATAATTTTAAATTGTCTTTATTGAATGTATTCTTAAGAAGTGACATAAGTAAGTTCACATATAAAATATAAGTTGCAATAAAAAAGACCCCAAGCATTTCTCGGGAAGCGAGGGAGAGAGAGAGAGGGCTAAAAAATTACGTATTAACTATATGATGAAAAAGCGAAAACTGTGTGTCTGCTTTTTTTCTCGCACGGGGAGAACCCCTGGAAGGGCAGTCATATGTTTCGCTTTATCTTATTTTAGCCAAAAATGAAAGCCAACTTCATTTCTTTGTTTTAGATAGTAAACTAATGTTAATTTTTGAATTTGTAATGACGGTTTATAATTGTATTAACCTTTTAATCGCCAACATTACGCCAAAAGACCGTTTGACTAGAGAAAATGACCGTTATGAACTGAAATCATTAATATTGGGTAATTTAAAATAAATTATATCCGGTGTTGCAATAATATAAATTCTGACAATGAGCTTTCTTGTTTTATGACTATTTGAGAACACTTTTTTTTTTTTATAATTACGTTTAATGTCAGAATTTCCGTTAGATATTATTTCTTTTATTTTCTTTTTATCCCATAAAATAAAGTACTTTTCTATTTAAAAAGACAAACACTTTATTTATGATTTAGATATAAAACATATACAATTTAAATTTCTGAATGATGTGTGTTATTGTTTTGTGTTAATAAATAGTGTAGGTCGTATGTATAATTAAAATTGTGTAATTTTTAACGACATTTAAAAATAATTCTTTCTCCAAATGCTTAAGAACAAATTATGTAAATATAATATCTCACTTAAAATTTAATTATTTTTTTATTGAAATAATGCATTAATTTATCATTAGATTTTATTTTATTTAAAAATTCAATTAAAATTTAACCAAATATATGTGAACACCTTCACACCAACCTTAGAGAAATATTCAAAATATTCATTAGAGAGTAAAACTGTATTCACTTTCTTTAAACTAGTCTCCACTCAGCCGAATGTTCTATCTGCTGGTAAGTTGGAGTGACTACGCACGGATAAATAGTATGTGAAGGTGAAGTCCTTTTGAGCAGCCACTGCTGAAAGCATTCCTAACATAGTATAATTTTTATTTGTGTGGTAATTCCTGATTTTGTACCAAGTCAAAACATACTGTAATTTCATCTTCTCCTATAAGCTTTTCCCCTAAAAATGAATATATATATATATATATATATATATATATATATTGTTGTTCCGGGGTTGATGAATCAAAATTTCGGTTAACAGGGTCTTTTTTTTTCTGTACATTTTTCTGAATTCATTTTTTTTTTTTTTTTTTTTTTTTTTTGGGGGGGGGGAGGGGGGTTACAAAACCAAGATTAAAAGGTTTTACAAACACATTATAATCAAGTTTATAAGTACATTCTTCTTTATATTTTTCTATGGGAAAAAAAAAAAAAACCTGTCTCAATGTGACAATTTACAACAACGTTCTTTTCTTTACTTTTGACTTTTCACCCAAGGACAGACAAACCGCGTGATCTCAATGCACGCTACAATTGGTTAAACTTGACTTATTCCCTTTTGGCACAAAACGTACTCTTGACTTAATTCTTTTTGGAAAAAGAACAGGTATTTCACTTTCTGTTTTCATTATGACTAAACTTCGTTTGGAACATCTACTTATTGAAAATATATTGTTAGACGTGTGTTGCGACCTTTTGCATCGAAAAGTCAATTTTGAAATTTTTGACTTTACACCTTTTGAAAACAATCTCTTCAATTTCCCATACAAATTCAATCAGTAAAGATAATTTATTAAAATTATTATTTATCAAAATTATCTTCCCTGATGAATGCAGAAAAGTTTTATTCTGGAGAAGTATAACACTAAATCTCCAAAGAAAGGCAATTTTATTCTGTATATGACATCTTAAAAAAATGCTTCTTCTTTTTCACATTTCTCTCTCTCTCTCTTTTTTTTTTTTTTTGTTAAATATTAAAACAATATATAACTATATTTTAAATTATCACTGATCGATGGTGTAATGCAAAAGCAAAATGTAGGCAAAATTTTGCATTCCATAACGAATATTAATATTAAATTTTCTCTTTTGTTAAATAAATAAGTAAAAAAAAAAATATAATAATAATAATGTAAATATATCATCTAATTCTAATTCAATATATTAAATCTAACTCATTTCCTGTAATCAAAAAATAATTTAATCCTCTATTCAGTGAAAAAAAAAAAAAAAAAAAAAAAAAAAAAAAAACGGTCTTTCGTAGACGATGTAATCAAACAACAAATATCATCATTTTTCCAACGGATTCTTTTGACTCTCGATAGACCTTGTTGCTAATTAAGATGAAAAATGTCTAGGAAATCTTCCATGATAGTGATTATTTACCTTTATAATGCACTCAAACAAGTCATCTTAAATTGGATTTAAGATTCTTAAATTTATTAAATTTTATATTTCCTCAACAATAAATGAACATGTGGATATTCGATTGACAACTTATTACTTTTCTTTATCTTCTTATTCCAAGTATGTGTATTTAACTTCTATACTGACTTTAACGAGCTATCAGCAACAGAAAATAAAATAAAAGAAAGTTAGATTCAAACGTATCATCTCCTTCTTCTTTATCTTTGCCGAGTGTTTTTATTTTCATCATACAAGCAAGTTTCAATGATAATGAATATGGGCTTTTGTGGTCCAGACATATTCTTCTAATCCATGGCCAATTTTTAAGAATATGTCACTACAGATGGTTCAGTCATTCGCTTTAAAGGTACTGAAAAAGATACCCATAATGTAAATTTGCCTCCCTTCCCTTCCGTCCAGAAAGCGAACTATATATCGTATATATGCATTCCTATATATACATTTTTTTCTAGTTGATCATCACTATTATAAATATTCCATGTTAATTTCATAACGATTCTTAAAAATTAATTTTCTTTGTGCACATTTATACGAAATTTTGTCCTATACTGCAATATTAAAAATTTAGAAAAGCGGTTTGGCAAAACCATGCGTTGGACGATTTTCACCAGAAATGGCCGAGTACAGCTCTATTTCAAGGTGCAACTACATACGAATTTTATCAAATTCTGTGCAGTAGTTCCTGAGATACAATAGCCAAAAATATTTTTACACACACACACGACATAGTGACAGACAGACATTTTCTAAAATTGGTCACATCGGGAACTGGACCTCATAAAACGTATAAATCAATCGAAAACTCGAGGTCCAATTTTTTAAAGAAACCAATACTTTCTTCTATAAAAAATGGAAGAAAGTAAAAATTATTTTCTTCTTATTAAATTGTAGATAATTATTATACAAAGAAATATATATAAAGAATATAATATATATATATATAAAGAGTTAAAAATTACGGACACTTCACAATAAATTTACGCATGCAAACATGTGTAATAACCATGTTACATATAAACATGAAATCTTACTTTTTTTTCTCGATATTTGATATTAAGAGTAATGCATTAAAAATAATATTAGAATACTCTGATTTTCAAATTTTATGATATTTTCGGCGCTATTGGGTACCCTCGATATACTGTTAGATAGTATTAAACTTTGGACAGCCCACAAACAATACTTGTATTTTTTTTTTTCGGCTATTAGATATAATGAAAGGAAGTTATTAAAAATAAATAAATAAATAAATAACCGAATTTTGAAGCAAAAGGGGAACCTTAAAAATATGCTTCTAAAATTCCAAATCTCAATATTTTCTTGTTCAATACTAAAAACAAATTCTTATCGCTGTTTCATTTTGGAAAAAAAAACTGCATTCTACTGTAAATACAAGGGTTTGGGTTTGGGGATGATTAATTAGTCACAATCAGTCATTCACTCACTTAGAACAAACGATTACATTCTTTGTGACCATAACTAAACTGACAGTGCTTGTAGTAATCTGTAGTACGACTTAATGGAAAGAATAGCCGCAAACTGTGTAGGAAGATTAAAGAAGACAGGGGACGAATAATTTTGAAAAAAATACAAAAAAATAAAATAATAATAATAATAATAAGTTCCAAAATTTACCAATAGGGGAATATGTGGCGCTGTTTTCTAAGTAAAGCTTTTCTCTCAGACAAATTAGCGCGGCGTGTCTAATTTCAAATTAATAAATAAGACAAAAACTGTGCTTAAAAAAAAGCTTAATCATCAATTTTAAATTAAAAATTGCGAAAGAAATTTTTACTTAGGAAAACTGCGCCACCAATTCCTTTAGCAGTAAATTTTGGAACTTTATTTATTTATTTTTATTATTTATTTATTTATTTATGTGCGGAATCCTTCGGTTCCTGTCTTGTTTAATCTTCCTACATATTTTGAAGCTATTCTTAGAGTTAGATCGCAATACAGCACATAGTAAGCACAGTGAGTTTAATCATGGCCATGGCCACCCTGTATATATATATATATATATATATATATATATATATATATATATATAACATTTTACTTTTTATCATGCTTTTATATCTTTTAATTTTTTATAAAATCTTATATTGTTAAACTAAATTATATATATATACATAGTGTATTTTTTCTGGTTTCTAAAGAGAAATATCCAGACACAAATTAATTAAAAAGATGTTAATTTTAATCTTTGAAATCTGAATTGGCCTAAAGCGGAAATAACTAAAAAAAATAAGATATTCCATTCACTGAAAAAGCTTCTGTACTTAAGTTTTTCATCTTTCATTTTAATTTTCAAAACTTAGTACTTTAGTATGAATTGAAAATATATTCTTTATAAATGAGAAAACCTTTTCATGTTTAGATACTAAACGACTATGATAGAAGGAATCTTAAAATATATCTCTTCTTCGTAACTGTTACAATCATTTAAGGATCACTGCATCAATTTCCTCCCCTCTGATAGAGTATTGCCTTCATCAGACACAGCACTTTAGAAGAAATATAAAAATCCTTTTTACTTGATCATAAAAACTTCTACTGCATGAATAAATTATAAAAAGTAAAAAGATATTTCTTACAAAAATGTCGTAAATCTGCCGCACTTCTTATGCTATGAAATATACTTTATTGATGATATACACTGCTCTTTTGAAGTGTGTGCAAAAATAAATGATTATTTGATATTTTAAATTTTAAATTTCAAATTAGGAGAAGAAAACTCAGCAAACGAAATTTATATAAATGATATTTGAATTAAAATATAAAGAATAGTTCTTTACAAATTTACAAGTAGTCATTTTTTAGTATTTCGTGTTAATATGATTAGCAGATTATATATATATATATATACAGGATTAGCAAGAAATAAGTTGTCCACTTCAGAGGGCTCTAGAATCCGTCCTATTGGTCCAAATGAGGTAAAATTTTAACTACAGATAATTCAAATGATGCACTTGACATTTGATAAATTAAAAAATTATACAAAATTACGCCGATAGATGGCGCTTATAACGCAAAGGGTACTTATTTTCATATATTAAAAATCAGAAACAGCATTTGTGTTTCAGCGCATGCCTATCAGCATTATTCTTTGGATAAAAGAAAGGCGGATTCTGCTAGAGGAGTATTGCTTCTCTGCATGCTCATAATGCCTACGTTGAAACAAAAAGCACTATTGGTAAAATTGTTCTACCAGAACCAGCAGAACTCTGTTGCAGCTGTGAAAGAATTTCGCTGTATGAAGCGAATACGAAGAGTCCAATGTCCCCATATGGCCTACGCAAGATGATACAGAAATTTGAAACAACAGGGCAAATGGCATTCTTCCAGGTAGAGGACGAAAGCAAATCCCGTCTTCTAGCATCGAAAATGTGGCTACCGCGGTTGTTGAAGCCAGGAGTCAGTCGCCGGATGGTAGTGTGAGTGTGCCAGTTGTTTCCCGTGTATTGGATGGGCCGTATTCCACAGTGCGAAAAATCTTACGGCAGATTTTGCATTTTTACACAGTCTTGATTTTGCCCTACAAAATCAAGACTGTGCATCAACTGAAGGACGGGGACGCAGAGGTTCGTAAAACTTTTGCACTTCAGTTCCTTGCTCGAATGGTGGTTGACGTCACTTGGCCATGGAACATTCTGTGTAGTGACAAAACCCACTTTTGCCTGGATGGCCCAGGTAAAACCCACAGTTGTCGGATTTGGGCAGCGGAAAATCCTCACGCTATCCAGGAATAACCCATGCATCCTCAAAAAGTGATGGTATGGTGTGGTTTAACAGCTATCTTTTTCATTGGACCTTATTTTTTTGAAGAGATAAAAATAAATGAAATCCAAACCTGTTCCGTCACAGGAAAACGGTACCATGATATGCTGAGGGATTTTGTAATCCCAGAACATCAACAGAGTGGATGCTTTCAGGATACAACTTTCATGCAGGATGGCGCACCTCCGCACATTGATCGCCGTGTAAAAGATTTGTTAAAACAGCATTTTACAAATGCACGGGTGATCCACCGTCATTTCCCAACAGCATGGCCTCTTCGTTCGCTGGATATGACCCCCTGTGACTTTTGGCTGTGGGGTTATCTAAAGGACAATATCTACCGTCAAAAGCCATCAACTCTGCTTAATCTGACGGGCAGCATTCGGCGCCGTGTTTTAGATATTCCGGCAGACTTACTCCAGTAAGCTGTTGAAAGTATGATTATGCGATTACAGCACATTGTTGAACATGAAGGGTATCATATTGAGAAGTTTTATTAATGTTACTTTATTTCACGCATATTCTTAAAGCATATTAAATATGGCTATGTGTATTACAGCGCCACCTACCAGCGGAATTTTGTAGTAATTTCTTTTATTTAATAAATGTCAAGCGCAACATTTGAATTATCTGTAGTTAAAATTTTATGTCATTTGGACCAATAGGACGGATTCTAGAGCCCTCTGAAGTAGGCAACTTACTTCTTACTAACCATGTATATATAAATTATACTTCGAATAAATTCAATAATAATATGTTACAATATATCGGCAGTTATTTGTAGTAATATATTGAGTGAACACATAAATTTTTAATAAAAAAATTCGAATACATATATATATATTTAATTTAGAATTATTCATTCAGCACTTTTTGTACAGTTTTTACGTTTCGTTTTGTGTTACAAGAAAATTTTTACTTCGATTACTTTGCTAAAAGAGCTTACAAATATATAAAAATAAAGGTTTCTACCAACACTAATTGAATTCAGATAAGTTATTTAAAAGAAAAAAAAAGTTTTGCAATTAAAAATCCTTGTGTAAAGTAAAAACTTACACAATAGTTTGTCCAATTTTGATTAAAAAAATCTTTGAAAAGTTGTGTATTAAAAACAGAATATGATTGGTTTCATAAAATTTTAATTTAGACATTTATGAAACTATTATAAACTCCAAAAATACACGAATCCTATTTTGAATTTTTTTAAATTCTTTTAGAAAGACTGCCAATGTTAATGAACCTTTCTTGTTTCCTAAATATTTATTCCATTTATATGCAGATTTAAACTAATATATTTTTTGATTATAGAAATGATCGCTGAGGAACTTTCAATGGATGACATACTAGAAACCTAAATTGATTTTTTAAATAACCAATACTGAATTTTCTGCTTACATATATTCATTTATATTTAAAATTATCGTTCACAAAAAGATCTTTTTCCATTAGGCATTTCAGAAACGAAGACGATGTAAATTTACATAATCAATTTATTATCCATTTAAAAATAAACTACTATCAAAAGGCATTCAGATGTAAAATCTATAATTAAAAATATAGAATCTGTAAGAAAAAGAAACATTCTTAACATAATTAAAAATTATATTAAGAATGTTTTTTTCTTTTCTATGCAAGATTAAATTTTCCATTTATAATAAAGAAAATCCTGTATTTCAGTATTTATTTATTCCAAAGATTTTTTTTTTATGATTTTTATTTTATTATTTTAATAGAACTAAAGAAACAACTTTGGAATTGTTATCATTCCATCTTGGTTTCATCCATGGTATAAATTTTACAGATTAATTATCTTTTACTTCAGATATAAAACGTAGTATATGAGCTGAAATTAGCCAGATTGGAAATTTTGGTATAAAATGGTTTGAGCCACCCTTTTCTTCGTTTGGGGTGCAATTTTACTGGAATAGCAATAAAATGCAACTATTCAGATCGGCGGTACTGAGCTTAAAAAAGTTATTTTGTTCTCTTTGGTGCATTAGGAAAAGGGCATTTTATTATTATTATTATTATTTTTTAAATATGTGTTACTTTCACCTTTTTCGTTTTGTAACAAAATATTTTTTAAATACTTATACTTATTTCGACTTATTTTAATTTCACAATCATTTTCTTATTTCTCTCATTTTCATATTTATAAAGTAATATTGTAACATAAATTTCCACAAAAGGGAAAATATTTTATAACGGGAGCAAACAATAATATGAAACAATATTTGATACAATTTATATTACGAAAATATACATCTGTCAAGTACATTTTTCTATCGCATTTTTGGTTGCAAATACAAAAATCACCAAGGACGACAGATATCAAATCTATGCTCTAATGACACTTAGCAATGCAGTTTTTATTTATTTATATATTTACTTTGAATAAAGTCATCTGTATCGAAAAGGTACAGCTTTAGTATGGGGCACCCTTGACTAATTCATACATTTTTGGCCAATTCGGTAATGAATTGAAGCAGTTATCAATACCTCATAAATAAATGTCATGTCGATAAATGTCTAAACTACTTCTGTGACAAATTTGAAATTTTGTTAAAGAGACCCTATAATAAAGCAGCGCCCAAAATTGCATCTGCGATCAGCTATAAAATACTTGTATCTTCCATCGCGATCTAGAATAGCTAATCATTACATATTCTTGCATTTCGGAATAAACCTACAAATACTGTTTGAGAGGAAAGGATCGTCGAGGGTATAATTTTACCGTTAAAAATGTATACCCTCGTTTAATTATTTACTTATTTGTTGCTAAATTTGTTTTGAGTGTTATTTCTTGGCGATGACGATTCAAATCTTTTTCACTTTATATAATTATATGCTTTCCGGAAAGCCGCGACATAAAAACACATTGCGCCAAATTGACTATTATTGAAAAATATGTTAAGCAGTGGGCCAAGTTGAATCATTACTGTTTTATAGTTTGGTGAATAATCCTCTTTAACTCTACTCTTTCATCCACTTCGCCTGTTTTATTCTGCTTTTCCCTTTTGTCTTGAATACAGGTAATAGTTCTCTCGGGTAATTTCCAAAGCCATTTTAGGGTTAATATCCTGTCGCAGTTTCCAGAGCTCAATCGGTGTCTGTTCTTGGCACCCTACATATGCAGACTTAACCCAGCGATAAAAGACTTTCAAACCTTGTATTATATCGCACTCCAACACCGTTTCGGTGCGACTTTAATTTGCATTTCCATTATAAAAATCTAAAGTTATTCATAGTCTTATTTCATAATTTTTTCGCGGCAAAACCTTTATAATGTGAAATTCCAGAGTCTTGAAACATTTTAATCGCATCTATTCATTGATTAGATAAATTCTACAGAATAAAATCCAGATTGATGTAAAGAAAAAAAGTAAGTCATAATCCTTATAGCATAATGAAGTATTTTCCTTTCGTAAAACAAGAAATTAAAATTCAAAGGTTCCAATTAAAATTTTAGCATATTCGCGTAACACGCGAAACTTTTTGCGCGATTTGAAATAAAATTATTTTTACTAGCAAACACGTGCGAAATTTTCGCAGTTTATTTATTTATTTTTTCTTATTTATCTTTAAAATTTCAAACTCATAAATATTATACCAATTTCGCCACCTAAAGAAATTTTTAATTTTCCAGAAGACAAATTATTATTAGAATCAAAAAAACTTTGTGAAAACCAAGAGATAAATAAAGGTGAAAACAAAATCATCCAAAGAAATCTTTTAAAATAAAACTGATGGTTAACGACCCTGTTTTCATACTTCCGCAGGCAGTACAGTTTTAGTATAGGACATTCATGGCGCTTTTTAAATTTTTGCAGTCATGTTGGTGATGACTTTTTATTTATTTATTCTGGCATATATATATATATATATATACATATATATATTTCTTAAATAATTCCTATTTTGATTATACTTTTAATGATTGCTATTTTTAGTCAATTTATGATAATATTCATTCTGTATACGTCTTTAATGTATTGCTAACGTTAATATGACGCTTGGAAAGAAACAATTTTTCCATAAAATAATGCCATCTGACGAATGGCGTCATTTTTTCTCATTAGATCATTGAGCTGAATCAGCGTGCTGAAATATTGTCCATTTATAAATATTTTTTATCCTCACTTATTTTATTAATTACCAGTTAAAAAATAATTTTAACTGGATGACGTTAGAGAAACATTATACAGATTTTTATGCTTTTAATGCTCTACCTAGATTAAAATCGCTGTAGCTAAATTAAAATTCTTCGAGAAAATTCATTGGTGTACTTCAACGCAAAAATTTAAGAAATCGCCCAGGAGGATCTATAAATAAAACTGATTTTATTACAACATATATTTGCATCGTAAACTATATTAGCACTTTATCAATGCGTAAAATAAATAAATAAATAAACAAATAAATTAGTGATAATGACGTCAGTTTTTGTGAGATGCATATATATTTCTTTTTCTTTTAGATAAATGTATTTATCTTCTAGTCGAAAAAAAAAATGAACTGGTAAATTTTTTTTGGGGCAGTAATTAAATTATGGATAAAATCTAAATGCTAAATATTTACTATAATTAGCTTATTATTTTCATATTTTTATTAATTAAAAGGAAACTAATCAATTATGTTATTTTTTTTCTGTCAAATTGTAGTGTCAGACATGACTAATATTTTAGTGAAAACCTGATTGCTGAGGTATAAGCAAAAAGATTTGACACATTCGGACAAACGCCGGTGACAGACAGAGTGGGCATAAGAAAAGGTCTTTAAAAAAGAAAGAAAGAAAGAAAAATAAATAAAAAATCAATAAAAATTTAGGCAAATATAGCCTAATTTGGTATTTTTTCTGTATTTTTCCTGTGCATTGTACGTATCATTCTAAAAGTAAACTTAAGATATGGTGAAACAAAAAAATGCTTTTGATAGTTTGACGGAGCGTCGACAATATAAAGGGTAGGAAAACGTCTGCCTAGAAGCCTGCGACCAACATTACAATGAGTAGAAAAACATAGTTTCCATGAAATTGAATTGATAACATAGAGATGTTGATGACATCTTTTCAACTATGTAGAATTAATCTGTAAAATTTGTATAGGAGTTACCTAGTCCATGATTTGTATTGAAATTTTCCCTATTTTTGATCATTCTGGGTAATTAAGAATAAACAATTTATTACTCCTTATAAAAATGTTCAAGGCATTATTTTAGTAACATTATTTTTTCGAAAAAATTTAGAGAGACCTGTGTACCTAGGGCCCCTCCACTTTTAACTGAATAATATTTAGCTTTAAGTTTTTACTACTCAGTTGGATATGTTGCAACACAAATGGCTATTTCTGAAGCCAGTTTTAATTTTTTGAGGAGAAAGTTTTGGCAACTTTTAACAGGATTATATATATATATATATATATATATATATATATATGGTCTACATTAAAATTTTGCAGCTCATTTTTTTTTTTTTTTTTTTTTTTTTTTTTTGCTTTACAAAGGTAAGTTAGATACTTTTATTTATTTTATAGTATATCATTTTGCTTGGTATAGTATTAAGAATTAAATTAGACAGTAAATAACTGTCTTCGTCTTTCGAGTGTTTAGCAAAACACATTTTTAATGCAATTACCTAGTCTTGCACCTAGGGCCACATAGCTACCATGTACTTTGAGCCATGGCTTTAGGTGTAATTATAAGCATATTCTTTATGTTGTTACTGTTTCATTAAAAAATAAATAAAAATAAAAATAAACACTTCATAATTAAATATAGGAAAACGGTATTAATTAACTGAAATTTCGGAAAATATAGACAAATGCTATATTTCAGCCTTTATTTTATTACCATTCTAATGAACCTCCATATGATTTTTATATAAACTATGATTCAAATACATATTCACCGACGAAAAGTATTTGAGTTCAAGTTTGACCAATAACCAAATCTTTCAAGAAATCCCCTAAATAATGATTTTCCTGTGGAAGAAAGTGAGTCAACAAAGAAGAAATGTAACGTCTTTGCAACAAACTGTGTTTTTTGAGCCGCAAAAAAGTAGAAGCCTGTGACATCAAATTCCATCTCATTTGTGATGCATAAGCATCTACGACTTTTTCAAAAAGTGAAACCTAGTACATAAAAGAGAGGCTATTGAAAACCAGGAAAATGTAGAATATTGACAGACACTTCTGAAAAGCCAATGTATGCAGCTCCTTATGGAATTAGTTTTCAAAAAATGAATAATTTTAAACAATACGTTAAGTCACTAATATTTTGGCACATTGTAATTTAAAAAGTTATAGTATTATAAATAAAAGTAATGTTTCTAATAAAAATATGAAAATAATTCAGATGAATCTAAAATTACACGATGATAAAAGAAATACTTTTGTTTTATTTTGTTTTGTTCGAATTTTAAAGCGGAATAACTGATGTAATTATTCTGAGAAATCTATTAATAAAAATAAATCGATCTTCTATTATTATTATTATTATTATTATTATTATTATTATTTCCTGCAAGGAAAAAAAAATCATGACCGAGAAGAAAGCAAGCTCTAAAAAAAGACTATTTTTATTAGGTAACTTTAAATTGTCAATATTTGCTTGTATATTTGAAAATTCAGATAGGTCAATATTTCAACTAGTGAAATACCTAAAACATTTTGAACAAAACATTTATTATTTATGCATTATTTGTTTTATAATCCACTGCATATATATATATATATATATATATATATATATATATATATATATATATATATATATATATATATATATATATATATATATATATATATATATACATATATATATATATATATATATATTTCCAATCAGTATTTAAAACAAACTTTATAATTTAAAGTAAAGTAATTTCACAGAGATTTAAATAAAATTTGAACTCAAATAAGGTTTTGCAAAATGTTTTTATTTTTCCTTTTTGATATGTAAATGTATTTTTCCTGTTAATTTTAGTAACACTTTCTGCCGGTATGACAATTTTTTTTTTTTTCATATTTAGTTTTCACGTGTAAATATATATTGTCTATAACGTCCTTTTTTTTTATTTTGCATATTTTGTAAAACATAAAATAAATTAAAGGCAACATATTACATTAAATACCTTGTCATGTGCGTTATAACACATTTTAAATATCACTTGTATACGTACATTTCTCATCTAAATCTATCCTTCCTATTCAAAACATAATGATAGACTTACAAACAGAGAATTTTATCTTTATAGATAAAATTCACTGTTAGATAGATTGCTTTCATTTCATAGATAGATTTCATTTCATGTCAAACCAGCTGCAAAACGGCAGCTAGAAAAATATAAGTAATATTTTATGCATGGTTTTAAAAGAATAAAACAAAAACAAAATTTTATTTGAAAGAAATTGAATAATATTACATCAATTCCGTTACTTCTCACAAAAACATTTCATAACATTTTAACAAAATTCCTTTTGGTTAAGATACATTTCACGTTACAGTTTGGCTTGAAATTTAAAATCCTTACCTTCAAGCAACATCTTATAATACCTCAAGAAGTTAGCAATCCACAATGCAAATAAAAATCCAGAAAAAATTTTACCAAACTTGTTTTGGAGAATGATTAATAAAAAGCATCTGTAAGTGAGTAAAACTACAACGATTGAATTTTGTTTTCATATTTAATAATTATATAAAAGTTTTTTTTTTTTTTTTTTTTTTTTTTTTCGTAAAACTTTTTTATTGCACTTCACTTCCAATTATTTTATTTTTAGATTATATAGCTACTATCTTTCATTTTTCAATGAACTATTTTGTTAAACAGGCAGCAATCTTAAAATGCAGTTACACAATTATGATGTAATATAGATTAATGTAAAAATTCTGATTTATTTTTTATTTAATGGAGCCTTTAAACTTCAAAATAGTATGATCAATGTGTTATAATGTGAAACATGGTCGTTGTAAAAGATCCATTTAACAGATGTAAAATAATATAATCTAGCCTGAGAACAATAAATGCTTAATAAAATTGGGGAAAAAAATTAAATATACAGATTTCTAGGCGGGTAGATTTCAGTTTTTTAGCTGATATTATTCATTTTTATTTGCTGACTACAGATAAGCACATAAGTGAAAAACTGAACAATTTATAATATAATTATTACTTTAAAAAATATTTTTTTTAATATTACACACTTTTTCTTGTTGAAAGTTATATTTCCTACAAACAAATTTGTAAAATTAATAAACCCATATATTTCCTGTTCTATCTACTGATTATTATTATTTTTTTTTTTTTCAAATTAATTATTATCTTTTTAACTATAAAATTTCAGCCAATTAAACTATATGGAATCTGTATTAAATACAACAGAAAAAAATGCAATGGATGTAATAAATGTAATAAATATAATTATTATTTTATTCAATGTCATCAATATTATTTCATATAAAATAAAGTAATTTTTATAGAAAATACTAAAATATTGCAAAGAAAATTAATATGTACTGTGGTTTTAATAATTCTTGGAATAATTTACAATTGTGTAAATCTAGCATTCCAAATCTAGATTTTAAGGAAACATATAATTAATGTATTGTTCAAGTTACATTAGGCATTTTTTATTTAATTATATATATATATATATATATATATATATATATATATATATACATATTCTGAACTTGTATTACAACTTCTATTTTTTTTTTTTTAAATCCATTTATTAAAAGTTTACTTTTATCTCTTAAGGTGACTATTTACATGTCAGCATCACGTTAATCTTTTGCTTCATTTGACATAAATTTTCTGACACTTTTAGAAAGTAAAACTTATTTCTAAGTAGATCAAGTACTAACCACTGTTCAAGGAAAAAAAAAATATATATATATATATTAATTTACCAACAGTGTAATTATTTTTACTTTTTAACACCTGCAATATAAATTTATCGATTATTATAAGGTATGCAGTTCACATATCAAATGCACATATTTGTTTTATTTTATTTTTTTTAATTACTCTGCACTGTTTTAAATATTTAAATAAAATTTTAAATGTTATAAGTAATAAAAATCATTCGTTATTTATATAAGCAAAATAAATCGTCATAATATTTTTTACAAATATATAAATGCTATTTAATGAAAAGGAGAATGCATTCAATTTTATATTTATTATGCATTGTTCCTGTATTATCTTAACAACATAAAAATTTACGAGACATACTTGAAACTGTATAATTTTTCAATTAGATATCCATATATATTAAATAAACCAGCAACAAGAAACAATCAAAGAACTTTATTTTAACACTAACATAAATTCTTTTAAACGTAATATTTCATATTCTTTGTTGAACTTTTAACAGTTCAGAGATTTTGATATATTGTGAGTGGAATTATTTCGACGTGGTTATATCAAGCGATTCTGAAGTGATGAAAGGTCTAACTTCATTCATAAAAGTATCGTAAGAATACTTTTAACAACAAACTATTTATCTCTTTATATGTTGCTTATCTGCAATATAGTGCTTACTAAATTATACCTATTTATTATATCCTTCTCTTATATTAAAAAAGTTAAGCTCGTGATGAAGTTATCATGCATCCCCCTGCTACAAGTGAACCTGCTCGAGTCTGATTAAACACCGTGAGTGCAATGCATTTTCGAGAAAAAAAAAAAAAAAATCTGGTGTGTCACCCACACGACTTTCTCTTACCCTGAAATTTAATACTATAAATACAGGTTGCAGATTAAAAGGTAAGATAACGAGTACTGTAATGTAAACCTGCGTTAAACAATTCATATTAGGCTTCTGAAGAGTTTTATATGATAATTAGTTCTGTGTGAGGGGGGGGCTACCGCCCCCCTCAACCCCCCGTTTCATTAATGCACCTACATTTATATAGAATTTAATTCGGTTATTAAAAAATAATTCTGTTTATAAAAATTTTATTAATATTATTATTTAAAAAAATTATCTTTTATGATAATGCAGACGGTTTCCATATTAGAGAAGTAGTATAACACCAAATATCCAAAAAAAGCCCATTTTATTCTCAATATTTAAAAAAAAAAAAAAAAAAAAAAAAAAAAGATTTTTTTTTCTAAGTTTTTTTTTGTTAAAAGTAAAAAAAAATCGATAACTTTGTTTTAGATTATCGCATATCGATGGTTCAACCATTCGTTTTAAAGGTATTGGCGAGCTCTTTTGAAAGATACCCATCATGAAAATTTACTCCCCTCGAGGGGGGTCTTCCCCACCCAGGGGGGGAGGCGAGGCTTCTACATACACAAAGTTTTTTTCCCAGTTAACTATCTCTATTACAAAAAATATATATTCGTTTCATTTGGTTTAGTGCAGTCTATAGACGTTAAACTCTACTTACCTGCAATTTCCCCCATAGACGTAATATATTAGAATTCTCTTGATTGTCCTTGTACACGAACCATTTGTTTGATCTTAACAAAAAGCTTACTGTAGCATCCCTATATGATACACATTTAGAATACCAAGTTTGAACTTTCTGCCATAATTTGTTTTTGAGATATGCTGATAACAGACAGACACACAGACACACAGACATACAGACAGACACACTGTCAGACACACAGACATACACACAGACCATTTGCTAAAAACATGATTTTCGTATTCAGGGGACCTCAAAACGTGTAAATATAACAAAATCTCGCGTTCGAAAATTTGATTCAAAAACAATACTTTCTCTACCTTATGGGTAAGAGAAAGTAAAAAACGGATAGCTCATCATATATGTAAAATGATATATGGCTAGTCCCACCCTCTTTTAAGCCGAAAATCCGCCCAGCCTGTACTATTCATTAAATTTTTTTTTTTTTTTTTTTTTTTTTTTTTTTTCAAAATCTTTGGCACAAAAATGTTCAAAGCACAAAACCTAAATTTCATTTGGTTTGAAAACTTCTTGGTTCGACTTTAAAATATTTTATGCTTATTTTTTTTTATTCAAATTTAAAAGATTGCAGTAGAAAAAAGTTTGAGTAGAATGATATTTTTTTTGCTTGCCTTTACTTTTATCACATGTATTTAAGCAGCCGACAGCTGCACAAAACTTAAGCACCATACTTGAAAATATTTCAAAACAAACATGTAAATACTTTGTGATAAATTTCTCATAGGCTAACATTAGCATTTAAGAGGTAAATTCTACCAGAGGTATAGCTTTTGACGATCATGCCATTCCTGAATAATGTTCAATTATCGTTTCTGGGGACAGTTTCCAAAAAGATGAGCCGTCGCAAATGGGTTGAACTAGCCCAGTCACTTGTCGAAATTATTTCTTGGTACAGTTCAGGACATTCAACAAACCCATCCTCATTGTCTCTTCATTATAAATAAGAGGCGAAATCTCTGTTAGTATAGAGTTTTAAAAAAGTAATGCGCAATCTCCTCTAAATAGCAAAACCACATACTCTCCCAGTTTGGTAGGAGAGATTATTAAATACAGCGTCATCATGACAGCGTATATACAATACAGCGTCATCTTGATGCATAAGTTTGTGATGAGCCGTCAGAATTCTATATACACCATGTAGTATAGATCTGTTCGGTTTTTCTTTTCTTCTATGTATCAGAATGAAAATGTAATCACAGAATATTCATGTGGGTTTCTGTGCATTCCCACTATATTTAAATTCACGCAAAACCAAGCAAAATGCTGCTGGTTTAATTTATTACAATTATACTGTCATCTAATATATTTCAAATTATATATTTACAAAGCATCAGACGACTCTAGAGGACAACTGAAGTTACCCAAAGTGGCTAACTTCTATTGGAATAATTCTTCCTTATAAAATCCAGAGGATATTCATAAACAAGGTGAGTGCATTTTACTCGTCTTATAAACTTTATTGAAACTTTTTTTTTAATGTAATATATCAGTAAAAATAGACATATCGAACTTATACATTTAATAAGTTTAAAGGTCTGCATTCAAATATATTATACTTTTATTTTTGCCATTGCTCTAATTGAATGAAGGGGGTTGAGGAGTGTGGCAACCTCCTTCAGACAGAATTTTACATCAAATAAAAATATTCTTAAACCTATTTTGGATTATTTCAAAAGTACATTAAATCTTATTATTGCACCTTATTGGTCTTAAGATTTAATATGCAATCTGCCTTTAGTATATTGAATTGCAGGGTAAGAGAAAGTTGTGTGAGTGACACACTAGAATTTTGATCATATGTTTCTATTATTTTTTATTTCAAAATATTTTTCATTAATAGACATTTTTCTACTTCATAACACTTATTTTTCTCCTTTTATATTTAGTATTTCAAAAAATTGTTTGAACAAGATAGTTTCCTCAAAACTACATTTTCAAAGAATTTTAGTTCATGTAACGTTTTTATGAAAGACCTTTTCTGTTTGTGATATTTTATTAACGAAGACGTTTTACATATATGGGCATAAATGAAAAGAGAAAATGGAATTCGGCATATAAAGTCATATATTCGTTATTCATATTATTGATTTAAAAAAAAAATTACTCAGTATAAATTCTTTATCTTATGTTTATAAATATATATTAACCTAAATGACTTAGAAATTTCTTTTGGTACCAAGTTTTCATCTGAAATTATACTTACGAAAATATTCAGTTGTTTCTACTTTGATATTTTTTTATAATATAAATAAATAAAAATATCATAGCATAAAATGAAAATAAGTCAAATATAACCCGAACATTTAAAAGTATTTAATACATCATATTAGTATTAAAATAATCTAAATTAATAAGACTCTTTCATCGAAAATTCCTTTTATAAAGCTCTTAAATGTCTTTATTTCGTTGATAATAATACTTTTAAAATATTTTCTATAAAGCGTAAAGCTTATACGTCTAAACAAAATCTTAATGAATCGATCTATGTTTTTAAAAATTAAATTTAAATATCTACAAGAGGGCTGCCTTCTAAATAAATGTATGTAACATACGACTTTCTATTTCTTTCTTTTTTCAATTCCCTTAGCGAAGCAGTTTTCTTTTGAATAGAACAAATCTGAAGAAATAGAGAATTAGGGAAAGAAAGAAAAAAAAATCTTTGAATGTTTTGAAGTAATGTTTCGAAAAATTTTGTACGTAAATCTCTTAAATTTTTAAGTCCAAAGTAAAAATCTACTATTGTCTTAAATACAAAGATATTTTGATTTTCTTTTTGAATTACAGTTATATGTATAAATAGAGAGTGTGTGAGAGAGAGATAAACAGAATAATAAACACCCTGGAATTTATTTCTAAAAATTATGAATCGTCTTTTAAATTAATTGTATTCGTTTAAAAATAAATATTTATGTCGTGAAATATTAAAGAAAAAAAAAATAGACAACAAATAAATATTCCTAACGTTTGCTGTTTAGGAATATCAGTATTATTGTTTTATTTTAATGTGGAAAATTTATGAAAAGCATAGATTTAACAATTTTACGAGTAAAACAAATTACATATTTTATAAAAAAAAGAACGCATTATAACTGTTATTATAAAGAATTAACTTAAAAGTTTCATTAGATTTTAAAACACTCATTATTTACAAGTATGTGACGAACAAAGACGGGTGATACATAAAAAAAATATATATATTCGTTACATTTCTGGCACATTCTTCAAATGTTTAATGCGTGAGTCCTTGATCTACCATGCATCCAAATGGTAATACCCTTCATCCCGTCAATAGCCATCACATCATCACTGAATGCTTTCTGCAGATTTTGAAGTGTTATTGGCATTGAGAGCATATAAACATTGTCCTTAACATAACCCACAATAAGAAATCAGATGGAGTAAGAGCTGGTGACATGGGAGGCCATAGCATCAGTGGAGCATTACCCAAAATATAATATCACCCCGAATGTAGAGCAACCTATCTAAAGATGTGGCAGTTCTCCGCTCAGAAAGGCAAGCTGTTTAATAGCACGAGGTGGGCTTTTTAAACTTTGTTATTGTATTTATATTTTTATGCATCATCCGTTTTTCTATGTCTTATGCGTGTTAAGAATCAGTGCTTTGAAACCCAATAAACCATTTAGACTAATTTTGTATAACCAAAAGTTTTACAAAATGAATAAATATCAAAGGTATATGTATGCCCATTTTGTATTACCTCTAATGTAGCATCACGTTTTTGAAAAGAAAATTCATCCTCCCAAACAATATCGAAAAAAATCTAAACACTTCTTGTAAATTGTAAAGGAAGTTATAAAATGAGGCTTAGAAGTAATTGAAAAAGTTATAATAATTCCCTATACTGTATTACTGTTAAGAATATTTTTAGAAAATTTCAGTTTGTTGTAAAAATATTTCGGCAGATAAGAAACGGAAATATATACTTAAAATTAATTATTTCTTGAATATTTCAGAATGCAATAGAAATAATTGCTTTCTTTTTGAACAGAGAAAGAAAATTATTTAAAAGTATAATCCAGACTAAAAAACTATTTTTTTTTTTTTTTTTTTTACTTTTGCTGTATTTTTTTACAACCTGGAATGGCTACAAATGTCAGATTTAATTTGCTTTACTGTCAGAAATACATTTTTACACATGTAAGGTACGCTTTAACTTACCCAAACCATTTCATCTATGTCCATTTCATAATCTTAATGCTGCATAATGTTAATGTTTAATATCTTTATTTGTAATTCTTTTTAGCTGTCTAAGGGAGGCATACTATTGTAACAATCGCAGCTATCGTACATCACAGGTCGGATCGTACACTCCGCAGCAAATTTATCCGAGCACTAGCAATAATCCCTGTCTAAAAAAAGTACACTTAATACTGCTTTGTTAAATAAATCCTTGTTGAGTCACGTTCTTAGTCTGTCTATGATCATGATTCGACAAGGATGTATTTTAAAAAGCAGTATAAAGTGTACTTTTTTAAAACGGGGATTATTGCTAGTGCTCGGATACTTTTGCTGCAGAGTGTACCATCCGACTTGTGATCTACGATAGCTGCGATTGTTACAATAGTATACCTCCCTATATTATAAATTAAAAAAAAAAAAAAATTAAATTTTGCTCATAGATAGCCCTGAACATTAAAAAAAAATAATAAAAAATTTTAGAAATGAAGACAAACAATTAAAGAGAAATTTTTTTATGAAATTCTTTACATTTTAGTATGTGTGCCCTGTATTAGATCGAAACATATTGAAATGGTAATCTTATTCCATTCACGCATTAGATGCACGCATTCATTGCGGTAGTGACTAATTTACATGCGTTATTTGCTTTTATAATACTTCAGTACTAACTACATGGAAGTCATACGCATTCTTTGCATAGTCTCACACAAACAAATCAAGGTGAGTTAAGTCTTAGGTTCGAGTATGCTAATGCAAAACTGAAAGAAACGATGTATATAATAACTTTATCTTGCACCAAAGCTGAGGATATTGATCTTTCGTCGGCTAATAATTAAACTACATATACACAAAATTGTCTAAATGAGCTGAATTTTATTTTAAGTTACCTAACAACATATTTATATGACAGCCAAATAATGCAAAAATTAGTAAGAATAATGTCTATCGCTCAACAGGCAATCATATAGATAGTCGTTATCCTTTTTAGGAGAAGTTTACACTCAAAATACTATATATATTAAATATGTATAAAGTTCCTAAAACTTACTTGATCCGTTCGCGAAATCTTTAAATACTGAAATAAATTCTAAATGTTTGAAATTAATTGAAGTAAAAAACCAATGCTTCATTGTTTTTCATGTTTTTTATTTTTTATAAAATAAAGTTAGAATTCTCAAAAAACGGAATATTGATGCACCGTGTACTTTGTCAATGCAACTTGTAATACAGAAAATTTTGTCCTGGCTCAAAATATAAGGAGAAATATTATGTGCACACGCAAATATGCGTTCAGTCTTGCGAAAGAAGACTATGAAAGTGTAATATTTATTTATTTTTCAACTCTGATAAAGTTTCCACGTGATGTGACGTATTTGCATTCAAATTAGCTTTCTTCGTAAAAGTAATATTAGCTTATTATATAGGGTTTTTTTTACATGCTTATGGTGCTGTATGTATTCTAATTAAATATTTTTTAAGTGCTTCCAAATATGCTTTGCTTTCTAGCCTCTGATGTTTTTAACCTTCAAGTTTAATATTATTTTTGTTTGAATTACCTCCAAAACTTACCTGGATTCATTCTAGGAGCTTAATATTTTTTACCCGGTGCTAAAGGATACTCGTACATATAAATATCTATCAATTCTCTCTTGATTGAATTAAGAAGCAACATTTTATTCAAGATAAAACCGAGTTTCAATATATTTCTTACAATTACCATTCTCTTTGACTGCACATTGCATTATTGACTTTCGATTGTTTATATAGAAGATTAATTTTATCCCTTATTATTTCAGCTTTCACGATAAATATTCGAAATTCGCTTGGTTCTTCAATCTAGAATAATAGAATATTATTGCTGCTCGTATTCAGCCACACCAATATGCATTATTTTCGGCCGATACATTTCCAGTTTTATGGCAGAAGTAAAAGAAGAAAAGAAAATAAGGTAGAATGATATACATACATATATATATATATATGTATATTTGTGATTAATGAAGGCCGTTCATGTAAGTACTTTCATATATGTTTCGAGTGACATTTTTTCACATTTACAAGTATTTTTAGATTTTAGAAATATGCTTATAGCAAGAATATCAAATATCAATTATGCTTATCTTATAACAAATAATTAATCTTTTTTAAACAAAAATTATGTTTAATAATTTTACTATTTGGCTTCGATAAGAAATATTGACGACGATCAGGAAAAATATTTTTATAAAAGATTGAAACTGTATTATAAATACTACTTTTTTTTTTTTTTTTTTTTCTTTTTAAGGGAAAAAAAAGGGAAATAACTAAAAACATAAAAATAAACAAACAACAAACAAATGACATATTAAAATTAAGGAAAGTTCATTTAGCTAAAGTTTAATAGCTATTTTATGTTACTTTAAACGCCAAAGTTTTCGCAACATAGCTGCCAATTTCTTGATTTTTTATTTAAAGTTTCATATCATGATTTACAAAAATTATTTGTTGCAAATAATTATTATAAAAAATAAGAATAATATATATATATATATATATATATATATAAAGGATTATGTGTACAATGAATAATACATTGTCATTTATAGTAACATAAGGTCAAGTATGGCAATGTAATTATATTTTACAATCTTGCACTTTGTAATTTTTAAGCTGTTTTTATTATTGGACAAATTTTCTTTTAGTTATTCATGGCATAATTTTTAAATTTTGGAAATAGACATTTAAAACCTCAGGCTTTTTTTTATTATTTTATTTTTAAGGGTTATAATTTCCAATTAAAAGTACACTTTTACAAAAATTTACTAAAGAAGTTCTACATGAGCCGTGTCAGACATATATGTCTGAAATGGCTCATGTAGAACTTCTTAGTGTCAGGCACATATGACTGACATGGCGATTAACGTGTTCTATAAATATGAATGCAATTCTATAAATATGAATGCAAAAGAATAATACACAAAAATAAATATTTATAAAGATGCTAACTAAATAATAATTTTAATAAATTATGGTAGAAAGTAAACTGAAACTACAGAATATAGTAACCTTTGAATCGCTGTTCGGCAAAACTGATTCGAAGCATTCTGCAGATTACAGATTTTAATTGGAAGGTTATTAAGCGATATAGATGCTAACTCATTATTAATTGAGTACTTTTACCGTTTAAAGAAAAATTTTTCTTTTTTTATGCTCCCTTTATATATATATATATATATATATATATATATTACGTTTTCCGACTCTTAAAATCTTTTTTTTTTTTTTTGCATCTCCATAAGAAAAGTAAAAGTAAAAAGAAAAAGATTAGTTTATTCTTGTTTAGCAAGGGCTAGTGTAAGAGAAATTAATTTTAGATAGAAAATGAGGATTAGGAGCCCCCTCTACTCAGAATAATAATAAAAATAATGGCGCTAAACGAATTAAAAAAAATGTTTTTACATATGTGCTTTAAGCATTGCAGGAAAAAAAATTACTAGAGTTAGAGCGCGGACAGACAAACAAACCGAAGTCATTAATACTCTTCAATCTTGTTGGAAAGCGTTAAAAACGCTTAATGCAAAAGGAAATGAAATTACAGCAAATTTCCAATTATAACATTTAATGTAACTGAATATTTTTGTGTGACCCTGTACATTTTAGAGCTAATCATACTATATTTAATAGAAAGAATTCTTTGGTGCATATGAATATTATGTTTTAATTTTATTAAGATTCATACAAAGTTAAGTTATAAAAATTTTATTTATATTAGAAATATCTCTCATAGAACGCATTGGTTTAGGATACTTTTGTGTGTCCCTGTACGCAAACCAGTGGTGGTATTTACTTCATGTTCTATAGAATACATCCGACAGTGAACTTAATACCGTATGTGTTATATTTAAAATAGTGGTATAACTTATTTGCAGATTTTTTTGGAAATTGTTATATCTCAATGATTTATATGTGGTAGCCTCATAAAAATTTATACAGATAATAAAAAAATCTTCGTAATCAAATGGTACAGCAAAAATGCACTCCAATCCTTATTTTTTAGAGGGTGATCCAAAATATTTCGGTTTTTGTTTCACTTTTTACTTGTCCCCTCTTTCGCTTCGAAACAAATATTTTGCTGAAATACATGAGATATATCTTTTTCATACTCCCAAAAATTTCTCAAGTTTTTTTCTAGATATTTGACAAAGCGTCTAAATTTGAAAGTGATCAAATACTTATTCGTAGATAGTGCACATTAACTGTTTGTATTGTTTCGTACTTTTATTTGTGTCATTTTTAAATTTCATACAGATTAGTTCAATTATAATTATATTTGTTTTAAATTGCTTGGCTGGATTTTATGCATATCAATACTATTAAAAAAATGCGTCTTATTTTTATTTTTCCTGTATTCAGTTCGAAAACCATGGCATGTATCTGATTAACAAGGTTTCTACCGACACCCTGTTAATCACATTTCTTCCATGACTCCTCTACCAATATGAGTAAAGTTTTATTTTATAGCATCTTGTCATGATTGATTGAAGAAAATTTTTTGCATGAATATTGTGGTGGGAGGGTGACAAAAGGGTGAATCAGCAAGCACCATGATATGTACGTGTATAGATAGATAGATAGACAGATATACAAGACTGTTTTTAAGATTGTCGATTGACATCACTTTTGTAGCTTGAAAAATAGCAGTAGCATACCTTTCAAAATACAATTAAGTAAAATTAAGTAAAATAGTATTTGTTTCACATTTGGGTTTTTAAATACTTCTAGGGAAATAAAAGTACTCTATTTAAAATATGTAAAGAATTATAATAAGATTTAATTATTAAGTTTAATCTAATGAAAATATATATCATTACAAATCTTATACAAAATTCTGTTTTTATTAAATCTTAAAATATGAAAACTCATTTTTGTAAACTTTTAAAATCCAAAATGTACGGATGTGCTTAAAACATTTAAATACATCTATATTATCTAATTATATGTAAAATAACAAGTAGAAACAATTATGGAAATCCAGGATTAGTAACTCAAAGAATAATATTTAATATATCACTGAAAAATATTTTTTAGAACTTTGGATGGAGTACATCTGAAAATATATATTAAAAATTATATGTATATTATTTTTAATACTTAATTTCTACCGTTTAATTAAATAAGTGTTTTTAAATTTATAAATATTTTTATTTTAAAATGTAGTTTTATAAATTTAATAAAAATTTACAGATTTAATTAGTTTTGTCTTTTAGAAACAGATTACGGTACCTTAGTTTGTAATATGATGAAATTGTACAAAATTTACATTTTTGAAAAGAGAGTTGTAAATTAAAGTTAAATTAAAATTATAAGGAATGAAGGATTTATTTTTTTTACAAATTCTTTTTTTTTTTTTTTTTACCGAAGAAAATATATTTGCTATGTATAATTAAATATTTATAAATTTTAATAAATATGAGAATATTTTATGTACAAATATTTTATTTAACTAAATTATTATTGTTGAAAAATTAAAACTACATCATAAATTATATATTATTAGCATTATTCTTTAACCACATTTCTTGCGACCATGGAAGCCTCTGCGCAATTGCGGATTGAACGAGTCCGGTGTTAAAATAGGGGTGACTGAGAGAAAGCAAGCGATAAGGGAACACCAAATAACTGGATGTTTGCCAAATAACTATCTCTCGGCCAATTTTGCGTCACTCTAAACTTTTGGACTCGGCTTCACTGCTAGTCGTAGGAAACGTGGTCGCATTATACTTCCTTTATATATGAGAAGAAAGTATTGAATTAGGGGAAAAAATTGATCGTCGGTTTTTAATGAATTTAGATGTTTTGAGATCTCCTGGATATAATTTCCTCATTTTTTGAAAATGTCAACGGACGGACAAAAATATTCGTTTATGTTTGCTTTCAGCTTGAATTATTTTGATATTTATTAATTTTTGCTAAAAATTAAATAAAATGGGAGGTTACAACCCCATTTTTTTCATAATTTTTAATTTTGCCGTATGGGAAAATATTTCATATAAATGGGCCCAATGAGATTATTTTTTAACGATTCATAGTGGAAATAAAAAGAATCTTTTTTATAATAGTCACAGAGAAAGAAAGATGTAGGTGTGTATACGTAGACGTATCGCTTCTCCCGCTAAGGGGAGGGGGGGGGAGGAAATTTCTCACGAGGATGTGAACTTTCAATATGTTTCAAAGGATCTCGTTAATACATTTGAAATACATAGTTATGCGTTACATATGTGATAATGTTAAAGGAAGTTATTTACTTTTTTACTTTCTCTTACCCATAAGGTAGAGAAAGTATTGTTTTAGGCTCAAATTTTCGAACGCGAGATTTTGTTATATTTACACGTTTTGAGGTCCCCTGAATACGAAAATCATGTTTTTAGCAAATGGTCTGTGTGTCTGTGTGTCTGTGTGTCTGTGTGTATGTGTGTGTGTGTGTGTCTGTGTGTCTGTCTGTTATCAGCATATCTCAAAAACAAATTATGGCAAAAAGTTCAAACTTGGTATTCTAAATGTGTATCATATAGGGATGCTACAGTAAGGTTTTCGTTAAGATCAAGCAAATGGTTCGTGTACAGGGACAATCAAGAGAATTCTAATACATTACGTCTATGGGGGAAATTGCAGGAAAATAGAGTTTAACGTCTATAGACTGCACTAAACCAAATGAAACAAATATATATATTTTGTAATAGAGACAGTTAACTGGGAAAATTTTTTTGTGCATGTAGGAGCCTCGCCTCCCCCCCCCCCCTGGGGGGGAATATTTGGTGTTAAATTACTTCTCTAATATGGAAATCGTCTGCCTTATCATAAAAGATAATTTTATTAAATAATAATTTTAATAAATTATTTTTTGAAAAGAGAAATATTTTTTAATAACCGAATTAAATTCTATATAAATGTAGGTGCATTAATGAAACGGGGGGTTGAGGGGGGCGGTAGCCCCCCTCACACAGAACTAATTATCATGTAAAACTCTTTTCCGAAGCCTAATTTGAGCTGTTTAACATATGTTTTCATAACAGTAGTCGTTACCTTACCTCTTAATCTCCAACCTGTATTTATAGTATTAAATTTCAGGGTAAGAGAAAGTCGTGTGAGTGACACACCAGATTATTTTCATACAAAAAAGGCCTTAGAAAATATTGATTTTGTCTATAAGACACAAAATAAACTTTCTTTCGGCATTCTGTGTTATATTTCTCAAAGGTGAAAGTCGTCTGCAATTAATCATGGAAAATAATTTTAGTAAATTGTAATTTAATTAGTTTTTTAATTAAAAATTTTAATGCTTTGTACTGCTTTAATCTGTATATGAAAATACAGATGAAAGATTTGAGATGACCACTGAGTGTTTTAATTTGCAGATTCCATTGCTCTTATTATTACATTTAATTAAGTTGTTTTGCTACTATCTTGTAGAAATATTTCTAAATTTACGTTATGTGTGTTTCAAAAAATACTGTTATTATTATTATTATTATTATTTTAATTTATATTAGTGCATTAAAAAAAAGCATCATGCTATTTTTACATATAAATATTCTATTAAATTTCATCGACAGAAAGTGCATCCATGTGGTTTTTTAAATAGTCACTTGTAATCTGTGATATTTGTTTTACAAATTTTCGATTTATATAATATTTTCGTCTCATCTGGTATAAGTACGGTTCGTAAATATTTACGTGTATCGAATTATCATTATTCGGTTATTGCTGATGTGAAATTTATGTCCGAAAAATCACAATTGTTTTTTTTTTCAAGCCATAAACTTATTTGATTTTATAATCTGCAGTGATATTGTTATGTGTTTCTACTTACGCCTGCTATTTAATTATTTGTAGTCAAGTAGCTTGGTTAATTCACTGATGGTTTCAAACTAATCTGAATTTTCATTTTACTTATTTTTATTTTAAGCAGCACTGTTAAAAATGCCCTACATTTCACTGAAAAATTGAACAAATATAGTGGGATACAATGCAGGCTATGTGTAAAAGATGAGACACATTTTGATGGTTGATAATTCACAAAATATTAAAGATAAATTTAAATTAATAACATCTATGGTTAGATAGATATAAAAGATTTATGGCTCTTATCACTGAAATTGTACGCCATTCATCTAGCGTTTAGTACTAACAAGGAAACATTCAAAAGGTGTCATCTTCAAAAAGTATTGAAAAAAATATATGTGATTCTACACCAGAAAATGAAAAAAATATCGGCTGAAATTAATTACAGCGACCACAAAAAGTAACAAAATTAAGCGTATTTGGCGATTTCACACTGCTAGGTGATTGATTTTCAGTACTTGGCGGAAAAGCAAAACACGGTTCTGTTCGTACACTGCAATCTCGTTGCTAGCAAACGTATCGCCTAACAGCGCTAAATTTCCAAATATGCTAAATTTTGATAATTTTTTGTGGTCGCTGTAATTAATTTCAGCCGATAATTTTTTTTCATTTTCTGGTGTTTTATGAATAGTAGAATCACATATATTTTTTTCAATACTTTTTGAAGATGACACCTTTTGAATGTTTCCTTGTAAGACGATAATCAGTTTCATACTAGGTACAGGTATTCATGGTATCATCCACAGCGGCTACTGCTGTTTTAATCCTGGTTTTAAGTGGTATATATATATATATATATATATATATACATATTGTTTTAACATTTCCATTTATAAAAATGAATGGTCTTTCTAAATAACAAATGGAAATATTCCAGCGACGTTATTTCAGGTGATTTAGGTATACAAAGGATTGGTTTACCTAAGACATCTTTCTGGGAAATGGCAATTGAAATATCTACAAAAAATGGTGCCTCTATGAGGGGTTGTATTCGATTGTTGTAAAAATGCATTTGGCTAAATCTCTTCGAGTTACGGAAGTACACATTTTTTTAACATTTTTAATTACAGATGTGATTGTCATTTCAGTGAAAAAAAAAAAGGGCGATGTAACAGTCTTTCACACCAACCATTATCGATTAGAGAGTCTCTTTAGATTCGACGGGATTCATGGCTATTTTAAGATATCCGAATAGAAACATTGTGCCGAGTTATTATACCAGAGATATGTAAACAAGGTTTTTTGGACAACATTAACACATTAAGGAATTCAGCACTCTCTTCTGACTTCCTTATCACGTTTGTCGAAAATTCATCTTCCAAAGACTATCAGCCTGTTCTAAATATTCAACGATTTAAACAATGTATGCATGCAATATTTATTCTTCCTTAAAAAAAAATTGGGAACAGTAGAAACTGGAATATAAAATTCGCTGATATCACAAATCTCAATAGAATGTCTGTCTGACACGTTTAGCATAAAAAAGAGCTATTTAAACAGGTAAATGAAATTATCTATGGATATGTTGACACTATAAAAAAGATAGAAAGTGAGTTAGCATATGCATAAATATGATATGTATGTTTATACCTTCATTATTTTATGAATGATGAATTATTAGATTTTGACAGAACTTTTATAGAGGCCCTTTAGTTTTAATAAATAGTCACACTAATTTTAAAATTAAAATGACACAGAACTACAATGGTGAAACTGCAATGGCTTGAAATTTATAAAACATTGGTTGCAACTGAATTGGCACTTTTTTTTTTCTTTTTGTGAAATGTAAAACAATGCTTTTTGCAAAGTAAATGCAAGGACATTTTTAATGAAACCTAATTCACTTTCAATTTTTACTCTAAATTTTAAAATCACTGAGGTAAAATCTCCTTGGCAATTTATATCTTATTTCATATAACAAAGTAAATTTTTCACTACACATCATTTTACATTAAAAAATAATATTTAACGACCTACCAGTAAAAAGAACTAATCTCTACAGTAATTCTTCAATCATACATTTATGAAGCAGCTTTTTTCTTTCAAACACTTATTTTGAGAGGATTATATTTAAACCTTTAAAATATTGATTTATTCCTCTCATCTGTAATTAACCACAAAACTTCTCCCTCTTTAAAC
Organism: Salticus scenicus; assembly: GCA_963930645.1. NCBI lineage: Eukaryota > Metazoa > Arthropoda > Arachnida > Araneae > Salticidae > Salticus > Salticus scenicus. Next base: position 282,879,951 of record OZ005649.1, on the reverse strand, counting down.
ATAATACGTAAGCCGGTGGATTACAGAAGCAAATAAATTATGCTTAATATTAATTCCCTGATGATGAAAATGAATGACGGAGAGCGTTACTGATATTAAAGATAGGAAAACTTTTTTATACTTTTCTTTTATCTACTTTTAAGGAATTTCTCCATTTTTCATATTTTCTTAGAGTGAGATGAATATTCATTCATAATTCACATTAAGCAGTTTTAATATTCAGAAAAAAAAATGTAGTTTATAATTCCCACTTCTTTTTTTTTTTCAGATTATATTTTGAATTACTTATTTATTTTGTTATTCAGTAAAGTAATATATTTAAATATCTTTAATTTATATCTCCAGTGGGACTTATTTAAATTTATAAAAACAACCAAATCGAATAACATTTTTATGTTGTACATAATGTGGAATAATGAATAATTGCTGACAAATTTGGTTCTTTAATATTACGTGAAATATTAAAATTACTAGGTTATTAACATCCAGCATTTTTAAATCAAACGTATTTTTGTTTTCAAGGATTATTTCATGACAATTTGGAAATACGTAATGTTATACAATATTTATTTTGTGATTTTTAATGAATTTTTTTAGATTTTTTTTTTTTTCATTTTTCATTTGAAAGTGACACTATTTAGGTACTATTAATCATATTTGAATTTGAAATACTTTTTCTACTTCTGCATGAAATATTTTCAAAATACTTCAGCTTGTAGAATATTATGATGTATTATATTGATGTGTGAAAGTAAAGCCTAGCACAAATCGCTCCTTTTTATCTGTGACAGTGAATATTACCATTTACATTTTAATATTATTATTATTATTGTAATTTTATCTTTCTTCTAAGCGTTCTTATTCGTTAAACTATCCAAACTTTTCTACAGGAACTTGAACTTTACCTTAAAACTTCATATAAATCTTTACTTTCTCGATAAATAATATATAATTTGTCCATTTTCGTTATAATTTTTTTAAAAAATCTATGAAACAAAAAATAAAAAATAAAAAATAAAAAAAATAAAAAAAATAAAAGCAAATATTTTTGTGAAATTTTCAATAATGATGAATACATCGTGTGTAACATCACGACTTGTGTTTCCCACATATATACGAGCGGGAGAGCAATCCCCTCCGTGGAGGATAAAAATTGTGATGGTATGTCACCGGATCCTCCTTAAGCATGAGTCCTACAACGTCGCCAATTGCCCATTGCACAGTGTTAATGAGATATGCTTTATCCAGCCAATAATAATAGAACCCTCCAATACGGAAATTATAAATTATTGTTAGAGATATTGTGGTCATAAGTGATAAAATTCATCCAACCAATCAGATCCTTAAGAAATTAACTGTTATTATAAACTAATAAATACCTCATAAGAACATCTAAAAGAAAATCTTCAAAGAGCTTTAAAAAAATTTTTAGAACCTTTTTTTTTTTTTTTTTTTTGAAATATCAATTTTTTATAACTAAAACTGATCTACCTAATCTGAACCTCTACAAATTTTACTGAAGTAATCAATAATGCATACAAAAGTGCATTTAAAAAAAAGTGCATATAGCAAATTTTAAAATTGTCGTTAGAATTTTTTCAAATACCGGTTTTCCGTCCAATCTGTGTTTAATATCAAAAGTTGGCAAACTCATCGGTTCAATGGAAACGAACTAATACTTAGGAATAAATATGTGAAAGTGAGTTAAGTGAGCAAACATGAAGTTAATCCGCGTTTTTATTTATTTATTTATTTATTTTTTAAACCCACTTTTGAAACCTGGAAGTGACCAACTTATTCAAAACGCCTATTAATTTTCCGGAATTAATTAATTAATTCATGCACAAGAACATCTAAAAAAAAAAAAAAAAAAATAGAGCCATTTTTAACTACTGAAATACTGTCCCACTTCAGTTTTATATTTTCTACTTCCGCCTTTCTAATTTACACCAAGCGTTTGGAAAATCATACGTAGCATGAATGTGTCTTAATTGGAAAATTTCATCGTTCTATCTGTATTCGTTTTGGACATATGATAGTCATATGATTACTCACATACATACATAGACACGCCAAATACAATCTACATCTATTAGTTATGGTAGATGAGTAAAAAAAAAAGTTTGAGGTTACAAGAAAAAAAAGAAAAAAAAAAAAGCTTTGAATTTTTTAATGAAAAAACTTATTTTTAGTTTATTTTATTCTTCTGTACTCTATAAAAGAACCGCCTAAACATCTATGCTGTTCTTGTAAGAGAACTTGCAAAAAAAGTTTTGCGCACATTACAATTATATATAATGCTTGCAACAAATGTTTTGTATGTTTATAATTAATATCATAATCATAATTATGCCATAATGTGCATTAGATTATTAATAAAGATATTATTGCAATGTAAATTCAAAAAGAAATTCACACTTTTTTTTTTTTTTTTTAACCAATTGTCTTTATTCATTAGGAACATTTTTAATCATTTAAATATAGTTTTACTTCAAAAATATTGGGGCAGCGTTGGGGCTGTTCATATAATTCGCCACATTTATTACTTCCATTATCCGACTACCGTACGTAATGGAAGTACTGAATTCGGTCCAAAAATTCGATGTAGAGTTTTCCCCCGATTTGCACTTTTTAAGGTATCCTGAGTCGAAAAAAGTCGTTTTTCGCAATTTATCAGTGTGTGTGTATGTATGTATGTGTGTGTGTGTGTGTGTGTGGAATCTTCTGGCTGTCATGTTTCCGAAGCTAATAAAGATAGTACTACGAAACTTCAGAATTGAGACATAACTGGTATAGAGATGAATTTTGCAAATTTTGGAGGGAATTGGAAAAACGGATCTAGGACACCAGAACCCGGAAGTGGGACCGTAAGTCCGTTTCTCTAAAACGGTTCGAATAATTGTCTTCAAATTTGCTATATAAACACTGTACTAGATGTCCTTTCCAATGATATAGTTGGTTCAGGAAAATTGATTGGCGCCCTGTATAAATAGCTCAATTTCAGACCTCGCAAGTGCGTTTCTTTAAAACGGCTATACGGATTTTTTTTCAAACTCATCATATTAACTGTCTTTTAAATATACTTTTGTATGTATTTATTGTTTTCCGGTCAATAATTGAGTATAAATCAGAATACCAATTTTTGGTAAAAGTTTGTATCTCAAAAACGGCTCTAACGATTTTTTTGAAAATTGTTACATAAATCCATTTTAGATATCCTTTGTCATGTATTACGTAGTCATTAGAGGAAAATTAACAGCTATTCCGATTAGGTAGGTCTGTTCTAGATCTCGGAAATTGGTGTTTTAAAAGATAACTCCATCATTTTTTTTACTCGTTTTTTAACTCGCTATGAAAGCTCTGATTTATGTGTCTTTATATATATGTATATATATATATATCAGCTTTCTCTTATAGGAAATATGATAGGCGTCTACTTCGTTAGGTCAATTTTATGTCTTCTGATCACATTATTTCTAAAAAAGGCATATGATACGTGTAATAGTGGGTAATGGAAATCATTTTTTTTTTCACACCAGATTTTTTTTTTCTTTGGGGGGGGGGCTTATAGTTAAAATTAATTAGAATAAAAGTGTCTACAGTTCAAAGTCAATTGCTTTTTATAAAAAATATGCTAATGTTTCATACATATATAGTTATGTTATATATTCTTTAAAAAATATGTTATGTTCTAGGTATAAAATAAATCTTATTTAATAAAACACATGTAAAAATTTATGACGATTCCATTATAAGCAATTTTACCTTCGATTTGTCCAAACAACCATCAGAAAAAGAAAATCTAAGAACACTGAACGAAGTCTGTAAAATAGAACAATAAATTTAGATAAATTATCATAACAATGTTACGAATAAGTGAATTTTATGGAAAATTCGAGTTAGGACGTATAATTAAGATTCACTACATAAGTAAATTGTGATGAGTAACATGCTGCCATGCGTAAAAAATAATGTTTAATTTTTACTTTATATTACTCATAAGGTAGAGAAGAACTGTTTAAGGTCAAATTTTTGGAATTGAGTTTTTGTTACATTTACACGTTTTGAGGAGCCTGAATCCAAAAATCATGTTTTTAGCTGTTGGTTTGTGTGTCTTCTTGTAATCAGTATATCCCAGAAACAAATTATAGCAGAAAGTTCAAACTTGGCATCCAAATTGTCTATCATATAGACAAATTGGAACGAAACATTTCGTTGAGATCAAAGAAATGGTTCGTGTCTAGGGACACCGAAGAGAATTCAAATATACTACGTCTATGGAGGGAATTCCAGTTAAGTAGAGTTTAACATATGTAGACTGCACTAGAAAAAATGAAACGAATATATGTTTGCGGAAAAGCATGTTTTCTCAAGAATATAGTATAGTAAGGATTCACTGTTCGTCTACAGGGCTACGCAAAATAACTAGATTACAGTGCGACAATACTTGAAAATTGATGAAAGTGTACTTCAGGTTGTGCCGTGTGTTATTAATATAGGATTTTATTGTATGTGCACTATGTGATGCGTACTTAACTTTCAGAAGATATACAGGGCTGTCAATATTTAAACCGTAACATTCTTTTTTATTGTTAATGGAAGTGCTGTACTATAATATTTTACCATGTCCATGAAAGTTGCTCAGTAGTTGAAATTAATTCCTCATAGCCATATGGTAAAAAATGTATTTTTTAACGTTAAATACTCAATGCTTAGTTTTTTGTATATTTACATGTTTTAAAGATTCCTAAATACGGAATTCATGTTTTAAACGTTTGATCTTTGTCTGTGTCTGTTAGAGTAAATTAAAACCAAATAATTTCAGGGGATTTAAATGTTGTATTTTGAAGCTAATACGTTTGTTACTTGAATAGTTTGTTTAAGATTGATAAATTTTAATAATCATAAATGACACACTTTGATATATTTCAAGTGGTGTTGCGTGTGAAAGGTGCCTGAATGCATCTAAATGAACTTTTGAATTTAATAACAGATTTGAGTTACATATAAATGTAGGTACAATAATGAAATGTGGGATTGTGCGGGGTGACAGCCTCCCTCACACAGAGTTATTTGTCAAATGAAGCTGTACCGAAGCCTAATTTGATTAGTTTTAACATAGTTTTACATTACAGTACTCGTTTATCTTACCCTTTAATCTCCAATCTATATTTATATTATTAAATTTCGGGGTAAGAGAAAGTCGTATGAGTGATACACCAAATATTTTTAGATAAAATTAAAACAATCATCTGTGTATGAATAAATTTCATAAGTGCCAGTATTTAAATATTATTTTCATTCTTAGGAAAGTGACGTACATAGTACAATATGTATTTAGTTTTCACTTTTTAAAATCTTAAGACTATAAAACAGTATATATTTTTGAAAATTAATTATATGTTATCATTTTAAGCTCCTATGCGGCAAACAATGTACACTGTTAAAAATTTTGTCCTAGGTTGAACCAAAACATGGTACACTGTTAAAAATTTCAGTTCAAGGTTGAACCAAATGTTGGTACTACAGTAGCTTCAGTTTGCTAGGTTGAACCAAAACTTGGTACAAGTATAGCTTCAAAAATGCGATGGTGAAACCTTCTACTATGATTTGGCGTTTCTTGATTGAAAAAAGCACCAAATTATGGTAAAAAAATTCTCCATCTTATGGATGTAGTTATTGCAGTACCAAGCCTTGGTTTAGTAAAGCACCAAATAAAGGTAAAAGGTTTCACCATCGCATGGTAGCAGCAAAAATGTATCAAAATTTTTAACAGTGTAGCTGCTTTCTTAGGGAGTTTCAACATCTAGAAGAGCTCTTATACCGCTGGTAAATACATTTATCAATCTGTTATACTTTTATACGAATCTTAAAATACAAAACTTTATTTTTATTATTATTCATATGTATGTTTTGTAAAGTCCAAATACAAAAGCTTTAAGATATTCCAATAAACTTTAAATTTCGTCATTAACGCTCTCAGCTAAATTTTACATATAATGCTGAAAATACTTACGATTTATTATATTGTAAAAGTTATACGGCGGGAAAAAAAGTATGATTTTGCGTTTATGTAAAGCGGTCAGACATATGGTCAGTACACTGGACACTGTATTCATTGGAAATATTCAAATTATAGCCTAATTGGCGTACCATTACGTTCTACGTGAATTTTCTCTTACATCTGCTTTTTAAAAAAATGCTCGTTCTACGTTCATAACATTGATGAATAATTCAATATGTCGGAAACTATTAGGACTGAGGGCCTATTAGTCTCAATCTGGGATTTTTGCGTTGTCGATTTCGATAGTTGGACATTTGCGAAATCTAAAATTTATGGAAAATATAATTGAATAATTTGAAAGCGATGTTATAATTAGAAAAAAAAAAAAAAAAAAAAAAAAAACTAATAGTCCTCCGTCCTAAACTAAATTCTGCTTTTGCCAGAATTTCATCAAAATCTTTTTATTATTATTATATTAAAAGAAAAAGAAAAGAAAATTAATAATAATCAGTATCGTTACAAGCGATATCGAAAAAGCTTTTTTTTAATAATTTTGAATTAGGAAATAAAAAGTGCGCGTGAAATGATATGAAACGAAAATAAGTAAAGAAATGTATTTAATGATTTAATGTTTTTGTTTTTCGGGGGCTGCTCATGCATATGAAAAATGCGTATTAAAACGAGTCGAAGAAGGAAGCGAAATAAGTATTGAGTTATATTACGATAAATACGATACATAACGATACATACGATATATTAGACCTATCTTCCAGGGTTAGTAGGCATTTTCGTTGAAAGAAATAGTTTGTTCGTTCGGTGCAACTTGCACATTAGTCCCGTGAGGTACAACTTTCACATTAGTCCCTTGAGGTACAACTTTCACTTTAGTCCCGTCAGGTACAACTTGCACATTAGTCCCCTTTAAATATTTTCTTTCTCTTTTTTTTTTTTTTTTTTTTTTTTTTTTGTTATGTTCCCAAATGCTTTATAATTATGCTCTTACAAACTTATTGAATGGACATTTAAAATTCTGATTAGCAACTCTAGATCTCTTATATTATAATAAATAGCCTCTTTCTCGAGCAAGCTGCTCAAAACATATATCTGGTAACTTTCTAAATGATGACTTTAATCAGAAACTTTTGTTTTTTACACTGTATATAGCATCCCTAACAACACACTTGCCCACAATATATCCTGAAGATGTCCATAGGATGTTCATAGACGTATTTTTTTACTTTCCCGATCAATTGAAGCTTTAAAAACATTTTAGACACAGAATATTTTTTTTTTTTTTTTTTTTTTTTTTTTTTAAATTAGCAATCTTCTGCGAAATTTTCGGAATTTATTTCATTTTTATTTACCTTTAAAATTTGAAACTTTTAATTCTTATACCAATTTTAAACAATTTAAATTTTTATTTATCAGCAGTCAAATTGTTACAAGTTTTTCTGGCATGTAACGCTAATGATGGTTAGTTTAATCATTCGAAGAAAAGTTTCAAAATAAAATTTATATTTGACGACCCATATTCATACTTCCTCAAGTAGGACAGCTTTAGTACAGGACCCTTATGGCAACTTTTAAATTTTTGACGCCATGTTGGCGATGCCTATTCATTTGTTTTTATTTATTAGTTTTGTCATAGTTTTTCGTTAAAAAAAAAAAAAAAAAAAAAAAAGTAGTACCTATTTTGATTATATTTTTTATTATTGCGTTTTTTAATCAGTTTATGACGAAAATTTATTTTTTGTTTATATCTTTAATGCTATAGGTTTAAAATAACGCTTGCAAGTATTGTAATGATGCAACTTTAAAAAATAGATTTTTCTATAAAATGATCTTCTCATTTAAATGCTGTCATTTTATTTTAATCATATGACTTAACTGTGTCCGCGTGCTTAAATATTGCTTATTTAATATATATATATATATATATATATATATATATATAATGAAAAAAAACATCAACTTATGTAACTGAAGAGGAGCAAAATAAAAAATGGAGACAAAATTATCTAAATGGCAGGGGGGAGTTGTCACCACCCCACTCCGGTTAAACATGTTTTACGACCGGTCAACACTCCCGGATACCAGATACTGTATCAAAACTCAGAATAAACTTACGTGAAATTGGCAAAGTAAGGAATAAATCCCAAATAATCCGGGAGTGTTGACCGGTCGTAAAACGTGTTTAACCGGAGTAAGGTGGTCACAACTCACCCCTGCCATTTAGATACTTTTGTCTCCATTTTTTCTTTTGCTCCTCTTCAGTTACATAAGTTGATGTTTTTTTTTTTTCATTCTATTTAGATTTATAATGTACATTAGCAAGTAGCAGCATTGCGCTCACCTAATGATACTTTTTGTATGTAAAATTAAAATTTCCACATTCCTACATTTGTAAAATATATATATGTATATATATATAATTTTTTTTTATCCTCGCGTATTTTATTAAGACACTATCGTATTGTCTCTGCAAAATTTAATCTCAACTGGTCTACGTTAGAGAAATATTATATAGATTATCCTTAGTGCCGGAGACGAGTATATATATATATATTAAAAAAAATCTTTAATATAACTATATAATTGTAAATATTTATCTACTTGAAATAAATATAATTTTCTCCTAAATTGTGTAATATCCTTACATGCTACGCCTTTTGTTGACAAAATCAAATTTAAAAAAGTATCCCTATCTGTGAAATTTATTAAATTTTAAATGCATTTAGACATACCTTTTTCCCAATAACTGTAAACTATTTACGAATTTACTTTTCATCTGATATTTTATATTATATTCTGAACTGTTTGTTAATTCTCAGTTTATTATGCGTCAAGCCGCTACCCCCCCCTTCCCCTAGAGTACTTTATTATACACATACACACATATATATATATATATATATATACACAGCAACTAACTGCCTAGGAATAATAATAAGGTAAGTTTGAAGTTAAATTAAATTAAATAAAAAAACAATAAGTAAATATATTGTTTCAATAATTAACTAAAAGTAATCACGGGAAATTTTAATGTGATGAAATTTTATCTTTATTGGCCTATGTGATTTCAACGGTCTTAAATCTTCTGTTCGGCTTTTACTACATTAAAAAAAAATTATAAATATATATATATATATATATATATATATATATATATATATATATATATATATATATATATATGTATGTATGCATGTATGTATGTATGCATATTAGGTATGTTGCAACATTCTTTTTAAAAACATTAAATATTAAATTGAAAAAGAAACCACTTAAAGCTGAAAATGCATTACATGAGTTTAAAAAGATCGATATAACACATATATTGTTATTGAAATTAGGCTTTTTAGATTTCAACTAGATTCTGAATGAAACTGGATTTTTTTTTTATACGAATAAAAAATAAATGTCTCCAAAAAGGTTTTTAAAGGAATAATAAATGTGGTTGGAATAAGGTTCTTTTATATGGAACATCAATTTACATTTTACGATATTTTTCTATCCGTCTTTTAAAACAACGTTATAAATTGTGTATTATACGTAAAGAAATATGCTAAATGTATTTATATTACTGTTGCTTAAACTCCTTAATCATGTTGAAGGAATTTGAAAGCAAATTTCTCAAGAGTGAAGATATTGATATGTTAATTGAGATGTATTCTATTGATAAATATTTTACCAATATAATATATATATATATATATATATGTATATATATTACATGAAATAAAATCAAAGTATTTTCCTTAGGTATATTCCTTTTTATGCAAGGTAAATATGAGTTCTGCAGAAAATTACTTTCGAAACCATTGCAGTATTTCCTATTTTAAGCGAAGTACATATTCAACTACAGGAAAAAATAAATATAATAATAATAACAGTAGAAAATGCTAGTAAGTAAAATAAAACTCGCTAGTCCCTATAAAAAACTTCGTTTATTGAATATTTAATTAAAGTATCAGAATAATCTATTTTTAAGAAGTACTAAAATAGATAAAATTACCCAAGAAATTATAAAATATCGTTGTATGAAACTCGTAGGAAAAAGCTCACCAATTTTAATTTAATTTCCAAAAAGGAAGTAATTTACATTTTTTAATAAAAAATCACAAATAATAATAATACATAATTATACATTCTATATCAATAAAATTGTCTCTGCGGATAATAATTTGGATTGCTGCATACAATATTACTAAACCTAAATATCTGGGGTCGAAAGAAAATTTTCGCGCTTATTATCTAAAAACGAATTAAAAAAAATGATCTTTTTATTTATTTATTTATTTATTTGTTAAATATGCGCAAGAACTTATTAAGAGGAATTTCAGTAAAAGCAAATATCCTCTTCAATTTTTAGCTGTTCATATGTACAACGCGATAATAAACATTTGAAAAATCTCATTAAATTTCTGTAAAAGAATTCTGCAAAATCATTAACCTTTTTCTATCAAATTTTCCAGCAAAAGTTAGACTTCGATTTTTCTGGCGTATGAAAATAATAAACAGTAGAAATTTACTTAATTTAAGTTTATTCTTGGAGAGGGATGCTGCCTAATATAATTTTACTGCAAGTAAAATGTTAAGATCACTGTAGCTAAAGTTTTTTTTTTTTTTTTTTTTATAACCCAGACTTCAGATATCCTTGGTAGCACTTTGTAGATATTTCCTTAATTTATTCCATATTTTTCACAACTAGCGTTTCGTAACTTCCTATTGGTCAATCATTCACATTCCGAGTAATCCTATTGGCTGATCATCCTCAGCTGAATTCGATCCCTTTCCTATATAGAGGAGAGTAGGGTACAATGGACGAAGGAGTACAATGGACAGCTCCCTATAATTTATTTATTTATTTTTATTTTTTGGTGCATAGATAGCTGCACTGCAATGATCAAACGTATCCAGCAACTTCATGTCTAACTAACAATTTAGCCATTTTATTCGTGAAGTTTAGTTTACTATAGACAAAATTAAATATTTTTAGTTAAACATTTTTCCTTTTCGTCTTTCATGAATTATGATCGTGAACAAGCTATTTAGCACAATAAAGAGCTAAAATCATCTGTTATTATATTTAATCTCCTTAAAATATTTTTGAAAGGATTTGTTAGTTTTTAAAAACATTTGCTGTCAGAGGTCCGGACGAGGTATAACGGACCACTAAGAAAAAGGGTACAATGGACCATGGTCTATTTACCTCCGTTTTCTGTCATAATAAACTGATTTACGAAATCTGCATTTTTAAAGTGTAAGCTATAAATTATGTATAAAAATTTCAGAGTTAACCTTAATTAGATTTATTGTTTCTTCAAAGATGATTAAGAAAGCAATTTACTTTGCGGTTTCTTCCTATTTATTTTTAATAACCAGTCAGTTACTTTTGTATTCTTATATTTTTACCAATATCATACATCTAGAATAAACTAAAATAAATAAAGCAATTAAAAAATAATAATAAAAATAAATTTGACGAAAAAGTCGGTTTTACATTTTGTTGGTTTAATCACAGAAATAAAATATAAAGGATCTGTTTTCGTGAGATTCATGCAACGAAAACTTAATCAAGATCTCTACATTTTTTTTTCCAGAGAGTTTTGCTATAGCTCTTGTAAATTTTCAAGCATTTGTAATGATGGATTTTTCAGACCTTACAACTTCACAAGAAAACAGCAGATTTTCAGTGACACAAAAATTGTCTGATGTATCATTTTCTACTTTTAATGTTCATTAATTTACATTATTTGCATGAATAGAAGACATAAATGAACAAATATAATATATTCTATATTTTATACTATTAAAAAACATATTACTTTAGTATGCTTTTTAAATTTGATCTGTGGTCTATAGTACCATAGTACCCCATGTCATGAACCATTGTACCCCGAGGTCGGGTTACAATGGTCCATTTTGTCAGTTGTTACTCAGACATTCATATTAAAAAAAGTAAACATAATTATTGTTTTTGATTCAATGCAACATAAGACCGAATATATGGGTAAAATGCACACATATTTTCAATAGCGAGAAATATTTACTTTGTGAGTAAACACCTAAAATTTCCAAAATTGTTCCATTGTACCCCACTCTCTCCTATAGTAGCAGTTCATATTTTTGTATACACTGAAGACGGTACGCTAAATGCTACCGAAACAGCTGTCTACTTTACTATTATTTCTATTTGGCGCTCTAGACATTGTTGTTTGCTTTGTTTTTATAGTCTTAAAATTCATCATCTTCTCACTCTTTGTGCACAATTAGTGCTTAATTGTGCACTATCCGGAATGAGGCATTACCTTTACTATTGAATATTATGTATTTCCATACCACAGTAAAGATACTTTCTTGAAAATCTTTGAAATTTGCCATCGGTAAATCTACCACGAATGGGCTACCAAAGGCCCCCATTTACTTTAAACACTTTACGTAGTGGTTATCAAGCTCGTAAAGTTTTTACAGCAGTTGCAGGTATTTCTGAGGTCTTCAAAAACGAAACGTGATTCATTTTTAAATTACAGTGACGCATAGGTGGTTATAATTATTTTCTGTTACCTAAGCAAATAAATATTTAAATTAAGCTTGAATAAACGACACGGGAAGAATATTCTTCGATGTCCCTTTCTGGATTTATGGTTTAATCAAGAATGCAATTAGGGAGTCAACTGCAAATTGACGGAGAAAAAATATTCTGGTTCATCTTTTATGTTAAAAAGCTATAAATAACTTGTAAGTGTAACACAAATCCAAATACTTCACTATATTTATTTATTTATTTATTATTTTTATTTCTTTATATAAAATTCAGTAATTAAAAAATAATTTTATTTGAAATGCAATTACTAATATCACATTTGACGAAATTTCGAAAAAAAAAAGAAAAAAAAAGTGTTCTTTTTTTTATGTTTGAGATCAGTTGGGATCCTAGCCCATTTTTAAATGTCCTATTGTCTCGCTTGAAAAAATTTGACAAAAAAAAATGTTCTTTGTTTATGTTTGAGAACACTCGTGATCCTAGAACCTTTTTAATTGCCCTATTGTTTCGCGTTGATGAACTGTCTGTTAAATTGGACCTTAAGTGTCACACGGTTAGACGCAGTGTGTGTGTGTGTGGGGGGGGGGGTTCCCTGTAAGCAATAACCCATAAATCCTGATTTGCTTGAAACTTCGGGGAATGACTGGGATTGTTGTACGGATATTCCTAAATAGTTCTATTTTTTCATTGAACATATACATAAAAAAAAAATATATACAAGACATTTTTGGCTCTTTACAACAAGGTTGAAAATTTTAAATGACTTCGGTTTGTCTGTCTAACTTTCCACGCACTAACTACCGCAAATATGCATGGAATTTCTTGAAACTGATATATGTTATTCCAGTTACGTATCAGATGTCCCCTATTGAAAATAGACTGAATACCTTTACTGTTTTGTGTACACTCGAAAGTATTTCAAAGCACTGTGTTCTATGAGAGGCATTTCTATAAATCATATTTTAATACCGTTAATTTTCACAAATCTTAATGAAATTTTAATATATTATTCAAGTTTACAATCGGATGTTCCCTATTGAAAACGGAACAAATACCATCACTGGTGTGTATACAGGGACACCCAAAACTATTCCAAAGCACTGCGTTCTATGAGAGGTATTTCTATAAACCAAATTTTAATAACTTTATTTTACACAAATCTCAAAAAAATAAAAAAATGTTATACATATTCACAAAATACTGCTTTCCTTAGAACACAGCAGGATTAGCATTAGATTTACAGTGCCACATAAATATTCATTTGAGATATTTTTGGAAATTTGCTGGAATTGCCTTTTAGTCTATTATATTAAACGTTTTTATCACTTTCTAAATGTTTTTAACATTTTCCAAAGAGGTTTAATGGCTTCGGTTTGTCTGTCTGTCTTTTCGTGCTCTAACTCCGGTAAATATTCATGGATATTCTTGAAACTTATAGGGGAGACCCGTGTACCTAGGGCCATCATGTACCTAGGGCCACACCACTTTATTTGAATAATATTTAATTTTAAGTTTTAATACTCAATTGGACGAGTAACAATCCCAATCGCTACATTTACAACTACTTTGGAACTTTTGAGGAGAGAGTTTTGACAAGTTAAATGTAGAAAACGAATTTACATGATTTGAAGTAAAATTTTGCAGCTCATCTTTTTGCTATTTTACAAAGGAAAGCCGAATATTTTTCCTTAATTTCTAGTGTATAATCTTGCTTGTTATATTGAGTAATAAATGAGATATTTAATTAGTCCTCTCTGTATATGGATTTTTTAGTGGAAAGCATTTTGAATGAAGTTACCAAAACTTGCACCTAGGGCCACATAGCTGCCTTGTACCTAGGGCCAGTGTATTTGGACCTTTCAACATTTTCGCGACCGCATATTTTTGTCTTTTTGACAGTAAGGTCCGCCTGTGGACGTTTTTCTCATAAATTATAATTTTTCAAAACAAAATTTTCCATATCCACATTAATATTGCAAATGGATATGCACAATGATCACACTCTCTCTAATCAAAGTATTTACATTCATAGTATTCTGATTGTACAAATATGAATATTGTGCATATTTTTTAGAAACAAATAACATGCAAATTGCAAAAGAAACGCCCAGTGGTCGAGTTTCATATTTTAACATAACGTGAATCTACTTCAGCGGTCGCGAAAGTATTAAGAAACACACTACAGCCTATAGTAATTGGATGCTGGCAAACCCCTGGCAAACCAATTACTATATATGACGTTGCTGAAAATGCTGCCAAGTCCTATCCGTCGGCCTTTATTCCTGTAAACATTCTATCAGGCTTTCGTGTAGACGGCATACGGGCAATGAATCAAAACCCATTCACTGAGGATGAATATTTAAATTCAAATGTGACTGAAAGACAAGATCCCTCCATAAATAAAAAAATAAATAAAAAATAAAATATTTTCCAGGAAGAAAGTGAACCAACAATGATAGAACTGGATGTCATCTGTTTCGTGTCCTGTTGAAATTTCGAAACCTTCAACATCTAACATCTTTAGTGTGTCATGTTTTAACAGGTACGAAACTAAGCAAAACCTTTACCTAAAGCAAAACCTCCCACATCAAAGAAAAGCTGTGACCGAAAACCAGAGAGACCTAGAAATTCAAGAGACACTCCAGAAAAAAAAAAAAAAAAAAAAAAAGAAATTGAAGGAAAAAAAAAAAAAAAACATTCTGTTAGAATATCCCAAAGAAAAAAAAAAAGTGAAAAATTTCGTGTTTCAAATTAAGGCAACAACATGATAATTATTATATGATAAATATATTACTTGATATTGTTTATTTTATAAAATACATGTTTACATGCATATTTTCTATTCATTACAAAGTGAAATCTAAATTTGAGAGAATGGCCCTAGGTACAATAAGGTCTGGCCCCAGGTACAATGAGAGTGTTGTACCTAGGGCCACGAGTGACGTTTTTATAAAACCTTCTATTTGTCAGAATTTATTATTATAGGTATTTATATTAATCCCAATTGGAAGTAATTAGTCCTAAAGATATGTTCATATCAGTTTGATAATTTTAAACAGGTGAAGGGCTCTGTTTTGGGGCATTGAAAAAAAGCGGCCCTAGGTACACTGGTCTCCCCTATATGTTATTAAAGTACACTATCGGATGATACCTATTGAAAGTTGAGTGAATACCTCTACTTGTTCGTGTACAGGGACACCACCTAATTTTAATATATTTACTTCGCACGAGTCCTAATGATATTGAAATGAGTTATTCAATTCATATGCCCAAAAGAATGCTTTCTAGAGAACGTAGTATGATTTACAGGGCCACACAAAAATATTCAGTTACATTTAGTGTTTTTATTGGAAATTTTCTATAATTGCATTTTCGTTTACTTTAAGCGTTTAAACACTTTATGGTAATATTTAAATGTAAATGTAATTTCAGTTTATGTATCTGTCAGTTTATGTATCCATCTGTCCGCCTGCCCGCTCCCAACGTCCGTAAATATTTTCAGAATTATATATATATATATATATATATATATATATATATATATATATATATATATATATATATATATATATAAACATGGTATTCAAATTCACTATTGAATGTTCCCTATTTAAAATTGCATTAATAGATCGCGTGCAACTGGTTTGTGTACAGTGACACCCAAATTAAGCCAATGCATTTCATTTTAGGACAGACATTTTTATAAATTATATTTAAATAACTTTCCACTGTAAAAATCATAAATAAAGTGACATTGATTCTTAATATGTTAAAATATTGTTTTGTATAGAATATGATTTTCTTAACCTTCAGATTTACAGGGCTACACTAAAGTATTCAGTTACACTAAGGGCAGCAATTAAAATTTAAGAGCTACGTTTACATTTGTGTTAGGCATTTTTAACACTAATGTTTAAGAATGGTTAGGAATTCAGTTAGTCTATATGTATGCCTTTGAGAACTACTGTCTGTCCGTTTTGTGATAACGTAGGCAAAGAACATTGAAAATTTACAATACAACAATTACGTACAGTTGGAAAGCGTTAATCATCAATGTGTACCGCATGATTTTTCGTTATTATTTTAACCTCACTTCAATTTATTTTTGTAATATATTTAAAAACCCTGCAATGCATTTGAAAACCATTGAGCGTCTATCAATTTTAACTTTGTTTTTCTATTTAACATTTCAACTAAACCAAAACAGTACTATGCTGTTATATCTTAAATTTTTAAATTTTTAACTAAATATAGTTATGAGAAACATGAATGCAAAATTGTTTCTTCATAAGGCAAATTACCCGTGAAAGACTTTAGAAGTCGTTCAATAAACTATTGGAAAACTTTAAATTTACGAGGAAAGTAATTCGTTTAAATGATATTTCTAACATTCGTCTTGAAAGATAAAACTCAAGATACGTTTGAATTGTAAAAATTGATAAATATAAGGACTGTGATGAATGATATTGGTCATTTTCAAATAAATATAACAATAATTAATTTTAATTTTATTCAACAATCTTTGCATGAGTATGATGAATTGGATGTACAAAAAAATGTTAATAGTGAAAAAAAAAAAAAATTACAGTTTTTCATATTATTTTCGTTGGTTTGTATGAATATCTTTCATTAGTGATTTCACGATATCTTTTGGGACTCCCTTGATAGCTTTTTCGATCAAATAAAAGAAATGGTCTTTGCTGGTGACACATTTCTTTGAGGATCTCATTATTATTATTTTTTTTTTAATCTCCAATATCTCACAATGGAACGGCACTTGGAACATTTGGTGGGTTCATGGTTTTTCGCACGAAATTGATGGAATTATGTTTCGTTAAATTTGTGGCTAAATAGGGTCAAATTAATGTAGGCATAGCATGCTTTTTTTTTTTTTTTTTTTTTTTTTTTTTTAAGGCAGCAAACGCTTCCTGAAGCATTCATTTACGTAAAATTCTTGATTAATTATACATACCGTTACAAATGGCTTACTGCTATCTCCACACTGACAAATAACGATCTAAATGTTTTTTTCCGAATTTTTCCAAACTAATGGACGTCTCTGATTCAGGCAGATGTTCAGAGTCCTTTTTTGTATAATATTGACGGCCAGGAAGAGTAGAAAATTCAGCTTTGACGTAGATCTCATCGTTTAAATCCAATGAAACTTATTATAGCTTGTATATTCATCCAATTTTCTAGCTTTTTGTTTTATAGATTTTTTTTTCTCTCTCACTTTAGGTATTTTTTTTTTATATATACGTTCTTAAGTTCAATCATTTTTTGGCCCTCTGAACCATTGATTCATTTGTTCTAATTTTTTTTTTCTACATCTCAGACTGACATTCTTCGATTTGGACATAGTGTTTTGACTATATTTTTGTTAAGTTGAATATCATGAGTTTCACATTTTTATTTACAACTAGATTTTTTTTCCGTTAACAACATTTCATTAAATATATTTAATACTCTATTTACAGTACTTCTGGGAATTTTAAGTTTTTAGCAATGTTATGCAATGATTTCTGTGGATTCTTTAAGAATTCGGCAACAATACTCTCTCTGTGTTCTTCTTCATTCCTTTCTTTTTTAAAAACTGCTGTAATTTATAGCATAAATATCATGAACTTGTATTCTTCAAGGTTGACATCTAAAAAAAAAATGTTTTAGATATATATATGTAGAAATAAAATAATTATACATTTTCAAAATTGACCAATATCATTCTTCACCGTCCTTATGTTTGTTTAATCAATAGTAGTAGGAGTTCTGCGCCAGTGTTCCATCCATGTAAAAATCAAAAAAATATATTTTAAACACATCTTACTAAACCAGGAAAATATTTGACAAATATATTTGTATAGCAGCCAACCGTTCCGATTTTTCGATATCAGTATTTCTTACAGAAATGTTTACCTTATCTGATAACATAAAACCACCACACAAATTTATAAAAATGTCTATAAAGCAATATCGGTATCCGTAAACTGTAACTGTTGACAGCTTATTAGCCCCATGTCCAAACTTTTCACACTAAAAGAGGTCCCTCTCGAATTCATTGAACACGTGTTTCGCCATTTTTCATAATTTCGACTCGTTTTTGAGTTAGGAGGGGTGTGTGGGACTTTTGGAACACCCTGTATATGCATGTCGTTTTATTTAATTCACCCTATAGGTTTAAATTCTACTTACCTGCAATTGCCATCATAGACATACGGCTGTATTCACCAATAACTATTTGACTCATTGCATCTGCCGTCTAGCAGAATTCTTATTTTAAGCATTTTTAGCTGAAAACAACCAATTAAAAATTGTATGAGAACTTTGACACCAGATGGAAGAAGCAGCGTGCCAAATTTTCTTATAAAGCTTTACTCTGCCTTTAGACGCTTTTCAAGTTCTTTCGTTGAACCGGGAGTTGGAGTTAATGATGAATAAGGCCAATAATGTATCTGAATTCTCTTGAGTGTATCTATACTCGAATCATTTGCTTGATCTTAACAAAAAGTGTAGTGCAGCCTCCCTATATGATACAGATTTAAAATACCGAGTTTCAACTTCCAGCTACTATTTGTTCTTGAGATATACTGGTAACAGGCACAAGCACAGATTCACACATACAAACATAGAGCCTACCTGCAAAAAACATGTTAATCTGATACAGGGGATCTTAAAACGTGTAAATATAATTAATATTCAATTTCAGAAATTTGAACCCAAAGCAATATTTTCTCTGTTATGCATATGGCTAAGAAAAAGCAAAAATATTAAAAAGTAAAATAAAGTAAAATAAAAATAAAAATAAAAATAAAAATAAAACTGTTAACGGTTACTAATGTATAAATAAACATTATTTAGCAAAAAAGTATATATTTTATGAACTATTTAATTCTTTTGGATTAGGATTGCTCTATAAATTACATTATTGTTTTGTGAAAATCTCGGAAAATAATATTAAATTGGTTTGAAAACACTGAATTTCATGAACAAAAATTTACAATTCATCGATTTTGCTCAAGAAAAAATTATGTGTCCGCATGAATATACGTGTTCAGATATAGATGTATGCAGGATATTACAAAAAAAATCTGGAGTGACTCAGCTCGAAATTACGAACATTAATCAATTAACGATTGCCTAAATAAATTTAAGTAAGATAAGTCGTTAAATAAACAAAAGTCTTCACAGTTTAATTTTACTCTATTGCACTTCAAATAATTTGAACGCCTAGATCATGATGATAAAGAAATTTTCATGGTATCCCTGTAAAATTCTGTAAGGGCTAGGTTTATCGAAATCTATATAATTCAAGCGAAGGTGACCTATAACATGTGTAAAAATTTTCAGCGCAATAAAATAAGGTGTTTAGAGGCTATCTCACTTTTAAAAAATTGGGCCCGTAGACCATAATAATAAAGAATATTTCTTTGTGTCCCTGTAAAAAAACTGTAAGTGCTCAATTTTCCAAAATATACACAGTTCATGTGACTGTCACCTATAGCATGCGTATAAATTTTCAGTTCATTGAATAAGGCGTTTACACACTATCGCACTTTAAATAATTTGAGCCCATAAGCAATAATGATAAAGAATTTTTTTTTTATGACCCTGTAAAAAAACTAACTATAAGTATCAGATTCACCAAAATGAATAAAGGTTCGAGCCATGGTGACGTATGACGTACGTACCAACTTTAAGCCTATTCGAACTACACGATTTGGCGTTATCGTGTTTACTGACACACATACATACACACATAGACATACAGAAAAATTTAAGGCCAGTATAGGTTATTGTGATTATTCAAAATAGAAAAAAACAAACATTTTCTGAAAATTTGAATACTAATGCTTAGTATGCAACATAAGAAAGACATTAAGCAGACAAAATTGTTATTTGCAAATATTTTATAGCAAAATTGTAATAAAATTATAAATGAATTCATAACGGCCTGTGTAAAAACTTTAAGGCGACGAAACAAAAACGCATTTAAACAAAATAGAACTCTAATATTAAAACTATGTTGAGCTTTTAAACTTAAGAAATTATTTGCAAGAGTTTTAGATCTTCCAATTTTCTCAGCTATATCCCGGCTGCTCAGTCCTGATGATGAAAGAGCAACAATTTGTCCTGTTTTAAATTCTGTTAACCTTTTCGCTCTTGGCATTATTCTAAACACACAAAAACAAGCAATATTTACCTATCCAATTATACTTATGCTTGTATTCTAAAGCGTGAAATCAGTTCGAGTGCACTAAATTTATTTTATGTAAAGACAGTACAAAATTTTTATTGGTAGCCTTAAAGATTTTACACAGTAAAATTAAGCTGTTTTTCCCTTTTCTCTTAATTTTAAATGTAAAAATCATTTATTAAAGATTTTGTCTATCGTATTAGTTTTCTAAAGTTACGAATAAACTTACTAATGCTAAATTGAAGCAAATATTTTATTATATTCGAAAAATTGGGAAAATTTTACCTTACCTTAAATTTATTACACCCACTGTGCACACATACACACACACATTCATACATCACCGTAAAAATAGTAAAAATGAACTCAGGGGACCCCAGAATATATGGAAACACCAATATCTCAAAGGTGCATTTTTTGCCATGATTACATTACTTTCCTTACATATGTATGTTCGGAACGTAAAATATACATATACGATAATTTGATTAATAATAATTTGAACGCCTAGATCATGATGATAAAGAAATTTTTATGGTATCCCTGTAAAATTCTGTAAGGGCTAGGTTTATCGAAATCTATATAATTCAAGCGAAGGTGACCTATAACATGTGTAAAAATTTTCAGCGCAATAAAATAAGGTGTTTAGAGGCTATCTCACTTTTTAGAAATTGGGCGCGTAGGCCATAATGATAAAGAATATTTGTTTGTGTCCCTGTAAAAAAACTGTAAGTGCTCAATTTTCCAAAATATACACAGTTCATGTGACTGTCACCTATAGCATGCGTATAAATTTTCAGTTCATTGAATAAGGCGTTTACACACTATCGCACTTTAAATAATTTGAGCCCATAAGCAATAATGATAAAGAATTTTTTTTTTGTGGCCCTGTAAAAAAACTAACTATAAGTATCAGATTCACCAAAATGAATACAGGTTCGCGCCATGGTGACTTATGACGTACGTACCAACTTTCAGCCTATTCGAACTACACGATTTGGCGTTATCGTGTTTACTCACACACATACATACACACATAGACATACAGTGCGTGTAAAAAATTTAAGGCCAGTATAGGTTATTGTGATTATTCAAAATAGAAAAAAACAAACATTTTCTGAAAATTTGAATACTAATGCTTAGTATGCAACATAAGAAAGACATTAAGCAGAC
This sequence comes from Salticus scenicus, assembly GCA_963930645.1. NCBI lineage: Eukaryota > Metazoa > Arthropoda > Arachnida > Araneae > Salticidae > Salticus > Salticus scenicus. The sequence continues at coordinate 282,858,036 of OZ005649.1, read as the reverse complement.
AAAATTGTTATTTGCAAATATTTTATAGCAAAATTTTAATAAAATTATAAATGAATTCATAACGGCCTGTGTAAAAACTTTAAGGCGATGAAACAAAAACGCATTTAAACAAAATAGAACTCTAATATTAAAACTATGTTGAGCCGCCATTGCTCCTTATCAGGTGGAATATTCTTTTTTCATAGATTGTAATATTTATTTAGATGGCCGTCGATCATTGAACTTGAAATTAGAAAAATAGCTTTATAATTCTTGCGATATAAAACGCTAATAACACAGGAAAGATCCAATTATACAGGCATTTTTGTAGATATTATGATGAATTTAATATTTATGAATTGTTGACTTATTGAACACAGCTATAGGTGACGAAATAAGCATATTATTATAAAATGGTAGATATAATTGGGGTAATTAAATAATTTGGAGTGGAGTGGGAGTCCACAACGACGACTTCACTGGTCAAGTCATGATGATGAAGTGACGCTTCGATTTCTTGATTAAATTCGCCAGAGCTCTAGTCTACGCCAAATTCAAAAAGTAGAGAAAAAATGGTTGTAATTATATGACGTATAAATACATATAATTTTTGAAAAGGTTACCACATGATTATAATTCAAACGGTCCTCACTAATAGCAAAAAAAAAAATCGCCATGAGAACCAGGAACTTTTAAGCAAAATTAACACACCATGTTATGAGATAAAGAATGCACACAAGGCGACAAACTGCCTTTGTTTTGTAAGATGAAAAAAAACCGAATTAGGAAAAGTCAAAACAAGCTATTGTGGATCTGCATTAACGTTAAAGAACGAATAATATATGATCAAAGGTTTCGATAGAGTTGCAATAAGCTAAAGATACATTTGTGGGAAGAGGGAGAATGTAAAAATTAAAAGAACATACTGTATGTGAATTTAAGTTGCAATTTAGAGGTCATAAACATGTGTTCGTTAGATTAATTTAGTTTTTAATATGATAATATATTGTTTTTTAGAATATGTGATTATCGACATCACATATTTTCTCCCCCTTTACGAGAAAAAAATTAACTTCAACCATGTTTTCTCTAAACCAAACAATGTATATAAGAATATATAAACGGTACAATAAAACAAAATATATAGTCACATAACTTATTAAAATAATAATATATGCATATATCATATAAAATAACTTGAATAAAATTAAATATATATGTGTGTGTGGTCACCTATAGAATTACAAATACAATACAATATTTTATAAGCAAATATAGTGAAAGTAGTATGCTATAACTGATAAAAGAGATAGATATATTTAAATGACATGTCAATAATTCAATTTTGTAAGACATTTGCTTACAAGGTGCACCAAATTCAATTTAGGTCATGACATTTTCATCAAGAGCACATAGGTTGCTAAATAATAAATGAAAATATAGCATTTCAACTATATATATATTATTGCTCTTATAGATTTTTTATACTGCAGTTTTATACATCAAATAATATAAATCAATACTTTTTGAAAATTGGATCCAATTAGCAACCATAATAATAAAATATCCATTTGCAACAATTTCAAATTGCAATCAGTATTTCAAAATGTATATTTAAAATAGTTTCACTTTATAATGGAAAATACAAGTTGACATAAATAATACAAATATAGGAAGTACTTTACTTCCGTGATGTTGTCACAAAATGTACATACACTATTGAAATTACTTTAATGTGCTGAATGAATACAAAAAAAATTTCAGTGAAATATAGTAAAATTAATATGTATATTGTTGTCTGTAGACATATAAATGAAATCTTTTGTTTATTTAATTATTTATATTTATTTATTTATGTATTTGGTTTAATCTATTTTTTTTTAATTAAAATGTTTCATGTAAGCAGTGTGAATGTGTAAGTGTGAGTACCCAGAACTAATTGGGTAAAATTTGAAATGTATAACAGTATAACATTTTGTTTACATCTCAATAATGAACTGAACAGTCTCATTTACATGAAATAAGAAGGATGTGTAATAGAAATATGTGTGAGTTATAAATTTGAAATTTTAGACATAAGACTTTATTGATTTTAACCAAAAATTTGTAAACTTTTTTTTTTTTTTAATGACATGATATTGAAAGTATTACAGACAACAACAAGATAAAATGTAAAATTGTTTGATATATATGTTAGAACTGTACATTTATTTGTGTATGTGTGTGTCATTAAATTAATTACGGATCTCAATTTGAAGAATTGAGTAACAGCCATAAATAAAATTTATGTGATATTTAGAAATCTCGAGCAAATAATATACGCCCTTATTATTATTATTATTATTATTATTATTATTATTATCTTTGTGTGTGTGTGTGTGTGTGTGTAGAAACAGTGATGTAAACGATGTGTGAAAAAAATAGTTAATTTGTATAAAATGCATATATGAAATCATAAAGTGTGTGCATATAATTTACCAAACAATTTTAAACCAAAACAAAACACTATAAAATTATAAAAAAGAGAGAAAATTGTGCATTTATGTACACATTGAAAGAAAAATTTGAAGCTGAAATATAATGACTGTTAAATATGAAAAATAAATAATGCAAACAACAATTTAAAAATGTGTAAGAGGAGAATAGAATTAGAAAATATGGACAAAAGTATACATTAATAAATAGTTTTCTTTAATTGTTGTCTTTTATAATTATTTTTAATAAAAAATTTCAAGGCAAGTTATGTATGTTCACATTGTCAAAAAATGAAGTAAATATAGGCGTGTTGTATTTAAATTGTAAAGGCTAAAAATTAGATGAATAAATTGCTAACCATTCATGAAATAAATTTTCGCGCACATTAAATAAGTCAGAAAAAATTTGTGAACTCAGCAGAGGCTACTCCTGATTTATGAGTCGTGAATTCATTTACCAAAACATAGCTTAATGAGTAGAATGTGTGTGTGTGTGTGTGTAAGTGTAAAAGGCATCTATTGAAAAAAATTGTCATTCAACTGCTCCATCAATCAGTTAAACAACAATGAAGATTCCGACTTAATAATAATGCACAAATGAATAAAATCATGAAATATAGCAAAAATACTTACCACATGGGTTTTAAGAATCATTCAACGTTAATTAATTATGAACATTTTTATTTTTATTTTAACCAAAAGAACATTAATTTATTTTTATTCCATTTTCTTTTTTTTTTTTTTTTTTTTTTTTAATATGACAGAAAAATAAATCGGAAAATTAACCATCAACAATCAATAAATAGTCTCCTCTGTTAAAAAATAAATTATTATTTTTATCATGGCAATTTATTTACATAATAAAATTTATATATTTTATTTTCCTTTTTATTATGATCATTATTAATATTTATAAATATATATATATATATATTTTTTTTTAAGAAACGTCTGTGTTGATTGTAAAATTACGCAAGAAGTGTTATGCAAGTCTCTACCCTTACATAAGAAAAATTTGGCGCCAGCATTCAAAATGAAAGGATAAAATCATGCACAACACATTAACCACAAGTGAATTTCAGCGCTTCAAAATACACATATGGGGCATAAAATTACCAAAAATATTAAGAAAAAATATTAAGATGATGAATTATTGTTAAAAAATTGTACAGTAAAAAAAATAATTGAAAGTCATAGGATATTTGTAAACATTTTGGCAAAAATATTTAAAATATATATATATATTATATGTGTTATTTATTTTGAGCAACAATAAAACAATGTGTACAAAATACGTAAGATAATTATCAGAAAGAATATTAGAGGTTTCAGAAACAGACTCATTTTTACCTATATGCTACAAAACAATAAAATAATACATTTTTCATATGATTGAAGTAACAAAAGCTGTTAAATGGGCCCTGAATTCAGCCACATATATTTTCCTTCTTTTAATACTGAAGGCTTAGGGCTTAGTATTTTAAAAATTAATGTAAACAACTCAAAAGAAAAAGTTATATAAAAATAAGTTTTGAATTACTTACACTGTGTTGGTAGAAATATCTCTGGCTGTATCTCTGAAAAAAAACAAATTATTATTTTCGAAATACACATACATATGTATATTGTTCTTTTCCACAAATTAAAAATTTCGAAAATTATTCTCTTTCTCAATTAACCGCCGACACATATTTTTGATATTATTGTTATTATTAATATTTTGGCGTATTTTTATTCTTTTATTCATGAAATATGGTAAACGGTTTAAAATGGACTTCTACACTTATAAAAAGTTCCACAAGTAACTTCGAAAGTTACACAAGCAGAGATTTCATCTGCGGTAAAAATATGCATCTGATTAAGTATGAGAAGTGGGTGAAACTTATTTCTACTAGACTTGCTCATTGTCTGAAAAAAGTAAAGTCTCCTCCGTATTAAAATGATGTAACCGCAAACAGAACAATGAAGGATATGGCATATATATTATATTGGAAATCATTTTTCAAGATTGTTTGCATATTATTCAATAAAAAGAATGCTTTTCTTTTGCAGGAAAATCGAATCCTTGTAATGAATGATCAATAGCATAAATAGTTTTCTTGATCACTGGCACTAGGATACACTTTTTTTTTTTTTTTTTTTTTTTTTTTTTTTTTTTTTAAGAAAAAAAAAAAAAAAAAAAAAAAAAAACAAGGACTATAATTCATATTCCGTAAAATGGAAAGTTATTTATCGGAGTATTACATTTGTGGTTTGAAGTCGAAATTAAGAATTGTTTCCGATGCATATCGGCTGTTTAGTCTCAAGTTAAATCGAAGTAGCAAAAAAAATTAGCAACTCGAGATGCTTGTTTTTGTGGTTGTTTATCCATGAAAAAAGTTTCTTTCTTCACATTAAAAATATTTCCATATTCTGAGGCGTTTTAAGTACGAAACAGGAGTTTTGAGGAATCCTCGAAAATAAGTTAAATGTCAGATAAGTTAAATGTCAGAGAATTTCGTAAAGTATAAAATTATCCCAATTTACTAATGCAATGAAGCACTTGCACTTTTTGAACACCGGGGCACAACAAAAAGTAATTCAGATAAAAATTTCAGGATCATCTTCTTTTTATGAAACATATCAGCAACTGTAATTGATACATCCATAATAGTACATTTCGAGTCCTGACAATTTTTTTTTTCATCAATCCGAAAAATCAGGCACGTCGAACATCGCTCAACGGCTGCTTTACGACCGGTGGCAGCTTCTGAAATACACTTCCCGGAATCATGAAGAATTTCAAAGAACTAGTTTAACAGGATCTTGTGAAATTATGAAGTACTCCCAAACATTTGTTTAAAGGGGCTGGCTCCCACTCCATAAAAAAATTTTAAGTAAAGCCTGTTGGTAGCTTGGCACCAAATGTAATATTTATTTAGATGGCCGTCGATCATTGAACTTGAAAATAGAAAAATAGCTTTATAATTCTTGCGATATGAAACGCTAATAACACAGGAAAGATCCAATTATGCAGGCATTTTTGTAGATATTATGATGAATTTATTATTTATGAAATGTTGACTTATTGAACACAGCTATAGGTGACGAAATAAGCATATTATTATAAAATGGTAGATATAATTGGGGTAATTAAATAATTTGGAGTGAAGTGGGAGCCCACAACGACGACTTCACTGGTGAAGTCATGATGATGAAGTGACGCTTCGATTTCTTGATTAAATTCGCCAGAGCTCTAGTCTAAGCCAAATTCAAAAAGTAGAGAAAAAATGGTTGTAATTATATGACGTATAAATACATACAATTTTTGAAAAGGTTACCACATGATTATAATTCAAACGGTCCTCACTAATAGCAAAAAAAATCGCCATGAGAACCAGGAACTTTTAAGCAAAATTAACACACCATGTTATGAGATAAAGAATGCACACAAGGCGACAAACTGCCTTTGTTTTGTAAGATGAAAAGAAACCGAATTAGGAAAAGTCAAAACAAACTATTGTGGATCTGCATTAACGTTAAAGAACGAATAATATATGATCAAAGGTTTCGATAGAGTTGCAATAAGCTAAAGATACATATGTGGGAAGAGGGAGAATGTAAAAATTAAAAGAACATACTGTATGTGAATTTAAGTTGCAATTTAGAGGTCATAAACATGTGTTCGTTAGATTAATTTAATTTTTAATATGATAATATATATTTTTTAGAATATGTGATTATCGACATCACATAGATAGAATAAAACTTTGGCAAAACAATCGATTATTGCAATCATCTTCAATTGCTGATCTTAATTCAATGGACGAAGACTACTGTTTTCTATGGCTATATACGCGTCGAGCAAGATCCCCCCAGAAATTCTCAATAGGGTTGAGATAAGGACTTCTAAATGCCAATCTAAAACTTGAATATTTTTACATTTGAACCAGGTTTTCATCAGTTGACTTTTGCCAATCGGGGCATTATCTTGCTGTAAAACCCATTTTTCTCCTGCCAAATCAACTGCATTTAGTAACAGGTGATCTTCAAAGACTTCTTTATGTGCCACTGAGTTCATTTTTCCTGAAATAAAGGTCAGTGATCCAACTCCATTAAAAGAAAATCATCCCCACGTCATAATAGTTGCCCCCACCGAATTGACGTTTGGAAAAAAAATTCTTTTTTTTTTCTCAAATCGTGCCAATAATATTTTCAACCATCAGGACCATTTAAATTCCACTTTTTTCGTCGTATAAAACTACCTAGAGCCATTGGTCGTCCCAAGTCATTGTCTCTTGAGCGAATGATAAACTCTGCATTTGATGAATGGGTAATAACGAGGGTTTTACAAGTTTTGATGCGTACTGTAAATTACCAGCCCTTTTAATAGTGTTGCAAATGTTATTTTTTACAAACTTATAAGTCTGTTTGCTTAATCATTCTCGTGCTTGAATATTTTTCTGTCGAAGCAAGTCGCAAAACTGTCCTTTCATTTCTGGATGATAAATCTTTAGGCCTTCCTCCCGAATTTTTTTTTTTTTGCCGTAATCATCTTTTAAACTTAAGAAATTATTTGCAAGAGTTTTAGATCTTCCAATTTTCTCAGCTATATCCCGGCTGCTCAGTCCTGATGATGAAAGAGCAACAATTTGTCCTGTTTCAAATTCTGTTAACCTTTTCGCTCTTGGCATTATTCTAAACACACAAAAACAAGCAATATTTACCTATCCAATTATACTTATGCTTGTATTCTAAAGCGCGAAATCAGTTCGAGTGCACTAAATTTATTTTATGTAAAGACAGTACAAAATTTTTATTGGTAGCCTTAAAGATTTTACACAGTAAAATTAAGCTGTTTTTCCCTTTTCTCTTAATTTTAAATGTAAAAATCATTTATTAAAGATTTTGTCTATCGTATTAGTTTTCTAAAGTTACGAATAAACTTACTAATGCTAAATTGAAGCAAATATTTTATTATATTCGAAAAATTGGGAAAATTTTACCTTACCTTAAATTTATTACACCCACTGTGCACACATACACACACACATTCATACATCATCGTAAAAATAGTAAAAATGAACTCAGGGGACCCCAGAACATATGGAAACACCAATATCTCAAAGGGGAATTTTTGCCATGATTACATTACTTTCCTTACATATGTATGTTCGGAACGTAAAATATACATATACGCCAGCTAGCATTTTGTTTGTTTGCAGATCAAATATTTTTACTTTCTCTTAGCCGTATATATATTAGAAAAAGTATTGTTTTGGGGTAAAATTTTCGAAATTGCGTTTTTATTACATTTACACATTTTGACCTGAAGCTGAAAATCAAGTTTTTAGAGGTTGGGCTATGTTTGCATATGTGTTAGGGTGGTTCGAAAAAAACTTTTTTTTTAATTTCAGATCGCTATAGTGCACAAAAGTTGCCATTGGTATAAACATGAAAAAAGCACTAATTATTATTTTTTTATTAATTTGTCTTCCGGTCGCGCAATGCCATCGAAGTTAGCAAAAAAATGTGAAAAACCTTAATTTTCCATAATTTTTTTAAGCACGCCAGATAATATTATTTGCGTTCCTATCCCATGTATTAACTACTAAAAGTATGTAAAATCAATATATATGCACTTATTATACATTTGTTTCATATCTTCCGGTCGCGCAACATAGTACAAAATGAGTAAAATGAGTAGTTTTTGCAAATTATCGAAATTTAACTGTTTAGTACATTTTAATCATACGACTTTTAGAAATGTTATAGTTTAATTCTATTACAATAATATATTTAAAATCCAAGCATATAAGATAAACGTGGCTATAAGATAGACATGGCGTACGTGACGAATGCCAGCGATGCGCGCGCAGCGCAGCCAGTCGCAGCCATTATCGTTTCTCGCTATTTCCTTCCGTCTGCTCATGCCGCTAGCTCGAATCAGTGCTAGATTGTGTTGTACTTAAGTCCTTATTTTTCTGTCTACTTTTGCGTTCAGTGTTTGTACTTAAATACGGCAGTTATTGATACAATGGACGTGCCAAAGAAAGTTGGTACAGGTACAATAACTATAAAGGATTTTAAGTGCCCTATTTTTGGTCACCCACGAGACTTGTTACACAACAAGCTTCCTACTCATGAAGATGTCCTTCGCTGCTGCTTTCAGCAGAGATTCAACCTAGCTGTGACAATAAACAACAAGAGTGTATATTTTCAAGAGAAGCCTCAACAGTGGCAAAGAAAATTGTCGGTTTATATGACAAAGCCTCGATCCCAACAGTTACGGAGTACAGAGTCATCCAGCTAATTAGTTCTTACTACGAATCATACAGTAAACTCAGAAAGTCGTTTCATCGTGACAATGATAAACCAGCATTCAAACTTAAACTTGACAATTTCAAGAAGAAAGGATGCTCTCTTTTTGATATCACGGCGTGTAAATTTTTAATTGTTGCTAATGACTGTTCATGTAAGAAATCTCCAGATACATGAGTATGTGTGTACCTCTAAGTGTGAACTGCATTTTTGAAAGAAGAAGAAAAATTCCACCTTTGGAATTAAGGTTTATGTACTTGCACATTTACACGCCGCGACATCAAAATGAGAGCATCCTTTCTTCTTGAAATTGTCAAGTTTAAGTTTGAATGCTGGTTGATATTTGTCACGATGAAACGACTTTTTGAGTTTACTGTATGATTCGTAGTAAGAACTAATTAGCTAGATGACTCTGTACTCCGTAACAGTTGGGATCGAGGCTTTGTCATATAAACCTATAATTTTCGTTGCTACAGTTGAGGCTACTCTTGAAAAAGATACACTCTTGTTGTGTATTGTCACAGCTAGGTTGAATCTCTGTTGAAAGCAGCAGCGAAGGACATTTTCATGAGTAGGAAGCTTGTTGTGCAACAAGTCTCATGGGCGATCAAAAATAGTGCACTCAAAATCTTTTCTAGTTATTGTACCTATACCAACTTTCATTGGTACATCCATTATAACAATAACTGTCGTAATCAAATACAAACACTGAACGCAAAAGTAGAATACGAACTTAAGCACAACACAATCTAGTACTGACTAGAGCTAGCTAAAGCAGACTGAAGAAAATAGCGGGAAACGATAATGGCTGCGACTGGCTGCGCTGCGCGCGCATCGCTGGCATTCGTCACGTACGCCACGCCTATCTTAGTATCTTATAGCCACGTTTATCTTATATGCTTGGACTTTAAATATATTATTGTAATAGAATTAAACTATAGCATCTCTAAAAGTCGTATGATTAGAATGTACTAAATAGTCAAACTTTAAAATTTTGCAAAAACTACTAATTTTACTCATTTTGTACTATGTTGCGCGACCGGAAGATATGAAACAAATGTATAAAAAGTGCATATATATTGATTTTACATACTTTTAGTTGTTAATTCATGGTATAGGAACGCAATTAAAACCATCTGGCGTGCTTAAAAAAATTATGAAAAATTAAGGTTTTTCACATTTTTTTGCTAACTTCGATGGCATTGCGCGACCGGAAGACAAATTAATAAAAAAATAATAATTAGTGCTTTTTTCATGATTATACCAATGGCAACTTTTGTGCACTATAGCGATCTGAAATTAAAAAAAAAGTTTTTTTCGAACCACCCTAATATGTGTCCGTGTTTGTGTGATTATATGTGAGTGTTTGTCTGTGTTTGTGTGACCGTATGTAAGTGTGTGTATGTGTTTGTGTGATTCTGTGTCAGTGTGTGTCTGTTATCAGTATATTTCAAGAACAAATTACAGCAGCAGAAAGTTCAAACTCTGTAACCTAAAACAGTATCACATAAGGATGTTATACTGAAGGTTATAGGCTGCACTAAACCAAGTAAAAGGATTATCTAATTTGTATATGCATAAGATTATGTTTCATGTAAAATATGGCATGAAAATCATTCAGCGTTCATTTACAAGCAATACAAAGGAACTACACTGTAAAAAAATGTTGTAATTTTTCCTGCACTTTCTGCGGTTTATTTTCAAGTATTTATGCTGTGAAATAAATTCAAGCACTAAATGCTGTAAAAATCGACTTCCTGTGGACTTTAGACAGGAACATCTGCTTGTGGAAACATAACATCTGAGTCTTTGAACTGAGATGCAGATGAACGATGAATGAAAGACTAGAAGATCATGGAATGAGCAATGTCCGTTCATCAGAAAGGTCAGTTATTAATTTTTATATTAATATTTTGTATTGATTAATTAATATTTCGTTAAAACGCATTAGTTATAAACATATTGCAGCATGTCTAATCTATTCTAGAACTTTTGTCTCAACGATTTACAATTAATTAAAAAAAAAAAAAAATCTTATTAATCATTCAGTATAGTCCTTTTAAATTTTCATACATTCCAGTTTTTCATACAATTACATTTATCAAGTTATATGCTGGCCAAGAAAGTGCTAAATGCACTTTTTTATATGAACGTGTATAAACTTGCACTCATGAAAATCAACAAAAAATATTAATTATTTATCAAGTAATTAATTATAACAAATTCAATACGTTTATGATTACAAATTAATTTTTAACCCTAGAACACTAGTGTTACGTAATTTTTACGTGCAGTCTTCATTTAATGGTTTTTTCCGCACTTTCCCTACTATCGATACACTTATTTGAGTTTAAGTGCTTCGAAATAATTATTCAGATAATGAAAAATTAGTAATATTGGGTAAAACAGCAAATAATTAAACATATTTAAAAACAATATTAATGTAATTTTAGCAAATAAAACTACTTTTACATGATCGCGTCAATTTTAGGTACCTCTAGTGATAAAGTATTCTGCCTGTAGCAAATTTCGACAATCAGCCGAAATTTGGCACCAGTTGCATTCTATGCCCATTTTATAATCTGAACCTGAATGTTTGCTCACCATCCAAACGACCTTTGAAAAATTTGGTCAGACAACTACGCTAGTTTAAATTTATGTGTATATCGGCCGACATGTAGCGCTGCTGTTAATTAACTGTGATCCGATAGTGGGGTTTTTTAATCCCGGAAGATTTTTCTCTCTTTTTTATTTATTGAATTTATTTTATTTTATGTATTTATTTATTAATTTTCAAAATCGATATCTGCTATAACAGATATACCTCTTGAAATTAGATTTTATATTATATTTATCTGTTTTTTAAAATTATATTACGTTTACTGTTTCCAGAATTTTTAATTTCTGTAGAATTTGAAGTACCCTCCTTTTTTTCAGGACATTTTCCAGCCATTATTTAGTAACGATAATTTTTTGGTTTATTTTATGATAAAAATTGCCATTCCGATTTTGAAAATATCTTGAAAAAAGACGTAAATTTCCAGCCCTGAATTTTCGTCATGAAATAAGCTATTAGAACGAGAGATCTATTTCTTTCGGACAAAATAGAGTAAATGAAAACATTTTTTTTCTTTTTCCCTTTGGCACCAAATAGAAATAGTATAAAAGAAATTTTAAAACATTAATATATGTAACCGCTGCTAAAGAACGCAATTTCATATTTTAAGGAAAGGAGCTATTTTTATTTTTATTGATTTATTTATTACGCCTTTTAAATATTTTGACCAAATGAAATTAATAATAATAATAATAATAATAATAATAATAATAATAATAATAATTAATAAATAAATAAATAAGGATTTTTTTTTTTCTCGTTTATTTTGAAAAATCAATATAAACGAGAAAAAAAAAAATATTGGATTCGTAAAAATTTTCGATCTCCGTTTTTCGATGGATTTAAATGTTTTCGGATGTCCAGAACTAGATTAGTTTACTTATAGAAAAATTGCTAAAAGAAAAGGATTTACTTTTCTCCCCCTCCCCCCCATACAATATAATTTGTGCTTAAAATGCGCCCCCCTCAAAAAAAAAAGACACTGTATCGACCGACTACTGCATTTCGATTTATCCGTAATAATCTATATACATATACGGTATACTCTCGATTATCCGCAAACGGATTACACACGTTGCGGATAATTCGTGGCGCGGGAAATGGGCGAAATCAGAAGAAAGGATTTACTTTTTTTTTTTTTTTTTTATCATCAACAATAAACAGATACAAATGATAGCTTAAAAAAAAAAAGTAAATATGAAGAATTATGTATTTTTGCTTTATTTGTTCTCCAGTAGAATACGCTACCAAACACGTCAACATTTCAATTTATTTCAAAACATTGACGTGACCGCTTTTTTTTTTTTTTTTTTTTTTTTTTTTTTTTTTAACACCAGTTTTTCTGGCGGGTACTTTCTTTAATATTCAATCGTAATTAAATATTGGAGAACATTTTTCTACAAATAAAGTGGTGTGCAAATGTAGCGGTTATTCACAATGCTGTGGAATAAATTAAATGTTTGCATGTCTGCGGTACTGTTTAATTTAGTGCATAAATTAGATTACAAATTGAACCATGGTTTCATCTTAAGTACACTTTTTTCTTTATGTTTTTTATATCCTATAGTATATGAAGTACAGTCAAACCTCGTTGACGTGAATTACTTTAATATGAACAGTTTCCACAATCCCCGTCAAAATGAAGATTAGTCATTGATAACATGAAAAAATTTTTTATCCCCCATAAAATTCACGTTAATGAGGTTCGACTGTACGAATAATTTTACTTTTTATGAATATTTTCATTGTTTGTATTATGTTCTGTATACGATATATTCAAGTTTTTAAGCTAGAATGCATTTTATGTCATTTCAATTTCATATTCAGCCTTTTTGCGGTTTATGTACGAAACCCATGGCTCTCAACTTTGCGGATAATCAATTATACTGTATCTATATATACATGTATATCCAATAAAAAAAAATAAAAAAATTAACATCTTTTAACGCATATTATAAACTAAGCATGTCAAAACGAAAATGAGGAATTCTCGCTGAGTAAGATAAACAAATACTAGATGAAAGTTGAAAATGAACCAGATGCCCATACCACAAATATGACTTTCATGTTTTATCTACTGTAGATATTGAATGAAAAGCTTGCTTTTTATTTTTTTCATCTGTCTCAAAGTGCAATTACTATAAATTTATAACTGTCTATCATTAAATTTAATGCGTGTTATTGTATGTTTAATAGGAGACATATATAAACTTGGTGCTAGAGATTTTTAATTTTTTTACATTTTAAGATTAAAAAAAAAAAAAAAAAAAAATCTTAACTTTAAATATTATTTCTTCCTTTTCTTTAATTTTTTGCTTTTTATTTATTCCCTTGTTTATTTATTTATTTTTACGCAATAATAACATTATATACATAAAAAAAAAAAAAAAAAAAAAAAAAAAAAAAGTAGCATTTTCTTGTTCTAAGCATTAGTTAATAAACAATATCTCATTTTTAGCAGTCATAACTACGATTAAAAGTAAAACTGCAATTAAATATGAACCCTTCAAAATCATTTAGAATTTCTGTAATCGCTTTTAAGAGTATTTTGGATGACACAAAGAAATCTCCCCCTCTCCTTTTTTTTTTTCCGTATAACCCATATCCTACCAAGCATTGAAAAAATGTTTTTCAATGTCTGTGTATACACACAAAATGAAAAAATACCATTTTCACATTATAACCGAAATGTTTAAATTAGTCCACAAATAGATACAGAATAAAATATTGGAAATTTTTATTAGGTTCATTTGGTTATTATTTATACACAGAATTCCTTTTATATATATATATATACACACACACAGTAGGTTTTTTTTTTTTTTTTCTTTTTTTAATGAATTGATCACACTGAGGCCAGGCCATTATGAAACCTGAATCCATTACTTTTTGACACGCTTGAAAAATAAAATAAAATAAAATAAAATAAAATAAAATAAAATCCTTTTTGTGCGTAAATACAAGAAATAGGCAAGTATTTCTTTTTCATGCCCTAAAATATCTCACAGCATTTTTTTTTTTTTTTTTTTTTTCTTAAATGTAAACGTAAATAATTTTTTTATAAAAGTGTGTGAAAGTGTTTAACCCATATTTCACCATCGTCCTAAAAATAGGACACCATGCATAAGTGGTGTTTATATAAATTCTTTTGAATATTTTAATTCAAATTAAAGACGATATATTATTTAAAAGTCCAATAAATACATATGTGTCTTTATCGTTAGTTTAAAGTACCGTTTAATATATATTTTTTAATTTTTAAAATGACGATTTTTAAAGATTTATTCATTACATTTTCATCATATTATTACTTAAAAGGTTTTACATTCAAGAATAATGGATATACAAATTTATTGAGGTAATATTCTACACTTTGTACTGGTAAAACAATTATATAAGTAAATATATATATATATAGATGGTCTGTTTTCCTTATATTTCCGACTGTCCTAAATTAGTGTACCATTTTTAGGTACAGGCTGTCCTAAAAAACACTTTCACACACTTCTATCAAAAATTATTAGTCTTTACGTTAACATAAAAAAAAAAAAAAAAAAAAATGCTGTGAGATATTTTAGTGCATGAAAAAGAAATACTTGCCTATTTCTTGTATTTACGAATAGAAAGGATTTTTTTTTTTTTTTTAAGCGTGTCAAAAAGTAATGGATTCAGGTTTCATAATGGCCTGGCCATAGTGTGATCAATTCATTAAAAAAAAAAAAAAAAAAAAACCCTAATATATATATATATATATATATATATATATATATTCTAAAAAAGGAATTCTGTGTATAAATAATAACCAAATGAACCTAATAAAAATTTCCAATATTTTATTCTGTATCTATTTGTGGACTAATTTAAACATTTCGGTTATAATGTGAGAATTGAAGCTGTTTGTCTGCCCTTGGGACCTAGGTTCGAGGGAACAGTTCTCCATAACAGTTTTCCTGTGAATTTTGGAGAAAAAACACAGAAAATTCCGTACGGCTGTGCCAGTGGACATGACCTGGTTTTAACCTGGTAGCCCAGTCTAAACGAATTTACAGCAGATTCGTTAAATTACAAATAGCCAGAAATAAACTGAAGATTTTTTTTTTTTTTAATTCAGTAGTTTCTACATTTGTTGTTTCCAGCACAAGTATAGTCAATTATGTGTAAATTTGTTTTATTTAAAATCAAAACTTTCCAGCGTAATATTTACAGTCAATCTCCGATTTTAAATTTAGAAATTGTAGAAGTCAATCTTTCAACTTTCAAAGTATTTCTATTTTGCTTTAGAAGCAAGTACTTTTTGTTCATGTCTTATACTATATAGGAAATCTATCTATTAGTATATTAATGCGAAATCAATTACTCATTTATAAGAATTTAAGCATGTATCAGGGATAACTTTCAGCACTTTTTTTTCCTACCACTACTTCCATCACGAAAACCTTTATTGTATTTTTACTTTGTTTTTTTTCGATGAACTAATATAGTGTGGGTGATCGAATTATTTGAAAAAAAAAAAAAAAAACTAGACGAAATGGCCTGAAACCTCATGCATGCAAAGAACATTTTAAAACTCATTGTTCCCACTATCGTTTAGTCCAGAGTGCAGTTAGCGCACCAACCACAAATTCAAAAATAGCGAAAATACCCTGTATCATAAAAAGCTACAAATAACTTGTAACTTTAATACATTGCTGCACATACTGTGCACAATATTTGTATGTTTTGGTGCGGGAATTGCGCAATTATTTAGACAGATATTTTACATTTATTTTTTTATTTTTCATTTATTTTTCAAAAATTACTAATTTTTTTGACAAGTTTTTTTGCTTATAACTAGAACGGATTTCCATAAAATTTTACAAAAATTGCTGAAAAATTGCCAAAACATTAGAGAAACATATTATGAAACAGAAAATCCATACGCGTAATATTCGTTGAGATATGAGTATTTTAATAAATATTACTGCGTGTGCGCAAAAGATATAAATTTTTTTATTGCACAGTTTGAAAGCTAGATGTACATTGATACATTTTTGTCTAAAATTCATTGGAATAGAGTAAATATTAATCAAAATGTCGGCTAAAGAACGAGTTCGATCTTAGGTATTTTTCAAAGTTGAAATTTCAAAATGAGTTTCACCCATGCCACGCATTTAATTTGAAGATCCAATTATTTTAATGACGTTGCAAAAGTTCTTTTTTGGGAAAACCCCTTATGATATCATAAATCTTAGTAAATAAATAAAAAAAATGATAAAGTTACTAGCAGACCCGGCCACGCGTTGCTGTGGCTATGTTATACGTTGAATTATAATGTAGTAAAATATTTAATATATTAAAATTATTATTTACGAATAAAGACCATCCTTGATAACATCCTTGATCTTAGCAGACTTAGCCCGCTTCGCTGGTCCCTATTTTTAAATGATTCACTATAATTAAAGAATTCTCAAAATTGCATTAATTTTTAACATGTGAAAAAAAAAAGAGAAAAAAAAAAATCTGATCGGGAAAAATGTTCGACACTCATAATGAATCCATATATTATCGAAAGGAAAATGATATAAAATACAAAAAAATCTTCTCTCATTGGTGGAATAATCTGTTCGGACCCCCACTGCCTGCGGCAGTGTATACCTGCGCAAACCATGCGCACCGTTTCTTCATCCACCGTTCCCGCCCTTCTTAATAACTCTATACTTTCGAAAATATCCGCAATCGATTTATCGGGCCTTAAAACTTAATAATACTAATTTTCAAAGTTCTAACTCTTATTTCTATTATTTTGCCCCTTTGCCCTCCCCCCTCCCACTATTCTAAATAATTTTACAAATTCGAAAATATCTACAGTTTATTTGTAGGTGTCAAAAACCTGTATGCACCAATTTGAACGATCTAACTATATTTTTATTTTTTGCCCCTCTGCCCCCCTTCCCGCCCCTCCTAATAAATTTACAAATTCGAAAATATCCGCAATCGATTTGTTGGTATCAAAAATTCTATGCACCAATTTTGAATGATCTAACTCCATTTTTATATTTTGCTCCTCTGCCCCCCCCCCCTTTCCCGCTCCTCTTAATAATTTTACAAATTCGAAAATATCTGCAATCGATTTGTACGTATCAAAAACTTCTATGTACCAATTTTTAGCGATGTAACTCTATTTTTATTTTTTTGCCCCTCCGCCCCCTTACCCGCCCCTCCTAATAACTTTACACTTTCGAAAATATCCTCATTCGATTTGCAGGCCTCTAAAACCTCTCTATACCAATTTTGAACAGTCTATCTGCATTTCTATTTTTTTTTTTTTTTTTTTTTTTTTTTGGTTGTTGTTGTTTGTTTGTTTGTTTGTGAAATCACGTTTTGGCCCCTCCCCCCCCTTTTGGGAGGCGAATTTTGCAATAAAAACTATCCTATCTCTCAAGTTGGACCAAATTGCACACAGTGTCCAAATTTCATTAAAATCGGCTCATTAGTTTAGGAGTTCATCGCGGACAAACATAATAAATTTTATATATAAAGATATATATATATATATATATTATATTAAATTATAAAGTTTTGATCAATGAAGCACAAATAAGTAAAAAACAGGATTAATTTCACTGTATTATCTTCATTATAATATGAATTCAATTTACACTTCAGTCTAAGTAACACGTGGCCGGCTATGCTAACAACAAAAATTTAAAAAGTGGAAATAATTGAATTATACGAAATTTATTAATAGGTTAAAAAGTTGAAGATTCTTTGTGTAGATGGCAGCACCAAATATATTTCAGCTTTCATTTCAACCCAGTCGAAAGGTATCGACATCTGTTAAGTGGAAATAATTGAATTATACGAAATTTATTAATAGGTTAAAAAGTTGAAGATTCTTTGTGTAGATGGCAGCACCAAATATATTTCAACCCAGTCGAAAGGTATCGACATCTGTTAGAATCATTTGGAGTTAACAGATAATTGTGACTGTCAAATAATAACAGACAAATAATTAGCAATAAATTAAAATTGCGACTATAATTTGAGATTTAAACTATCCTATCTCTCAAGTTGGATCGAACTGCACATGGTGTGCGAATTTTATTATAATCGGTTAAGTGGTTTAGGAGTCCATTGAGGACAAACATTGTGACACGAGATTTATATATATTAAGATAGGCCTATAAGAGGTTTTATACAAACAAGAACTTTCGCAATGTTGTTGAAATAATTGGATCATCAAATTAACTGCGTGGTATGTGAAAAACCCTTTATGAAATTTCAACTCTGGAAAAAATCTAAAATCTAGCTCGTTCTTTTGCCAACAATTTGGTTAATTTTTAAACCATTCAAATGAGCTTTTGACAAAAGTTGCTCAATATGTTTAGCTTTCAACGTATGTAGTAAAACTTTTTATATCATTCGCGTATGCGCAATAAAATGATATTTACTAAAAATGTCCATATCTCAACGAGTATTACACGTGTTAATTTTATGTTTCATAATAATGTTTCTCTACTGTTTTGTCAATTTCTTTGTATGTCTGGTAAAATTTTACGGAAATCTGTTCTAGTTACAAGCAAAAAACTTGTCAAAAAAATTAGTAATTTCTGAAAAAAAAAAAAAAAAAATATATATATATATATATATATATACTCACCTAAATAATTGTGCAATTTCCGCACCAAAACATATATATTGTACATGGTATGTGCAATAAAGTGTTAAAAATATAAATCATTTGTAGTTTTTTTATGATACAGAGTGAATCAAAGTATTTTCACTCTTCTTCAATATGTGGTTGGTCCTCTAATTCCTCTCTGGACTAAATCGACAGTGGAAACAATGAACTTTTAAATGTTCTTTGCAAAAATGAAGTTTCAGACCTCTTCGTCTAGTATTTTTTTTTTTTTTTTTATCTAAAAAATGTAAAAAAAAAAAAAAAAAAAAAAAAAAAAAAAAAATCTAATAATTTGGTCACTTACTGTAGTGATTATTGTTAGAAAATATCTCATCTTTGTTGTATTTAGATACATACTTACCAACAACAACTTTACAGAGTAGAGCTTCGTTACAGTTAAAAAAATTAACTTTAACTCTTTAACTAATTAATAACTCTCTATCATAAGTTGCGCAATACATATATCTTTTAATCTATTTTATAATAATAATAAATTCTATCTCTTAAAATTTAACTCTTTAACTTAAAAAAATAATCGCAATTGCAATGAATGAACGCCTTTTTCCTCTAAAGCTGAAAAACATCTCATTCTCAGTGTGTATTGTTACTAACACTTATCCAGTCAAAAAAGTGCGAAAGTTTGGAAAACATGCGAACAATTTTATTGATTAACAGCAAAATAACAGCCCATATTAGCAACTAATTGCAATTGAACGTTGATGGCGCGCGACGCCTGTCTACACTGAGTGATGCCAGATGGTCGAAAAATATTTCCCCAAACAGGTCATTTTTTTTTTTTTTTTCAAAAAAAATCCCCAGCTTGATTTCTTTGGGAAAATAAAAATTTCTTCAAAAAAAGAATATATATGTATATATATATATATATATAGAAAAAATATCAAGCAGATTTTTCTATGATTTAAACTCAGATTTTTCCCCAAATGAAGACAATTTTTGAAAAAAATCCCCAAATAATAATAAAGCTATTGAAAGTCTCTAGTCGTAGGGATAAATCATTACGTTGCCAACATTGACAGAAAGTTGAAGAACTCTCCAGATTTGTCCCCAAAAATTTTAGAATTCCCCAAAAAAGTCCCCAGAAACATTTGGTCCCCAAAATTGCCCCCAGAAGCCTCGAAAATCCGCAATCTGGCATCACTGCCTACACTGTAAAATAATAAAAAAAAAAAAAAAATCAGTATTTTACAACAAAAGGTGCTGGCACCGCGGCTGCCAGCACAGTTGCTGTAAAATTTACAAGCGGCTGTTTTTTATGGTGCTGTAAAATTTACTGCACTCTACTGTGAATTTTACAAGGTGTTGTTTTTAGTAGTGCTGTAAAATTAACTGCACTTTGCTGTGAATTTTACAAGATGCTGTTTTAAAAAGTGTTGTACATTTAACTACACTTTGTTGTAAATTTTACAACACTTTTTAAAACAGCATCTTGTAAAATTCACAGCAAAGTGCAGTTAATTTTACAGCACTACTAAAAACAGCATCTTGTAAAATTCACAGCAAAGTGTAGTAAATTTTACAGCACCATAAATCACAGCAGCTTGTAAATTTTACAGCAACTGTGCTGGCAGTCGCGGTGCCAGCACCTTTTGTTGTAAAATACTGAATTTTTTTTTTTACAGTGTAGATTATAGGTTGCCTTAAATGAAATGGAAGGAACATTTTTTTGCATGCATAAAACCATGTTTTGTGTAGATTGTGGTATCGAAATCCTTCATTATTCGTTTACCGGGCAAACTAAAGTATTTGGGTATATTTGTGCTATGCAAGGAAATTGCTGGAAAATTATTTTGTGTCAGATGTTTCATTTAAAACTAAATTAAAATACACAATGGGATGTGCACATAATTTGCAGGCATTATACACGGCTACACAAAATTAACTTAAACGTTCTTTTCCACTGAATGTAACTGAGGGAAGGGCTTCACATCAGTTTACTATGCCGACGAACACTGCTAAAAAAGATAATTAAAATTTTCCTACCCATACTATAAGGGATTACTATGCATTTTTGCATAATATCACATTTTGAGGCTTCCTAAATATAAAGTCAATATTTTAGGTCTTAATCTGTGTCTATATCTGTTCTGAGCATAATCTAAGATCAAATAACTGCAGGAAATTTAAATTTGGCATTTTGAAGCTCCTATTATCCTGCCACTTGGTAAATTTTATCATCAAAGTGACGTCTGACGGCAAATTAATAACAACCTTGAACACACATATATATATAAAGTATGTATTATATTGAATGGGGTTCAGATGAGTGGTAACCACCCTCCCTCATTACACAGAATTATATGTCAAAAAAAAAAAAAAAAAAAAAAAAAAAAAAACTGCTCTTAAACAATTTATATTAATTTTAAAGTATATTGAACTTCATTGTCTTATCTTATAGATCTTACGCCTTAAACTACATCTGTCTTCTTAGTATTTAAATGCAGAGTAAGAGGAAATCGTGTGAGTGACGCACCAGATTATTTGAATTACGTAAGTGTAATTTTATCTTCATGTATTCACCGATAAACATGACCTTATCATTTTTATATAATTTTTTGCATAATGTAAGGTCAAATCTGTACTACACTTCCATATTCCTATAATATTTATTCGTTAGTTTCATTTTCAAAATGCAAAGGTGCAGACATTCTAAATATTCAAAATAAAAGTGGACCTAAATTATATATCACTTAAAATGG
This sequence comes from Salticus scenicus, assembly GCA_963930645.1. Lineage (NCBI taxonomy): Eukaryota > Metazoa > Arthropoda > Arachnida > Araneae > Salticidae > Salticus > Salticus scenicus. The sequence continues at coordinate 282,836,289 of OZ005649.1, read as the reverse complement.
TTCAATTGAAAGAAAACGTAAAAAAGGTTTTACACTGCTCTTTCAGTAATTTGAATTATTCAGTATAATTGGAATGTACTAGATAAATGCATTTAAATTATTATTATTGTGCTTCCAAATGATAACTTGATTATGCTAAGGTACATATCCGGGAACAATAATTAACTATTTAATGAAATTCTACGTAAATCTATGGCAATTTAACAATCATCAAGTTGAATAATTCAACAATTAATTTTAAGTAACATTAGTTAGATTTGTTAAGCCTACTTTACAATTTATATTAGACAATAATAAAAAGTATCATTGAGTTTTAGAGAAACTGAATAATTGATCCTAAAATTTAAAATATATGTATATTGAATGGACATAGTCTGCTTCAAACTCTTCATACAACATTCCTTATTTGAAAAGTTTCCCAAAAGTTTTGTAAAATATATATTATTAATATTATTATTAATATTTTTCAATATCAGGAAAATGATGATGTATTACGAAATTATGATTTCAAATTACTTTTTCCTAGAAATATTGTGAAAAGTGAAAAGTACGTATTTACTTATTTTTTAGTTTATTTATACATATATATAAAGAGGAAATACAAAATGTAAATATTTCTTATAAGTAGCATGTAATAATAATCTTTGTAATGAAAATACGGCGCAATCTAAGTAGATGTGCAAATAACAATATTTAGTTAATCAAAAACACATTTTACATAATGATCCGTTAGTGAAATGAAACATTCTTGAATACTTTAAGGACATTTTTCCACTGCTTTTTGTAAGTTGCTCTTTACTTTAGACGCTGCCTAAATCAAAACATGTCACTAGAAGCATTTTTACACTGATTTTTTTTTTTTTTTTTTCATTCCATGTGAGTTGTTAAAGTGCGCCAGTATTGAACACGCAAAAACAATACAGTCGACACTTTTCGTTCCTATATGGCTTGATTTTATTTGCAATTAAAGGAAATCGATTATGAATAGATATTTAATTAAAAAGAAAGAGAGATAACGATTTTCTGTCATCCCTATTTTAGCATTGGACTCGTTGAGTTAGCACTTGCGCAGATGCTTCCATGGTTTCATGAAATGTGGTCGAAGAATATTTCTGAAACAATAAATGTAAAGTTATGTTTGTAGTCATAAACCAAAGAAGCCACGCAAAGCTGTCATCTGTATAAAAATTAAGTATTGCACTATTCTATACCGCTGATAAAGTAAGGAGTGAACTTTAATTTTAGCCAGTAGACTGTTTCTTTCAATATTAAGCGAGCAGCTTTAATCCCTCTCGCCAAAGACGGAACAATGCGATTAAATTTTATATTGTATATTGTACTCGTATTTTTAACTTTATTAAAAATAAACTTGGTGATCTAAATGAGGTACCGTATTTAGCGTATCTCACAAATTCTGTTTCTAAATTTGTATTAACAATATCAAAAGTACCATAACAGTATCTATATATTAATAGGCAAGCATAAAATTTGTAGTCCCTTTTTAACATATTAATGGTGGGAGTAGAGGGTTGAAAATGGTATCATTAGAAAGGTATGGCTAGCTGGAAGGTGCGAATACAAATATTATTTTCTTACGATGTCAAGAAGGTATTTAAAAATACATTTATTTTTTATGCATTTTCCCCCATTTTTCCCTTTTATACACGTATTCCTTTACATTAAAAAATACCTAAAAGTAGAAAGTTGTTAAATCTGACAATTTCATAAAGCTCAAATAAAACCATAGACACAGTAATTTGTATAATGTAGCATCACTATACGCAAGCGAAGTGATGACGTCACTGTCTGTCCATGAAGCCATGAAAAAGATTTTCTATGTTAATCGTGCGTTGGATTTTTTGTAAAACATTATTAAAAAATAACGGAAATTATCTGCCGATTTTAATTCCGATATTTGGGTATAGTTATATTTAAGTTACTGTCTACATGTGTTTGATTGAGTTATTTTTTCTGTAAAATTGATAAAATTTTAATTTAAAATCACAAAACTCCAAAAAAAAAAAAAAAAAAAAAAACTTCCAGTTTCGAATGTAAACATAAACATTTCATTTCAAAGGGTGATATTTAAACAATAAATATTCAACTAATGCTAAATAAAAGGAAAATGGATTTGTTACTAACTGCTGCATATATAAGTAGACGATACGGAAAAAATTCAGATTTCCGTTTTTTGCTGAATTTACATGTTTTGAGCTTTCTTTACGTTTCAATTAACTGAAATTGGCTACTTATTTTTTATTGCTAGCTTTTGTGGATAGAAGCAAGTAGAAGATACATAAAAACTTTTGATTTCCGGTTTTCGATGAATTTACACGTTTTGAGATTTTCTTGCATTTTAATTAAGTGAAATTGACTACTTATTTTTATTTTTTTTAAAGTGGATTTATTATTCTTTCCTCTGCATATATAAGTAGAAAATATAAGATTCAGAAAAGTTTTAGATTTTCGGTTTTCGATAAAGTTACACGTTTTGAAATTTCCCGAACTCAATTCGACCATTTTTGAAAAATATTTTTTTCTGTTCAAACACTGTACTTTATGGAACAATCGAATTAATTTAACAGAATTTGATACTTGGTTGGGCCTTGGTTTGACATGGTACCTATTAGCTTCTGTGCTGTATCACACAACAAGGGGCGTTTTCACGTTGCGGTTTTCTCTCATTTCAGGAAAGGCTAACATCTACAGAGAGAAATAGTTATATTAAGTAAAACTCTGCTGATTCAGTTAGAGTGAATATCGGCAAACAATTGCCGCAGCTGTGTTGCAATTGCATTCCGTTTGGGACAAGGAAATAACTTTGCTTTGCCTCGCTTTGAAAAAAAAAATGGTCAAGTTTCGACCACTGGGCGATACTAGTTGGTCTAAAATTGGATTAACAGTATCATAAAAAATGCTTATTAATATTTGTTTAGGTTTTCTGGTGGATTGACCCTTCAGGGGTCTTACTTATCGATAGAATTCTCTCCGTGAGGAATCTTTTTAAAGTATCCTAATACTTATTTATTATTTACGTATATAATGAGAAAATGGACAGTTGAATTTAGATTTCTTGGGCGGAACCAAATAAAATTTCGTTAAAGTATTTCACTAAATATTGTTAGGGGGCGAAAAATAACTGAGAAATTATCAGACATTATAAAGACTTATATATGTATATATATATATATATATATATATATTTATGTATAAGAGGGCTTTCTAAGAATATTATTAAATATAATTTTTCAATTACATGTACCAAATATGTATTACATTATATCCTTTTGAAAATAGAACACATACAATAATAAAAAAGTATTTCTATCAATTTTAAATGAAAAGTTAATCCAAATCAGTTTGATCTGATTAAAAGTGGGATGATTTTGAGTTTATATCATTTGGGACTTTGCATGTAGAGTAACGCTTTAAAATAACTCATCATTTCATAAAGAATTTAACATACATTATAACATATATTTTAAATATTGAAATTTTTTTCAGATAGTTCTATTTATGCTTTTCCAAAATTTATTGTTTCCGTGTATATATATATATATATATATATAAAAAAAAAAATGGGGAGTGTTTTTGTGTTCACTTCTGAAACTGCCACATATTTAAATTAAAATAATCTAACTTTTAAATATATATATGTGTGTGTGTGTGTGTGTGTGTGTGTGTATACACCCCGCGACAAAAAGATAGGTACAAAGGGTTTTCAAAAAGGGTTCAAAATGGGTTCATAAAGGGTTCATAAAATAACATTATCCAAATTGTGCTTATCATCTATTATTATTATAAAATAACATTATTCCCGGACTAACTTTTGTTTTAAGACTAATTTAGAAAAGTTTTAAGGCTAACATTTTTTTTAATTTAAGACTACACTTCGCGACAAAAAGAGAGGAACAAAGGTTTTTTTTTTTTTAATTTTTCATAAAACAACATTACCTAAATTGTGCTGATCATTTATTATCATAACAAAATATTATCATATCAAAAACATATTAAATATTTGAATCATATTCAAAATATTCGTATTCAAAATAATCATATTCAAAAATTTATAGAAAACCCCTTTGTTTCTATATTTTTGGCGCGGTGTGTAGTCTTAAATTAGAAAAATTTTATTCTTAAGATTTTTCTAAATTAGTCTTAAAAGTAAAATTTGTCCTGGAATAGTGTTATTTTATGATAATAATAAATGATAACCACAGTTTAGGTAATGTTATTTTATGAAAAATCAAAGAAAAAACCTTTTGGTCCTATCTTTTTGTCGCGGGGTGTATACATATATATGTGTGTGTGTGTGTGTATTTTATTCAAAATTATCGCATTAAGGTGAATAAATCTACATTAAATATACTTAAGTTAACTTTACTAATTATTTTATAACTAATTATTTACTAATTATTTACTAATTATTTATTACTAATTTTCGTTATTTATGTTTTAGCAGAACTTTGAATAAAATTTCAGCCTATGATACACTTACAAATGTTTATATATAAAATATGGTACTCATCAGTTCGTAAAATTATGTTTTTTCAAAAAAGATATAGTAAGAGGAATCGATGTTCTTGGCTCTGACAGAATTGCAGGTGGTCAATCAATGATGGATAACAAAAGGCGTTATGTTCTGAAAGAGAAATATACGCATAATATCAGTAACGTTTATATGTTTTAAAGCATCACTCTATATGTATATATATATATATATATATATATATATATATATGCATTATAAAATAATATTAAGTGATATTGTTTACATAGATAAAGTTGTATTAAAAAAAAAAAAAAAAAAAAAAAAAAAAAAAACTTAATGTGTGTTATAATATATGTGAAAATTTTATGAAAATATATCATTAAAAATTCAGCATTTTAAAAAGTTCCATAATCTGTACAATAATAGTAAATACAAACAACATATCACGTAAAATGCACACACACACAAAAAAAAAAACACACACACACGCATACACACACACACGCATACACACACACACACACACAAAATATGATTTCTCTCTCTCTCTCTCTCTCTCTCTATATATATATATATATATATATATATATATATATATATATATTTACGAAATTAATTATATCTTTATATGATTTTATATGATGATTATTTAGGATATGTGAAATACATTCAATAAACAAACACAAAACATGATTTCTATAAAGGATTTTTAAAAATTACGATAGTAATTATATCTTTATTAGTCACGTATGCATAGTGATTACTTAGGATAGTTATTTTCATTTTTATTACATAGCCAGATTAGTCAAATATTTAAAACATAAACAATATTTTTAAGTGGAAATTGTTTAAATTTATTAGTTAATATTTTATCATCTCAAAAAAAAAAAAAAAAATTCGTTTTTTACGGGAATGAAATCTCGAATGAGAATCTCCTAAAATCACATATTTACTTTAAGGCACATGTAACATTTTCTTTTTTCTTCCTTTCCTTTCTTTTCTTTTTTTTTTTTTTTTTTACAAATATATATATATATTTATACATCTTGAATAATAAGGGCAATGATACCATTTTTTTTTCTATATTCTACTTGGAAATATAGTATTTCAAGAAATATAAATGTTGAATTCCTTTGATTTTTATACAAAGAATTCACAAAGTTAGGGGTTACGAAGAATTTTATTTTAAAAATAAATAAATAAAGTAAATAAAGTAAAACTAAATAAATAAATTAAATTAAATAGCCCCGAGAAAATATATACTTAAATTTGAAAACCCGTGTACTCATTTTTGAGTATATTGACATGCCAATACACATTGATATTGGGATTCTTATAGGTCAACCCCATTTTTGAGGATGTCAATATGTTCAAAAATGAGTACATGGTTTTTCAAATTTAAGTACATATTGTCTCGAACTATTTTGAGACAATATATACATATTTTTAAGAAACTATTTCTTACAGTGTACTTTCTTATATCATGCATTCAGTACTTTCATATATCATCATACTTATATCGTGCATTCATGCTTTCTTATATCATGCATTCATATGTCATTTAATTTTTTTTTTTTTTTTTTTCATAAATAATTTCTTAAAGAGAACGTATGCCATCATTTATTGTAAAAACGTTTTAAGTCGGGATAAATTTGCAATACCGTGCCATTACTTCATTGAATTATATTCTTTTTATGTATTTTGTTTTAAGGTTTTCTTTTCTTTTTTTCTTTTCTTTTTTTTTTTTCTTTTTAACGAAAATAATGATTTTTGATGAAGGCTATCGATCTCAAAGTTACGTTTGTCCCAAAATGTTTATTTTTTGGAAAAAACAATTAGAAATTAATTCATATTATATTTAATATATCAGGTAGCTTTTGTAATTTCCGAATATAAATGAAATAAAATAAGAGAAAACCGCTGGATATACAGCTTTCAATAAGATGGCATTAAAAAAAATTGCATTAAATTATTATGTTCGTCTCAATGAAATGATCCCATAGAAGTAATTTAACCTTCTTATGTGAAAAGTGTTATATCTAAATCAACGTAAAATACGTCTTTTTTTTTTTTTACTTTAAATTTGAGTTTAAAGTTTAAACTCCTAATACATAATTTTGCTTAACAAAAAACATAAAAATGTCAAATTGAACTTTTCATAACATATTTCCTTTCATAAAACTAATCCCTTTGCACTGACATTCGATCTGAAATCAGAATCTGCTGAAATCGCACGTTCACTTTAAAAACACATTGAACACGAAATTTTGAAACAATTATATATATATATATATATATATATATATATATATATATATATATATATATCTTGAATAGTATGAGCAATAATACTCTTGTTTTTTCAAACTTGAAAATGGGGTATTTCCATGAATATAAATATTGAATTTCTTTGACTTTATAATATATATATATATATATATATATGTGTGTGTGTGTGTGTGTGTGTGTGTGTGTGTGTGTGTGTGTGTGCCCTTGGAAATTTGAATTATAAAATAATAATAATAATAATAATAAAACAATATAAAATAAAAGAACAAAATAATAAAAAACGAAAACAAGATCATTTGTATTTATTTATGCTAAACTATCATTTTGTCCATAAATAAATAAGTATTTCAGAGGAAAATTTCTCAGAGAAAACGTGTTCCTTTATTAGTTGTAAAAACGTCATTTTAATTCGCAAGAAACCATTGCTTATATCGTTTTTTCTCTTTTTTCCCTTAAATTTTATGACATTTTATTTATTTTATTATTTATTTTGCACCAATAAATAATTAAATAAGTAAATAAGTAAAATAAACTAGTGGATCTGCAGATCAGGAGCCTCAACGTCCTATTTGCATCAGACATTTTTCAATAGGTCATTTTTATTTATTTCTTATTATATAACAGCATATATTGATTCGATCGACTTATTACCATAATCAGATACATTCCTGAGGGGGGCTGCCGCCCCCCTCAACCCCCCGCTGTATCTCTCTTTCTATACCTATTTGTATATCATATAAAGTGTTACGGAATTGTAAATAATTGCATTTATTTTTGTATAAATTGTTTCAAAGACGCTTAGTAAGTCGATAAAATGCTAATTTTGTGCATTTCTAGTCGTTTTAGCGTTCAAATAGCCTAATTTCCTTTTAAAAACGAATTGAAAAGCTCCAATAAGGGAAGAAATGGATTTGGCGCCAAATTTGGCGACTGTTTCTCTCCTTGGCGATTTTTTTGGCGACCTATTCGAGAAAATCCTTATTAGGGATATACCAAATATGGAAGCTCTAATCTCATTGGCTGATGAGATACGATAATTTTCCAGAACAGTCTGTGTTCGATAGAATAGTATAAAAGGAGCATTTTTTTAGCCAAGGCTTCTAATCTCAGATCTGTGTCGATTTCGTCAAATGCTTGCTTTGCTTAGAGCCTCTTTAAATGAGACTTGCTTTATGTGTTATTGCTAAACAGTTTGTACTGTTGTTTTGCAGTTAACGGCTGTTGTTTAAGCTATGTTTACTGGTTGAATTGAAGCTGATACTTGGTTTATAGACATGTATTCTTCTGGAACTTTCTGTGAATAAATCACTGAATTTTAGCAAGTTTCGCCTTTCATTCTCGGACAACTTACAAACCCCCAAGTACGCAACAATATGCATTCTTAATAAACGACGGTCTTGTATTATTTCCCGGAAATTCATAAATACCGAATTTCATACAAAAAAAAATTACATAGCATATCGGAAATATTTTGCGTAACATTTAAACTAATTATCAATTCTATGCCCACAATTTTCAACATGAAAACAGGCTTTTAAAATTCTAATAAAATTTCATTATATTTGATGGGGTGTAATCATGTTAAAATACACTTTTAAGAAATACCGACTATACACCATAAAAGTACGAAATTCCTTTATATATCCCGGAAAAGTAGCCACAGTCATTATAAACGCCAATAATAAGAATAAATCTAATTAATTATAACTCAATAATCTTTCAAACTAATTTGACATCATTTGGATGATTACAGTACATACTCGGAATTACTTTGTGTGGTCCCATAAATTATTTAGTCTATACATAACTTTTTTTTAGAGTAAACATGATTTTAAGCATCTTTATAATGTATGTTAACTTTATTAAGTTCAATTCAGCATAAACGCATTTAAGTGCGCGCTTAAATTAAAAATTCGTCCATAGGCTCTAATGTTACGAAATTCTTTCGTGTGTCTTTGTAAACGAACCATAAACATTGTATACACCAGTAAAAACTATTCAGCTTATTTTGCGTTTAAAATTAATAATTGTTCCAAATTTAACATCGTTTGGATGACTAAGTGCCATTGTCAGAACACTTTTGTAAGGTCCTGTACATTAATTAGAAAGCTTAAGAGCACATATTTTCTTCAAGCAACATAAGTTTAAGCATCTTACTCACGTACTCTAGTTTCATTTTCTTCATTGCAAAGTAATGATATTAAAATGCGTTTAAACGAAATTCACCCCATACGCCGTAATGTTAAGAATTTTGGCGTGTCCCTGTACACAGTTTATAAAAAATATAGCAATAAAAATTATACAGCTACTTATATGGAAAGCTCTAATGTGTGCGCCAATTTGCAAGTCAATCGAAGGATTTTTGCGGCCGCTATTGCGGTACATACAAATTCTTCCCATAGGCCGTAAGGATAAGCAAAATTTTGGCGTGTCCCTGTACACGAACAACAAAGGGAATACACACCTAACACTATACAGCTAATTCCGTTCGGCTCGTGAATATGTGTACCAAATTGCAAGTCTATAGCGTTATTTTTGGGGCCGCTATCGCGGTACATACAAATTCTTCACATAGGCCGTAATGATAAAAAAAACTTTGGTGTGTCCCTGTACACGAACTACAAATGGAATGCACACCCAAAACTATACAGCTAATTTCGTGGGGATCATGAACATGTGTACAAAGTTTCAAGTCAATAGCGTGGTTTTTACGGCCGCTATCGCACGACAGACAGACAGACAGACGGACGGACCGACGGAACCCAAAATCCTTTTGAGTCTCAACAGAGGGCCTCCACTGACGTTTCGGCAAAAATTGAAGTCAATAGCTTGATTTTTGCGGCGGCTATCGCGGTACATACAGATTCTTCCCACAGGCCGTAATGATAGAAAATCTTTGGCGTGTCCCTGTACACGAACTACAAATGGAATACACACCTAAAACTATACAGCTGATTCCATTGGGCCCATGAACATGTGTACCAAATTGCAAGTCAATAGCGTGATTTTTGTGGCCGCTATCGCGGTACATAGAAATTCCTCCCATAGGCCGTAATGATAGGAAAAACTTTGGCGTGTCCCTGTACATGAATTACAAATGGAATACACAGCCAAAACCATACAGCTGATTTCGTGGGACGCATGAACACGTGTACCAAATTGCAAGTCAATAGCGTGATTTTTGTGGCCGCTATCGTGATACATACTAATTCCTCCCATAGGCCGTAATGATAAGAAAAACTTTGGCGTGTCCCTGTATACGAACTACAAATGGAGTACATACCAAAAACTGTACAGCTGATTTCGTGGGGCTCATGAACACGTGTACCAAATTTCAAGTCAATAGCGCTATTTTTGCGGCCACTATCGCGATACATACAAATTCCTCCCATAGGCCGTAATGATAAGAAAAATTTTGGCGTGTCCCTGTATACGAACTACAAATGGAGTACATACCAAAAACTATACAGCTGATTTCGTGGGGCTCATGAACACGTGTACCAAATTTCAAGTCAATAGCGCTATTTTTGCGGCCGCTATCGCGCGACAGACAAACAGACAGACAGACAGACAGACAGACAGACACAGCCCAAAACCGTTTTGAGTCTCAACAGAGGGCCTCCACTGACGTTTCGGCAACTAGTGGATCTGCAGATCAGGAGCCTCAACGTCCTACTTGCTTCAAACATTTTTCAACATGTCATTTTTATTTATTTCTTATTATATAATAGTATATATTGATTCGATCGACTTATTACCATAATCAGATACATTCCTGAGGGGGGCTGCCGCCCCCCTCAACCCCCCGCTGTATCTCTCTTTCTAAACCTATTTGTATAGATAAACCTATTTGTATAAAGTGTTACGAAATTGTAAATAATTGCATTTATTTTTGTATAAATTTTTTCAAAGAGGCTTAGTAAGTCGATAAACTGCTAATTTTGTGCATTTCTAGTCGTTTTAGCGTTAAAATAGCCTAATTTTCCTTTAAAAACGAATTGAAAAGCTCCAATAAGGGAAGAAATGGATTTGGCGCCAAATGTTGCGACTGTTTCCCTCCTTGGCGATTTTTTTGGCGACCTTGGCGAGAAAATCCTTATTAGGGATATACCAAATATGGAAGCTCTAATCTCATTGGCTGATGAGATACGATAATTTTCCAGAACAGTCTATGTTCGATAGAATAGTATAAAAGGAGCATTTTTTTAGCCAAGGCTTCCAATATCAGATCTGTGTCGGTTTCGTCAAATGCTTGCTTTGCTTTGAGCCTCTTTGAATGAGACTTGCTTTATGTGTTATTGCTAAACAGTTTGTACTGTTGTTTTGCTGTTAACGGCTGTTGTTTAAGCTATGTTTACTGGTTGAATTAAAGCTGATACTTGGTTTATAGACATGTATTCTTCTGGAACTTTCTGTGAATAAATCACTGAATTTTTGCAAGTTTCGCCTTTCATTCTCGGACAACTTACAAACCCCCAAGTACGCAACAATATGCATTCTTATTAAACGACGGTCTTGTATTATTTCCCGGAAATTCATAAATACCGAATTTCATACAAAAAAAATTACATAGCATATCGAAAATATTTTGCGTAACCTTTAAACTAATTATCAATTCTATGCCCACAATTTTCAACATGAAAACAGGCTTTTAAAATTCTAATAAAATTTCATTATATTTGATGGGGTCTAACCATGTTAAAATACACTTTTAAGAAATACCGACTATACACCATAAAAGTACGAAATTCCTTTATGTATCCCGGAAAAGTAACCACAGTCATTATAAACGCCAATAATAAGAATAAATCTAATTAATTATAACTCATTAATCTTTCAAACTAATTTGACATCATTTGGATGATTACAGTACATACTCGGAATTATTTTGTGTGGTCCCATAAACTATTTAGTCTATACATAACCTTTTTTTAGAGTAAACATGATTTTAAGCATCTTTATAATGTATGTTAACTTTATTAAGTTCAATTCAGCATAAACGCATTAAAGTGCGCGCTTAAATTAAAAATTCGCCCATAGGCTCTAATGTTACGAAATTCTTTCGTGTGTCTTTGTAAACGATCCATAAACATTGTATGCACCAGTAAAAACTATTCAGCTTATTTTGCGTTTAAAATTAATAATTGTTCCAAATTTAACATCGTTTGGATGACTAAGTGACATTGTCAGAACACTTTTGTAAGGTCCTGTACATTAATTAGAAAGCTTAAGAGCACATATTTTCTTCAAGCAACATAAGTTTAAGCATCTTACTCACGTACTCTAGTTTCATTTTCTTCATTGCAAAGTAATGATATTAAAATGCGTTTAAACGAAATTCACCCCATACGCCGTAATGTTAAGAATTTTGGCGTGTCCCTGTACACAGTTTATAAAAAATATAGCAATGAAAATTATACAGCTACTTATATGGAAAGCTAGAATGTGTGCGCCAATTTGCAAGTCAATCGAAGGATTTTTGCGGCCGCTATGGCGGTACATACAAATTCTTCCTATAGGCCGTAAGGATAAGAAAAATTTTGGCGTGTCCCTGTACACGAACAACAAAGGGAATGCACACCTAACACTATACAGCTAATTCCGTTGGGCTCGTGAATATGTGTACCAAATTGCAAGTGTAAAGCGTTATTTTTGGGGCCGCTATCGCGGTACATACAAATTCTTCCCATAGGCCGTAAAGATAAAAAAAACTTTGGCGTGTCCCTGTACACGAACTACAAATGGAATGCACACCCAAAACTATACAGCTAATTTCGTGGGGATCATGAACATGCATACAAAGTTTCAAGTCAATAGCGTGGTTTTTACGGCCGCTATCGCACGACAGACAGACAGACAGACAGACGGACGGATCGACGGACGGACCGACGGAACCCAAAATCCTTTTGAGTCTCAACAGAGGGCCTCCACTAACGTTTCGGCAAAAATTGAAGTCAATAGCTTGATTTTTGCGGCGGCTATCGCGGTACATACAGATTCTTCCCATAGGCCGTAATGATAGAAAATATTTGGCGTGTCCCTGTACACGAACTACAAATGGAATACACACCTAAAACTATACAGCTGATTCCGTTGGGCTTATGAACATGTGTACTAAATTGCAAGTCGAAAGCGTGATTTTTGTGGCTGCTATCGCGGTACATACAATTTCCTCCCGTAGGCCGTAATGATAAGAAAAACTTTGGCGTGTCCCTGTACACGAATTGCAAATGGAATACACACCCAAAACTATACAGCTGATTTCGTGGGGCACATGAACACGTGTACCAAATTGCAAGTCAATAGCGTGATTTTTGTGGCCGCTATCGCTATACATACAAATTCCTCCCATAGGCCGTAATGATAAGAAAAATTTTGGCGTGTCCCTGTACACGAACTACAAATGGAGTATATACCAAAAACTATACAGCTGATTTCGTGGGGCTCATGAACACGTGTACCAAATTTCAAGTCAATAGCGCTATTTTTGCGGCCGCTATCGCGCGACAGACAAACAGACAGACAGACAGACAGACAGACACAGCCCAAAACCGTTTTGAGTCTCAACAGAGGGCCTCCACTGACGTTTCGGCAATAAATAAACAAATAATGGATTTCGTAACTCAATATTTTTTATTATGATCTCTATGTTACATTTGTTGTAAAGCACTCAAAATTAATTCCAAATTTTATATTCCAAATATTTTTTTGTTTTAATTTCTGAATGTATTGTTAAAAAAAAATGCAGCGTTTAGTGTGATTACAATTAAGATAATTGTTTTAAGTTATTTTAAATATTAAGTTCGTCACGATGCAATGAACCTGCAGAATTTGTCTGACATGTTATTCCGCCAAAAATATTTTTCGCTAACAGGTCCTTTGCCAAAAAGTAAATAAGCAGTTTTCATTACTTTGATATTAAAAAGAAATAAATTTATTTTACAGGAATAAATATCCATATGATAGGCTGCCATATCTCGGAGAGCAAATAGTTTTGATCATTTTATGGAAAGTTATTGATTAAGAAATTAAGAACATAGAAATCGATCTTACTGATTGGTATTTCTGAGAAGTAAAAAAGAAAAAAATGAGAATGGCAAAAATCATCACGCAAACTAATATAGTACGATATGCCTTTTTTAAGAACTCATCTACCAGTGTTTTTCAACAATGTATTTTTATTTATGTTTTAAGTAATTTTTCATAAAGAAAAACTATTGCCTGGTAATAGTCGTGGGAGAGAAAATAAATTAATTAATTAATTAAAAATTAAAAAAGCGTGCGAATCCGGTCAAAGTAAACTGCTTTAAAATTTTCGACTAAGTATTGAAAAGTCCCATTCTAATGCTTTTAAAAACTATATCGTAGTATGTAAAATGTCTGGTACTGAACCACAATATTCATTATCATTTGTTTTTAATAAAGTATATACATAATTTTAACGGGTAATATTGTTTCTAACTGCAATATATTTTGAATTACCACTACTAACAATACTAATAACAAGGGGAAGAAGAAGAAGCATGCAAAACATTTCTAAGTTAATTCCTAACAGTCAATTTACAAAACAAATAAATAATTTTGTTTTTCTCTTTTAACACCACTGGTGTAGTATGCAAGAATGGTCAATTGTCCAATCCCAATACCACCTCTCTTAGTATTATTTATAAGACATCGGAAGTAAAATAATTTTCTAAATCCTCATACGAAATTGCTTTTGGGTGTGGTCTAATTCTAAGAAGTGGTTCAATGGAAATTATAAATGTATATATATATATATATATATGTAATATTTATTTCAGTATTTTGAACGCTAATTCTAAATAATAAACTCAGTATTCCGAAGAAAATATAAATTTAAAAAATATTCAATTTTGTTATTATTATTTTTAGTAGTAGACGTAGTAGTATTTGGAAAGCTCTTGGAATAATATACGGCGAAATTTCATGCTGATAAATTTTAACTACATTATACAGCACTATATAAACTAAAATACACATATATCTCTTATAAACACATATGCATATTTAATGTAGAATATCCTATAAAAATCACTCACTTTCCTATTAAAAGAGCCACATTAAATATTGGAATATATTAGTGACTATGCTAGGAAGTTCATTTGATATGATGCTATGCATTTCTATAACTGTACTAAATTGAAATACATTATATGGTGTGTATAAAATTTTCCAATAACATATAAGTGACCACGGAAAATTAAATTAATGTATCATTTTTTATTGGATTTATTTAATGAATCTACTTCTTAAGTAATAATTCGTAAAGGGAAAATGCTTAGAAATAATATTTTTTTTTTTCTTATATGAAAAGAAAACTATATTTTAGGGGGACGAGTTTTGGACATTACATTTTATTATTTTTTATAATTTTGATACCCTCTTATTCTGCAAAATACGATTAAACTTGTTAGTACATATGTATGTTAACAAGAAAGGAAAAATTTCTATTTTGAAGATTATATGAGAATGACGCGTGAAAGTTTTAACTAATATCGGCATGTTTAATTTTTTTTTTTTCTCAGCGTGGGTTTAATACATGAACGGGAGATTAAGGGGCAGGGAGTTGGTTACCTCTCCAACAGAAATATAAGACAATTTTTTTATCTATGATTTGCAAGTTAAAAAAAGTAGCGTAAGTTCGTCAGCGGGTTATTTTATTTTAAGCAGTGACTTATACATAAAAAACACAGTTTTAAAATTTTATATTTATACTTTTATTATGATTAAGAAAGATTTACAGTATTTAGATATATACAAGAATATATTACTGTAATTCTGCTTCTGTAAAAATATACTATCTGGGGATAACATATACTGGTTTTCATAATTCTAAGGGAACCTGTTTTTCTATATTAACTAAACATTGAACACTATTGTTTAAACAAATATATTTTTTATTAATTTGAATTTCATTAATAGACGATATTTAAAAAGTTTTATCGTTTTTCTAACTTATAAAAACTTTAAATACGGTCAAGAAAAGATTTTTCAGGTGTCACAATTATAAGGACAGCTCAAATCCTAATATATTTTTTTTTCAGTTATTCGTTAAATTAATATTTTATGGGGTCTCTTTTTAGGGTGAAACAGTCAGGCATTCTCTCTGGTATATATATATATATATATATATATATATTAGGTCTTTGCATAAATTCGTGCAGTTTTTTATTGCTTCATTTCATAAAAATACATCAAATCAAATGACAATTTTTAATCAAAATACGCTTTTTTCGGGTAACAAATGTATACCACGGCGATAGAAGCTCTCGTCTTTCTAGGCAATAAAATGATCCGCGTCCGCACGAACTTTTGCAATGACCTAATATATAGATATATATTAATATTCAGTTTCATTACCATGTCATACACCATAGATGATATTCTGAATATATTTAAATTATTTAAATTTGCTTTCCAATTGCATGCACTTTTCTAATATGATACGTTAAGGTTTTTTCGACTTTTAGGCTTATATATGAAAATTGAAGGCTTATATATGAATTAATCTAGAGCGGTAGTTAACAAATTCGCATGTCAACTGTAATTTATCCGCTAGTAAGTTAAATAAAACGAAAAAATTTTGATTGTCCCTATAATTATAAACATCTAAAAACGTGGAGAAAAAAAATATTTTGCATTATTTTTTATTAATTTTGTTTCATATTAAAAAAATTATAACAGTTTTCGTTTTTATAATACTAGATATATTAAATGCACTTAGTATAATATTGTTCACAATTATTTTTACATTAGTTATTTCAAAACATATAGTGTCCTTATAAATATGAGAAGAAATTTTTTATCATACTTATATACAGAATTTAATAGCACAGGACAATTGGTTTAAAGCAATTATTCGTTTTGAAGTAATAAAACTTGAACTTTAAAGCGCAGTAATTTTAAGGCCTATAAGAATATTTTTTGATTTATATTTTACAAAATGAATTTATTACCCAAAAAATAAAATATACGAAGAATCTAAAAATTTTTATTAAGTTATCTTGTATTAAGAAGTTGAAATAAGATCATACAAACTGTCAAAAGGACGTGAGATATTATTTAATTACGAGATATGCATTATCTATCTGTATAATATTTATCACAGAGAAGATTTATATCTTCATTATAAAAATTGTTTTTATTAGTTTCGATAATGTTTATTTTAATCTCTGATAGTAAACATTTACACTGAAAGAAAATTTGCAGATTGAAGTCTCTTCACTTTTTATTCATTAAGATGCACATCTCGCATTCTGTAACGATATTAAGCGAATTCATTTTTTTCTTTTGCTGTTTCGCTTTTCGAAATTACATTTCTTTTAAAAGAAATATTTAAATTATATTAAAGATATTTTATTTCACCTGTATTTCAAAAATTTTAAGTTGATAATGAAATTTGTTTCAAAAATTTTATTTTATGAGTTTTTAAAGGGAAAAAAATATAATGTTTGCATTTTTTTTTTTTTTTTTTTTTTTTTACTAACGATGCACTTTTAAAAGCATGGTATTTTAGAAAAAAAATCTTAACTGAAAGTTATCAATAAAAATAATTTAAACTAGTATTAAAAGAATGTACTGAAAAAATAATACTCAAATAAATACCAAATTTCTGAATACATTAAACTAAATTTAAATTACTTCTATTATAAAATTTCGCAAAATATTTAAATACTTTTAACTCAAAAGTTAAGAATTTTTCTTTTAAGAATGGTCAACTAATGAAAGATGGTAAATGAAAAGTCTATAGTGGCTGTTGCAGCAGTGTTCAAATAATACCTTTAGGATTTGTCGAAGTGGGGTAAGAGTGTCTCCAAACCACTTCTATGCGTCAGTCCTAGATGATCACCTGGTTTCCAAATGCGTGGCTCTAATGCGTCATCAAACCGCAATTTGTTTAAAAATGTATAAAAGTTATTTAAAAGGAAACA
This sequence comes from Salticus scenicus, assembly GCA_963930645.1. NCBI lineage: Eukaryota > Metazoa > Arthropoda > Arachnida > Araneae > Salticidae > Salticus > Salticus scenicus. The sequence continues at coordinate 282,818,556 of OZ005649.1, read as the reverse complement.
TTTATGTTTACATTTATTGAAATTTATTTTTCCGACTGAGTGAAAATAATGCCTGGACCGGAAGTCGAACCCCAGATCTTTGACATACAAGGTCAAGGCTCTACTAATTGAGCTATCCAGGCCGACAACCGTCGGACATTACTCACTCAGACAACCTTTAGGCAGAAAACATCTGGTCTATCATGTAGATAGCTCGACAGAAATAAGCCGCAGGTAAAGGAAAACACCATTAAACAAAGGGAGAAAGAATTACAATATATTAAAATCACACAATCAACAGATTGGGAAGAAAATCATATTTATTGAAATTTATTTTTCCGACTGAGTGGAAATAATGCTTGGACCGGGAGTCGAACCCCAGATCTGTGACCTTAATCAACCTTCATCATCAACATCCTTTCGTTATTTACCGTGCAAGTTTTCAAAGTCGGATCGATGAATATAAGTGGGTTTTTTAGTAAAATATCTAGATGTCGCATTTTAAACACCATCCAAACTTTCATTTTCATTTTTTTTTTTTTTACACTTAGAAAATGTTATAATGATCGAAAGAAATTGCAATTCAATAGAGACATATTGGGCAAATATGGCGGTCGAGGTAATACTTCCCAAAAAAATTATTTCTTTTTCCATGATTCATTTTGCGCAGTGTGGTCTTGCATTATCATGTGGCAGAATAATGCCTTTTATATTGACAATCGCTGGGTACTTTTCATTTAAAGATTGTTTTATTCAAATTGTTCCTATTAAAGGTCTGCATTCACATTTTATCCAGATTTTAGCCCTTCAAAATTATAAACCCCGCGAATACTCCACCAAATATATACAGCCGTCATTTTGGGTTGCAAACCTTACTTAACTGAACTGTGTCAGTGCTGCCAGATTGAGGGAAATTTTTATTTAATAGCCACCACTAAATTTTAATTGAAATGGTTTGCTAACCGTTTGGAAACATTTTTTACAGAAATCGTCTATGTAATTAGGTAACCGTTACAAGTAAAATTTAACGGTGGATGTTGAATAAAAATTTCCCTCAAATCTGGCAGCACTGAACTGTGTGGCGATTCATTCGGAGAGATACACTGCCTTTTACTTTCTGGATTATCATAGAGGACCCATTTTTTCCTCTCTAGTGACCAAGCGATCAAAACATGTATCTGTATTGGGCAACTAAAAAAAATAAATGGCTTTTTTTTTTTTTTTTTTTTTTTTTTTAACTTTTCTTTGGACAGTGTATGTGACAGCCAAGCAATTGTTAACTTACTTTCCAATCTGCTGCAAATGTTCTTGAGTGGTCGACCAAGGATGGTCATGAGTTTTGGCAGTTACTCGATTGTCTGACACGGATTTACTTTCATTTACGTCCTTAAAATGACGTTGTCTAAAATGTTTGGTCTTACTGATCAGTACGAGTCGGAAAGATCAAAATCAACAGATTTGAACGTAGAAAACCACTGCTGCACAATTTACGAACGCTTAATGCACTCCGATAAGTATCGTAAATGTTTTCGGTAGCAATCATTACGTTAGTCTTTTTTCGAAACTTAAAAAGCCTATAATGTCGGATATGTACATTTTCTGGTATTTGGATGGTCATTTCACCATTGCAGACAAAAAATAAATACATAAATAAATAAGCTTTAATTATTTACGAGTAAACAGCTCACTCTAGCCTTGAAATATTTTCGAAAGAAGTTTAAGAATACAATAAGCTGATAAAAGACAATCGAATATCGACATGCGCAAAAACAATATTACTTTCCGGTACCCCTAATATATGTATGTATGTTAAACTAAATATGTATTATAATTAAAGTTTTACAGACGATATACAGTGTGTCCCATAATTTTGTAGAACTTTAAAAATTCCTAACTGTTGAAGGAAATAGTAAATTTTAACGAGGTTTGCGGAAAAGATATTTTCATGTAGGGCAATTTTTTTTTTTTTAAACTTAATATTTTCGTCGATAGAGTGCACTGTACTCAAGCAAATTACAAATTTTCAAGAAAAAGTATATTTATTTCTATGAAAATGTATACAGACATATAAATCATATTCCATGTGTTAATCATTACTACAAATTACAGTTTACAAACAAGTAACAACACCGATAATTATAGCTTCAGTCAGTTGTTCTTAGCTAACATAAAACATCTTCACCAATAACACGCTAGCCACTAAGCCAGTATCGTAGTTAAATCTTCATGTATGCACAAGTAGGAAGCAAATAAGGAAATAATATGAGTTTATCGTAAAACTGTACAATTTATAGGACTCTGATTTGCATATTTCTCGTTACTCGCCCATACATCGCCCTCTATCGACGAAAAATTTAACTATTTTACTTTTAAAAAAAATTAAAAAAACAATCCCCTTTCACGAGAATAACTTTTCGCAAACTGCATTTAATACTATCATTTCCTTATTTTAATTTATTTTATTTTAATATAAATTTTTAAAATGTTTGCATACTTACGGGTCACCTGGTATGATATTTTTTCGCAATATAATGATCAAAATCTAGAAACCAAATGTTAAATTATCAGTACATCAGAAAATTTGAAAATGTTAATAAATAAAGAAAAAAATTACAATGAAATTTCTCCCCAAAATCGGTTATATCATTATCAAGGGCAATTATAGCAGTAATTAAAAATATAGTGAGTTGTTTCTGAGACAATAATGTATGAGATCATAAAAAAAAATAATAATAATATCGTTTTTGAACTTATCTTAGATTTCAACAACTATTTAAAAAGTTTGTAATAAGTGAAACGTAAGACCTCACGCATGATTTTGTATGTTAATTTAATTGAAACAAGAATAATGCAAAATGATTTGATACAGACAATTTTCATTTTCATAGAGAAAGAAATATTTAACATTGTTAGCAGATGAATTGGGGAAAAGATTTTTGTTGTTTTCAGATTGTACTGTCTAGACTGTATTGTTAGATATCAGGATATGAAAAAGAACTTCACAATCTGATGGAAATTACATTTACTAACCTATCTATGCATATATATATATATATATATATATATATATATATATATTGGTGAAGTAATAGCATTTGCTGTTACATACGTAATATATTAACATGTTTTTTATAACAAAAAGAAAAATGTGTGCATTGTTGACCGAAATATATTTGTAAGAAAAAAAAAACAAAACTAATATATATTTACTTAATACTCATTTCCCAACAATGAAATAAATTTATTAATTTGCATGCAAGAAATGAATTTATTTTAGTATTTTAAATCGACCTTTATTTTGAACTTCGATATTAAATAATTAGAGCGAAAAAATGTCTAATTAAATAACTATGTCTATTTATTTATTTTCATATTTTATATGTGCATCTTTCCTTCCGTTTAATCTATTAAAGAAAAGAAAAAACTTTCCATTTGAGGATATTTTTATATCTAAGGATGTATTTAAATGAAATGAAAATGAAAATGAAAATGGCATCGCTAAAATTAGTCTTAGATTTCTTAAATAGATAACCTAATGTGTTTAAAATTTAAAGAGTAGTTTATGATATATATTAAAAATTGTTTCCTGATTTTAAGTGGAGTAATATCAGGAAAGGTAAAATTATCTTACAAATATCTGGTGGAATGATACTTCAATGAAATTAGAAAAAAAAAAAAAAAAAGAAAAAAAAGAAAAAGAAAGAAAGTTTAACCATAGGTTAGATACAGATAACTAATAAATATTATAGAAACTTTAATTTAAATTTTTATAAATTTTACAAAAAATATATATTTACTATAAGAATGGTTAAGTACATTTCTCTTGGAAATGAATGATTGAAAATGAAACATTTATATATAATTACGGAGTCTTATTAATGAAGAGTTAAAGGACATAATATATATATATATTAAATATTCTTATTAAATAGAAATGTGACCGGAGACTATGTCGAGGAGTTTATAAACTCCACTAACTTAGAACTTGTGTGTAGCGAGAAAGACCCCATACCTTCCTTCACTACAGTGGCGCCTCTAGCAACCCAGACTTACTACTGGTCTCCGCTGACTTATACATAAACTCCACTAACTTAGAACTTGTGTGTAGCGAGAAAGACCCCATACCTTCCTTCACTACAGTGGCGCCTCTAGCAACCCAGACTTACTACTGGTATCCGCTGACTTATACGATCGGACTCATAGAACTGTTTTAGAGGACTGCGACAGCGGCCAGCGTATGGTTTTTACTGATATTCTTGTGTCGTGGGAAAAAGATAGACCCTCGCCCTAGTGTAACTTAACATGGATATATTTTCCAATATAGAAAATCATTGCTGTGTTTAGAAAATAATTTGAATTGAACTTAGTCCCAATAACAGAAAGGTACCAAATTTGTAAATATATTTTTTTATTTAGTTTTTAATCGCAAATAAAACATGAGCTAAAATAAATGTCGAGTGTATTATTATTTAAATACCCGAAAAATTGTTGGAATCAACAAAAGAAAAAGTGCCGATTTTTATTTGTTTTTCTTTTACTTAATATAATTTTAAAATAAATTATTTTTGCTTTGTTATAGTTTTGTTTTATTTATTTATTCATTTACTTTTTATTATTATTTTTATCATTAGAATTATTTTGTGAACGTATAGCTTATACATGTGGCGTTTTTCAAAATACTTTAGTATGAAGCACTACTGCGTTTTCACTTCAATAGGTGCGATTCTCTAATATGCAAATAATAATAATAATAATAATAAAACAAAGATGTGTTTAACGAAAATAAAGAGTAATAAAATTATATATATAGTATCAGGGCGCGAAATTTACGCTCGCCAACTCGCCATTGGCGAGTAGAAATTTTACTGTGGCGAGTAAAATTTCAGTGTAAATGTAGATATAATTTTTACAGTATGCTGTGCTACAATATATAAATAAATAAATAATTATCAATTTAAAAACGCAAAATCAGGCTAATCTTAGGTAAGGTGATCAGACATCCTCTTTTTAAGAGGACAATCTTTTCTGTCAACGCTCTGCCCTCTTAAACGAAAAAAAAAAAAAAAAAAAAAAAAAAAAAATACAGGACTTAAAAGTCCATTTTTATGTTTTTCATCGTCTGATCTCTTTTTTTCAAATTCAGAGGATTTAGTCCTTAATTAAAAAAATTTCGCAAAACTGGGAAGATCAATCGGCTGTATCGAATAATGAACACTAACATTTTTCTTCGTTAGGTTCGTAAAAGAACAACTTTCTAATAAACTTGCCAAAGCATATTATGATTTATGTCTATTCAGATTCTTTAAATCACAAAGAAATAAAATATTCCTTATGTTTACGGTTTCTGATCCAGAACACGGAATCACTATTGAAATTGTCATGAAATCATTAAGAAGGGGATGTTCCGGTAGATACACAGTGGGTTGACATGTGTTCTCACTTTTCCATGAATAACATTCCTCATAAAAATGGGCCCAAAAGTGACCGAGAAGTTCTGTCCTCGAAGCTGGTATTCGTGAGGCGCTGAGTTCGATATCCGGTAGCGCTCGTTGGCTAAGCCGTTACGAGTTTTCTGTGGTTTCCTTCGAAACTAGCGTAAATTTGGGCTAGGACCTCTTAGAAAGACCCCACGGAGGACTCTCCTACTCAGGGCTAGAGCCCTAGTGCAGACAATTGGTGTTAATGATAACACTACCACCACCTCATTAAAATATGCAAAAGTTAGTTGAATTCATTTTATGTCCTCCTGGCAAAAACTTTTTCACAAAGCGACTGTTTTCTTCAATGAACAAAATGTAGACATGTGAAAAAAATCCCCTTTATATACCTACTTTAAAAACTTATTAACTACTAAGACTAATTTAGGTTATATTTGTGAGAGCTTTTCTAAAATGTTGATAAAGAATGCTTCGTTAAAAGAAATCGTTTCATCTGCCGAATATTAATTTTATTTTTCATTTGCCAATTTTATTTTTTCTTTTATGATTATGATTTTAATAAAAAGGATGTCTGCCAACTTTTTTTATGTAATTGCATAAAAGTACCACAGAAAAAAAAAATGTTTGTGTTTATAGAAAAAAATTAATTAAAAAAAAAAATCTTTAATGTTCAGTGACACCTATATAAATTAGGGATTTTTCCTTTCGTATCCGTATATTATTAATTTAAATTAAGGTATACTGATCCAAATTCATCATTTGAGATAAAAATGTTTCCACAGTTTTGTGTAAAATAGCTTTGAATCGGTTTTTTAATCATTTTCATTCAATTTAGTGTCCTCTAAATTGACATTTTCTTCAAAATTGAATGTCTTCTAATTTCTTATAAAATAAGACATTACATTATTTCTCCTCTTTTTCCAATAAAAAATTCTGATCACCTTATACATAAAAAGTAGCGTAAGTTAATAATATTTTGTGGCGAGTGACTTTTTTTTTCAGCGAGTGTAATCTAAGTTGAAATTTCGGGCCCTGTATAGTATTAAACTTTGGGTTAAACTGTGGTGATTGAATTTTTATTTTATATTTCATTAATATGTATAATTTCTTATATTATTATTATTATTATTATTATTATTTATCATAAGCCTCCACATATTCTTATTCATCGTTAACTGTTTCTGTATTTCTAGTTCGGACATTTCCAGAGCTTACAGGAGCTTCAAGCAGTACTTAATTACATATTATAATAATGGATTAGTTTAAATATTTTGTTACAATATACTTTCATTCTTCTTATTATCATTTACCATTTATTATTCTACTATTCTTTTCTTTTTTTTTTTTTTTTCTTTCTTCTAGCTCTTTCAATTTTAAAACAATTTTATTTAACTGTTAAGATGAAAAAGAAAATGTCAGTAAATCGTAAATACACGTAATCTTACGTAAGCTCATGTTAAACAATTTAAATTGGCATGAGAGCTAAAGACGGAAATAAAAAATAATAATATGTTTAAAAACTTATCTGGAAATATCAGTCATTAGGAAACCAATTAGAAAAATCGGTGACAACCAATTAGAAACAACAACTGTTTTGTAAGAACTGATTATTAGCAGTTTCTTCATTTTCTTCCATGTTGGTTTGTGTAAATATCTCTAAAGTCAGTAAAAAACAATATCATATTAAGAAAAAAAAAGTAGTGGAGGGGGGATATTTTTCACTCGTTTTGTTGTTTTACTTTTATTTAAATTGACACTAAACACATCTGCATTGACACTAAGCACAGCTTAGTGTCAGCGTGCATAAATGGTAATTCAAACTTACATAAAAATTGCTTAAACTTGAAAACTTGCTGACAAGAATAGACTCACTTAGGAAGCATAATGTTTTTCCACATCCACTCTCTTAATGTAAGCACAAATATTTATAATTGCTTGATTAAGTACAGTCGGTAACAAAAGTGTCCGAACACTAGCTAAAATTCCTATGTAAAAAAAGTACACTTCGTACGGTTTTGTCAAATAAATCCTTATCGAATCATGTTTTTATGCTGACTAAGAACATGATTCGTCAAGGATTTATTTTGCAAAACCGTATGAAGTGTACTCTTTTTACAAAGGAATTTTTTCTAGTGTTCGGACACTTTTGTTACCGACTGTAGTTTAACTGGAGAAAAATTTCTCATAAACTGAAAATACTGAAAGTCAAGTTAACCGTAAAACTTCCCAACTTCCAAAACCTTGCTCCGAGTACTTATCATACTTCATCCGAAACCAGCACCAAGTAAACGAAACCCGAACGGAATCTTACCATCAATTAGTCGATCTGTCATTGGACAATTTACCTTTCCTCTGAAATCAACGCCTAGAAAGAAAACTCAAATAGACTCCTTACCTTCAACTAACAAAACTCTGCATGGACAAGTTACAATCGGAGAGCAAATGCAGATTCTAGTGAAAATGCATGTCAGAAAAAACTATTATTTCCATCTAAATAAATGATAGAATGTCTAACAATTATTTTAGAATGTACAATAAGAAAATGAGGTACCATTTTTTTTTTTTTTTTTTTTTTCAAGTTTATTTTATTTTATTTTATTTTTTTATAAATGTATAAAACAAGTCATAATGCTACAACCGACACCATCAAATATTCAAAACAAAAAGTATAATAATAATAATAACAATAGCAATAACTTTTTTTTTTTTTAACGTATCTAATTTTTAAACTCAAGTTATTTTTTTGAGATATATTTGCTTTCTAATGTCATATTTAGTGTTTTTGCTATCATATTGTATGATTAATTACATAATTTAAAACTAGAAAATAATAAATCAGCTTAATATTTGAAAAATTTGTTTTTAAATATTTGTGTACACCACTGAACGTACTTAAATACAGATACCCGTTAAAATAGACTATTCTAGGTTAAAATGTATTAAACTTCCAAGCGCATAGACTTTTTATTATATATATATATATATATATATATTCTTTTCTTTTTTTTTTTTTTTTCTTTTTGAAAGGCACATTTTTCATTTTTTTTTCCTGTATAACTTTTCCTTATAACTAACATAATATTTTATGCAATTATTCATGAAAATGCTGAAATTAAATTTCGTTCCATTAAGAAATTGAAATAAAATTAATTCGTACGTCAAAATAAAATAATGTATTCTTTATTCAATTACTATATATTCATTATCTGCCTTTGAAATAAATGTAGTATTTTTCGTAGAAAATTTGTATATTTTCAATATCTAGAAATTTATTATTTTTTTATTAGAAAGTTTTCTCCTGATCTTGGATAGTAAATATTTTTATAGAACGTGAAAAACTGCTGATTGAATTTACTTCGCTTTTTTAATTTTATTAGTTACATTTCTCATGTTCCATTAAAAGTATTAAACAAAATCAAATGCAGTCTTTTTTTTTTTTTTTTCATTTTTCTCTTTTAGTTTGTCATTCGAGATTACTTTCAAGGGGGAAGGAAATAATTTTGGCAGACGTTTCTAATTTCTTAATTCATAACAAAATAAGATTTATAAATTTGAATTTTATATTTGATATCTTTTACTGAAAAAATATTCTTAGTAACACATTTCTCTTGAAAATATCTTATAATCCTATATTTTAAAATTATTATTAATGCAAGCTTGTGACACATTACATAAGTTACAATTTTAATGAAATTTCAAATATTTAATACATAGTTTAAAATAATTTAAGTTTGTAAATATTTCCGCATTAAATCCTTTTTCGTTACATCAATGATCTAAATTTTTCCTCTAAAATTCAGAAATATATTATCGCACATCTAAAAAAATAATAAATTAGTGCATTATACTAATATCGAAGTACAAATATATACAGTAAAATCCCGAAAGTAACCCCCCCCCATCGAATATAACCCCCCCTCCCTTTTCTCGCTGAAAGTGAAATGTCTCCGTTATCCTGAAAGTAACTCGCCCCCTTTTTTTTTTCTCCATCCAACAAAGCTACATCCAATCTTCGGGCGCACTTACGGTACGTCGGAATTGCAAGTTAAGTTTGGCATTGAATTAAGTTTTAATATTTATATATTATTTCTAATTTAACTAATTTTTCATAAAGTGTTGGATGCATGTTATCAATGGAATCATTACGCAGTTTTTTTTAACCTTTCAAGTAAAAAATTACCTTTAATATTTCCTTTTAAGTAAGTACCGTAAAATCCCGAAAGTACTCCCTCCATCGAATATAACCTCCCCTCCCTTTCCTTCATTTTTTTAAGGAATATTGATTATAACCATATAACCCCCCCCCCCCCCAACACACACACACCTGAAATTTATCCGTTTTGCTTTTCAAAAAGGGGAGAGGTACTTTTGGGATTTTACGGTATAGGGAAATGGTAGATGATATGGTATAGTCGTAACATACCTTTATACCTCTGGTGTACGAAGCTACAACCTATCGAAAGTACGTCAAGCATCTTCACTTGGTTTCAAATATAAACAGTACCTCATCTTGCGACAGTGAGAGGAGCGGTTTTTGTGCCATACAACTTCTTTGGTTGTTCAAAATTCAGGCATTTTTAGAGGTAAGTTTTACGAATTTTGTAATCTACTTACGAAGCTATAAAATGAGTGAAAACCTAGTGCCTTTTCCGACAGGGGAGTTGAGTTAGTTAAAAGTGTGATTTCCCCTATAATATTCATACCAACAGGTGTTTGAAGTTGATTTATTCTCCTAAATGACGATTCGAATAATATGGAACACCAACTTGTCCATATTATTTGCAAATTTTTTTAAAACTTGAATGTTATTCATTTTTCAATTCTGTTTATTTTTGACAATAATTTCAATATAAAGTGTTTATATTGTAAATATTTAAGCATTTTCTGTAAAAATACAACCACATTTCATATTATTCTTTAAAAAAATTGATATTCTCTATTTCCCTTCATAACTATTCTATATTACCCGCTTAGTTCGTATTACAAAAATTAACTTTCTTTTTTAATTAAAAATTGTGTATACAAACTCTATTTTGTTTAATAAAAAACCATCAAAATGCATTAAAAATACTTGAAAGCTTGCTGTAGTTGAATCTACAGTTATCCAAATATTTATATATGTATAGTAAAAAAAAAAAAAAAAAAATATATATATATATATATATATATATATATATATATATATATATATGTATCCCATTTTCACGTACTTTTCTGGATGCATCGTAATAATGTACTTACTTCATCCCAAGGAACAATGTCATTTTTAAGATCATCAACATTAAAATAGAATGTAATTTTCTGCTATTTTTCATTTAGATAAATTTGTCGTAATGTCTTTTTAAATGAGTTAATCGAGCTATAGAGTGTATTTGAGTGATATTTTTTTTTATTTATTTGGTAGAAGAAATGTGATTCTTAGAATAATACGTAGGATACTGTCACTCCTTTAATAGAATTTGCAAGCGGTTCGTAAGCAAGCCATAACATAAATGTGGTCGAATCAATTGTGTAATTTTTTGAATCCTTTTTTAAATAACTCGTAGTCTATGCAAGATAAGAAACAGATAAGAAGTATAAAAAAAGAAGAAAAAAAAAATCATGCAGTACGCATTGATTAGTAACACTTTCAAACTGTATGTAATCGTTGTATCGAATAACTTTTAATATTCTTTGCCTACGTTATCACACAACAGACATAAGGACTGAAAAATATACAGATAGACTAATTGATTTTAAAATTACTCTTAGGCATTTTGGAAAGTGTTAAAAAGTAAAGTTTTTAAATAACAATTAGAATATTTAAAAAAAATTGATGTGGAGAATTGTTTTTTTATTACTTTGATTTTTGTTAAATTTGAATATACACCATTTGTACAAGTCTGAAAGAAGCATTTTTCTGCAAGTTAAAATTTTATTAATTTTTAAATAAATTGGTACGAAGTTTTTTTTTTTTTTTTTTTTTTTTTTTTTTTTTTTTTTTTTTTAACGCTTCTTATACTACTTAAAACAAGAGTTGAAAGTAGTTTTAGAAACAGTTTTATTTGTCGTAAAATTTTGTGCGAGGGAGGGGAAGCTACTGCCTTTCTCAACTCTCAATTTGCATTTTGCAGTTATAGTCCGCTTATTAAACATGTCTTTCTTTTTCGCACTATGTATATACTATATATTTTATACGTACCTATTTATACCTACCTATAAGCACCTATACACATATATTTTATTGACTGCACTTATGATAAAAACAATATATTTTAGAAATTTTGACTCACTTAACAAAATATAATAACGCTAAACATTCTGCACATGAATAAATAATTTCATTTTAAACATTTAATATTAACTTAAAATTTGGAGGCAATGAGTTCTATTATTATTATTTTTTCGCAATGTTCCCCCCCCCCCCACCCTCATTAAAAAATCCCTTTGATATGTTATTTATTTCGTCTCAATATAAATCTTTTTTTTTTTTTTTTTTTAACGGTAACAGTATTTGAATATATCGATGTGCGTTGCAAATTAGATTTGTAAAATGATCTGAAGCAATCTGAATTATATTGAGAGAAAACATTTTATAATCAAATATATGTTAGAGATCCTGAATTATAGATATCCATTCGTACATAATACTCATGGTTAATGTCGGCTTTATGCTTTACTTCTTTGATTCTGCGAAATATTAAATAATAATAATAATAATAAGGAAAAAGACCCATAAATATTTGTAATTATTATTATTATTATTTTAAATCTAGAAACTCTTCTATAAGAGGGCCATTCTAAAAGTAAAGAAAAGTTTTGATCTGATAAGCCTTTACAACCATCCTAAAGCCACTTCATGGACTTTTCCATTCTTCAAACCAGTTTGACAATACAATGAGTGCACTGTTCTTTAATGACACATGACTTTGAAATGTGTGGCAAAATTAAAGATACTTTTAAGTGTGAAGATTGTAGTTTAATATGCTTTTTGAATGCAATAATAATAATAATAATAATAATAATAATAATAATAATAATAAATATATAAATAAAGGAATAAAAAAAAATCCACTTTGTTGAAATTTACAGACAGGTTAACGAGGTTTATCATAAAAGTAATAAGGTGAATGAAACTTTGGTTTGAAAATGGTAGCTCATGTGAATAGCGATCAAATGAATATTCAGAAGGAGAATACGTGGTCCAACGTTTAGTTTGAACTGGCGAACTCAAATAAAGGATTAAGAATAATTTAATATTGTGAAAACTTCAATATAGACGAATTATGTTCGCATTTTCTAAAAAGTTTAAAAGCTGTTCTTTATGAAATAATCAGTAGTGATTTAGTCTACGAATTTGGCACTAACTTAGTATGAAAGAAACATTACGCTACGAAAAGTTTTTTAATTTGTATGGGACCTAATTAAAAAATAGTTAGAATATCACATTTGTAGTGTAAAATAAGCTTGGTGTAAATACTACTGACAATATATATATATATATATATATATAAAACTTGTTTTCAAAAGTAGTAGTGTTCAAAAAAATAACGCAGATCTTCAATTTCTAGAAATTCTAATATATCCAATAAAGTTTTATTCTCTGCGCTGATAGTAATATTAGAGAAAAAAAAAAAAAGAAATGTTGTTTCAATTTCCTTGAATTTATTAATTTTATGTGATGCATATATTGCATTCCATTAAATGAATTAAACAAAATCAAGCGTTTTCTTCCTTTTTTCTGTTTTATTTTTACATTGAAGATTATTTTTCTTTCATTTATCTAATTAAATTATCTTAAAAGGAAAGTAATATTTTTAACAGCGTTTTCTAATTTTTCGATTTGCTAAAGAAACATGTATTTCGCGTATTAAATATAGTTCATTATTTTTATTAAAGAAAAAGCTTTAAAAGTAAAGTTTTATTCATAATAGCTTCATTATTATTATTTTTTTTTCAAAATAATCAAAAAATATATAATTGATGCAATATCTTTAAAATTAATTTTATATATAATATCAAAATAAATAACAACCATCCTATACATTCAAAGTATGCAAAATAACTACGAATATGTATATATATATATGTGTGTGTGTGTGTAACGAAAAGGGTTCCTGTGATATTAAACGTGCTGGATTACGGAATGTAACCACCTTAGAAATAATGAGGAGTCTTTTGGTTAACTAATAACCTTTATTACATTCAAGATGCAGTCTTGGCCGGACGTTAGCATCCTGAGCGGATATTCGCTCTTAGTCCCAGAGCATTCATGCGACTCTGCCGATGATCGGCAATTCGCCGTAGAGCAGGGCCGCGAGTTTAATTAGCAAGTGCTGCATGATGCAGTAAAATGCAACGTAAGTTTATTAAGCAAATCAACACACAAAAAAGGTCCCTGCTCTCGTGCGTTAAATACCGCTTATTTTGGTGCGAACCTAAACTCCTCTTAAGGCCAGTTTCTACTGCGAGCTCTAGACCAAGGTTCAAAATGTCATTAATCACGCTTCCGACACAAAGAGCCAAATGTCTTGTCATCAGTTGTAGCCCTTATTTATCAGATTGCGCAGTTACTTCAAAGTAAAGCATGCAGAATTGACAAAAATATCTGCCTTCGACCCCTTAATTATCTCAGCTGGGGGTTAGTACCAGGCACTTTCCCCTTCGAAACAACCTCGTTGAACCAGGTCCAACTGCTTGACCACATCAAAGGAATCTGAATAGCGCCGCTGGAAACGACTTCGAACCTGCCTCAGTGGAAACTGCACTTTATGATTTCTCAATGGACAATTAGGTGAGTTAGTTCCCGTCTACGCTTTCTCATTGGCCAGGTTAGCCGAGGCTTGGGAATCTGCGGTTATGTAATCTGAATTGTTTTACCGCTAAAAACTGAAGATTGTGGAAGACAAATTATTATTTTTTTTTTCTTCTAAAAGTTGTTCTCCAAGCAGACTCCCACGTTCTAACGTACTTTGCTGCAAAACTAACTTTACCTGGGCTCTAGAACAAAATTCAAGTTAAGAATTTTTAATGGGATGTCCTTTAAGTTATCACTTAATATTAATTTAAAATAATAGTTTAAAATCTTAATCTTTTTTATCATTTCATAAGTATTATATCAATAGTTATGCATATTTATCTTTTAAAAATATAAAAATATAACATTCAAATTTCAAAAGTATTACATTTAGATTTGTTTTAAATCTATAATTATATGTTTAAATATTCAATGTTTAATTACACTGTTCTGCAATTTTTTTTTCCAGTTCTGATACTATTCTTGCTGATTCTTATGTAAAATGACTTCCTGAATCCGAATATGACTCTCATTTTGCCTAGACACCCACCGTTTTCTAGAAACACCACTCCCTTCCTCAATTTTTTTCCCTGTTTGATAATTTTATGACCATGAATTTGATTTGATGAATGAAAAGGAATTAACACCTAAAAACAAAAAATATATAAAGTTTAAAAAATAAAATTAATAACAGATTAAAAAAAAAAAAAACTTAAAATATGTAATGCATAAATTCAGTGACAAATCCTCCCCAAAATTTTTCCTTTGACGCAAATGTCCATGTTTTACAATTTTCCAACTCTGTAGTCCCTCAGAAGATATTTAACGGTTAAAATAATCCTCCCCTTCACCTGAAATCAAATTTATAGCCATAAAATCACCAAAAAATGATAAAAATAGGCGGCCATTCCTAAAAAACGGTGGGTATTAGGAGAAAATGGGTGTCATATCCGGATTCAGGAGGTCATTTTGCATAAGAATATGCTAAAATTGTGCCGATCAGTGCTATTAGATCAAGCTGCGACTGCAAAAATTCGACATTATAAATTAAAAAAACTACGTCGCATTCGTCGACCTATCTTTTCGGACTTTTCCATGATGTTCTCTGAAACTCGCGTAAATTCGGACAAGGACCCTTTAGAAAGACCCCCATGAAGAGGCACTCCACCCATAGGACTAAGATCCTCGTGAAGTCAATCAGCCTTCATTCCAAACACCAACGCCAACACTAAAAGCTGATTTCTTAATACAGATAGAATTTATTATTACAATGAAAATTTGATAGGTTTGCCTAGAGAAATCCGTCTGGTTTAAGAGAAACATCCTCAATTCCGGATAAAATTTCCGTGGTTTATTTGCCTTATAATGCTCAGCCTCGAAAATAAAGGGGCGGATTTCAGCATTTTACCTACCCCGCATACTTAAATATGAAAACGGTGCTAAACTGTATATATTAATATGCTCTTTAAAAAGAAATAAGGCGCACTGGTCAAAACCGTCAAGAAATAGTGGTCAGTCTCCAAAACAAGAGACAAAGTTTAGTAGTTTACTTTCCCCACATATTTAAATATGAAAGCGGTGCTTAAAAGCAAAGAAAAATATGCTCTACAGCATGACATACGGTTGCCTAGTCAAAACCTCAAGAAATAATCGTTAGCCTCAAAAATAGGGGGCAAATATGAGCGGTTTACTTACCACTACACTTAATGATGAAACCGGTGCTAAAATGCAGAAAACAAAATGTTCTTTATATTAGTATAGGAATGCGAGGTCAAAACCGTCAAAAATAGTAGTCAGCCTTAAAAATAGACAACTAATTTTATCGGTTTACTTATCTGAAACACTTAAAGATGAAACCGGTACACTGTTAAAAATTTCTGTAAAAATACAGAAAAAGTATTGAGAATCTCCGTAAATGTTCATGAGTTCACTGTTAAAAGCAGTGAATCAAGAAACTCGGTTCACTGTCAAAAAATTCTGTAAAAGAACAGAAAAAGTATTGAGACTCTCCGTAAATGTTCATGAGTTCTCTGTTAAAAGCATTGAACCAAGAAACTCAGTTCTTAATTTACAGATATTTCCCTTTTCAAAACAACGTTTTCCCTGTAGGGATTTTGGTTGATACATTAAATAAAAAACTATATAAATGCATAACCTTATACCTATTTATATATATATATATTTAACTAGAAGTTTTGAAGGCAGAAATATACTGAATAGTTTGTTTCATTGCAGTGTACTATTACGTAAAAAAGGGGGAATAGGAAAGGTTAGGGAAAATTAGATTGTTTCTGCGGAATGTTTATCTTCGTATCTACTCATTGAAAGCTTGTTGTTGTTGACTGTATTGAAGAACTTAAAGCAATTCGTGGTTTCATTTGGAATTCATAATTAGGTAAGTTAAATTTTATATAATCTTTTATCCTATTTTAATAATCAACAAAAACAATGACTGTTTATGTTAGTTATATTAGCTGTTAATTTTATTTTCTTCTATATTTAATATAGAGAAAATATTGGATTCGCGAAAATTTTCGACCTCCTTTTTTTGATGGATTTACACGTTTTGGGATGTCCAGAACACGAAATGATAGTTTTTAAAAAATGTCTGTCTGTCTGTATCACTTTTTTGTGGACGCTGTATCTCACGAACCAAAGAATGAAATTTAACCAAACTTGGTATTTAGTTGCACCCTGACATAAACTGGTGCTGATTACATTTGGGGATCAATCGCTCAACAGGTGGAGCAGTGATCGCATTTTTTGTAAACTTTTAACATGGCTGTATAGGACAAATTTTCGTATAAATGTCCATAATGAGAGTTATATTAAACGTGTGATTATAAAATTAATATGAATTATTCATAATAGTAGTAGTTAACTAGGAAAAAATTTTTGTGCATGTGGGGGGCATCGGTTGCCCCTCGGGGGGGGGAAGTAGCCCCAGGGGGGCGTAAAGTTTCCAGATGGGTATCTTTCGAAAGGTCTCGCCAATACCTTTAAAAGGAATAGTTGAACTATAAATCTGTGATAGTTTAAAACTGTGAGTATAAATCTAGTTATAAATCTGTGATAGTTATGGATTTTTTTTTTTTTTTTTTTTTTTTTTTTACTTTCAACAAAAAAAAAAAAAAAAAAATCGTGTGTGTAACATTTGGGGAACAATTACTCAACAGGTGGCGCTGTGATCGCATTTTTTCTAAATTTTTAACATGGCAGTATAGGACAAAATTTCGTATACATGTACATAATCAGAGTTACTTTTAACTTGTGATTGTAAAATTAATATGAATTATTGATAATAGTAGTAGTTAACTAGGGGGAAAAAAATTGCTTGTGGGGAGTAAATTTTCAATATGGGTATCTTTCGAAAGATCTCGTCAATACTTTTAAAACTAATGGTTGAACTATAGATCTGTGATAATTTAAAACAACGTTATCCATATTTTCCTTTTTTTTTTTTTTTTTTTTGTTTACTTTTAACGAAAAAAAACTTGGAAAAAAGTCATTTCTTTTGATTTGGAAAAAACTGACATCTTTCGGCATTTAGTGATAATTCCATCAGATAAAAATCTTCTGCATTTATAATTGAAAAGAATTTGATAATTTAATAAGTAATTTTTATTGAATAAGTTTTGTGTAAAATTATATAGAAGAAATTCATGTGGTGGCCACATCATACTAGTTTTTAGTTTAATATCGTCTGAAACTTCTGTATGTTTTCTTATATATTCGTTTTACAGCCTCTTCCTGTCATTAAAAGTGTTTGCTGGCATTTGCTAAAAGACTGAAAAATAAATCTAGATTACCTTAAATCAAAATAGTAGGAACTGAGAAAAAGTAAGTGATTTCCACATTATATAATTAATAGTTTAAATAATAAAAAATAAGTAAATTAAAAAATCGAAATACAAAATAAAGATTTTATAGATGGGAGTTTTATCCGACATTTTTTTTTTTAATTATAGTTTTTTTTTTTTTTTTTTTCTTAGGGAGGGAAGGACGGTTTGTATTCTAAACCGTCCAATGTTATTAATTTTGCTTTCTGAAAATTTTGAAAATCTGCTTGCGTGTGTAAATGTATGCATATATATTTATGCACAAGTTAAAAAACCACAATGTAAGAAAAAGAAAATTATTGTTGCTGTTGCCGAGCAATAGTAATAGAGGAGTGGGGGACAAATTAAATTTTCTATGAAGTTAAGATTTTTCCGAATACAGTTTGATATTTGAGGATTCAAAGTACAGAGTGTATATTAAATTGAGTGAGGAAATGTTTAAATTAATACCAAATTTTATCCAGGCTGTTATATGTTGCGGACTAATTTTTTCTCAAAATAACCGATCCACATAAAACATTACTTTTAAGTGCAAAATCCAACTGTATTTTTTAATTATCCTGGATGAATATACCATAATCATAAGCATGCCAAAACTGCGGTTACATGTTTATGTAGGGAGGCAGACGCAGACGATTGTGGAGCAACTGCAATTTAAAAATACAGTTTCACTGAAATATAGCTAATAGATTCTGCTTAATAACGCATTGTCAAAAAAACTTTCAGACAAGTTTTTTCATTGACAGAAATAATTTTTTTTAAACTTGTTTTTTCTTTTCTTTCTTTGTAAGGAGAAGATTTTAATAACTGGACAGTTTTTAATTCGGAGTATTATAAAATTAAGAGAGTGCTTGGAACTAAGGCCGAGTACCCAGGCCTAGGACTGAGGTAGTGTACCCTCTGAGGGGGGATGTTTTTTAAGGGGCACAGCCCAGATTTATGTGAGTCTCGGAGAAATCTTCGAACAGCTAGGTCGACGAGCTAGACCTATTATTGAACTCAGCACTTCCCGTTTATCATCTCTGAGCGTAGTATAGCACGGCCACTCATGGAGTCGTACAGTTTAGAAATGATTCAGGAGCAGTTCACTCTCTCAGGAGACAATAAATTGTTTTATTTCCATATTCAAAGGGTTAAAAACTATCTAACATCCCAAAACCCTAAATGTGCTATTTGTATTCAAAATTAATCGTGCAAGAATAGATTAAGGTTATTATTACGTGGCTAATATTTAAAATGTTTATTTATACCCATAATAAATGATATTTGTAGAATTCTGAAGGCATTGTAAGGAAAATTTTAGAAAGGGGGAGGGGGAGAATCTGGAATTAAAGATAGCTCCTGAAAACTTTCACCTGATATTCTTTTATTATCCGCTACCGGTTGTTTTCAATTTTTATTTTAATATTCTTCAAGTTTTTTCATGTTCTTTGTACAACACTCTATGCCATTAAAAGTGTTTACCGTTATATCTTCTACGTGAAGACTGAAGCATTATCTGGATTTTCGAAATCAAAATGCAAGAATTTGAGTAGAATTGAAATAACTCGCCTACATCTTGTATAAACAATAGTTTAAATATTGAAAATTTTATAAATTTAAAAACTGAAATACAAAATAAAGATTTTAGATTTAGAGAATTCTTATTTATCAAGTGATTCAATTTTTATTTTATTTATTTATTTTATTTTTAACTTTTAATTTTCTTTTCTTTCTTTTGAGGGGTTTGGGGAGAGGGGTGTAGTTAATGCTTCACCAGCGGAAAGTGTTTTAATTAAATATTTAAATTTTTGGAGATAGAATATTTAAGTAATTATCATAATATTAATAATGGAAATAAAGAAGGTTATTAATTAAAAGAATTTACCTGTAGCTTAAGACCACAAAAAATTACCCTAATTTGCATTTATATTAGTTTATGTAATTATTAAAGACCAAATAATATTTAGAAAATAATTTTTAAATATATTTAATAAACTGGAAATATTTCGTAATTGAATTGTGTAAAAAAGAATCTGCAGCAGAACAGTGTATTAATTCATATTACTATACCGATCCAATAGACAAAAGTGGTCTAGGGGACAGGAGTATCTGTTCTTGAAGCTGGTAGACGGGAAGTGATGAATTCGATATGTAGTCGCGCATGCTGTCCTAGTCGTTCGGTGTTTTCCAAGGATTTCTCTGAAATTCATGTAAATATGGGCTAATACCCCTTAAAAGTCAGCCCACGTTGGGGTTTTCGGTAATAAATTGAGGCTTACTTAAAAATGTTTAACTTCTTTTCAATATTTTTTGAAAATGTCGTTATATATAGCTATCAAAGTCCCACTCTACTCTTTGTACTTTGGGAATGTCTCGGAATTTCTGAAAACTTTAAGGCATTTGTTAAAAAAAGAAAAAAAAACGGGGGGGGGGGAGAGAACACAGGGGCAAACTTTAAAATTTCATATAGGAAGGGGGGGGGGAGGAGTTTTTTAAAAGCTCGGGAATAAAGTCTTTTCAAAGTAGGACTAGGACCTACAGCAGTCAATTGGCCTTATTACTAAATCCAATCCAATTCATACTTGTTTTTAATATAAAATACTTCAAAAATATTCCTGTTACACTGGCGTTCATAAAATGGTGCTTAAATATCTTATGATTTCATTATATAAGTGATTTTTTCCTGTATTAATGATTTAAAATACCATGTATATCTACTTTTATTTTCTTTAGATGATTTTTCATTAGATTCTATTTAGATGGAGTGTATAAGATACACTTTAAAATTCGCTTATGTATACTTAATTTTCTTTTTAGTTCCATGGGATTACAATCCTTACTTTTTTTTTTTATTTGCTTAAAATGTCATAGGATGTAGATTTTGTTTTAAAAATTTATAGTTGAAGTGTTTTCCTACAATAGTAATTTTTCATAATTTTTCTTTTTTCTAGTTATAATGGAAATTGATCCTGATATAAGAAACGAAACAAGTTGTCTAAGAAATATGAAAATAGAAAATGCTGTAAAATACTCTCATCAGAGACATTTACAAATACCAAATATTTATCCTGTTAAAGACATTTTCACCATTGATCTTTTATTAATCTCATTTAGGAAAAAAAAATTACTTTCAGTGTTATGTTAGTAAAATAAAGTTTAATTTAAATCTAATTCAGTATGTTTTATTTTTTTATTTTTTTTAATTGTATGTTTTCTTTGCAGCAAAGATGATTTTCTTCTTAGTGAGCTTTTTGCAATGATTCTAGTAAATTATCCTGATGCTGCTTTCATGTGAAAAAGAGTAGAATTTGTTTCTATTTTAGGTCCTATTTTGTAGAAAAAAATGTTTTAAAATTTGTTTTTGTTAAAAAAAAAAAAAAAAAAGTCGAAAATTTTTTAATTCAAAATAATCTAGTGGTTTCTTTAACAAAAAGTTACATATTTTAAAGATTTGAATTTACGGAACTAGTGACGAAAACCAAAAGAGTACCCAATTTTCATCTGCATTGAACCCTAAATTAATATTTAAACATATTAAAAGCTCTATATTTCTTTATATACTATTTAATACGTACGAATATTTTCTCTCCACTTGCCGTCTATTTAAAAATATTTATATCCCAGAAACTGCAATAATTAAGGAAATTATTCTACACATTGCAATGAATTAATTATAAAAAATAAAATTATTTAGGTATCAAACCTTCAATATGTTCTTATACTTCTACGATTACGCATTAGAAATCTGATCTGAAATGAGAATTTTTATTTTCAAATAAAATAACTTTTAAAAACCAATTTTTTTTAAAAACAGAATATTGAAAAATGTTCAAAATTTGTTACAGTTTGAAATAAAATTTGCATCAAATTTGTTAGTCTTGGTTTAAGTGACAAGTTATGCATTGCATTAATATGTTGCACAAATTTACTTTTTTAATAAACTACCGAAAATGTATGCATAGTTTTTAAGAGAGACCTTTATATGAAAATGAATTAGTAATTTCTTTTCTTTAGCTAATATAAAAATCAATGTGATTATTTAAAAATTCAAATTCATTTAATACACTTCCTTTCCATAAATGACTGGACACTTTCGATTTCAGATGCGTTTTAAAATAACTCAAAAAGTACTTAACAAATCGTCTTGAAACTTCAGGAGCGTAAAAAATATGTTATACCTCATGTACTTCAGTTATTTGTTTGTGCCAAAAGTGAAAATGATACCAGTTAAAAATTAAAGAAAAATGAGAGTATTTGGCATCACCCGTATAAAGTAATGCTCGAAATACAATCTGGCTGTAGCATATGATTATGGGGCTCATTCTCATTTTCTGTATAAAATTTTAAGTCTCTACCGCATGTAATCAGGGAGATATAAAGATTTCTTTAAAAAATTGCCGTTTTTTTTTTTTTTTTTTTTTTTTTTTTTGCTATAGCATGCATTTAGTACAAAGCTATATTCAGGAAACCCAATATACAACATTAGACACAACATACTGCAATCAGAATGAAAAAAATATTAAATATTATCTAATGAAATGAGAGCATTTTTACTAAATAATTTTTAACTGCGCATGACTAAGTTTTAGTTAAATTTCATTTGTATAATTTAGTAGTCAAGTGCATTAAACTACTTATATAAAACCCCCAAACAAGTATTGTGTAAACTCAAAAAGTTCTACGTCAAAGAATGAACTGGTCTTCAGTTTCTCTCGAAGAAACGCTAAAGTATAAGAAGTTTTACCCACATTTTTATTTTAATTCGATAAACGGTTATGCAATTTTCTGTGATTGTAAATAAATATTGGGAAAACTCTCTCAACAATTTCTTCGTTGGAGAGCAGCTGAAATTCAGTTTATTCTATGACATAGAACTTTTTGAGTTTACACGATTTTTGTTTGTGGTTTTTACATAAGTAGCTCAATAAATTTGATTGTTAAATTTTGAAAATGAAATTTCACTGAACATTTACACATGCGCAGTTAGAAATTATTTAGTAAAAATACTCATATTTCATTAGATATTTAATATTTTTTTCATTCTGATTGCAGTATGCAGTGTTTATTATTGTATGTCGAGTTTCTCGAAAATAACTTTGCACTGTCTTTTCATACTTTGCGTGTTATAGCTAAAAAAAAAAAAAAAAAAAAAAAAATTTTTTTGCAATTTTTTAAAGAAACCTTTATCTCCTTGATTATATGCGGTAGAGACATATAAACTTAAAGAGTTAATTAGAAAGAGTCCTATAATCATATGCTACTGCCAGATCATATTTCAAGCATTAATTATTACAGGGTGAAGCCAAATACTTTCATTTTAATTTAATTTTTTTTTTTTTTTTTTTTTTTTTTTTTGCCGGTCCTCCTTTCACACCCCTGAAGTTTCAAAATGATTTGTTTAACATTTTTTGAAATACTTTAAAAAATGCCTGAAATCGAAAGTGTACGGTCATTATGGAAAGGTAGTGCACCTAACAAATTTGTAGTACGTCTTCCTTCTCCCCCCCCCCCCCCGCCCCAATTTAGAAAGTTTACACCTTTTTAAGAGCATAATGCATTTTAAAGGATTAATGTTTTAATTACTTTCTTAATTGTTTTAAGTTAATATCTAATCAAAATGTAATACACACACACACACACATATATATATATATATATATATAATATACATATATTTGTTAATTTTTTTTTTTTTTTTAAGTGTATTTACAAAGTGGATGTATTTTTTGAATGAAAGAAACTACGGTTGTTATCACAGATCTACAAATATAATGTTGGCAAAATTTAATTTATTTATTTTAGTTGATACCTATATTTTTAATGTGCTGAAGCCGAAAATGAAGCCAATTTTCCTCTATTACACATAGTTTTGCCAATACAGGGTGTCTACCGACACAATTCTTTCTCTTTCGGTAGTTTCTAGTATGATTCCATGATTAATTTTAATTAATCGTGGAATCATACATTTAAAGTAACCGTATAATTATATTGGTGGAAGAGTCATAAAAAAAAAAAAAAAATAGCGCACCCTGTATTGATAACAATATGTATGAGATAGAGAAAAATCTAGTTTCGGTTTCAGCCGAGTAAAAACCATCAATATCAGTTATAATTATCAAATCAAAATTTTAGATTTAGACCTGTGAGATCTTTCACTATTGAGTCATATTAAATGAGGGAATTAATTTTTATTTTGGTATGGACTAAATATAACCGAGCAATATTAAGCAAACATATGACATATTTTGCAATTATTTCTGATCATTTTATTAGAAGTACCATAATATAAATCAGCTCTTTTTTAAATTTGTTATTAAAAGTTTAATGTTTGCAAAATGTACCACAACATTAATAAAAATTGTAGTTCAAAAACCTGTTAAAGCGCATCATTACAAATTCTACCAAAGGTAATACAAGCTTAACCAACTTTATACCTCTGAATTTTAATGTAGTTTTGATAAAAAAATATATAGCATGTCTATATATATACTAAAGTCTGGTCTTCTTGTCCCATCAATTTTCGAGGAGTTCTTATCTCAAAGTTTGAAGGTGGGAGGTGCGAAGTTCGATCTCAGGTTGAGATTTTCAGCCTACCCATTCGAAATTTTCCAAGGTTTTCTTAAAACACTTTTGTAAAAAAGGGATTGAACACCTTAGAATGACCTACACATAAGGCATTCTATACAGGCCTAGAACTCTGGAGAAACCAATTTGATTTTACCACCACAATAATATTAGTATATTTAGAAGCCTATTCAAGACACTCTAAATTGACGCGCATTTAAAATAAATCCCATGGCTATGAATTTACAAGTGTAAAAACATCCAACTTTAAGTTTCTTTTCCTTAAGTTGTATAAGAATCCGTACTTATGTAACGTATTTACTAGAATCTTACCTATATTCATGAAGATAAACTTATTGTTGGATATTTTTGTACTTGTTAATTGATAATGGAATTTATTTTAAGTATATGCCAATTTAGAGTGACTTCGATACGCTTGTAAACATACTAATATTTAATCGGCGTTAGTTAAAGCCGATTGGCTGTGCTAGGTTTCTAGACCGGTGAGGATTGCCGTAAGTGTAGGTCTTTCTAAAATGTCTTATCCCATATTTATACAAGTTTTGGAGAAATCCGCGGAAAATTCCGAATGGGTAGGTAAAAAATCGACACCTGGGATCGAACCATGCACCTTCCGCCGTCAAACGTTGAGAGCAGAGCTTCTCAGCCAATGTCGGGGCTTTCAAATATTAGGTATTTTTACATGGATAAATTTACTGAGATTTTCATAATATTACATACGAAATTTACGGAGACTTGGATGTTCTTACGTATGTAATTTTACAGAGACTTGGATGTTCTTCCATATATAATTTTACAGAGGTTTGGATGATTTTACATATGTAACCTTACAGAGACGTGGTTATTTTTACAATGGTAAATTTACAGAGACTTATATGCTTTTACATGCTCGAATTTACGACTTGCATATTTTTACATATGTAGATTTACAGAGACTATGATGTTTCACAGATTTAAATTTACAGAGACTTGAATATTTTGATCTATGTAAATTTACAGAGACTATGATTGATTTACAGAATAGTTTCTCTGCATTTTAACAGAATCTCTTCTTTTAATTCTCTGTAAATTTACGTAAGACTTAATATAATTAATTACCAATAGATTCTCTGTAAATTTACAGAAAAATTTTTAACAGTGTACTAAAATGTATAAAATGGTATGCTCTACAAAATGACATAGTGTTGCTCGTGAAAATCCGTCAAGAAATATTGGTCAACCACAAAATTTGGGGAAGAATTTTAATGTTCTTTAACACAAAGTGTAAGAAACAAGAAATATATTTATAAAAAAAAAAAGAATAAAGATAAAAATATAAATTTTTGAAAAATGAAACTTTTGCAAGAATGTAGGTCATAGATATTACTTTAAAATATCACAAGGTTGCTTAAATCTGTCATAAAATAGAAGTCAGCCGGGAAAAACTAGAAAGTTTCAAAGATTTTTTAACCAAACTAAAAAAAAAAAAAAAAAAAAGAAATAGTGAAGCCAATTTAATAAAAGAATAAAAATTATATTATGAAAAGATAAAACTGGTAAAAAATGCAAGGAGTAGAATTCACTTTAAGGTGGCATAGAATTGCCTGGTCGAACCCGTGAAAAAAAAAATTATCAGAATCGAAAAAAAAAAAAAAAAAAAAAAGTAAATTTTAAAGATTTTTCACACAATGTGAAAGAAACGTGAATAATATTTAAAAAGAATATTCTTTTATTCTACTTCGAGGCTCGACGCTATTTCTTAAAGGATTTGACCAGGAAAATCTATGCCATTTTTAAGTAAGTTCTACGCTATTCATTTGTTCACCAATTTCATTTTTTAAATACTCACAAGTTCCTCTTTATTCTTTCTACTTTCTCTCTCGTCGAGAAAGTATTATTTTAGGCTCAAATTTTCGAACCTGAGATTTTGTTATATTTACATGATCTGAGGTGCCCTTAATACGAAAATCATGTTTTTTAGCAAATGGTCTGTGTGTTATCAGCATATCTTAAGAACAAGTAGTAGCAGAAATTCCAAACTTGGTATGCTAAATGTGTGTATCATATAGGGATGCTACACTAAACTTTTCGTTGAAATGAAGCAAATGGTTGTCGTGCAGGGACACTCAAAAGTATTCAAATACATTACGTCTATGGGAGAAATTGCAGGTAAGTAAAGTTTAGCATCTATAGACTGCACTAAACCAAATGAAACGAACATATATTTTTTATATGCCAAAAACATGTTTGAAGTAGAATATCGTAAAGATAAAATTCCCCGTTCGTTTATAGGGCTACACAAAAGAACTAGATTACAATGCGACAATACTTGAAACTTCTATAGACTGCACTAAACAAAATGAAACGAATATATATTTTTTGCAATAGAGATATTCAACTGGAAAAAAAAATGTGTATGCAGGAGCCTCGCCTCCCCCCCCCCCTGGGGGAAGTCCCCCCTCGACAGTAGTAACATTTCATGATGGGTATCTTTCAAAAGAGCTCGCCAATACCTTTAAAACGAATGGTTGAATCATCGATCTGCGATAATTTAAAATAAAGTTATCGAATTTTTTTCATTTTTAACAATTATTATTATTTTTTTAATGTAATATTGAGAATAAATTCAACCTTTTTTTTTGATATTTAGTGTTATATTATTTCTCTTATATGGATATCGTCTGCATTATCATGGAAGATAATTTTTTTTTAAATAATAGTTTTAATAAATTATTTTTACTGAGTGAATTTGTATAGGAAAATATAGAAAAAAGTCGTGTGGTGGCCACAACACACTAGTTATTTGTTGTTAATGGATGTGCTTTACTAATAATATTTTACCATTTCCAGGAAAGCTATTCGGGAATTCAAATAAATTCCTCATAGAGATATGGTGAATAATGTATGTTTTTTAATCTAAATATTCATCGATTGCTTTTTGTATATTTACACGTTTTGAGGCTTCCTGATTACCGTAGTCAAGTTTTTTAACAATTGATCTTTGTCTGAGTCTCTTAGAGTAATTTAAAAAGAATAATTTTAGTTAAAAAAATAATTAATTTTCTCCCCTCAAACACAACCATCAACCCTCCTCAAACACAGAACTAATTATCATAATAAATCTCTTTCGAAGCCTAATTTAAACGTAGGTTTACATAACAGTACTCGTTATATTACCTCTTAATCTCCAACCTGTATTTATAATATTAAATTTCTGCGTAAGAGAAAGTCGTGTGAGGGACACAACAGATTATTTAAATTGTTTTCACGATATTATTGCTGAAACGTTAGTGGAGGTCTTCTGTTGAGACTCAAAACTGTTTTGGGTTCCGTCTGTGTGTTTGTCGCGCGATAGCGGCCGCAAAAATCCCGCTATTGACTTGCAATTTGGTACACATGTTCATGATCCCCACGAAATTAGCTGTGTAGTTTTGGGAGTGCATTCCATTTGTAGTTCGTGTACACGGGCAATCCAAATTTTTCTTATCATTACACCCTACGGAAAAAATTTGTATGTAGCGCGATAGTGGCCGCAAAAAAAACCCGCTTTTGACTTGAAGTTTGGTACACATGACATGATCCCCACAAAATTAGCGGTATAGTTCTGAATATGCATTACATTTGTAGTTTGTGTACAGGGACACGCCATTTTTTTACTTCCTTATACAAAGTATAAGGAAGTATACCCAAATAGCAAATAATTATTGGCCGAGTTTCGGCCGAATATCCAAGTCTGACCATTTTTCGTTCAAACGACCTCCCTTCCTCACGTCGGCAGGAAACGCTTTATGTCCGCCCGGCAAACCACCTATCGATCATCCGATCTGGAGCATTTTTTAATCAACCCTGAACCTCTTCCCTCTCTTATTTCGACCATTTGGTTGCCAGTTGATTATTTATCGACGTTATATGGTATTGTGTTGATTACCTATACGGATATCATTTGTATGTGTTTTTATCAAATTTCCGAGTGCTTTCAAGGGGCTTCATACCTTTTAAAATATCATGGTATGTTTGAAATTTGAGTCTGTTTTTATTAATCCCAAGTTCTTTCAATTTTTATTAAAATTACACAAAAATATATTCAGCGTTTCAGACTTATTTCAGCTTTTAAAAAATACAAATTTAAGATTTTTAATTAACTACAAAATTCTGCAAAATTATTAACAAAACAAAATTTTTAGTATCCGTGACATAAATTAGAGTTTATGTATTAATAATAAATTAAAATATTTAAGATATTTAATTAATTGAAATAATTTTAATGATTTTTTAATTAAAACTTTCTTTTTCCCATTTTTTTTATTTGTATTTTGTTTATAAATTTTTAATTTGTCTGCTAAATAAAATTGAAATTGTATGATGAAAAAGAAGAAATTATATGATGTTTAAAGCTTGTTTTAGCGTTTGAAAAAAAAAAAAAAAAGCAATATTCTTAATTATAATTACATGAAAAAAATATCCCATAAAAAAAAAAAAAAAAAAAAAAAAAAAATCGAAGTTATTTCTGTAAGATATTTTGGTTTAGAATAAAATTATAAAAATTATTTAGTTTAGAATAAAATTATAAAATCCTATATAATAGAAATTATCCCAAAACTTTATTTTCTAAAATAAATTTGTATATAAAAATCATCTGGTATAAAGTAAAAATATCAAGCAAATAAAAAATTTAAGACATTTTGGCTACGTCAATAATTAAAAGTAATTAAATTATTTAATTATGTTATAAATTATAATTTTTAATTATTTTCCTTAAAGAAAAAAAAAATATAATTTACCACTGAAGATTCTTATATAATCAATTTATTTTACAAAATGTAGTTTTGGGATCTCCATAATGCAGACTATGCTATTATGTAAAATAAACGCATTAAAATTATAAATTATCTTAGGAATATTGAAATAATATTGAAAATTTGTCTTTTTCTTCTTCTTTTCAAAATTTGCTACTTCTTTTTTTTTTTTTTTTGAAATTAAGTGTATATTTTTTATTTTTTCTAAAGGCTAAAACAATTTTTAAATAACATACGTTTTTGCGTAAAGAAAAAGAATTTGTTTTTACTGCAAATAAAAACATGGAAAAATTTATGAAATTTTCATCTAATCAATCATAAAAATTAATGAAATAATTTTAATTATCCCAAATATTTAAATTCATTCTTAATATGCAAACCCTAAAATAAGTTATTATTAATTATACATTTTTATTTATTTATTTATTTAAAGTATTAAATGTATAATTTTTCAAAAGCTGAAATAAAACTTAAATATTATACAATTTTTTGTGTATTTTTAATGAGCAGAAAAAGAAATCGGGATCAATAAAAACAGTCTCACACTTCTTACATACTATGATATTTTAAAAGGAATGAAATCCTTTGAATTAGAAACAAAAATTTTTATACCTTAATTGTTTTCATATCCTATAGTTAGTTCTCTTTTCGATTATCTATTAAACCTTTAAAAGAAATTGTAATTTTCTAAAGTAAATAAACAAAATATATATCACTGCTTAGCTTTATCGTTTGTAATAGATTTTCAGATACACAATATCAAGTGTGAGGCGAATGTGAAAAAATAATGACCTTGGCGTAGAAAACAGTACGCCAAACTCATTTACTAACCATTTCCTCTTTGATATTCTAGCAGGAGGGGTTTCTGTTAGGGGTCATCCTTTCAATTTCATTAGTATCAGTGATTCTGTGGAAAATATGGAAAGTAGTAAAGTCTGTGTGTATATATATATATCTATAATTCGAATAGTTTAATACCTTTGTATATATATACATACATATAAATCATAATTTTATTTATTTATTTATTTATCATAATGGAAAATATATATATATTACTCCGTTTTTAAAATGAAATTATTACGGATTTCTTTCTATGTGACAGTAATTTCAAATAAAAATTACTTGTGGAGGACTATGTTTTCATAAACTATTCAATTTTATTGATTATAAATGAGTCCTCGAAGAAAAATAATATATTCTTGTATATGTTTTAAATGTTTGAATTCACGTTATTTACCTACACACACGTTAAATAAATAAAAGAAATGTCTCTCGTTTCACAATCTTTATTATTAATAATAATAATATTATAAATATTACTATTAAGGCTCATTGGACAAAAAGCTACAACTTTAAAGGAATTCTGAGCCACTAGGAACATTCATGCTTGAACGGGGATAAATGGCGTGTTAAATATTTGGCTACCAAATGAGCTATACGGTATAAAAGGAAATGAATGCAGTATGGTTTATATATATGTATTATAACAAAGTTGTAGAATGCAAGAAAATAGATGATAAAATGCCATTATAATCCGCAAGAGACGCTAGTTTTGTGGATTAGCTGATATATATATATAGAAAGGGTTTTCAATATTCAATATATATATCTTAATAAACAAGGAAAAAATGTATAGAGTATTCAATATTATTGTAATATAAAATTTTAAATATATATATATATACATGTTAATCTGGTGCATAAAATGAAATTTGCTTGTTATGATATAATGGGATAATATGACACTTTTTCACTCCAGTAGGAAAGTGCTAAATAATATTTTATGAAAAAGTTAAATTTTGATTGTAATAGAATATGTCGTTGTCAGTATTCTCTTTCATTTCGAAATCTACAGCGTATTTGGAGATTAGATATTAGATATAAGGTATAGATAGCTATTTTATGTATCTGTTAGAATATCTGTTATATCTTTGAAATATCTGTTTTAGATATAAGACATCGATTCATCATATTAATTTTTTAAATCCAATGTGTATATCTAAAATACTATGGAAGGGCGATTTTCTACGTTAGAGAAAAGGGTAAAGAAGAATGTCTGATGAGGATGTCTTGCTCACGTGCGCTAGTTACTTACTTGCATTTAAGAAACTAATGTTGCTTTTTTTTATATTTATTTATTTAATATAGTTCAGGCATTTTGTTGAAATTTCTAAGAAGAATAAAATTACCATATATTTTACTTATCTTTTGAGTTAAAATTTTGGTATTTTATATACAGGCTGACTATGAACTATGAGATGATCGTGCCCTTGGGGGGAATGCCTAAGTGGGAGTTTTTCTAAGGTTTCCTAGCTCGCATTCACGCGAGTTTCGAAGGAAATTTCCGAACGTGTTGGCCAAGGAGCGCGACTTTGTATCGAATACGGGACATCCCATCTAACAGTTCGGGAAGCATAATATCTCACCCACGTGTAAAAATAAATTAATGAAATAATATGAAACTGATATGAAAATGGTTATATCAATTTTATTTTAGGACTATGATAACATAAAAATAGGCATTTTAAGCCAGTTTTTGAGATTTCCTATTTAAATAAGTTACCGAAAAGTATGTGATAAACATAGCATCTTTTGCAAAAAGAAAATTTTAAATGTTATTTCATTCTCTTTCTCTTTTATTTTAACATCAAAGTCTGAAAGTTCTTAAACTTTCACCAAAAAATAAAATTTTGAGCGTATTTAAAGGTTTTGTGTTTAAAACAATTTCATTTCTAAATTCGAAGAAGTTTACATTTAATGAGCATATGTGATTTGTAGCATTATTAGATGTTTTTGAGATACTAAGAAATTGAATAGCTTTTTTCATTTTTTAAATAGAAGTGTTATCACTGAAATAATGTGAAAATGTACATTTTAAGCCAGTTCTCGAGATTTATATCATGTAGCTCATTTTACATTATTCTTTATAATATTTGTTAAATATGTCCCTATATCAAGTAGAATGACAGATTTTTATTCATATATAATTTTTTATTTTAATCTAGATAATACATTTACGATAGATTTTTTTTTTTTTTTTTTTTTTTTAATTTTATATAACATATGGCTTGTAAGTTGCAAAAAAGTTCGATTTTTTGAATTACTTTAAATATTTTTTAATGTATAATTATTTCATTTAATTTATTTTATTAATTTTTGTCCATTTTTGATGAAGATGCAAACTAGAAAGTTTAACATATAATATTTTAATTAAAATTAATTAATTAATTTTATTTTTTAATTTAGCGTAGTCTTAGTATTACTTTTTAAATTAAAATTCTTATAATCTGAGTCATTTAAAATAAAATAATTATTAAGATGTGGACAGAAGTTATTTATGAAAAACATGGATTGATCATTTTTAAAGAAAGTTGTAAAAACGTATTGCTTAAAAGTTATCTCATACCTCAGACATGCTATTTGATAAATTTGACGATTGGGTGTCCATAAAATTGTAAATGTTAAAAAAACATATAATAGCGCTCATGAATAATTAGTAACAATAATAATTATTATTATTATTTATCGTTATTGCTGCTTCTGTTGTATTATTACAAATGAAAGAAGTATATGCTTAATTATATTAATTGCCACAATTTTATTAGTATCAACGTTCCTTTGTTAATGAATTTATTAGTAATTTTAAAATTTGCGTGGGTAAAAATATGTTTTTAAAAAGGGTTTTTATTTTTTATACTACTTCTGAGAGATTTCCTCATAATATACTATGATGTTAAATGATTCCATATATCTATATGGTAACTGTTTATTTCTAAATACAAATGATTATTCAATATATAGATAGAAAAAAAGCAATTAAAAATTCCCGTTCAGTTAGATAAAAACGCGCAGATTTAACTATTTTTTCCCCCTTAAAAAGCAGGTGTTGTCAGCAGGGTTCCACTGGATTGTTTGTACAAAGAATTTTTCGGAATTCGAGTTATTTGCTAATGATCACTGTAAACGTTTACAAATACAGTCGGCAGCAAAATTATTTGACCGCTAGAAATAATTCCTATATAAAAAGTATACTTAATACTGTTTTTTTTTTTTTCTTTTTTAATAAATCCTTCCCATGCTCTTTGACTGACTAAGAAAATGGCTCGTCAAGGATATATTTAACAAAATAGTATAAAGTATACATTTTAATATAGGAATTATTGCTAGCGCTGAAATAATTTTGCTGCTGACTGTATGTTGTGATTATTCGATGTATCATAGTATTAAAGTGCGAACTTTTATATTTTTGCTTTGAAAGTTGCATAAAAAGTATGACAGAAATAATAATTTGATTTCGAAACTTTTTATTACTGATTCATACTTGCTTATAGCAATGTCTGTAAACTGTGAAATACTTAATAATTTTTTATGTTGAGAAAAATTGCTAGATTTTTTTGCATTTATTTAAACAGTTTGATTTTTTTTTTTTTTTTTTTTTTAAGTAAATTAAAAAGCGTCTGTTCTATAACACGGAATGTAATAACGCAATGAGAAACAATTAGTAATTCTGATTTCTTATTATAGAATACAACATATATAAAATTATTTCAGCCAAATTATGTGAATTGCTTATTATAGATTTGTAAATAATGGACATTTTTATTCCTTGTAATGCGACTTTTCTGAAAAAATATGTGATTATTGTGCGATAACATTTAACATTTTTTTTTTCTTCAGAAATGTAATTTTAAATCAAATTGAAAACAGACAAAACGCATTAGTGATAAATTAGTGACTTTGTAACTGCTGATTAGATGCAAACTGTTGCAGTTATATACAGTTATAGTTTTTTTTTTTCCCCTATAAGTCACAACTTTTAATTCCAAAACGTTGCTTACAGTAACATAACAGAGCTCGCGCCGTTTGTAATAAGTATCCTATTTTAAAGTGCAACCCCTCTTTTTTTTTTTTTTTTTTCCCTTAATAAATGTATGTGAAACACTATGCGTAATGTGCATTACACTTTGAGTGCGGAAACAATATTCAAATTATATTTAAAGCGCGCGCATATACACACACATTTATAAGTATAATTTCTCCAATGACAGATTATCAAATCTGTCATAGGAGATTCGATTCACTCTTGTGAAAATGAAAGATTTTGAGCCTCTAAATCTAAGTATGTAAGTATATGCTACATTTGATTGAAGTTAAAATCAAAATATTTCATAAATATTGGATTTTAAAATAAATATTAAGTCATCCTTGACATATCGTTAATCGAGAAACAGCATTGCGCGCTATTATAATGAGTCGGATCTTCGTCTGGTTATAGGTCTTAGTTCGAATGTTTGCCTGATCGATTTTGTTCTTGTGAAAATCTATTGAACTTTTCTATCTAACGGTCGAATAGTTCACCAACATTTGAGAATTAAAACTGTTATAGGATGAATTAACTTTTTCGGAGTTTTCAATTTTCTTTCGCAGAAAGTCTACTCTGCCCTAAACTTATGCATGAAATGCTCTCCGTGAGGATTTTTCTACAAAGTCATAGAACTTATTTACGTAAGTTACTGCGAAAACCTCGGAAAACTCAGAAGAGCTAATCTGAGTAGCGTGACATGGAATCGAACCCGGCACATCCCGTCTACCAGCTTCAAGAGAAGAACATTTCAAGCGCTGGTGGGGCTGAGAAGTTTAGAGATCCATACATATCAAAGTAACATTTTATTGCGTGTAATAATAATTTAAAAATAAAGTATGCAATGAACAAACAGTCGCAGCTTGGTTTTATATCTTAAGGTGTTTATTTGCAAAGCTCTTTTCCTTTATGTTTTATATCGTATTTATATCGTTATATATACATCACAGTACACTGTAAAAAAAAAAATAATAATAATAATAATAATAATGATGATAAGATTACGGGGAAAGCCCGGCGGCAGAGATTCCAGACAAAGTCCGTAAAAAAAACATTGGTTTTACGGGCAAAATGTTTTTTTTTTTTACAGGCATGTAACGTAATTTAATGTTATTATATATTTAGTTTACGATCTAAGCGTTTCTTTTTACGGGCTATGTCTGCAATCTCTGCTGTCGGGCTTTCCCCGTAATCTTATGGGATTTTTTTTTTTTTTTTTACAGTGTAGAAAAAAAAAAAAAAAAAAAAAAAAAAAAAAATGCACACAAAAATTTGTTGAAAATAGAAACGTTGTGCAGTGGAATAAGATTTTCAGCATTTCTATACCAAACATAAAGCATATAATTATAATGCGCATTCGTTCCATGTACGAAAATATGAATTACTTAACATTTTAATTTAAATAGAGTGCTTAAAAGCAATGTTTGTAAAATCCATTTTTTTCCCCATCTCAAAACGTCATTATATCAATAAAATGTCGGAAATGCAGTAATATATACAATAACTGATGAAGATAAATTTGGATAGGCATGTTGAAAGTAGTCGTTACCAAGAATTACACGGATATTAATGAAAGTAAGTTTTTCAAATCGTTTAATGGAATATAACATACAACTGATAAGTGATTTAAAAATTTGGTATAGCATTGCAACTACAAGAAATTGCATGCTCGCTGTTTATAATTTTTATACAAGGAAGCAAAAAAAAAAAAAAAAAAAAAAAAAAAAAAACGAATTTTTTTTTTATTTTGTGTTACAATTGTTGTTCCATATTGCAATTTATTGTACAAATACACAAATTTAATGAAGTTACGCAGTCGCCCTACTGTAACTTTCGTTTTTGTTCACTGTTAAAAATGGTTTCTTAAAAATGAGCTGAATTGTCCCAAAATAGCTCCGAAACAATATATGCTTAAATTTGAAAACCCATGTACTCATTTTTGAGTTTATTGACATGTGAAATATGGAGATATTTGGATTCTGATTAGTCAACTCCATTTTTGAGCATTTCAGTATACTCAAAAATGAGTACATGGTTTCTCAAAATTAAGTACATATTGTTTCCGAGCTACTTTAAGACAATTTAGCCCATTTTTTAAGAAATTATTTTTAACAGTGTTTATTTACGAAAATAGTCAGATTGAAATTTGTTTATTAAACGCCTGTTAACTAATAAATGTAAGAAATATTGAATAGAATTACCTTAGATTTTTTAAAGTAATATATATATATATTTCTTATTTTTCTATTTTAGCAGTTAAGATGGTTATCTTTAAGGGGGGGGGGGGATTGTTTCCTATTTAGAAACTTAATAGACGGCAAATGTTGATGTTTTATTGGTTTTAACAGAAAGATAATATTAATTCTTTTTATAAATTATTATCATAAATTTGCATTTATATGCGCTGAAACATAAAAGAAAAAGAATTTAAAGCATTTAAATTATTGAGTATTAGGATTTTTTAAACTAATAAATTAAAAATATATTTACTATTTTATTTTATTTTATTTATTTTTAATGTCTTATGTGAGTAGATTTTTAATTTCAATTTTTTCTCTACAATTTTTATTGTTTCAAAATATATTCTAAACATATTTGGGTATTACACTTTGTGAATTCAATGAAACATTACTTAAAAAAAGAAAAAGAAAAAAAAATGTTTCTGCTTTGATTTTTAAATTTAATGCTACTTTGATGCGAATGCAAAATATGGTTTTTCAAAATAAAAATCGTGTATTTGAAATATCTATATCAAAATGAAAAGTAAAATAGACTCACAAATTAATTTAAATGTCTAAGAAAAATCTTTATTATTATTATTATTAATATTATTATTATTATTCACTGAAATTAAGACGCGAGGTGAAATTTTAAGAAATTCTAAAAAATATCGGCTTTGAAAAAAAATCTATTTAAAAGATAATTTTTTAGTTACCTATAAAACTCACTATTTTAAATTATAAATTTTCTGTCTTATTTAATTTAACATATTATAAAATATGAATACTTCGTCTTTCAATCGATTTTTCCTAATTTCGAAGTTTATCGTTCCATTAAGACTACTTTTAAATCCACATTGCTTAGTTTATAGAAAATCTTGCATTTTTGTCTTTGTTTATGCAGCGCATTTACTAAGACTTATGCAGCGCATTTACTTTATTTTAAACCACATACGTGAAAATAAAATAATATGTTGTACGAATACTTTATGATTAGTATTTTTATTTCAATGTGTCTTGCTCATTAAATTAGATATGCATACATACATTACAATATTTCAGCATATATTATTAATGGATGTTTAGCAAATATTATAAAATAAAAAAGTAATAAATATTTGTAAATGAGAATTTCAATCGATTTATTATTTTCAAATCAATCATTTAATATTATCTTAATTTTTAAATATTTTATGTGATTAAAAAGAAAAAAAAAAAAAAAAGCTTTAAAAAAAATCTTAAACAAAAAAGTTGCTTTATTTTCTGGTAATACTTCAAAATTTTCCAAACGTGTAAATTTAACGCATAAATCAAACTTATATTACATTTGATATTGCGCTTAGTTATACCTCTAAATATTTTTTATAACAGTAATAAAACATTATAAATTGAAAAGGGATAGAAATAAGTAAATAATTTCACTCTAAATAAGTCACGTGAAAGTATTAATTCCTTTTAAAGTCACAAACTATTCTTAACTTGCTTTAGACTGCAGTTAACCCCCAATACCGTTTAAAACGGGCAAATGCAAACAGTAATTATCTCTTTTCCGTTATCTTCGTAGCTTCGACTTTCCCCATAATCTTCAATTCATCGCCTTTATTTTTTTGCCAAGACATGGAAATTATCACCGAAATGAGAGTGCAGTAAATGAAGGTGACATTCTGTCCGGAAGTATGACCACACAGCAGAAATTCCTGAAGCAAGCGGGGGGTCTATGGTGGGAAAATAAATGGTTGGATTTTCGTTCACTCTGGATTAAGGCCTAATGTCATGCTTGGAGCATTTTTTGACTAATTGATATGGTACATTATTTCGATATTCTGTCGATGTTTGATTTTAAGGTTAGCATAAAAGATCGCAATGAATGCTCGAAATGATATTTTGAGAATATCCTCAAATGATTACCGACCATTTTCCAACAATTCTGATAATCGGCCGACGTGATATCGAGATGTTTTGCTGTCTGGGTAGTAATCCCGATTTGCGAAATGGATTTTGCATTTCACATTGCTCGAAAACGAATGATCGCTGAATGTTGCCAATTTATACATGTGACTGTCATGATGTCTAGTTTTGCACCTGCAAGTGTCGTCTTAACACGAGCTCTCGTTTTAGAGACATAAAGGACTTTACATGATTTTTCGTGACGTCTGTATGTATGTGTGTCTGTGTGTGTGTGTGTGAGTATGTCGCATAACTCAAAAACGGTTGGACGTAGAAAGTTGCGAATTGGTACATAGGTCTGTTATAACATCTAGTTGTGCACCTCCCTTTTTGAACTTTGTATGATTTTCCGTTTTAGAGATATTTAGGAAAATTAGGTTCATAATGGACAAAATGTATCAATAAACGGTAATAACTCAAAAACGGTTTGGACAAATCTTGCAATTTAACTGACTTCCCGAGTAGCTAGACATTTAAAACTTTCAGAAAAGTTCAGAACACGTTGACAATGCATTTTTAAAAATATTTTTAGCCAACTGTTTCTAATACCTGCTGCCTTCAGCAGCGTTTATGTGATTCAACAGAAAATTTATTTAACTAACTTCTCAACTAGCTAGACATTTGAAACTTTCAGACTAGATCAGAACACGGAGAAAATGAATTTTTTAATACTTTTAGCCAACTGTTTAGGGTCCCTGCTGTCTTCGGCAGCGTTACCAGTACAAATCTTGCAATCGATTTTTAACTAACTTCCCGACATTTAAAACTTCTGGAAAAACTCAGAACACGTTGACAATGCATTTTTTAAATATTTTTAGCCAATTGTTTCAGGTGACTGCTGCCTTCGACAGCGTTTATATGGTTCAACAGAAAATTTATTTAACTACCTTCCCGACTAGCTAGACATTTGAAACTTTCAGAATAGTTCAGAACACGGTGAAAATGCATTTTTTAATACTTTTAGCCAATTTTTTCGGGTCCCTGCTGCCTTCGTCAGCGTTACCAGTATAAATCTTGCATCGGTTTTTAACTAATTTTCAGAAAAGCTCAGAACACGGTGATAATCCATTTTTTTAAATATTTTTAGCCAACTGTTTCGGGTCCAATGACAATGTTTTTTTAACATTATATATATTTCTAAAAGTGTATAAGGAAGTCATGTGGTGCCCACATCAGATTTTTTTATCATTACGGCCTATGTTAAGGACTTGTATGTAGCGCGATAGCAGCCCCAAAAATCACGCAATTGACTTGCAATTTGGTAGACATTTGGTTAGGTGCGTATTACATTTGCAGTTCGTGTGCAGGGACACGCGAAAGTTTTTCTTATAATTACGGCCTATGGGAAGAATCTGTATGTACTGCGATAGCCACCGCAAAAATCAAGCTATTGACTTCCAATTTTTGCCGAAACATCCGTGGAGGCCCTCTGTTGAGACTCAAAAATATTTTGGGTTTCGTCTGTCCGTCTGTATGTCTGTCTGTCGTGCGATAGCGGCCGCAAAATTCACGCTATTGACTTGAAATTTGGTACACATGTTCATGATCCCTACGAAATTAGCTGTATAGCTTTGGGTGTGCATTCCGTTTGTAGTTCTTGTACATGGACACCCCAAAGATTTTTTTCTTATCTTAACGGCCTATGGGAAGAATTTGTATGTACCGCGATAGCGGCCGCAAAAGTCACGCTATTGACTTGCAATTTGGTACACATATTTATGAACCGTACAGAATTTTTGCTGTATAGTTTTGGGTGTGTATTCCATTTGTAGTTCGTGTTAAGGGACACACATTTTTTTTTTCTTATCATTACGGCCTATGGGCAGAGTTTGTATGTACCGCAATAGCGGCCGCAAAAATTCTCCGATAGACTTGCAAATTGACACACACATTCAGACTCGGCATAGAAATAGCTGTATAATTTTTATGTCCATACTTTTTATGGATTGTGTACAGGTCACGCCAAAATATTTAACATTATGGCGTATGTGGTGAACTTTGTTTAAACGCATTTTAACAACACTACTTTGCAATCAAGAAAATGAAACTAGCGTACGAGAGTAAGATGCTTAAACTTATGTTGTTTGAAGAAAATACCTGCTCTTAAGCTTTTTAATTAATGTACGGAACTTGCAAAAGTGTTCTGACAATGTCACGCAGTCTCGGGGATGTTATATTTGTATGGATGTTAAATTTGTCAAAAGGGTGTTAAATTTGTAGCAATTATTAATTTTAAACGCAAAATAAGCTGAATAGTTTTACTGGTGTATAAAATGTTTATGGTTCGTTTACAGAGACACATCAAAGAATTTCGTAACATTATAGTCTATGGAAAAAATTTTTAGTTAAGCGCACACTTTAATACGTTTATGCTGCATTGAACTTAACAGAATTAACATTCATTACAAATATGCTTAAAAGTATGTTTACTCTTAAAAAAGGGTACGTATAGACTGAATAATTTACGTTACAACACAAGTTAATTCCGAGGAGGTACTGTAATCGTCCAAATGATATCAAATTAGTTTGAAAAATTAACGTGTTATAATTAATTAGGTGTATTCTTATTATTGGCGTTTATAATAACTGCGACTAATTTTCCGGGATACATTTCGTACTATATAGTCGGTATTTCCTAAACTTTATTTTAACATGGTTTCACCCCATTAAATATAATAAAATTTTATTAGAATTTTAAAAGTATGTTTTTATGTTGAAAATTGTGGGTATATAATTGGTAATTAGTTTACAGGGTTACGCAAAATATTTTCGATACGCTATGTATTTTTTTTTCTATGAAATTCGGTACTTATGGAATTCGGTATTTATGAATTTTAGGGAAATAGTACGAGACCGTCGTTTATTAAGAATACATATATATGATATACAGATAGGTATACAAAGGGAGATACAGCGGGTGTTTGAAGGTGGAGCCAGTCCCCCTCAGGAATGTATCTGATTATGGTAACAAGTCGTTCGAATCAATATATACTATCATATAATAAGGAATAAATAAAAATG
This sequence comes from Salticus scenicus, assembly GCA_963930645.1. Lineage (NCBI taxonomy): Eukaryota > Metazoa > Arthropoda > Arachnida > Araneae > Salticidae > Salticus > Salticus scenicus. Next base: position 282,777,131 of record OZ005649.1, on the reverse strand, counting down.
ACCTATCGAATAATGTTTGATGCAAATAGGACGTTGAGGCTCCTGATCTACAGATCCACTAGTATATATATATTTGGTTTTCCTAGGCTGACCGATATTTCTTGAAAGATTTGACCAGGCAATGCATTTTTAAGTAACTTCGATACTTTATATTCTGGCACCAGTTTCATCTTTTGATTGATGATAATTTCATATTTATTCTATTTTTAATGTTATTCATGTTTCTTTCATATTGTGATAAAAAAAAAAAAAAAAAAAAAAAAAAAAACAAGCTAATTTTTTTGAGGATGGCGAGTATTTCTTGGCAGATTTAATTTGATAACCCTATGATATTTTAAAGGGACATCTATGTTCTACATTCAGGTCCCAGTTTAATCTTTTAAATATTCCTAATTTCGTTTCCATTATTATTATTTTTAAATATTATTTATGTTTCTTTCGAAATGGAATAAAAGCCTGTACAATTCGCATCGAGTCAGACAAATATTTCTTTATGGATTTGGCCAAACAGTCCTATGTCCTTTTAAAGTAACTTCCATGGTTTACATTTTGACATTCGTTTCATTGTTTAAATATTCATATTTTCATATTTATTCTATTTTTAATATTATACATGATTCTTTCATATTGTATTAAAATCCTTAAAAATTATCTTGCTTTTTTGAAGATGACCGTTATTTATCTACACATTTGACTAGAAAACCACATGCCACTTTAAAGGGACATCTGTGTTCTACATTCTGACACAAGTTTCATCTTTTAAATATTCTTATTTCATTTTTATTACTATATTTTTAAATATTAGTCATGTTTTTTTCGCAATGTTTTAAAAGCCTTTAAAATTCGCTTGTTTAATCTAGACTGACGAATATGTCTTGACGAATTTGACCAAACAATTCTACGCCATTTTAATGTAACTTCTATTATTAACATATTTACGTTAGTTTCATCTTTTAAATATTCATAATTTCATCTTTATTCTTTTTTTTTTCTATTATTCATGTTTCTTTCATATTGTATTTAAATCCTTTAAATTTCGCTAGTTTTTTCCAGGCAACAGCTATTTCTTAACAGGTTTAACTACACAATCACATGCCATTTTATAGTGACATCTATGCTCTACATTCTGACGTCAGCTTCATCTTTTAAATATTCATTATTTCACCTTTTTCTTTTTAAATAGTTTTCATTTTTATTGCACTTTGTGTTAAAAGCATTTAAAGTTCACCGTTTTTTTTTTTTTTTTTTTTTTTTTTTTTTTTTTTTTTAAGCTGACCTCTATTTCTTGACTTTTTTGTTCAGACAACCCTATGATTATGATTCTCTACATTTTAACCCCGGTTTCCTCTTTAAGTGTATGAATTAAAAAAACCGCTAAAATTTATCCGCTATTTTCGAGGATGACTAATTTTTCTTCATGGTTTTCACCAGACCGCTCTATGTCATTTTGTAGAGCAAATTGTTCGCTACATTTTAGCACTGGTTTCATCTTTAAGTGTATGGAGTCAGTAAACCACTAAATTTCTCTCCCTATTTCTGATCGACTACTGTTTCTTGACGGTTTTGAACAGGCAACCTTATGCCATTTTAAAAATCAGAAAGATATGAATGTGTTACACGCAAACAAGATTTACTCAATTTTATAATTCTCTTAAACATTCCTTAAACTCTTAAATATATGTTGCTATTGTACTATTTGTACTACATTTATCATGGTTTCAACTTATCTAATCAGGCAAGTAAAAAAAAATCATATTTAATACGAATATCAAATCAATTCAAATAAACAATTTACGTGAGAAATAGTTTAAAGTCACCACAAATATTTACAAAAAACGAGCGTGATATGAAATAACGAAATGAAATTTTTCATTATTTTGTTTAAATATAAAGACAAAGAAAAAAAAATAAGAAGAAGTAAAATAAGAAGAGTAAAAACAAAAAAGGAGAGCGAGAGATAAAGTGAAATACTAAAAATACCGCAGAGTTTAAGATCATTTGCAATGAATGCATTGTGTGTGGACATATTTATTATCTAATTAAATATCTAAAGACTAATAATATGTAATAAAAAAAAAAAGATTATTAAGCACAGCTGACACAGGATTATTTTTTTATTTTCTTGTACCATTACTTCCATAACATAAAGTTTATAATAAATTTATGCTAGCAAAGTGCGATTCACTCTAAAAATATACTATACATTTTAATTTTTGGAAATAGTGGTAAGAAATAAATATACATAAAAAATCACCTGTCGCAGCCCTGTAGTTATGGTTTCATGTTATAAACATAAAATAGTTCAATTTGTCAACAGGTCTGTGCCATAAAGGCTGAGAAATGATTAGTAAGACCGTTCAAACAACAGAACAATAGCATATTTAAAGATTTACTTATGTTACACTTAAAAAAAAAAAGTGTGTAAAAAAAAAAAAAAAAAAAAAAAAAAAAAAAAAAAAAAAACAGACACACAGAAGCACGTCTATAAACATATTTCACGGACACACATGTAAGAAGATATATTCCAAAAAGGAAATAAATGTTTCAGTTGGGAGAAACATTTAAAAATGTTTAAAAAACATAAAATAACAGAAGTGCGAAATTTCACGTATGTTATATATATATATATATATATATATATATTGTTTTACAACACATAGTTAAATAAACTAATATTAGCAAACATAGAAGTACTTCACTGACTAACCAAATAAATTTAATACTATATATATATATATATATATATATATAATATAGTTGTCGCACAGATTGTACGAATTGTTATTATTATATGTTTTACTTTTCCTTACCGATATATGGTAGAGAAATTATTCATTTAGTGACCAATTAAGAAAGTAAATTTTTATTATATTTACATGTTTCGAGGCTCCCTGAATCAGAAAAAACTTTCTTTCAGCGGTTGGTTTATGTTATTCAGTGTGTTTGTGGCTGCCTATGTGTGTTCATCCTATCTCAAGAAGAAATATGAACAAGAAGACCAAACTTGGTATTCAAAATCGATAGCATACAGTAATGGAAAACTAAACTTTTCGTTGAGATTCAATCTATTCTTTTATATGGGCATTCAAAAAGATTCAATTACAATACATCTATGGGCGAAATTTCTGGCAGGTGGAGTTTAACATCCATAGGCTGCACTAAACAAAATGAAATGAGAATATGTTTTTTATATGCATAAAATAATTATTTGTGTAGAAAAAGTTATGGAAATCATTGATCAGCCGTTTACCGAAAATATTTGGTTATTGTTGAATTCAACGCAACGGATGTATAGGCGTCTGCTCAGCAATAACGGACAGACATGTAATTTGAAAGAAAGGAACTTTCATTATTCACTTTTCATTTTTTTTTTTTTTTTTTTTTTTTTGTTGTTGTTGTTGTTGTTTGGATATAATCTTCATTCAAGTAAAAAATATGTAATCATAATTATTCGAGTCGAAAACATGTTACAATAACAAACTAGTCTGAGTGAAACTTTTTATTCTTTTGTTTTGTTATAATTCATTCAAGCCAAAAAATATGTACAATAATTCTAATTCGAAACTCTTTTTACAAACTTTAGTCGATATAATAATTCTGTGAAATGATGATATTCTGTTTGTTTTATCAATATTCTGAGTGGAAGTCTATTATTAAATTCAACAGTTTATCATTAATTCGGATTCGTCTTTTTTTAATATGTGGTTTCTTCTTGTTTCAATCATCGATAGAAATGCGGGAGAAGGTGAATAAGATTTAGTTTAATCTTATGCATGTAAAAATAAAGTTTAGTTTTGCTAGATTTATATTTATTCGAATTTCTATTCTTATTATGTAATTCAAATTCTAATTCGTGAAACGTAGTTGGTCCATCATCACACTGAGCTCTTGACTGAAAAATACTATATTCTAAAATATAGAAATACATATTTACTATGTATTTAATGTATATTTAATATTTTTATTCTTACTCGTAATGTTTTATTCATGAGATGGTTTATTTCTTTTCTTAAGTTTGTTTATTCTATAATTAGAAAGCGTACATTCATGTATATTTAAACTTATATATTATATAATGCCTCCGAAACTATCTAAGCCAGTGTTATTATTTGAAAATTTAGGTAAAGAGATCGATAATTTTAGAGATAGATTAAAAGAGTGTAGTAAAAATGAACAATCCACAGTTAAATTATTGAAAACTGAAGTTCAATCATACGATTCTGAACTCGCAGACGCATTTAAAATCTTATCTGGTAAAGATAATGAGGATTATATGGATATGTGTTTACGATATAAGAGAATTGTTTTCGACTTACTAGTAAAAGTGAAAACGGAAGTAAATGTTTGTGACTCAGATACTCACTCGGAAAATAAACAAGAGAAAATTTTTAAATCCTCTCTTATGAAATTACCGAAATTTGATTTACCAAAATTTTTTGGAGAAACCGAAAATTGGATTTCTTTCAATCAGATTTTTAATTCGACAATTCTAAATAATAATCAATTATGCAAAACTGAAAAGCTGCAATATTTACTCTCATCAGTTCGTAGAAATGCAGCTAAATTAATTCGAGGATTCACTCCAAAAAGGAAAATTTAGATCAGTGTTGAGAAATACTAAATGAAAGATACGAAAATAAAAGATAATTTGCACTAAGTCAAATTAACAAAATATTTTCTATGAAAATTGTAAAAGCAAATAATGCTAAAACTTTACTTGAGTTATTAGATACTTGTAATGAAGCTATAAGAAATTTAAAAATTTGGGTATAGATTCTAATGCGTTAAGCGACTTAATTATAATAAAATTCATGATGGGGAAATTAGACAAATTGTTAAAATAGAGATGGGAACTAATGTTACACAATGGCAAATTACCTGACCTTGATCTTTTAAGAAAATTTGTTGAGCGCGAAGCTCACTGTAAAAAAGTAATAAAATGTAAATCAGAAGTAACATTCGCTAATTCGTAGAAGTGCCGATATTATTAAAATGTATAGGCAAATTTTAATAGCAGTTGAAGATCGGAAATACCAATGAATTGTGTGGAGAAATTCTTCTAATGACCCATTACCAGACTATGAATAAACCACTGTCACCTACGGCACAGCTTGTGCCCCTTATTTATCATTACGCATGCTTAAACAATTATGTGAGGATGAAAATAGGTCCCGTTAGTATCAGAAATTGCCAGGGAACATTTTTATATTGATGATTTATTAGCGGGGGTAAAATCGATCGAATCAGCAAAATACAGATTAATGAAGCTACAGACTCTAATTCAGGCAGGTGGATTTCCATTTAGGAAGTGGGCTTGTAGCCATTCAGAAGCTCTCTCCGAAATTTCTGATAGGGAGAAAGCTGATTGCGCCATTTATTTTTCTGGCATAAAGGAAAAAAGTAATCAAAGAATTCTAGGTAAGTTCTGGAATTTGAGTGAAGACACTCTTCAGGTTCCAAAAATAGCTGACTAGAATATTCAAACTACGAGGCAACTGCTCTCCGCAATTGCTCAAATTTATGACACCCTATGAATTATTCCACCGTCAACTATAATTCTAAAATTACTTTTATGGCTTTTGTGATACCTCTCCAAAGGTGTATGCTGCAGTAGCCTGCTTAAAAATAATCACAGATACAATCTATATATCTTTAATCGTTTCAAAAACCAGAGTGACACCAGCGAAAGAAATTACTCTGCCAAAGTTGGAATTATGCAGGGCATTACTATTAGCGTAATTAATTACCTCTATAACAAAATCAATCAAATTTTTTCATTCGACATATTATTATTATCACTCATGAATTATATTAAACTGGATTAATAAATCCTCGAATAAAGGCAATCAATTTGCAGCTCATAGAGCAAATAAAATGAGATATCTTACCAGCGTAGAGTCCTGGAGACATATTCCAGGAAAAAATAACTCTGCTGATTGTGCCACGCGAGGATTATAACCATCTAAATTTAAAGCCAAAGTTGATTGGTGGAATACCCAAAATGACTTTCTAATTTTGAAACACCCTGCACACAATTGCAGCTGAGGAACAAACATTGACATTCCAACTGAACCAGACTCTAAATTTTTCTTTGTCAATAAAAGTGATTTTTTCCTCATTTACAAAGGTTTTCTGACTATCTAAAACTTTTAAGAACTATAGCGTGGGTTCTTCGATTTATTCATAATCTCAAAAACAAGTCGAAAGAAAGTGGTTCTTTAAAAGCCCTAGAGCTAGAAAAAGCTGAAATATACATAATAAAAATGATCCAAACGGCTGAATTTGGGAAAGAAAGGGATTTATTAAATAAAGGCAAACCCTTAAAAACATCTAACAACATTTTATCTCTTGATCGTTTTATTGATAAAGCAAGTATTCTTCGTGTTGAAGGATGGTTGTGGAACCATTCATCCTCAGAATTCCATTAAAAACATAACATTTTGTTACCTAAATCACATCATATCTCATCATTAATCATAAAGCATTACCACATTTGAAGTGCAAATGCTGGCCCAAACTTAGTGTTATCACTTAATAAAAGCCCTAGAGCTAGAAAAAGCTGAAATATACATAATAAAAATGATCCAAACGGCTGAATTTGGGAAAGAAAGGGATTTATTAAATAAAGGCAAACCCTTAAAAACATCTAACAACATTTTATCTCTTGATCGTTTATGGATAAAGCAAGTATTCTTCGTGTTGAAGGATGGTTGTGGAACCATTCATCCTCAGAATTCCATTAAAAACATAACATTTTGTTACCTAAATCACATCATATCTCATCATTAATCATAAAGCATTTCCACAATTTAAGTGCAAATGCTGGCCCAAACTTAGTGTTATCACTTATTAGACAAAAACTCTGAATCCCTCACGTACAATCCACTGTTAAATCAGCATTGACACAATGTCTAATCTGTTTTCGTTTGGCAGCTAAACCTATAGTATGAAAGAGGGTGATCTACCCTCAGTTAGAATTTTCCCTATCCGACCATTTTTAAAGGATGGCATAGATTTTGTTGGACCAATTATGATAAAATGCTTTCATAAGGGAAAATCGAATAGTTTTAAATCATATATTGCATTGTTCATCTGCATGGCCACAAAGAAAGTATATCTTGATTAAGTCTCTAGCCTTCCTACAAAGGCATTTCTTGCATCATTGCGACTCTTCATAGGTAGACAGGGTTACCCATCTGACATATTCTCAGATAATGGTTGAAATTTTGTGGGAGCCCATTCTTATCTCAACCAGTTGTTCACTTTACTGAAAAAATTCAAAGTACAAAATTTTGTGTCTCACAAAAGAATTACCTGGCGTTTCATTTCCCCGTATGAGCCAAATTTTGGGGGGTTATGGGAGTCTTCCATCAAACTGGCAAAAATTCAACTAGTAAAGGTGACACAAGGAGCCATTTTAACTCTCGAAGAACTGTCATCACTTTTATGCCAAACCGATGCGGTCATAAACTCTAGACCGCTGACAGAATTATCAAATGATCCCAATGATTTAGCAGCTCTGACACCTGGGCACCTATTGATTGGATCTGCATTATTAGAACTGCCAGAAAAATCATTAACATCCAATTCTCTTAGTTTTTCTTCCAGGCACAAGATCCTCATGAAGATGAAATATACCTTCTAGAAACGGTGGACCACCCAATATCTTCAGAACCTTACGCAGCGGCCAAACAAATCGCACAGCTTCTGTCCTAGGCAACTAGTTGTATCTAGGGAGAAACAAGTACCGCCAATCTACTGGAGCTTAGGTAGAATCATCAGACTGAGACGCGGAAAAGACGGCATCACTAGAGTTGTCTAAGTTCAGATCCCATCCACAGTGTTCGGAATTTCAAAAAAGCTGGCCAAAAGTCGAAATTAAAGAAAACAAGTGAAATTGTGATGTATATATATGTTTTCGAGGTCGCAGAATCCGAATCTGACATTGGTTTCTTGAAAACGTCAAAGGCAAACTCAAAAACAAGATGGCGGATCTAATATGGCAGACAAAAAATTAAAAAATTAATATAAGATGGATAATTCTTACATTAAGGGGTTTTTGAGGGCACTGAATTCAAATTTGACGTTAGTTTTCATAAAAAAAGTGATATTACACTCAAAAACAAGATGGCGGATCCAATATGGCGGATCAAAAATAAAAAAATTGATAGATGAAGGATAATTTTCACATTTAAGGGTTTTTGAGGGCGCTAAATTCAAATTTGATATCAGTTTTTATAAAAAAAGTGATCTTGCACTCAAAAACAAGATGGCGGATCCAATATGGCAGACCAAAGTCCAAAAAATTAAAAAATTAAATTAAAAAGTACAAATTAAATTAAAAAGTTCAAACGCTTTTACACATACAGGGGCAGGCGGGGGCACCCAACTCTTTAACGGCTGAATAAAATGGACATCCCTTAACACTCTCCACTTTGAATCAATGCGGGATCTTGCGAGATAAAAAAGTTTCCATACTTTGAAACTTTTGGTTATGTTATAATTGAGGTTAACTTCAAAAAGCCGCTCAGGAGATCACTTGATGAAAAAAAATACAGCATAAATATTATCTACTAACCTCCACAATTGTCGGCCATATTTTGTTGAATGTTGTTGTTGCGAAATTTTCCGAGAAACACTATTTGTTTAACTGTTAAAATGCATTAAAAGAAAAAATTGTCACGTTTTCCGCCAGCCTACACTTAGAAATATGTAGATAGAATAAATTTTCCACCTCACAGTTTCATTCAGTGGCTCCCTCTGGAGGTAATTCCGCGGTACTTACGTCTAAAAACGCGCCTAAATTTTTCGACTTTTGGCCAGCTTTTTTGAAATTCCGAACACTGTGCCATCTGATGAAAGACTGATTCGACCAATTGCTGTAAATGTACCTCTTTTGAGCGCTTCAACTTCTGTGCTAGTGCCTCTCCTGACCGCACAGCATGTTGAATCCAACACAGCGGATATGCAGGCTCCATCAGTAGCAGACAGACACGTGATTAGAAAGAAGAGAACTTTCATTCCCTTTCTTTTTTTTATTTTTTTGGATATAATCTTCATTCAAGTAAAAAATATGTAATCCTAATTACGTTAGTTGAAAACATGTTTCAATAATGAACTAGTCTGAAACGTTTGTTCTCTTGTTTTGTTATAATTCATTCAAGGTAAAAAATATGTACAATAATTCTGATTCGAAATTGTTTTAAAAACATTTAGTCGATATAATAATTCTGTGAAATGATGATATTCTGTTTGTTTTATCAATATTCTGAGTGAAAAGTCTGTTATTAAATTCAACAGTTCATCAATAATTCGGATTCCTCTTTTTTGATACGTGATTTCTTCTTGTTTCAATCATTGATGGAAATGCGGGAGAAGGTGAGTAAGATTTAATTTAATCTTATGCATGTAAACATAAAGTTTAGTTTTGATAGATTTATTATTCATTCGCATTGCTATTCTAACTGTGTAACTCAAATTCTAATTGGTTAAAGGAACTATATTTGAAAATTTTTGGAAAGACATTTCAGATTGCATTAGATATTGATATGTAGGACTAAATTTAATTGCAGAATGTGGTGTGTATATTCATTAAAGAAAATATACAGGTACATTTATGAAGCGAAAACAGCCTTTTGCATTGAATGTAACTGATAGTTGCGTTTTTCTACATTTTATCATGTCGACGAAAACTACTTAGGAATGAAAACTGATTTCTCAAACGCACGCGTTAGACAATCTCCTTATATTATTAAAATCTGTACGCGTGTGTGTGTGTGTGTGTTGTCTGTCTGTCTGTCTGTGAGAAACGGCTTGACGCAGCTAAGGCTCCGCCGCTAGAGGTAGCATGGACTTCGAACAGGTACCGATGGACAGAGAATTTATCGCAGATCTGGGTTATCTAATTTGCTAAACGATGCGACCCTAATTAGCGGAGATATTAATTAAAATGTTGGCCATTGTCTAACGAAAAATGACCCAGAATTCATGATTAAATGCTTAAAAAGCGACATTTTTACGGAAAAGGTGGAAAATAAATTAGAAATATCAGTCGTATTGTTACAAACAAGATACCATTGGAAAGGGCTTTTTTTTTCTTAAACCGATGGTTTAAACGGCTTATCGATCGGACAATTAGATTTTTTAAAATTAACTAAACTATAAAAAAATATTGGCAACAAATCACAAGAATCTTAGCTTTGCAGACTTTTCGTCTACAGCAGTCTTCAACGGAAACACATCTGGTATTTAATGAAGTCACGTGTTTCGTACTGCGATTAAAATTTGCAATTTTCTATTTTCTTCAATTTTTCAAATTTTACACATTTTATTTAGTATATAATATTTACACCACAAAACAAACTTGCATTTCAAATTTCATCGATTTTGGTCAATAAACAAAAGATTTACATTTTAATTGCAAATTAAATTTTATCTTTACACGCCGGACATTTTTGCAATATTCTAATACGCGTATTTCAATTTCTAATTACGATTAATTTATTTTTTTATACATCATACGAAAGATATTTTAAAGTTCTTTTACATAATTCAAAGTTTTCAACAGATTTACACGTTCTCCTGAATCAGTGTTCTTTTATGGCGCTGTAATATTTTCAAATTTCAATATTTCAATTTCTAATTATGATTAAATTATTTTTAATACATCATTCGAAAGATATTTTAAAGTTCTTATAAATTATCGAAAGTTTTCACCAGAATTACACGTTTTGAGGTCTCCTGAATCAGTTTTCTTTTATGGCGTTGTAATATTTTCAAATTTCAATATTACAATTTCTAATTATGATTAAATTATTTTTAATACTTAATTCGAAAGATATTTTAAAGTTCTTTTATATTATCGAAAGTTTTCACCAGATTTACACGTTTTGAGGTGTCCCGGATGAGTTTTCTTTTGTATCTCAGTTACTAATTATAATAATTTCATAAGTAATACATCATTAGAAAGCTTTTTTGATTTAGAATCGAACAGTGGAATACAGAAATTTCTACCGCCAGATGGCGCTGTAATTTTTTCAAATTTCTATATTTCAATTTCTAATTATAATTAAATTATTTTTAATGCATCACTCGAAAGATATTTTAAAGTTCTTTTAAATTATCGAACGTTTTCACGAGATTTACACGTTTTGAGGTGTCCTGAATCAGTTTTCTCTTATGGTGCTGTATTATTTTCAAATTTCAATATTTCAATTTCTAATTATGATTAATTTTTTTTTTTAATACATCATTCGAAAGATATTTTAAAGTTCTTTTAAATAATCGAAAGTTTTCACCAGATTTACACGTTTTGAGGTGCCCTGAATTAGTTTTCTTTTGTATCTCAGCTACTAATTAAAATAATTTCATAAGTAAGACATCATTAGAAAGCTTTTTTGAATTGGAATCAAACAGTGGAATACAGATATTTGTACCGCCAGATGGCGCTGTAATATTTTCAAATTTCAATATTTCAATTTCTAATTATGATTCAATTATTTTTAATACATCATTCGAAAGATATTTTAAAGTTCTTTTAAATTACCGAAAGTTTTCACCAGATTTACACGTGCGCTGCCGAAGGCAGTGGGGACCCGGTGCGAGTTTTTACCCGATCAGAAATGATTTTTTTTTAGGGGGCACGAAGGGTCAGGGAAGGAATACGCGCGCGCAGCGCGTGTATCCCTTCAGTTGTGCGCGCGCAGCGCGCACGGTACTGCGCTGCCGAAGGCAGTGGGGACCCGGTGCGAGTTTTTACCCGATCAGAAATGATTTTTTTTAGGGGGCACGTAGGGTTAGAGAAGGAATACGCGCGCGCAGCGCGTGGGGACCCGGCCCGACTTTTTACCCAATCAGAAATGATTTTTTTTTTAATTTCTTTTCTTAACACTAAAAGTTTCTGTTAGTGATTCATTATTTTTAGTGATTCATTTGAAAATACTGACCCGCTAGCGGGCGAAGCCAGCTAGTGTATTATTAAATTTCAATTCTCCGTTATATATATATGCACGTTTTACGATCGCCCAAATACGATGTTCAAATTTTAGCAGTTGGCCTGTGTGTAACTCTCTACCAAAACTAAAAAAAAAAACAAAAAAAAAGCTAGAAAATGAAATTTGGCATTGTATATAATGATTATATGATTATATGATATTCCCATTTGAAAAATATTATCACTTTTAGTATGTATTAAAAAAAAAAAAAAAAAGTTAAAGTGGTCTAAATAATTCGGAATAAACTTTGAATGTTTATAAAATACTTGAATACTTTTTAAATGTAAGTATTATATTTTAAAGGGGTGAAGGTTGACGAGCACTGTATCCTCCTTACAGAGAATTATAGGTTAAAAAAAATTTTTCTAAAGTTATTTTAAGTTATTTTTAAATTAGATTTTTTTTTATTATTATACGATAATTTTGATTGAAATACTAAGCATAAGATAAGGGCTTTAATATAACTACGAAAGAAACAGTATTTTATTTTTCATTAATGTAAAAATATGAAATTGTGTGTGTATAAGTATACGTTTTTTTTTTTTTTTTTTTTTTTTTACTTTAACCTTTTATCCTTTAATCAGGAAAATCCCTTCGTAATTTTGAAATGCAGGGTAAGAGAAAATGGTGTTTGTAGCACTCTAGATTGGTAGAAAAATACTACATGTTTATTTTGAGAAAAATCTAAAAAAAAAAAAAAAAAATCAAATTTTAATTCCTCAAGATATTTGTAAAACATTTCATAAAAATAAGGATATATAAAAAAACTGAAAGAAATATACTTTTTTTTTTTTTTTTTTTATAACTTTGATTGGAATACTAAGCATAAGATATAGAGCAAAATTTTGATCTTTTATGTAACTACCAAAGAAATAAAATTTATTTTATTTTTCGTTTGTGTAAAAATATAAATAAATATAAATAAATACAGATAAATTTAATAATAATAATAATAATATATATACAGGGTGTCCAAGAATTATCTTTACAACTTTGAAATTTAATAACTTTTGAAATAAAAATATATTCACATTCTGTGTTCTGCAGTTATTAGTGCAACTCATAAAGTTTTTTTTTTTGTTTTGGTTAGCCAGTTGTAACTGAGCATGTGGACCCCACAGGAGAAAGCACAATGTGTGGCATTGTTCATTGAGAGCAAATCGGACACACAAGTTCAATGCAATTGCAGGACCAAATTTGGCAAGGCGCCACCATCCAGACAGACCATCCGTGCATGGCACACCAGCTTCATGACCACAGGCTCAGTGTTACATAAGAAAGGAGCAGGACGACCCAGCACAAGTGATGGAACTGTTGAGAGCGGGTTCACGAAGCATTCCAGTGCAGTAAAAAAAAATCAGTTCGTTCGGATGCTACACAATTAGAAATACCCAGATCAACAGTCCACAAGGCGCAAAAAAAAAACTTTATGAGTTGCACTAATAACTGCATAACACAGAATGTGAATATCCTTTTTATTTCAAAAGTTATTAAATTTCAAAGTTGTAAAGATAATATATATATATATATATATATACAATACTTTTATATAACACTCTCACAAAACCTATATTCAAAATTTTCTAATTCTTGAAATTATGATACACTTAAAGATTTTATTAAAAACTTATAAACTTAAAAAAGAATGATTCGGAAAGTTAATAGATATGTTGTACAATATTACGATCATTTTACTTCTTTACAAATGTATTTCGGTGTTATCTATTGTACAAAAATCTTTGATGTTTTTGATATATAAACATGCTCATAATAATATTTTAAACGAGCTTATACACAAGTAACATTAAATTTAATGTTAAAATATTAATGCTTTAATGATAAACGCAGATATAAATTTTTCGATAATAACTATTTAATATCACATGGTTTATCACTTGTTCTTGTAATACTGACAACGTGATTTATAATAAAAAGCAAGCTGTCTTCTACATACAATAATTACTGATCATAAATGTTGCTTTTAAAGCTTTTGATTTCGTCTGATTGATAAACTCAATATATCATTTTAATGCCGTGTTTAAATTTTATAGCAGCCTTTATTAGAATGTATAGTTATTCCAAATCACCATATTAAGAGAAAACGGTGGTAACATTAAATTTAAGGTATTCCCATTATGAGGCATTTTAAAATAAATAATTACTCTATTTAGTAATAAATTTGAAGCTTCAAAGTAAATGGGCACTGTAAAATACCTTTCCTTTTAACTCCTATTTAATTAAAAACATCATTAATCACTATATATATATATATATAAGATTTTAATAATTAAATAACATATACATTTGTATATAGAGAAATTGTTGTAGATTTATTATTATTTCTCCCTTGTCATATTATAGATATCAGGAACTTCGTTATTCGTGGAAATATTCTACCTATATTTCTTGATCCATTTACATGTTTGTAGGCGTGAGACATTCAAGGAAAAAAAAAATCGATTTGGCGTCTGTATATAGGCTTGATATTTTGTTACATATTTTGGTATTTGTTAGTCTATGTAGGCATTTTCTCAGGTGATTGTGAAGAAGTCGGACCAATTTTAACACTAAACCTACCACTACGGGACAAATGACCCATTTTAAAATTTTTGTCAGATTTTCTTGAAAATAACATTATCATATCGTCCTTGGTCCGTGTTTTATGTACCAAATTGTACTAAATAATACATTTTTGCTATACATAGTAGTATATATAACATTTTAAAGACGGGTCACTTGACCCGCTGTGCTAGGAATAGGTATACATGAAGTATCGGTAGGTTTAATGTTAAATGACTTATGATACCAGCAAAACTCTTTTGACTGTTGACATTCTAATTTGAAAACTTACTCGGCGATCAAGATATTCTTAGCACAGGACAATATTTTGCATAAAAGAGAATTATTCGGAATATTTTATCGTGAAGATGTCTGACTAAATTTAAAATACCGTTTATGATACAAAGGGGCTTATTTAATTCTGAGACTTCGCGAAGCATTTGGTCAAAAACATTTCTCTTAACATGAATATATATATATATATATATATAATAGAAATTTATGATGACAAATATGTGATGGGAAATGAGCAGAGCTCACATACGTCAACTAGTTTTTGTTTTGGAAATGCAGGAAATAAAATTTCTATCTTTAAAACAAGCCACCTGTTACACTTTACCTGTTTCACTACCAACAGCCTGTTTGTTCGCCAAAAATTATGGCCGTAGTAAAGGGCTTCTCGGTGCGCTTTCGAACCCTTTCTCCATTTCATAATTTACTTCAGAGGGCTCAATCACCATACAAAATATCTGTAGCAAATTCCTGCTCAGCGGTATCGTTTAGGAAACTGATATTAAATACAATTCGTACAATAATATGCAGGTAAAATATCACTACCGTGTTAACTTTACACATATGAATGTATTCACATTCGATTCTTAATGTTTAAAACGCGATATCACAAGGTCATAAACCTAATTTACACGTTTTATATCTTTGTCATACCTCAAGCTGCCCCTTAATTACTTTACTTTTTGAAAAGTATGTGTAGTTGCTTTCACACCCATAAAAGCTCCATCATAAATTTTCAAGACCGTATCTCAAGTTTATTTATTTTCAAATACACTTCCCCCCCTCTCGAATATACCCTCTTAATAAAATTCCGCTTTCAATAGTAGGGACAATCAAGTTCTCAGCTTTAAAACACGAATTAATAAGGTAGTAGCACTAACCTATTTTATTATTTTTATCCCTCCACCTTCCCCTCGCACATATGCTGTAAAAAATTTATAATTTCTAGAGTATTCGCAATCGTTCGCGCAACATCAAACACTATAACAATCAAATTTTTAAACTCGTGGACCTATTTTGTAATTTTTAATTTTAACCTCCATCATCTTCTTTCTTAATAATTTTGCACTTTCCAAATTATGCGCAATGGATTCCTACATCCTAAAACCTACTAACACAAATTTACAAGGACATATCTTTATCTTAAAAAATTGCCACCGCACATATGCCGCCTCCCCCTATTAATTTTAGGGGTTTTACACTGAAATGCATATTCAATAAAATATTTGTAATAGACAGACACAGAAATTTAAAATATCATTCAGATCGTATTTAGAACATCTAATGGCTTTATATTCTTCGAAAACAAAACAAAAACTAGTATGTTGTGGCCACCAAAAGACTTTCTTCTATATTTTCCTATACAAATTTACTCAGTAACAATATTTAAAAATAATAATAATAACAATTTTTTTTTTGTTAAAATTAAAGAAATGATAAACCGATGCCCCCACATGCACAAAATTTTTTTCCTAGTTAACTACTACTATTATCCATAATTCCTATTAATTTTACAATCACGAGTTTAAAATAACTCTCATTATGTACATTTATACGAAATTTCGTCCTATACTGCCGTGTTAAAAATTTTAAAAAAATGCGATCACAGAGTCACCTGTTGAGCGATTGATTCCCAAATGTAATCAGCACCAGTTTATGCCAGGGACCAACTAAATACCAAGTTTGGTTAAATTCCGTTAAAAAAAGGTTTTTTTTTTGTTGTTGTTAAAAGTTAAAAAAAAAAAAAAACCCGATAACTTTGTTTTAAATTATCACAGATAACAGACAGTTCAACCATTCCTCTTAAAGGTATTGACGAGACCTTTCGAAAGATACCCATATTGAAACTTTACTCCTGGGGGGGGGGACAGATGCCCCCCATGTACATTTTTTTTCTAGTTAACTACTGCTCTTATCAATATATCATATTAATTTTACAATCACGAGTTTAAAATAACTCTCATAATCCACATTTATACGAAATTTTGTCCTATACTGCCATGTTAAAAGTTTACAAAAAATGCGATCAAAGCGCCACCTGTTGAGCGATTGATCCCCAAATTTAATCAGCACCAGTTTATGTCAGGGTGCAACTAAATACCAAGTTTAGTTAAATTTCATTCACTGGTTCGTGAGCTACAGTGTCCACAATAATCGTGATACAGACATACAGACAGACAGACGGACAGACACATTTTAAAAACAATCAATTCGTGTTCTGGACATCCCAAAACGTATAAATCCATCAAAAACGGATGTCGAAATTTTCGTGAATCCAATACTTTCTCTATATTACAAATAGAAGAAAGTAAAAAATATATTTAATTATCCATTATTTACTTTAAATGAGTACAAGAGAAGGTGCAAAAATGAATTGAAATTTTGTGTGAAATACTAACATGTACAAGGTATTGATCTGCCTATTTTTCGTAACTCTTCCACCACTATATTAATATAGCAACTGTTCCCTCAATTAATCATGGAAAGATTTTACAGATCATTGCTATATAAACATAGTGATGAATGAGTCAAGGAAAAATTGTGAAGAGAAAACACCCCCATGTAAAGTCATATTTCTTTTACTTATTTTTATTTTAAATGTTTACATTTCGTTTAAGAAAGAATCATGTTACTTGACAAACTCTACTATCTTCGAAATTTATTATTAATGACATATTCTGACGAAAACGATTTCGTAAATCCTGTAATTCTTATGAAAATAGAATGCGGTTATCGACATGGGTGTGGTTAATATAAGAAACAATTTATGATACCGAAATACAATTATATTACCTATTAGTTTTCTTATAAGAAAACTTTCTCGATATTGTACTGTAAAATATTTATATATGGATTATCAAAAAATTGTATTTTCAAGCTCTGCATTTAAAATAAAAAATAAATTTAAAAAATGAGATTATTTGATAATAGAGACTATTTTATTATAGTGGAATATTCTTTCAAAACTGATTAACAGTTACTATATGTAATTAAAAAAATACAGTTATAACTTTCTCTTTCTCATATATATGATGAAGAAAATGTTGTTCTTAGGTCAAATTTTCGAAATTGATTTTTGTCATATTTACATGTTTTGAGGTACCCTGAATCCAAAAATCAGGTTTCTAGCGATTTGTCTCTGTATTTGCGTGTGAGTAACTGCCAGTTATCAGTATATCTCAAAAACAAATAACAACTGAAAGTCCAACTTTGGAATTATACATATGTATCATATAGGGATGCAACAGTAAACTTCTTGTTGAGATTAAGCAAATGGTTCATGTACAGGGAAATCCAAGATAGTTCAAATACTTTAAGTCTATGGGGAAATTTCTGGTAAGTACGGTGTAACATATATAGGCTCACGTAACAGAAACTGGATAAACAAAATTTATAATAATCATAAAACCATGTTTTGTGTAGATTGTGGTAGGAAAATTATTCATCATTCTTTTACTGGGCTACCCAAAGCATTTGGATTATTCGGGCTATATTTGGAAATTCCTGGAATTGTAATTTATTTTGTGTTACATGTTTTTCATGTAAGATCAAATTGAAGCACATAATATTCTTTATAGTACATATTGTTTATAGTGCATATTGCTTATATAAAATATACAGGGCTGCCCAAATTTGAACTAAACGTTCTTTTCAATTGAATGTAATTGATGCAAGTTCTTTGCCACATTTTACTATATAGGATAATACTGCACAGAAAGGAAAATTAATTTTTCATACCCATATTGTAAACAAATATTGTTTGAATTTCTATTTTCGAATTCGGTTTTTTGTAAAGTATCGCGTCTTGGGATGCCCTGAATACGAAAGTTCAATTTCTAGCTGTTGATCCGTATGTATATATCTTGTCAGCATTAATTAAAAACAATAACAGCAGGAAATTATAATTTGGCAATTTGAATTTCGTATCATAAAAATTTGATAAAGAATGGCAACTTTGAGAGCAAATTAATAACAGTCTGATTTTGTTTTTTAAAATAATTCTATGCACTTTAATTGAACGGGAGATTAAGAGAGGCAGTAGCTCCCCCTCACACAGAATAACCTGTCAAATAACACTGTTCCTAATCCTGTATAATATTATATTCTTCGACAATTTTTAATCTCGAGAGTTTTGACAATTTTTAATTTGGATTAGATTAGTTTTTGTGATTAGAATAGTTTCTAAAATTGGCACAATAAGGAAAAGGTTTTTTTTTTCAATTTTTAATGTAAAGTAAACATCACTAATACTCTCATATTGCACAAGTGAAAATTCTGTATATTATTGTACATTGAACTTTAATTAAAAAACTATCAAGTTCAATTTTTAAATTTATGTTGCACAGGACATTTTATTTATTTATTTTATTCTATTTATTTATTTATTCTATTTATTTATTTTATTTTATTTTATTTATTTATTTATTTTATTTATTTATTTATTTATTTATTGTATATTTTGAGCAAGTGAAATTTATTTTCGACAAACATAAATAAAGTGAACGCACATTCATTTTCAGTTTTGTGTGTATTTTTTGAATAGTACTTATGGCGATTTCGTTCATTAAAATTATTTTACAGGGCTAAAACTAAATTTTCTGTGATATGTGTTAAACTGAAGTTGTTTTATGTTATATTTAAATATTATGGCTTCTGTTAAAATAACATGTGTTATATATCAAGTTTCACATACATTGAAACATCAACAAAATTAGAAATAATAAAAGTTACTGAGACTTGTGGGGAATAAAGGGGACAAATTTTTCCGGTTATTCGATTAATGAAAAGTACGGAGGATTTATCTTCTCTAGCTTAAAAAACGAAGATAAATTGGCTTTTCCTTAGATGTGTAAGTCGACGTGATTGAATTGTTAGATGACAAAGTTTCTCTCTGGGTAGTTTGTCATAACGGACGATATTGAAGAAATATATATTTTGAATTTTTATACTTTTCACTTTAAATCACATTATTTTAAAGTAATTTATGTATTTTGATAAAAAAATATATTTAGGGTATTTCATATTAAAACAAAAATAATAATAAACAATTTTTCCGTATTTATGTTAAAATTAATCTACATAATGCTTTAATATTTCAACTAAAAATTTAATGCAGAAAATAAATTTATTACACGTCTTTTACACATATTAATTCAAAAGTTAAATGTATGCTTTAAAAAAAAAATATATATATATATATATATATATATATATATATTTTTTTAATTGGAGGAAAGACAAAGTAAATAATAAAATTGTATAAAAAACTATTTGCGAGAAGAACATGTTTTATACTGTATTTACTTGTATAAATTAGTTTATAATGAAATAAAACTTACATTTGGTTTCCAGTTTGAACCGAATGTCTATTCAAAACTGTAAATCCTCAACAAAAGTATCATGGAATAAAATAAATAAATAAATAAACATAATAATATGAATGATAATAAATAATTTGTCGATATATAAAAGATAATTTTACAAATTATACATTTTTTGTTTGAAATATAATGAATCGATTAAACGAATTATATTACAAGTATTCTTTTTCCTCTTTTTTTTTTTTTTTTTTTTTTTTTTTTACCTAAAAAATTATTCATTGCTAATTTAAAAATAAACGGGTGAATCTTTGAACTCATTTTTTTTTTTTTCTTTTTTTTTTTTTTTTTTATGATTTAGTGATTTAGTTCATACATTTTGAATTACACTACTAACCAAGACATGCGATAAAATGTTTTGGAAGAAGTAAGTAAGTATTCTTCAAGATTTGCCATAAACCTGCTGTTTCATATGCTTTATAATATGAAATTTTAATTGCTAATTTATAATCTGTTTTTCCATTTGCAATATTCTGTATCATTAATATTCTGTTATCTTAATTTTTGTTTATTATCATTAAAAAACCTTCTTCTGATTTTAACTTGGTTTCAAATTCTTAATTTATTATTTCCTTTAAACTAATATTACACTTTACAAGACACATAAGTGTTATGTAGATTTTTAATAAACTAAGTAAGGTTTCTAAATAAAAGTAGTCAAATCTTTCAAATTTTGTTTACTCGATTTATTTCATAAATACTAAGTTGACTTTAGATTTATGTATTTTATTAATTTGCATGGAAGAATTCAATGCTAACAAGGGAAGTATGAATCAGTAAAATTGCTATTGAAACCAAACCAAGCTTCAATTAAAGAGCATGGCTGAACGCATAGGGTACAGTGCAAAATTTGGATAAACAACCCCCAATGGATAGAAATATGACCCTCCTGATAGTTTTAGCTATTTCGATAAAAAGCTAACAAAACACATGCAAGAGCGGGTGGTGCAGTAAGCTTGCTTGACTCGTAAGACGGGGGTCCTGAAATCGAGTTTTGTATTTTAATTTTTTATTTCAACTGAAATATATATATATATGAAATATATATATATATATATATATATATATATATATATACTATATATATATATATATATAATATATATATATACATATATATATACTGAAATATATATATATATATATATATATATTATATACTTGCATTTTTAATTAATTTAAATTATTAATTTATGAGAAATTATTAATTAAATTAAAAAGATTTTTGTTCATCGAGGGCAATTTAATATTTTATTTTTTATTTTTTAACCAATTTATTTATTTGTTTATTAAATTAAAAGAAATTAATAATTTAACGGGAAATACTTATATATTGCATATATATATATATATATATATATATATATATATATATATATATATTTTAATGATTTATAAAATTTTAATGATTTCTTCTAGTGTTTTATATAAATTTTTAATTACTATTCTTTATCGATGTGATTAATCGCAAGAGTTCATCGTCTTCTCTGAATTATATTATTATTCATGCAGTTTTTTACATGAAAAATCCTGAATGAACAACAGCTGTTGCTTAACTACTTGACGCTGCATTTAACTTTTATTACAAATATTTTATTGAAATAAAATGAACTATTGAAATAAAATGAACTGTCAAATTTGGTTGTGTCGGAAGAACTGATAATAAAATTGAATACAATGACAAATTTTCTCAAAATGATTTCATGAATTTATAATTAGTTTACTTCTCGAAAATTTCAAAATCTGGGTAAATATGAAATTTGCAAATCTAGTATCTTGATGAAAATACAAATATTTAACAAAATGTTCGTGATGAACAATATTTGACGGTGAACAAAATTGTAATTCAAATAATATTTATTAATCTTCCTATATTTCTTGTTCTCATTGTAAAATAATTACAAGATAAAAAGAACTTTTTATATACCACATTTTTAAATTTTATGTTGGATCATGTAAATTTGACAATTCTATGTATTATTAAATACTTTTTAACAAATTTTGATGAACTAGACCGTATAACTTGAAAGAAAATGAAAACAAATGTGTAATAAAGACAACAATTATAAGAAAATTTCAAACATTTATTAATTGTATAAAAGTGCAATTGTAAAAAAATGCATTTTCATCGTGTCTGATCTATTTTAAAAGTTTCAAATGTCTATCTAGTCGAGAATTTAGTTAAAAATCAATTGCAAGTTTTGTACTGGACAAAAAAAAAAAAAAAAAAAAAAAAACAAGAAAGCGAGTTAATAAAATCGTGGTAAAATACTTATACTTTCCTCAATTTTCTACTTTTTAATCGTTATAAATTTCACAATCGTTACAAATTAGAAATCGTAAACATAAAATAGAAACGATATTCATAGCTTCAAATATGGTTTATATATATATATATATATATATATATATATATATTAATTCCTGGTTAATAATTTAATAATTAGTATATATAAAAAAAAAAATCTTCTTTATATAATAAATGTATTCTCTTAAATTTATGTTTTAATTTAAATAAAAATGTAAAAAAATATTTTAATTGAAATAAAATAATAAAACATAGAACGCCTTCACAGGGACTCGATCTCAGGACTTTCGCTTCAGGAGTCGAGCATGCTACCACCTAGAGCCCCTTAAATAAATAATAGGCCGGCGCATCACCGCCATTTTTTTGCCTCGTAAGAACACAGCATTTCCGCTTGGCGAATTTATCGCTTCACTGGCGATTTTAAGAAATTTTCATCTAAAAATAAAATCGGCCAAAAATGATAAGCAACACAAGTAATCTGTTTCTGTTTCTTAAATAATTCATAACATTTGAAAGGGGGAAAAAAAAAAAAGAGCGTACCAATTAAAATTGGAAAGTTTTTTTTAATTAATTTTCTTTTCTCTTCCTCGTATATATATGATGGAGAAAGTATTATTTTTAAGTTAAATTTTTAAAATTGAGTTTTTGTCCCATTTACACGGTTTAAAGTCTGCTGAATCCGAAAATCATGTTTTTAGCGGATAGTCTGTGTGAAGAACAAGTAGTACAAAATCGGTATTCTCAATATCTATCGTATAGGGATGACACAATAAACTTTTTGTTGAGATCAAGGAAACAGTTCGTGTACAGTAACATCCTAGAGAATTCCAATACATTACGTCTATGGAGTAATTTCTGATAAGCACATTAGAGGTCTGTACAGGTCAGATTTACGGGCCGGGTTCGGACCGAATTTTTTAATTTGCTGTCGGGCTGGGCCGGGCTCGGACTCATTTTTTTGTGTATACTCGGGCCGGGCCATGGGGAAATTTTTTATGGGCCGTTTCGGCCCGAATCTTTTTCTAGCTTCCTCGTTAATCAACGAAAAAGGAAAATGATAAAATCTTCAGTCATTTATTTTACATAATTTTACAGGCTGTATTTTTTTTTTTTTAATGTCTGTAACTTCAATTTAATTCTCTATCAGTCTGTTCGCGATCTGATTTTCTACAAATATTTTTAGCATGTCTCGAAATTAATATATTTTATTTAAAGTAATATTAGATGGTTTCCTATTCAAAATAGAATGCTTGCCACTACTAGTATGGCACATGTACAAACAAAAGAAATTAAATACGTTACTATGTGCCCTTACTGTGTATGTTACTTTATGTTATGTCCTATCGTCTGTAGAGTTTAGGTGGTATGAAGCGATGAAGGCTATAAAAATCATTCCGCTTTAACTTTTTCTCTAAGGATCCTTTTTCTTTTCTCCAGGTCAATAGGTAAAAGTATCATCATTTCTAGCATGTGCAAAAGCATCTTTTTAATTGAATATGGTTAGATTAGCATTAAAGTTTTGTTTACTGGATCACAGGAAAGATTCGGATACATTAGAGTATATAAGAGGAAATGCTTGAAAGTGCATTTTTAGTAGTATTAATCATTTTAAACACCTTCCTATATTTTTTGATGAATGCTAATATTTTTTATTTGACTTTCTGCCTTCTGTATGTCTGTAATAATGAACTTCTGTTTTTTATAATTATCTTGTAAGTATTGAACAGTTGTGTTAAAGAACATTCTTTTGCTTAGCTATATAAAACCTCTAACACATAATAAAATTATTTTTCATAAAAAAGCATGATTTTTTTTTTTTGTTGTTATTTTACATATTTATGAATCGGGCCGTGTTGGGCCAGGTTTTATCTTTTTTTATCCGGCCCGGGTCGGACCGTACACTGGTAAAAATAAACGGCCCGGATTTTTCGATTTCGTACTGGGCCGGGCCTCAAACAGACCTCTAAAGCACAGTGTAACATCTCTAGGCTGTCTTAAACAAAACGAAATGAATAAATAAATAAATAAAAATAGAAAAAACATGCATAAAACCATGTTTTTTGTTGATTGTGATATGGAAATGCTTCATCATTCGTTTACAGGGCTACCAAAAGTATTTGGATATATTGGGGTTATACTTGGAAATTGCTAGAATTGTAATTCATTTTGTGTTAGATGTTTTTCATATAAAACTAAATATAAATACACAATATTGTTTATAGTTCTTATTATATTGTTCATAGACAATATACAGGGCTACCCAAAATTGAGCTAAACGTTCTATTGAATGTAATTTAGGGAAGTACTTTGCTACATTAACTATGTCAGCGAACTGCTCAGCAAGGTAAATTATTTTTTCATGCCCATACTGTAAACAAAAAATTCTTTAAAGTTCTATTTTCATTTTTACTTATTTATTTATTTATTTGTTTTTTAAGTATAATAACACGATCTGAGTTGCCCTGATAACGAAAGTCCAGTTTTTAGCGGTTGATGTGTATGCATATTTGTTATCAACCTAACTTAAAAACAAATTAAAAATTTTTTTTTTTCTTTTTTTATTTATTTACATTAGGTTGTCACTTGAAAAATTTGATCAAGATTAAAAATTTTGAAGGCGAATTAATAACAGCCTTGATTCTTAAAAAAATAAAATAAAATAAAATAAATAAATGCACTGTAGTTGAAAGGGAGTTGAGGGGGGTTGCAGTAAAAAAACGAAAAAAACATTATTTTCTTTAAAAGTACTAGAATGAATTTGATAAATATTTAAAGTAGTGTGTTTTTTAGATGACAATTAGATCTTAAATAACCTCATTCTCAGGATAATTTTCGTTCACTGCCAACCTGCACTCCCCCGGGGAAAATACAACAGAAACCTCGTTGAAAATAACAGGAACGATTTTGAAAAAAAAAATAATAATAAGGGGGGAAGGGGGTAAATGCTTTTTGAGTTGAAAAATCGATTTGTCTAATCTTCTTCTTCAGGATTATTACAGTCGCTGGTGGCCCGTGCTTCGCCGGGAAGAAAATATAATAGAACACTGTTTATTTGGGAATCTGCTCAAACGATTTAAAAACAAATTTACAATTAGGGGTTTCAGATGATAATTCGATTTGAATGTTCCTTATCTCCAGGAAAATTAGCTTTTACTGTTATCCTTCGGTTCATCCAGGGCAAAGAAATAAGGAATGGATTTCCGAGAAAAAAAAAAAAAAACTAATAGTCCTACGTTCTAAACTAAATTCTGCTTTTGCCAGAATTTCATCAAAATTATTTTTATTTTATTTATTTATGTATTTATTTTGAAAAGGAAGGAAAATAAAATAAATAATAATCACTATCGAAACAAACGATATCGAAAAAGGTTTCTTTTTTTTTTTCTTTTTTTTTTTTTTTAAATATAATTTTGAATAAGGAATTAAAAAGTGCGCATGAAAAAAGAAAAAAAATATATAGAAAGAAACAACATAATGGACTCTTCCCACCTGACGTCAGAGGTCACATGATAGAGGAAAAACAAATAGCAGACGAAGTCTTGTTTATCTAAGCGATTGCTGAAATAACATATTTTCTATTCTTATATTTGATCAATCGTTTTTAATCTGTGTTATTTTTTATACATCATCATTTTTAATCCATTTTATATCATTATTCATCATCTTTTGTTTGCTGTATACATTTACAATTATCATTTAGTTTATGCCTGTTATTGATGTTCATGAAGACATGTTTAAATACTCTGATTTTTGGAACTTAAATCAGTGACAGTGCAATATCGTACACGTACTACGTAAATCCATTTAGACCAGTAACTAAGTTAATTAACTTGTTGTAACACCTTTATGCAATTAAATTAAATGAAAACATTTTAAAATTTCAATTAATAATCCGTAAACATTCCACAAGAAGCTATTATTTATTGCTAGATCAGTTAATGTTACAGTTACACTACAATATACAAAAATCGATTTTTATAAGTAAAAATAAATAAACACATAAAATGTTTTTTAAAAATTATTAAATTTACAAATACAATTATTCTACTGTTTATAAATGCACAATATTACTTTTATTTTATTTTATATTAAATATTAAAATTTTTGTTCTTAAGAACAATATTTGATTGAATTCGATTCTCAGAATTCGATTATTCGTTTCCTCTATCACGTGATTGAGCAGACGACGGTGGGAAGAGCCCATTAAGTTTATATTTGAGTTAGTAATTTAAGGATGCCATTGATATAGTAACAAAAAAAAAAAAAAAAAAAAAAAAAAAAAACTATGTTCTAATAAATGCCTACTCATACACAGACGATTTTTTACATTCTAAAGTGGTTCAGCGACTTCTAATTTATGCCGGCATTTTCGTTGGAAGAAATAGTTTGTACCTTCGATGCAACTTGCACATTAGTCTCGTCAGGTAAAACTTTTTTTTTTTTTTTTCATACTACTGTTTTATATCGCTTTCATAACAAAACTTTACAAAAAAATAAGTTGCAGTTTTAAAGGAATTAAGTTAGCGGTCATTATTAATATGAATTTATGTACCCTTACGGGATGTATATGTAATATTAATATAGAGACGTTTATTTCTATTTAATGCATTTTTTTTTAAGTTAAAAAAAAGAAAAAAAAAGTATGATTTTTTTTTTTCCCCTAGAAAGTAGACATAAATTGTAATATGAAATAAATATCTCAAGAAAAAAAATCTAAAAATAGAACAAAATAAATAATTAATTAATCAAAAGTTCAATTAAAAAAATATATATTAGGTGTTTGCATAAATTCGTGCGGTTTTTTATTGCTTCATTTCATAAAAATACATCAAATCAAATGACAATTTTTAATCAAAATACTCTCCATTAACTTTCTACAACCTTTTCCCATTTTTCGGGTAACAAATGTATATTACGGCGATTGGAGCTCTCGTCTTTGGAGGCAATAAAATGATCCGCGTCCGCACGAACTTTTGCAACGACCTAATACTATCAGGACACGGAAACAAGACAACTTTGGCGAACCAAAAAAACGCCGCCAAGACTCTACAAACACACAGTAAAAAAGCGTTTCTTAAAATAATTTATGGTTATTAAAATGCATATTTAGATTTAAATAATACTTTTTTTTTTTAATTTTTACTTTATAAATGTCAGAAATGCAAAGAAAAGTATAAGTGAATAACAATAAAACTTACTATGCAAAGCTGTGCATTAGGTCCTGGGATCCAAGAATCTGGACGACAATTCGCTACCCATTTTCTCCTTCTTGCATTATCCGAAGGAAACCTAAACATTTTGTAT
This sequence comes from Salticus scenicus, assembly GCA_963930645.1. Lineage (NCBI taxonomy): Eukaryota > Metazoa > Arthropoda > Arachnida > Araneae > Salticidae > Salticus > Salticus scenicus. The sequence continues at coordinate 282,749,298 of OZ005649.1, read as the reverse complement.
CCTTTTCTGGAGTGTTTACAGCAGTTTATCGCTGAACAACCTCCCATATTGCAGTTTATTTCACTAAAATTACGAGCAAGACGGTAGAAACAATGGCTGCCGTTTGTTTATCACGCTGGGTACATGCGGCAACCCTAAGGCAAAAAAATGTCGGATGCGCCAGCTCGTATATATAGGAGCCTTACTACCACCCGCTTAAGGCAGTTGACGTGTTTCGTTGGATTTTATAGAAACAGCTAAAACTTCTACGGTCATTTCTTGATCCACGGAGTTGTTGTTGCGCAAATTTTTCACTCTGTCGTATGTTTTCGAACATGCTCTTATTTAATTTTTAGCTTGGTTTGGTTCCTATAGGAATTTTACTGATTCATATGCTCTTGTAAGTGACGACTTTATTTAAGGCAATGTATTAAGTTAAATTAGAGTGTTGTAAAGGAGGATCCGGACAGGGTTATAAGTTTTAATGAAATAGCGATTTTTATTGGAGTTATGGATTTCAGTGAGGTATTATTAAAGTTGGATTTGAATGTAATTTAGATGAAGCTTTGTTTTGATAGTTATTAAAAGGAATTTTCCAGTATGACCCATTTGAGAACCGAGATATTCAACGTAAGTGAAAAAATTTAGGGTCGTTTTGAGTAAATTGGGAAAAGCGTACGAGATATTGGAGGAGTATTCACACTGTAAAAAATGTGCATGGTAGATTACATTTCAACGTGCGGATTAAAAATATATGTATATATATATTGCCAATACCTTGCGCAGTAATTTCGAGTATGCTATACATAAACGCAAGCTTGAATTTCCAAATAGTATGTTGTAATTTGAGAACACTCTGTCTTATAATTCTTTTTTAATTCGAAAGAAAAAATGTATTATACTTGTTTTTATTTTTTAAAGCTATAATTTTTTTAATTTGTTTAATTTGTTAATTTGTTTAGTTTTCTATAAAGTTATACATTTTTTTTTTTTTTTTTTTTTTTTTTTTTTTATGTTAATATACCTTTCTAGATTATACACATTTTTAATACAAAAAAATAATAACTTTGAAATCTTTTAACAAATTCTATTTCTAATAATGAATGCTAGAATTACAATATAGTAGCGATTTCTTCCTAAAGCAAAACTATTTAACCATTTAACGTTTTCGAAAAAAAAAAAAAAAAGTTTTATTAACAACTTATAACGCCATTATTATTTTGAAACGATATATATGTGTCAATTTTAATTCGATAAAGAAGCATTAAAATAGTCAAGCTACTTTCGTATTTTTTAGAATGTATCAAAATTAAAATGAAATGATTTTAATGCTTTATTAAACTATATTATTCAGAATAAAGATACATCTATGCAATTTAAGAAAATGCCTTAAGTGTACAAAATTAACAAATTAAAAAATGAATAAATAAAAACACTTTATTAGCATTAATTCATTAATACGGTAAACTGCACCGAAATTATCTAAAGAAGATAATAAAGTTTAAAAAATATAAATATAAAATTCACACTGTAAAAAAATGAACTTGCTAGATTACATCACAACGAGTGGGTAAGAAAAAAAAAAAAAATCTCCAATATTTTGTGAGGTAAATTTCAAGTATGTTGTAAATAATTGCATGCTGAAATTTTCAAAGAGGATATTGTAATTTTACAACACGTTCTGTTGCATTTATTTTTTAATTTAAAAAACAATACTTTAGATTATATATATATATATATATATATATATAATATTATATATTTTTAAGATTTTTTTTAAATTCTATGAATATACGTCTGAAGATGATATCCATTTTAAAAATGAAAAGTAATATCTTTAGCAGCTTTCAACAAATTTTATTTTCAGTAATGACGTTAGAATTATAATACAGCAACTATTTCTTTCCAAAATAAAACTATTTAATCATTTAATTTTTTCGAAAAAAGAAAAAAAAAGTTTGATTAACAACTTATAAGCCATTATTATCTTAGAAAATAAATACAAGCGCCAATTTATTTCGCTAAAGAAACATTCACATATTATCAATGCTTCAATAAACTACATTTTACAGAATATGTATATGTATCTATCTATCTATCTATCTATCTATCTATCTATATATATATACATATTCTTCAAAATATATATAATATAAGTAAATATGGTACATATATATGCAATTTTAACATATATGCTAATTAGATAAAATTAACAAATTAAAAAAGAAAAAAAAAAAAAAAACAAGTCCTTCCGGCTTTTTCGGAAGGGTAGGTTGATTTCTTTTTCCTTATCAAGCAGCCGTCATTTTGATTCAAAATGGCGGCTACAAATTATTAATGCACTTGGTAGAAATATTGATGTAGGCTACGCACATATGCAGTTTTAAGCAAATTGGTTCATAAATACATTGTTATGTGAATTTAAAATTTTCAGGTGGCTGGCGCTTGGAAACAAAATGGTGGGTTAAGTTGACAAATATATGAAATGTATTTGTGAGATAAGTGTACTGTACACATATAGTTCGAATTAATTCAAAATCTCAAAAGTCATCGTGTTGAAAAATTAAGTGACTGACACTTCGATCAAAATGGCAGAGAATGTTGCTCATCTAAGACATCGTTGCAAATTTGAAAATAATTTTTTTTTTTTGTAGAAATTCTTTCAAAGAGTAAGTCGATAAAAATGTCAGTTTTCTGCATTTCTAGTTTGTTTTAGCATTAAAATAGCCTAATTTTTCCTTAAAAGCGTATTATAAAATTTTTAATTGGTTTTAAATTTTCAAGTGGTGGCCTGATTTCAAGTGGTCCCGCTTAACTTAAGATATCCGCCACTTTATTAAAAATGGCGGATAAAGTCCATTAATAAAGATATTTGAGACACTTGTATAATCTATGTATACATCAAAATTTAAAAAAATCGGAATACGCTTTTTACAATTTGAACTTGAAATTTTCAAGTGGTCTCCACTTGAAAGCAAAATGGCGGAGCAACTTGGTTAACAAATTCTTCTAAGTTATTTATAAGATAGCTTAAGACACTGTCCAAATTTGGTTCGATTTGGAGTATTATTTCAGAAGTTATTGTGATTTTAAATTTTTAAGTGGTAGCGTGGTTTCAAATGGCCCCGCTTAACTTTAGATATCTGCCACTTTGAAAATGGCGGATAAACTTCATTAATAAACTTCATTGAGATCCTTATGTGGTCTATATTTACGACAAATTTAAAACAAATTCGGAATACGCTTTTTACAATTTGAATTTAAAATTTTCAAGTGGTCTCCACTTGAAACCAAAATGGCGGAGCAACTTGGTTAATAAACTCATCTAAGATATTCATAAGGTAAGTTAAGACACTGTCCAAATTTGGTCCGATTTGGAGTATTATTTTGGAAGTTATAGTGATTTTAAATTTTCAAGTGGTAGCCTGATTTCAAGTAGTCCCGCTTAACTTAAGTTATCCGCCACTTTATTAAAAATGGCGGATAAACTTCATTAATAAACTTCATTGAGACCCTTATGCGGCCTGTATTTACATCAAAATTCAAGCAAATCTTGCATTAAATATGCTTTTTACAATGTCGGTTTAAAATTTTCAAGTGGCTGCCACTTGAAAACAAAAAGTCGGAGCAACTTGGTTAACGAACTCATCCAAGATATTTATAAGATTAGTTCACTGTCCAAATTTGGTTCGATTTCGAGCATTATTTCGGGAGTTATCGTGATGACAAAATTTTCATTATAGATAGATAGATAGATAGATAGATATATAGATAAACGAAGTGATTGCAATAGGTCGATTTCTAAAGAAATCAACCTAAAAAAAAAAAAAAAACTTTAACATTACCAATTTATTCTACATGGTAAACTAGACCTAAATTATCTGAAGAAAAAAATAAAGTTAAAAATAAATAAAAATATAATCATGATACATAAAATATACAACAAAAAATTGAAATTGAAGATGCAAAATAATATTATACTGAAATACTAAAAGCTGTACAATTGTTTTTAAAGAATATATTAAATGTTGTTCTTATTTTGACTGCAAAAATATTTATTTTCAGAATTAATAATAGATAAACCTTTTTTAGTATCTTATGTTAATTGAAATCATTTATAAAATAAATAGCTTGAAAAAGTTGTTGTTTAACGGTTTTATTTTGGCTGATGATAATTACTGTATTACAACTCATAACACTCATTATTCCACATTGTGATTTTCTAGAGAGAGCATTTAATAATGCTAATAGATTTCATTAATAAAACACACACCCTCAACGAGCTTTTGTTAACAGAATATAAAAATGATGAAAAAGAAATGCAAATTAAAGCCAAATATTACTTACTTTGTTATTTAATGTTTTTCTTTGTTCATAGAATATGAATCTTAGTCATAGCTTCAATCTTCATTCTTCGTTTATCATGGCGAATCGTGGAAGGCGGAACAAACTTTTAAAAGGTTTAGTTTATCTTTCAAGCTCAATCACGTATCTTTGTCACGTGCTAGTTTAACGTCATATTGAATCTAAGAACACAGTACATTGTGCATGAAAATATTTTACATCACCCGTGTTTTATTTTATTACTCCACAAGATTACGAATAATCGTGTAATTTTAGAAGAATTTTTACAATGCACTTAGGAGACTGTGCAGTATACAGAAATATACATCGTAAGCCAAATTTAATACCGACAGAATACCGTCAGTAATATGTGGCGCCCTCTCTTTTCAAGAAAAAAGATTAAAAGTCTTCACTAATTTTCAAATCCAAAAATTAGATTTCTTCAACAACATGTGTATCAAAAACTACTTTTTCATTTCAAAGATAATTTTACTATTAGTCTGACGGTTTAGCCATGTATCTAACTTCTCTCATGAGTTTTCGTTGACATTTACATGCATTTTTTTTTTTTTAAGTACACTGTTTAAAAAGATATATTTATCTTTTTAGACTCCTGACACTGAGAGGATTTTTACACTTATAGATTTATTTTCGAAATATGTACCACGTCCTAGAAACTATAAACTCTGTAGACAGTAATATTCGATTCCCATATGAAATAGAAAATAATGCTTCATTTAACTTCCTTGACACTTTTGTCTCTCATGATGCAAATAGGCTGCACCATCGTTTGTCGTAAAAATTGTGTGGTCTCTAAATTTTCCCATGCGCGTTTATGTCATCCACCTTATTTCAACATGATAGCATTTATACTTTTATTAACCTCTCATTTGTTCCGATTCTGTATTACTAAACTCTGAAACCAAATATCTAAAAGTTATTGCAATTTACAGAAGTTAATGCATTTCTGTTATAGATAAAGCTATTGAATATAACTTCTTTGTATTTGACTTCTAAATCAGTCTCATCTAATATTAGTATCGGTGTACCTATTTTTCTTAAATCGAGCTATGCCATAGCTAATTTTCTGAAACAATATGATATTAAAATAATTTTTTCGCATCTAACAAACTATTTTTCTGTTAAAAGTTCCCATATGTGGAACCCTTGGAGAATTTATAGTATTTTTTGCCACTCTAATTTATCATACTTTACTAAAACTAAACACAGTCTTAAATTATATTTAAAAGTTACGTAATCAATTATGTCCGGAAATAAGAAACCAGCAAATCGGCCTTTCCTGAGCATTGCTGGAAAAAAAGTTATAATTTTAAATTTGATAGAGCTAAAATAATTTGCAGACCCAAATCTACACTTGAACACGATTTCTTTGAAGATCATAAAAACATCTTTGACATATATAAAAATTTTGTTGTTAATTGTGATTTCTTAGATTTTCCTTTGTCTAATTATCCCAACTTTTTTTTTCTTACATTTCCCATGACTAAATTTTTTCTCATTTGGCTAATCCCCCTACCCACATTCAGCTTAATTTTATTGATAGATTAAGCAGACATACAATCTGATTCCCCTCTTATACATAGCAACACTTTCTTGTCGTTTCCTTATGCTCTGATGACAGTTCGCTAAATACTAACGAGCTGTCTGCTGTTTCGTTATTTTGTTTGACGTCAGAGACGTTAATTGGTTTTATTGTCTTTACAGTTTAGATAAATAAAAATTGTAAATTAATTAAAAAAAAATTTTGCCAGCAAACTATTCGAACCTTCATTTCTCTCATTTAAAATTTCGCTTAATAAATAAAATATATCAATTAGCGAAATTCAAATTTGGTTAACTATCTAATTCGATAAAATAGTTGTATTTAAAATCTTTGCTTCTCTTGTGCTTCCTTCCAAAATTGTGATCATCAAAGACGTGTAACCAGCTAGTTTCACAAAATTACGTAACCTCACATTTTGGTGTGGCAACAATAATGGGCTGTCGCAAATTACGATCATTTTACATTTGAAATATTCTGTTTGGTTTGTTTCCTTTCTTGTGGAAATTGCATGTATTATATTAATAATAATAAGAAATAATATTTCACTTATAATTGTTCTTGTAATAATACTAGTAAGTTTTGACAATAATGCTTATTTTTATCATAGCAATCCAAATTACAGCTTTTTGGCGACAAGTAATTTTGATATCTTTTATTTGTTTCAGAGTCACTTTTTAATATTTAAAAAAAAAAACTACTTTCTCCACTTTCTCGACCGCATCTTTTTATCTTTTTGACAGTATGTTCTGCATTTGGGCGTTATTATTTTAAACTACATTATTTGATAACAAGATTTTCTGTACACATATTTCTATTATATATGAATATACATAATAATTATACTCTTTCTAATTAAAGTATTTGTATTGAATAAATATGAATATAATAAATATTCTTTAGAAATATTGAAGCATACAAACTGCGAAAGAAACGTCCACTGGCAGAGTTACAGATTTCCAAATGACGTGAATCTACGTCAGCGGTCGCGAAAGTGTTAATAATCCAAAAAGTCAAAAAAAACAAAATAATAAAATGAAACAAAAAAGAAATAATAATAATAATAATAAGTGAAATTTACTTTTAACATTAAGTTGTTCAACATAAAAATGTAAACTTTGTTATATCAATTTACAAAATATGCGAAAAAAAAAAAAAACTTTCGTTTGATTGAAAATAAAGTAAAAGTAAAGAAAAAAAAAAAAAAAAAATACATTACATTTTATTTTAGACCGAAAAAGAAATTTGTTTCTATCTTATAATTTTCTAAATCTAACAACCAAATGTATTGAACACAAAATGTTTGTGTGCATAACTGAACAATTCTTTAAATAATTATACTTTTTATAATTGCAGACATATAATATTAATTCAACTTTTCTAAATTGCTGTTTGATATTGCTCATTTTTATAGTACTTCCTTTAACTTTTTGAAAAACTTTATTTTAATATACCTATGCAACTCTTTTTTTTTTTCAATGACGGAAATCTTTTTATCACATTATTTTCAAGTATTACAGTTACATATTTATTTAATTTTATGAATTAAATTAAAACATTTCCAATGAAATTTGATTACAAAACTTTTTGAAATTGCCTATTTGCCCTTTTGCCCATTCAATTTATTTTCCCAATTAACTTTCATAACATGGTTTTTTATTTCAAAATGAAAATATTAATAATAATCGTAATAAAGATAAATTTTGAATATGTGTACAGTACTTAAAAAAATTGTTTTTCTTAATAAGAAATATTAATCTCATTCAAATTGATAAAATTATCATATTTAAATTGGCGATTTATTATTCTATTAAAATTTTGATTTCTGAAAATATTCCTTTACTTTTTAATGATTAGATAAATATCTTAGATCAAATTAATTTTTAACATAAAGTATTTTTTTTAAATGCCGAAATAATAGACTGGATTTAAGAATTGCAATACTGTATTGAAAGTAAAATAATGAAAGGGAAAGTAAAACCTAATTGTTACTAAAATAGTAACTATACTCGTACACTTATTTAAGAAATTATTTCTTGATATCTTACTTTAAAGTTAAAATCTAAAGTATTTTCTTTTCTTTTTTCAAGTCATACAAAAATAAATATAATGAATAAACTGTGCTGATTTAACTATTGTTATTAATCTTTACAAATAATCTATCAATTGTTGTATTATTTATACTGTAAAATTTATATATATATATATATATATATATATATATATATAAACAAAATAATCAAAATTAGATGAAAATTTAATCCCAAAACACATGAGGGCCTTCATCAGGGGAACTTCCCCATGTAGAGAAAGGAATATGAGAAGTTTCTGACGAAACGCTTGTATTAACCAAAAAACACGTTTCTAGCCCCCCAACTTCTCACAGATGGAAGCACGACCATACAGCAAACGAATTTCAATTAGTACATAGCTTAAAAAGAAATTAAATTCAGAAATAAAGCACAAAATATAATACATCAAATATAAAATTCAAGAAATATAATACATCAAATATAAAATACAAGAAATTAAGTAAAACAAGAATATATAAATACATACGTGGAGAAACTGGAATAGTCAGAAACTAGAAAATTGAAAACCAACTCCCTTTTTATAAACATAGAACCCTTTTAACATTTCAGTATTCTTGATGACAATCCCACTTAAGGTTTGTTGATCCATTTTGGGCGACATTTAAGTGCCAGTAAGTGGCCGTACTAGCTGAAAAGGGTTCTATGTTTATAAAAAGGGGGGTGGTTTTCAATTTTCCGTTTTCTGACTTTTCCAGTTTGTCCACGTATGTATTTATATATTCTTGTTTTATTTAATTTCTTGTATTTTATATTTGATGTATTATATTTCTTGAATTTTATATTTGATGTATTATATTTTGTGCTTTATTTCTGAATTTAATTGCTTTTTATGCTACGTACTAATTAAAATTCGTTTGCTGTATGGTCGTGCTTCCATCTGTGAGAAGTCGGGGGCTAGAAACGTGTTTTTGGTTAATACCAGCGTTTCGTCAGAAACTTTTCATATTCCTTTCCCTACATGGGGGAGCTCCCCTGATGAAGACCCTCATGTGTTTTGGGATTAAATTTTCATCTGGTTTTGATTATTTTGTTTATTTATTATAGTGTTTTATATTTCCTTTTGCTGCTTTTGCGCATTGGTTTATAAAAACTTTGTTCTATTTATGTAATAATTCAGGTTTTACTCCCTACTATATTTAAAATTTTATCTTATATATATATATATATATATATATATATATATATATATTATCTGAGAAATACTGCTTAAACTTTTTCTGAATCAAGCATAAATGCATTATTTTAGTAATCGGTTTATTTCTCTTTCTCTTGCGACTGGGGGAATAAAGAGAGGGTTATACCTTCAAACACGTTATCTTCTCAATACAGGAAATTCTCCCCAATTGTGTTCTTTGTAAAGTCATAAGTAACTTCTGTTCCCGAAGGAATAGGCTCAGTGTCTCAAAATCAATAAAAGTAGAGTTAACATGGCATATAATACATTTTCTAACACCTAATCCCGCATACTGATGGACAGTGAAAATAAAACATCTGAAGCATTTTTACTATAAAAAAGGTTTCAATACTTCTTAAAAACCATTTTTATTATAAGATAAATGAAAATGAAGATTAATACTTCCAAATCCTGTATTTCTGGCAAAACCAATTTGTAAACCTATGCACTTTCAGAGTATATTATGTATAATTTTCAAAAGAGATTTTTTTATAGTAACACATAACGTTATTTATATTATGTCATACTAAAGATTTCATTCTAATTATTCACACTTATTGAATATAGAATTTTTTACACGTAAACAATTTAAACAAAAGCTTGCGTTAAACAAATTTTTCATTTTACAAACTATAATAGCTAAGACTGTGTTTTGCTTTTGCATCCAAGGCAGTAGCAAGTGTTTTGCTCCTGAAGAAGAAAGGCCACGTCCTTTCGAAACCGATGATGCTTTCATTAGTTTTATGGTGTGTGTGAAGAAGTCTTTAAGTTTGAAAATAATAGCTAAATAACTATGATATTAACACATTGATTAAATTTTTTATGTATTTAGTGTAATCAGTGATATAAACGCATGAATAATTAATTAAAGAGATTTCAGATAAATGAAAAAAAAAAATCAATTAAATCTATCATAACATAACTTGAATTGTAAATGCGACATATCGTAAATAAGTTAAAATTATACAATACTGTTTATATATTATGAAAAAGAAATTTATATAATAATATATGAAGCATACTTAATTTGCAATATTAAATATATTTAAATATTTAACAGTTTTAATTTTATTACTTATATATTTAAATCAATTATCCTCTAAAGTAAATGAAATAAATTTTTTAAAAGATTTTAAGTACTGACATTCAAATTTAGCTATAAATTCATCGAATTTTAACAATTGTCATCTGTTGCAATTTTGTAGCTTTCCACTTTCATGCAGTATAATAGTCATACGTTTTATAGTGTAAAAGCCAAATTTAGAATAGAAATCATGTTAGAAAAATTTTCTTTTAACGCGTTTTGCTTTGTTCTCCTGTCTTATTCTTTGTCTGTCTGTTCGTGCTCTAACTCCCGTAAATTTTAATGGAATTTCCCAAAACTGATATATGTTATCACAGTTCACTAATGGATGTCCGTATTGAAAAATGAGTAAATACAACTACTGGTTAATGCACAGGGATACCCAAAAGTTACCCAAAGCATTTCGTTCTATGAGAAGCATTTGAATAAACCATAATTTAATAGCTTTACTTCATAGAAATCTTAATGAAATTAAAATAGTTACTCAATTTTACTATCCAGTGTTCCTTATTGAAAGTGGAGTAAATATACTAGTTTCTATAACGGAATACCCAAACGTATACCAAAGCATGGCATTATATGAGAAGTATTTCTATAATTCGTATTTTAATAACTTTATTTTGCATAAATCTTAATGAAATTAAAATGTTTTCATATGCACAAACGAGCGTGTTTTGTAGTATATAGTACAAAGAGCATTACGATGTACAGTGCAAGGTAAAATACTTAGATAAATGAATATCTGCAAATGGAAATTGCTAGAATTGTATTTCCATTACTGTTAAGTATTTTTAACATTTTTCAATAATGTTTAAGAATGACTATGTATTCAACTATTCTACCTTTCTGCTTTTCAGTCCTTCTCTCTTTCTTTTGTGTAATAACATAGTCAAAAAACATTGAAGGTTAAACGATCAACGAGTATGCTGGAAAGTGATAAAAATCAATACAAACCGCATGTTTTTTCGTTCTTGTTTTATTGCCGAAACGCTAGTGGAGGCTCCATGTTGAGACTCAAAACGGTTTTGGGTTCCGTCTGTTTGTCTGTGTTTTTGTCGCGCGATAGCGGCCGAAAAAAAACCGCTATTGACTTGTAATTTGGTACACATGTTCATGATCCCCACGAAACTAGCTGTATAGTTTTGGGTGTGCATTCCGTTTGAAGTTCTTGTACATTGACACCCCAAAATTTTTTATCATTACGGCCTGTGGGAAGAATTTGTAAGTATTCATCCAAACGATGTCAAATTACTTTGAAAAATTAATGAGTTATAATTAATTAGGTGTATTCTTAATATTGGCGTTTATAATAACTGTGGCTACTTTTCCGGGATACATGAAAGAATTTCGTACTATTACGGTCTATAGTCGGTATTTCTTAAAAGCGTATTTTAACATGGTTACACTCCATTAAATATAATGAAATTTTATTTGAATTTTAAAAGCATGTTTTTCTGTTGAAAATTGTGGGAATAGAATTGGTAATTAGTTTACAGGGTTACGCAAAATATTTCCGATATGCTATGTCATATTTTTTGCATGAAATTTGGTACTTATGAAATTTGTTATTTATGAATTTCAGAGAAATAATACAAGAACGTCGTTTATTAAGAATACATGTATATGATATACAGATAGGCATACAAAGAGAGACACAGCGGGGGTTGATGAGGGCTGACCCCCCCCCCCCCCGTCAGGAATGTATCTGATTATGGTAACAAGTCGATTGAATCAATATACACTATTATACAGGAATAAATAAAAGGGATAAGAAATAAATAAGGAATAAATAAGGAATATATTAGAAGGAATAAATGAGGAATATATTATAAGGAATAAATAAAAATGACCTATTGAATAATGTCTGATGCAAATAGGACGTTGAGGCTCCTGATCTGCAGCTCAAGTAGTTATTGTTATTATTATTTGCACACAACAATGTAAGTAATTAAAAAAACATATATTGTTTTTGAAATTGCACTGAACTTCACTGATATTTTATAAATTACCTTACAAAATTTAATGTATTGCGAAATTATTTATTTGCAATTAGATAAACATTTATGTATTCTAAAACAATTCAATATTTTAAAACATAGTTTAAAAGTTTTTTTGCATGGTGTTCTTTCTTTACATATATGTATATCTATATCTTTGGCTCCAAAATTATTAAAGCCCGCATCCACATTTTTCATACATGTATATATATATAGAATGTTTTTTTTAGTTTGATCGTTAATTTCTATCATCAAACAGCAATCAGACTCAGATCATGAGTCAACAAATATTTGCTTAACAAAACAGTATTAAGTGCACACCTTTACAATAAGAATTATTGCTAGCGCTTCAATAATTCGCAGGCCGTATGTAAGCGTAAAGTATGTAAATGTGCCGTATGTAAGCGTATGTAAGCATAAACGATGTAAGCGTAAACGAAAAGTAAATACAAATTTTCAGGCATGAATTTGGAAAAAAAATAAAATAATAATTTTAAACACACTTTATCACGTATATATTTTGGTATATTTCCGTAATTTATTAAAACATCTTCTTACCCTTTTATTTCGCAACAGATATCATTGCACCTGTTCTACAAAACTTAAAATTTGTTCTTTAAACTTTTGCAGACTTGTGTAGGTATAAGAAATGGAATTCAATATGACATTTAAATTGTACTTTTGTGAAATATTTATAAATTACAGTTAGTTTAATAGATAGTTTAAGTTAGTGGATTTTCTATTTTTATTTATTATTATTATTATTATTATTGTAAAATTTGATTCAACATTCACAATATATTTATAAACTATGGAATAAAATACGCTCATATAGATCAAACATTCTAGAAACCAGACTGTTTTGTAAGTCGTTCTGTACTAATATATGCATTATGTTTTTCATAACAGACAGAAAAATATTTACTTTAATATAAGAACCGCGTTTTCTTTTAATAACATTGACATAAGATTATATATATATATATATATATATATATATATATATATATATATATATCAGAAAGTAATCATTAGTTTTTTCTAAATTTCCACATGTTTAAATTATAAGAGTGCTACAGAAATTTAGGTATTCTATACATATTATTTCGAAATCTCTTAATATATTTTTTATGAAAATCAATGATGTTTTAATCTGTTTTATTTATTTATTTTAATTCATGCCTATTTCTATAAATATATTATTTGATAATATGCACTTTACAAATTAAGCACATAAAGGGACTTTAGCTAAATAAAAATAAAGTGATTTTGTACAATATATCTTAAAAAATATCTGTGCTTAATATCAAAATACAGATTTTTCGTCTTGATTTATTTTTTTCTCTCAATTGGCATAATTGGTAAAGCATTCGTCACATTCATTTTCATTTGAAAATGTTTAAGCGATATTAATAAAAATAGTAAAAATAGTCTTTGTCGAGTTCTTAATACATTATTTTTATACAAACTATTTTTTTTAATAAATTCGTATTAAAAACACTGAAAACAAATCGAAAAATGCATTGGTATTTAGTTTAAGTTTTCATTTCAATTTAATACGTTGGAATTAAGATGACAAGAACTGGTGAAAATAAGCAAAAGGCATGGAATTAAAGATACTGTATACTTCATTTTAAAATAATATCATTATACAGTTCTTTAAACATTATTTATGTGATTTTACAAGATTTTAAATATTAAATTTTTTTTCTTAGGTTAAAAATATCAGGAAAAGTTAGTTTATTATAATGCTCCTTGCTAATTGTTTCCTACCCAGTCCTGCTAAAAAGATGTATGAGTGTTAATGCGTGTTCTTTAACTAAACTGGGCATTCATTTTGAAATAAAAGAAAGGAAAAAAAACCTTTATTACGAATTCTAAAGCTCAATTATCTGGCAAAGATTTATGAAGATTTTAATTTTTCAACTTCTTTTTGTGTGTGCGACCAATGCTGTAACTAATATATGAAAAACTGAATGCGCACTAGTTATCAATTTTAAACAAAAAAAACGTCAAGTAAAGGAACTGGTGATTTAAAATATTTTAGGATTTGCATGGTATATTTTAAAAGGGTGCTCAATTTTGTATTTTTTTTTTTTTTTTTTCAAAAAAGGTGCATTTTCATCTTTAAATTTTTTTTTTATCTTTTAAAACATACTTAATGACTAAACATTATAGATTTTATGACAGTACTCGATGAACACTTTGATCACCACGCGAATTCTTAAGGAAATCCTATTCAGGCCACGCGCGCTGCGAAGCGTGTTATGTTTACCGTGTTTCAATAAAATCCATTAAAATGCCTTAAAGATATAATCCTATAATAAATAAAAATTAAGTAAAATTTAAATAAATTGTCAGTAATTACTTAAAAATATGTAATTTATTTTTAGTTTTATATCATATGTCACCGCTGGCTGACGTGGCCAAAACGGAAAGTTCATTGTCAGCCACCGACGGCTGACATGGCGCTGAGCGTGTCAAAGAAGCGACAGAATGTAAAACAAATATAATTAACTTCAACGTCTCTTTTATTTTTAACATAATAGTTGAAATTTTATTATTATATAAAATTCAAATAATTTATTTATTAAGAACTTAACGGTAATGTCATTTGCAAAAATTAATATCTTATATTTTCGTTAAAACACAAATAAAACGAAAAATAATTTGTTGTTTGTTGAAATTCTCATATAAATTCTACTTGACATTTAACTAAAAAACCTAATTAAAATATATATAATAAATTGTGTATTAGGAAATTGTAACGAATTTTGTAACGAAAATCATAGATGACAACTTTTGTCATTTTTAATTCAAATATAATTTTTAAAAGGTATTTTCGATGACTAAATTAATTGAAAACGTTCATAAAATCTTTCTGGTACGGTATCCCATCTAGCATCATATTTTTCTGGTCTCACTTGAAAAAAAAAAAAAAAAAAAAGACTTCGCTCCAATGCTTGTTGGTGCTTGGGATTAAGGCCGATGTTAGGTATTGATATACATTTGCCTCACTAGAGAGGGCCAGAGGTCCCGTTGAGATGAGATTCGAAGATCATTTTTTGTTTACTCTCGCGGGACATTAGTTTTGGTTTTAGTTTGTCTTTAGTGAAGAGAGCAACACAATGAAATAGAATGCTCTCGGGGCCTTTTTGGCCTAATTTTATTATTCATAGAGCTACAGTTAAAGAAATAGAAAAAGTAGCTGATAGATTAGATTAGTTTTATTATAAATCCATTTTTCTCAAAGTATAATTTTAGAAATAGTATTGCTAAAAATAGAATGAAATGGATGTTCGATGTGCACGAAAGGAATACCTTTTTGTAAATAGTGTTATTTTCATCATGTAAATATTTTATTTAATAAACTGTATATATTTTCTCATCTTAAAGAAGAAGCTATTATTTCTAGAAAAACAAGTGTCCGTTATTAGTCTTCATTTTTTAACGTCGAAGAATTTTACAGGTAAGAAGAATATTAAAATATCAGTTTGAAGATTATTACTTTGAAATTAAAATGATTAGAAATTATTAAATAATTATTTTGATTAAATGAAATAGCCTGCAATCTTTATATTTCAAAGAGTCTAGAAGACTCGCTTTAAGCCATTCAGAAGAATGGCGTCTTATAACAGCCGATAAACTTAGCGAGGATCCTAGACCTATATTTCATGTGCCTTTCGTGGAGATCTTTCAAAGATAGAATCCTGTCTACCCGAAGATATTATTAGAACGTTTCAAAGACTTAATGTTGGGGCCAGGGAAGATTCTACTGAGTTAGATGATAAGGAAACCACACAGAAATCGAACTTGTCACTATTGCTGAATTTTTTGAAAAGTGGAAGTGGCAGGTGAATAAAGGTTACAATTAGCCAGGTCGGGTTTTGAAACTAATTCACCCAGGGAAAATGTTAAAAATAAATTCCACAAGAGAGATAACAGGGTCCCCACTGCTTCAGGCTTATTCGCTGCAAAAGAATTAAGCTGTATATTTTACGGAAAAACGCATGAGAGTAAAGACTGCATAACAGCCAGATCGCTCTCCCTTGACGAAAAGAAAAATAAAGTAAAAGAAAAAAAATGCAGTTTGAAATGTTTACGTTTTGGACACCGGGCAAAAACGTGCAAGGTTTTTATTAAGTGTCACGTTTGTTCGAAACCACACACGGAGTTATTTTGTCCAGAGATAAGGAAAGGGGGTGAAAATAGTAGAAGCAAACCTCCCGAAGTAATACAGAACACTGTCGCCAAACAATGCTCCCAGGAAATAGCCCTTATGACGTTAGAAATAAATATAAAAGGGGAAAAAGGCCAAAAAAAGGTGCGTTGTCTTATGGACTGTGGTTCCCAGAAAAGTTACATATTAAAGAAAACTGCGAAAGAGCTCAAGCTCAAACCCATTGGAACAGAAGTAATTGCCCATACAGTTTTTGGGGGTACACAGATAGAAGCTAAGCAGCATAATAAATTTAGAGTTACAGTGGGTGCATCGAATAATTGGGTCAGTTCCATACATCAGCTCGATCTTTTAGACCAAGAGAAAATTTGTGGTGAAATTCCTCGAATTCCAAAGGGAAATCTGTGCAGAGAACTCAAGAAAATAAGCTGTGGTTGTCCGATATCGGCCCTGGTAGTACGGAAATAGAAATCCTGATCGGGAGTGACGTTTACGGTCAACTGTTAACGGGTCGAGTCAAGCAGTTAGAAAATGGACTCACAGCGATAGAAACCAAACTTGGGTGGACAGTTTGGGGAAAAACAGGGCTTCCATCTCAGGGTTGTTTGAATAGCGGTACAGCGGTATTAATGACAAATTTGTACATAAAAGATTGGAATGTTCCAGACTTGTGGCGACTCGAAACGATAGGAATCAACGACCCTGCACAAACCTTGTCCAAAAGAGAAGAAGAAGAGCAAGCCCACGATATGTTTCTTAGACAACTCACCAGAAATGAAGATGGTCGTTATCGAGTGGGCCTTCCATGGATTTCCAACAATGTCAATATTCCCTCAAATAGAAATGAAGCGGAAAGAAGATTATTCAGTACTACCCGAAGATTAAAGAAATTAAATAAATTTGAGGATTACGATCTAATTTTCAAGGAATGGCAAAGAGAAAATGTCATACAAGAAGTCCCTCAGACAGAACTGAAAGAAGTTAGGGAACACTACTTATGCCACCATCCAGTCATCAAGCCTGATAGTTCTACCACCTCCATCAGACCAGTTTTTGATGCATCATGCAAAGTCGGAAGAGCACCGTCACTGAATGATTGTCTCTTTAAAGGACCAATTTATTAGAAGAGATTCCCGCAATATTGTTAAGATTCAGAGAAAAGGCAATCGCTGTTGTATCCGACATTAGAAGAGCCTTCCTTCAGATCGAAATAAAAGAGGAAGATCAGCATTTTTTAAGGTTCCTGTGGTGGAAGAAGACGAATGAAATTAAAGTCTATCAGCATAATAGAGTGGTGTTTGGTATTACTTCCAGTCCATTTTTACTTGGCGCAGTTATCAGACATCATTTGAATGGGTGTCCAGAAGAACTTAAGGCAATTGCTCAGAAACTTCAGAAGTCATTCTATGTAGATAACTGCGTCACATCTGTAAACAACACGTCCGAATTGGAAGAATTTAAATCTAAGGTAACAGAAATCATGGCTGAAGCTAAAATGGACCTAAGATTGTGGCAATTCGGTCCTGTAAAAGAAATAGAAAAGTTGTCTTTAGAAAATGAAAAGGAAGACTTCTCAACTCCAATTCCAGTTTTAGGAATTAAATGGGACAGAACAGATGATAGCTTGATGGTCTGCAATAAATTTGACTTAGAAATAGTGAATCCATCAAAACGTCAAATTCTATCCATAACTCAAGGAATTTTCGATCCCATCGGTTTTCTAGCTCCAGCGTTGTTACCAGCCAAGATAATAATTCAAGAATCTTGGTCCAGCAAATCAGCATGGGACACTCCGCTTCCAGAGAAAATTCAAAGAGACTTTCAGAAATGGTACAGCGAATTAAAACAGCTAACAGAATTGAAGATCCCGAGAAGAATAGGTTATGGAAATAAAGAAGATTGGACCCTACATATTTTCTGCGATGCAAGTCAAAATGCCTATGCAACAGTGATTTTTCTACGGTGCGAAGAAGAAAAAGGAGTTGCAATTCAATTTTTGGGAGCAAAATCACGGTTGGCTCCAAAAAAGGCTCTAACGATTCCTCGTCTTGAGCTGCTTGCCTGTGTTTTGGGATCCAGACTATCAAAGTATGTCATAGAAGCTATGGACATCCCTACAGTACCAACTTACTTTTGGACTGATTCTTCGACAGTTTTGGCCTGGATTAAAAGAAATGACCAGTGGGGTACCTTTGTGGGCAACAGAATCAGAGAAATGTGCCAACTTACGAACCATAACCAGTGGTACTTAGTTCCAGGAAGTCAAAATCCGGCAGACCTGCCTTCCCGTGGTTGTAGTCCTAAATACCTTCTTGAATCGGGATGGTGGGAGGGACCTAAATGGCTAGAAGATGAAAAAAGTAACTGGCCCCAACCGAAGATTGTCCCTAATGAAGTCTTAGTTATGTCGGAGAGAAAGAAAACTGCAGTGTCATTATTTTCGAGTCCAAATGTAGATCCATTTATGAATTATGAAAGAACTTCGAAATTTTGTAAACTTGTAAATATTATTTGTTGGATAAGAAGATTTGCAACAAAATGTACAAATAAAAATCATATTTTCCCAGCTGAACTTTCGGCAGAAGAAAAGGAAGAGGCGGAAAAATTTCTCTGGTCACGCATACAGTTAGAAAGTTTTGGTGATGTGCGAGAAATAATAAAAGGACTTGTTGTTATGAAAGATCAAGACAATATTCTAAGAGTCAAAACAAAGTTGTTAGATTGAGAAGACACTTTTTCTTTCAAGTATCCTATATTGTTGCCATCAAAACATCATGTTGTAAGGTGCCTAATTAGAGACTGCCACTTGAAGAATTGCCATGCTGGACTTCAGACAGTTGGTTCGATCTTACGTGAACATTACTGGATTATTTCTGCAAAGTGTAACATCCGAAGTGAATTGATAAAATGCACAAAGTGTAAAATTTTTTCTTCCAAACCATTTGTTACTCCTCCCATCCATTTACCTTTTGACAGAGTCAGAGACTCAAAAGTTTTTGAAGTTGTTGGCATCGACTTATGTGGTCCTCTTTACCTGAAAAATAATTCCAAAGTATGGATAGTCATTTTTACCTGTGCAGTATATCGAGCCATACACTTGGAATTAGTGACGAATCTTTCAACAGAGGGATTCATACAAGCGCTAAGAAGATTAAGAATTTCGACAATCTACAGTGACAATGGAACTAACTTTCGCGGTGCCAACAATCTCTTTAAATCTCTTGACTGGAATCAAATACAAAAGACGGATGACATAGCTCCAATAAAATGGAAGTTCATCCCCCCAACCGCTGTTTGGTGGGGCGGATGGTGGGAGCGTCTCATTAGAAGTGTAAAAAACCTCCTACTGAGAACTCTTGGAAAATCTTCCCTCAATTTTGAAGATCTCTCTACTATCTTGTGCGAAGTTGAAGCCATACTGAACAGACGACCTTTAACATACCTATCAGAAGAACCAGACAAGTTCATTCCTTTGACACCTTCCTGTTTTATGCAAGACATTCAAGAAATTGGTGTACCAGATCTGGATGCCATTGATGCTAAAAAACTGAGAGCACGATACACGCACTGCCAAAGTGTTCGAAGGCAACTACAAAGTAGATTTCGAAAAGAGTATCTAGCGCAGTTGATACAACGAAGTAGACAGATATGTAAGCCTGTTAAACAAGGCGACATTGTGCTAGTAGAAATCAACAGTGTTGTGATGTTGAAAAACATCACATATCCCTTTTTAAAATAAAATAATAATAATAATATAAATTACATTTTATTTATTTATTTATAATACAAGCAAACATTATATTTCTTATTCTAAAAGAATTTAATACAATTTTGTTTATTTCGCTTATGCTATTTTATTTTTATTTCTATTTCATTAATCTGTAATTTCATATAATTTATTGTTCTTTTTCCTGCTCTAAATCTCATCAAGTAATAATTAAATAAAATATCAAAGAAAGAGAAACCCATTCATTTTATGCTTTAAAACCGCAGACGATTTTTTTATTGTAGCTTCCTGTCTCCAATCAAACGTTTATAGATTCCGTTGAATCATTGTAGCTGAAAATAATTTCTAATATTTTTTATCAATTGATTTCGTACTTTTAGCCAAATTCTGGATGCCTGACAAAATTTAATCACATCCTATGACGTAATTTAATTTTAGCCAATCCTTTAGCTATTATGTAGGTTTACCAGATATAAAATTTAAAATGTGTTCAGCCAACTTGATTTTTGATGCCAAGGAGATTTGGCGAAATAAATTAATTAGCTTGCTGTCTGTCTTTCTGTAAAGATGTTATTTTTTTTATCATTGACTGGAAATGTCGAAATGTGTTCTGTTTAGAAAAAGATATCGTAATGGCTTCCATTCTTCTTTTGGATGTCTGTCTTGAAATAATAAACAGGAATTCTCCATCGTGAATGTTTTCGAATATACTTATTCCATTTTGTCCAAGAATATCATTAATATATGTCTTATAAGAGTAATTAAACATCTCATTTACTAAATGGAAAATGACTCGATGCTATGTTTTGTTTTACGGAGCTTATTGAACCGGGTTCCCTGTACGTCATGGCCGCTTCCTACTTTAGATATCTCCATCCCAGCTCTTCATTAAATATATGTGGTGCCAGACTCAGGCCGGATAATATATCCGGATATCCAAAATTTTTTTTTCGTCTTGGAAAAATTTGGGCATCGACATTGAACTACTGTTTAACGAATATAAACAAGTGTACTGCAATACTCGAATTTCTGTTTAACGGATCCCTGCTTAGTCACCTAATATCGACGTGATATCGACTACTGATTAATTCATGAATGCGAAGTTTTACGTTGTTGAAGACTGTTATGTTTTAAAAACAGCTGCCCCAGTGATGATCCAAAAAGAAATTAACTACGTTACGGTGAACAGCACCGAATGTACCGATTTGTTGATTGTTGTTCATCTTTACTAAAGGCTAGTGTGCTGCGGGATGTCATCTGTGATTTTTTTTAAAAAAGAGTTTACTTGGTGTCTACGGTACCGATTCTTATCGCCGATATTGTGTGATGCCATACCGGTGGACTTTCTACGGTTTCATTGAATAACATCCTCTCTACAGTCTGCAATGTTCTCAATTTGTGACCGTCTTATGCATTTACCGTTCGGTATTAAATGATCGTTGATTCATCGGTGCAAGGAGAATTGCCAAATATGGGTCGTCTTTCTAGAATCTGTGCAGTTAAATTACTGTGTTCATTTTTTCTCGCGCACTCGTACAGGAGAAGAGCCTTACAGTTTTAAATAAAAGAATAAATAAAATACCGTAAATAAATAAATATATCTATATATATTTTTGTTTTAGCTAAAAGAAGATTCGGAAAAAGGGTAAGTTTCCTTTCGAATTATTTTTTTTGTGCCAATAAAAAGAAACATTTCTCACATATTTTTCTTAAATACTGACAATAAGAACTTTTCGTACATTTTTCTTAAATATTGACATTTATTTAAACTTTATATATAAATTTTTACTTATGGGTAAAGTCTTTTATTCTTCATATGAGTATTATATTCTACTTTAACTTTTCATTTCAATTTTTAAGAACAGTTAAAAAGTTATATAAATAATCAAAATTTGCTTATATTATTTTTGAAATATCTAGTTTTTGGATATTCAAGTAAAGATTTATTTCATTTGTGAAATTAAATACCAGATCATAGTGATATTTTTTTTTCTTTTCATCATACTGCATAATTTTTTCATATTTTGATTTTTGTGTTTACAATTTAATATATCTTGACAATTATTTTAATTTGCATATATATCCATTTTTAGTATTATTCATTATATATTTTTAAATATATCTATAATATATATATATATACAACAAGACGTATATAAGCCAATTTCATAGTTGCAAGCTATAATGTTATACAGGAAAACATTACAAATAATTTCTACATATTTTTATTAATCTTGAAACTTTATCATCCAACTTTTGCAGGCGTAATTAAAAAAAGAAAGTATTTAACGATTTTATTCATTTTTAAGTGTCTTGGTAACTTATTTGTTTATATGATATTCAATTGAATTCTTATGCATATTATTTTTATTTAACTTGGTTAACATTTTTATATTTGAAAAACATGGCACAGAATCGAAACGCGTTTTGCTCCGTTCCTAATTTCGATGGGGACGCGAGATTTGTCAAATTTTTCTTTGATCAATTAAGATCCTTTGCCATGTTAAATAAACTAACAAATGACGCGACGTTACATGTAATGAAAGAAAAACTTCGTGATGCCGCGTTGGCATACTTTATTGAAAATGAAACTTTATACAAGTCGACAGATCTTGAATATATCGAGGAAAATTTCTGTAAGTTTTTCAAGGAATCGTCATATAACACTGGAATATCAGAATTTCATAATTTAAAAATTTTGCCGGGAGAGTCTATTAAAAATTTCGCCCATCGTGTAAATGTTGCTGTACCTAAGGCTTTCCCTGACCTTAAAGACAAACAATCCCTTGATAACATTAAACTTCCAAAATTTTTAGAGTGTGTACCCCCAAATATTAAAATTAAATTAATGGAGGAAAACATAAGAGACTATAATAAGGCAGTTGAACGAGCTCAAACATTATCCGAAATATATGATTCTTTCAACAACACTGCTAATACTAAGACTGTTCTTTCTTGTGATAATAAAAATGACTCTGTAATATTAAACACATTGAAAGATTTATCTGAGAAAATTAATAGCATTTCACTTACAAACAACAATCCACCCTCCCATAATGAATCTTTGCACGTAGTTCAGTCAAGCAGACCCAAATTTGATCAAAGAAATTATAGAAATAATTATAAAACTAGACAGACCAATTTTCGTTCTTCCCCTAGAAGAAACTTTTCTAGAAATAATTTGATTTGTCAACTTTGTTCCAAACATGGTCACGTTGCTTTAAATTGTTATAAATGGAGAAATAGAGATAATTTAACTTATAAAACACGTAATTATGAAAACCGTAATTTAAACTAGAAAAGAGGTATGGAGATGCTGATGCTGCCATATCTCGAAAACTAAGGGTCTCATCAGCGAATGAACATAAAGTCACAAATGTGTCATCTTCAAATTCTCTTCCGAAAATTTCACATATTAGACTTGTAAATTCAGTTGGATCTCAAACTGTTGCTAATATTACTGTAGCAGATAATAAAGCTACCCAAACATTTCAAAACTTTAGTCATATTTCTAATACAGGGTATATTCCAAGTGACAACAATGATAGTTGCACAAATAATATTGAGGATCATATTTTATTTAATGTAAACAAAAATTCACATACACTTCCTATAATAAAAGCTAAATTAGCCAATAATGATATAAAGTTTCTTATTGATACCGGAAGTAGTTGTTCACTTTTAGCCCAATCAACATTTGATAATTTAAAAGCAAATTTGAAATATAAAAGACTAGGTTCGTCTATTACTCTTAAAACGGTCAATTCTTATGTTGAATTTTCTTCATGTATTCGTGCAACTTTCAAAATTGAAAAAAAGTTTTTCCAACACAATTTCTATATTATTGACATACCACATAACTCTAATTTTCATGGAATACTTGGTATGGATTTCATTAAAGAAAATCATGTCACTATTGACTTTTCGAAAAATTCCATGAGAATTGGAAAATTAGACTTTACTTGTTCTTTATTTGATTCGCAAAATGAAAAATTAGATGTATATAATGTTAACTCTGACGATAATAATATGAATGTTTACCTTCTAAAGAAAGTTATAATACAAACTGGTGAAAATATCTACATTACTGCAAAAACAAATAATAAGTTAAAAGAAAAAAATTACATATTTTGTACTAACTTAAAGGATCCTGATATAGAAATTTTAGATTCTATTGTATCACCGAATTACAAGAATGAAATTAATTCTGAAAATAATAATTCTCTTTTTACGTTACTTATCTCAAATAAGGGTAAAAATTCAATCCATCTAAATAAAAATATGCATATTGGTAAATTATTTTTAATTGATGAAATTAAAGAACCACATTTAGATAAAATTGAAGACTCTTGCTCTAGTAATAATAATATACAAAATATTGAGGACCATATCCACTTAATTCAAGCTTCAGAGGATATATTACTAAAACGTAAAAATGATTTATCAAGTAAAGATTTTTGTTTGAATCATTTAACCCTTGATCAACGTAACACACTTGAAAATTTATTTTTAAGCAAATTTGCTGCTTTTTCCAAATCTCTCAGTACTCTAGGACATACTGATAAAATAATTCCTAATCTTAAGTTAATTAATGATTTCCCTATTAAAACACTTCCATTTCCGATTCCACAAGCTTTACAAAAAGAAGCCCAAGAACAGATCAATGAATTAGTAAACGCCGGCATAATTGAGCGTAATTGCTCCGAGTGGGCTTGTCCCATATTGCTGGTAAAGAAAAAATCTGATGGTTCAAAGAAACAACGTTACAGACTTGCTTTAGACCTTAGAATGGTCAATACAGTCATACAAGGTTCCTCATATCCACTTCCTAAGATTCAAAATATTATTTCAAATCTTTCGTCATTCAAATACTTTACTTCGTTAGATTTCATGCAAGCGTACCACCAAATTGACCTTCCAAAAAAAATATCAAGATATGTTAACATTTACATCTATTTTCGGCAGTTATCGATACAAACGTGTTTGTTTTGGTTTAAAGAACGCCAGTTCTATATTTCAGTCTCTAATGGACACAATACTCGACGAGATAAACATTAATGGCATATATGCTTATCAAGATGATCTGATTATTGGATCAAATTCATTTGAAGAGACTTGTGAAAAAGTAAATAAAGTGTTAGAAATTCTTATCAAATATAATTTAACATTATCCCCATCCAAGTGTGAATTCCATAAATCAGCAGTTAATTATTTAGGTTTCCATATTGAAAACCATACTATTTCACCCATCACCGCTAACATCGTAAAGATCAATTCTTTTCCACCACCAACGACAAAACGACAATTAAAAAAAATTCTTGGACTTGCTAATTTTTACAAATGGATTTTACCATCTTTCTCAGAACTTGCGCAACCCCTTGTGGAACTCACAAAACCCAAAACAACATTCAAATGGACAGAAAAACATCAGAGTATTTTTCAAAAAATTCAAAAATTATTCTTTCTTCCCCCAATGGTTCGACTTCCAGATTGGGAGAAAACATTCTATGTCAACACGGATGCATC
Organism: Salticus scenicus; assembly: GCA_963930645.1. Lineage (NCBI taxonomy): Eukaryota > Metazoa > Arthropoda > Arachnida > Araneae > Salticidae > Salticus > Salticus scenicus. Next base: position 282,723,633 of record OZ005649.1, on the reverse strand, counting down.
AAAAACAGCCATTTCAGGAGCACTTATGCAAAAATTTAATGGTAAATTACTTCCTATAGCATACTTTTCCAAATCTTTAAAACCTTCTGAAAAGAAATATCCTGCGTTAAAATTGGAACTTATGGCAATTCATAAAACTGTCACCGCCTTCAAATACTATTTATATAGTCGTGAGTTCGTAATTTTGTCAGATAGTGCTCCCCTTGAAAAATATAAGAAAACTACCAATCCCGCTGACGTTACCACCCGATGGTTAATGGACTTATCTGAATATACTTACGTTTTCAAACATATTCCTGGAAATTTGAACATCTTAGCGGATTATTTATCACGTTGCAATTTTGAAAACAATCAAGAGGATCTCAAAGATAATCCAAACTTAATTAATGACACACAACCACTACCAATAGTTGATGTTGATAAAAATGAAAACAGACTCGAAATTAACAGTAATGATAAAATTAGTAATGATAATCAAAACAAATGCTCAGAATATGTTAATTATATGATTTCAGGAAATTCGAACTCTAAAGACCCCTTGCTAGAAATTTCAGACCAAACATTTGTGTCCGAACAAATTAAAGATTCTGAATTAAAAACAATTTACGAAGAAATCTTAAAAAACGGAAAGTCAGAAAAATTTCCCAATTACTTTATAAATCCTGATTCTAAAGTATTAATGCTCAAGAAAGAGAATATTCATAACAATTCATTCAGTTATTTAATTATTGTTCCAAATTCTTTAAAAGCGAAAGCATTGTCCATCGCGCATTTATCTCACTTCGGTTTGGCTAAAACCTATGAATTTCTTTCTAGAAGATACTTTTGGAGGGGCATTTATACTGATACCCTCAATTTCGTCTCTTCATGCACTAAATGTTTACAAGCGAAACATCACAAAACACCTCCTGCTCCATTATAAAAAACATATACACCCACTCATCCAAATCATACAATCTCCACAGACTTAGTGGGTCCTTTTAGTAATGGTCAATACGTCTTGACAATAATTGATCATTTCAGTAGACACTTAGAACTTTACCCGTTATCTAATATTACTTCTCCAAAAATAGTTCAATGTTTGTTTTCATACATTACAACCTTTGGTCGCCCTGCATGTATTCTATCAGATTTAGGTCGACAATATACATCTCAAGTTTACAATACATTTAATGACACTCTAGGCATAAAAATAATACATTCGTCTGCTTTTCATCCTCAATCGAACTCTGTTAGCGAACGTGTAAACACATCAATTAAGTATTCAATTAATATCCTATTAGAAGAAGGTCATTCATTTCAAAATGCACTATATATACACAAATCTCTCTATAATGGATCTACGCATTCTTCCACTCAATTCTCGCCCAATCTTCTACATTTTGGTAGAGAACTGGCACTAATTTTTGACACTTATAATTCAAATTATAATTATACTTACCTGGACTCTAATGTAAACATCTATAAATTAATGCAAGACCTTCAGGAAATTTATAAAAAAGCGTACAATAACATTCAAGATTCCCAATCAAAAAGAAATAAATATTTTCAAAGAAAAGCTAAACTAAGAAGCATCTACACAAAAGATATTGTGTATCTGAAGTCTATGGATAAATTTAAACCTAAATATACAGGTCCTTTCATTGTCACAGTTAAACATTCCCCTGTTTCATTTTCAATTAAACGGTTACATGCTAGTGATGATAAGGCATTTCGTGTGCATATAGATAGAATTTTATTAGCACCTCCACGTAATAATCACTTATTTGACATTTATAATAATTCTAATTTTAATAAGAATCTCATTATTTCCAATGATACACATCAATATAATTTACGAAACAGAAAGTAATTTTTCATCAATATTTTTCCTTAGGTTAAAAGTTACGCAGTATAAATTTTTAAATATTTATAATGATTAAAGATAAATTAAATAAATTTGATGTATACTTTCATCGCAGCAAACCTGATCAACCTGTTGTGATTTTTATTTGTTGTGAAATTTCGCAGCTTGGATAATCAATGGCTGGTCCAGGAAATTACATTCTAAGCTGCATTGTCTTACAACAGCAGTGTATATCACTTTTATCACCATTTCTTTAACTTACGTGTTATTTATAATTAAATTTTAACAATAGTTAACATACTAGAATAATATTGTTTATTTAAAAAAAAAAGTGCTAATGGAATTAAAAAAAAAAAAAAAAAAAAAAAAAAATGTTTACATACACTTTTGGTGCAGGTAATATTTTTATCATACATACATGCATATGTCTCATATATTCCAATTATAATTACCTATAAAAAAATTTTAAAAAATTAAAACATGTGTTATTATTACTTTCTTTCAACATGTATTATTTATTTAAACCTTTTACTGGATATAAAAGACTCACTATATGTTTCATACATATAAATATACTTGGTTTTTATTTTGCCAAAGTTTCATATTAAAATTGCTTATACATTTGAACTATGTACTTATTGCAACGAATCCTTGTCCTATATGAACTGAAATGGACTCGTCAAAGTTTCTCGCCATGCATGGTAACATAAAAATTTACTGATTTCAGCATCTTACCACGAACTGATAAAATATATGATGACTGAAATATGATTTTAAATCAAAGGACTAGAGCTCATTTTGTTTATGGATATATATTCTAACGACTTGTGTACACAGACGTATGGCCATACCACATTATATCTCATCACAATATAATATCCTTATTTTCTGTATTTGTATTTGTATTTTAATATTGTATAAGAATATTATTTTTTTTTAAGTATGCATACTAGATTTTCTATTGATAATATGACAATGTACGTATTTTATTTGTATTGGAAGCCATTCGTTTTATGTTTTTGTTTTGTAATCAATCTATTTTACAAGATTGGAAATAATTTGATTTAATTTTAATTTTTGCTGAGTTTTCATATCATAGACGATGTAATGGCTGAACCCATTTTTTTTTCGGTCGACGGGGAGAAATATGTGATGTTGAAAAACATCACATATCCCTTTTTAAAATAAAATAATAATAATAATATAAATTACATTTTATTTATTTATTTATAATACAAGCAAACATTATATTTCTTATTCTAAAAGAATTTAATACAATTTTGTTTATTTCGCTTATGCTATTTTATTTTTATTTCTATTTCATTAATCTGTAATTTCATATAATTTATTGTTCTTTTTCCTGCTCTAAATCTCATCAAGTAATAATTAAATAAAATATCAAAGAAAGAGAAACCCATTCATTTTATGCTTTAAAACCGCAGACGATTTTTTTATTGTAGCTTCCTGTCTCCAATCAAACGTTTATAGATTCCGTTGAATCATTGTAGCTGAAAATAATTTCTAATATTTTTTATCGATTGATTTCGTACTTTTAGCCAAATTCTGGATGCCTGACAAAATTTAATCACATCCTATGACGTAATTTAATTTTAGCCAATCCTTTAGCTATTATGTAGGTTTACCAGATATAAAATTTAAAATGTGTTCAGCCAACTTGATTTTTGATGCCAAGGAGATTTGGCGAAATAAATTAATTAGCTTGCTGTCTGTCTTTCTGTAAAGATGTTATTTTTTTTATCATTGACTGGAAATGTCGAAATGTGTTCTGTTTAGAAAAAGATATCGTAATGGCTTCCATTCTTCTTTTGGATGTCTGTCTTGAAATAATAAACAGGAATTCTCCATCGTGAATGTTTTCGAATATACTTATTCCATTTTGTCCAAGAATATCATTAATATATGTCTTATAAGAGTAATTAAACATCTCATTTACTAAATGGAAAATGACTCGATGCTATGTTTTGTTTTACGGAGCTTATTGAACCGGGTTCCCTGTACGTCATGGCCGCTTCCTACTTTAGATATCTCCATCCCAGCTCTTCATTAAAAGTGTGAAAAGACTACATTGGCCAATAGGAAGAGTAGTGAAAATTTTTCCCAGACGAGATTGCCGTGCCAGGGTTGTGGAAGTGAAAATGCATTCTGGGACATTGATTAGACCACTTCAAAAACTCTATCCCTTAGAGATATCAGATGCTGAGGATCCAGTGATACAAGCAGCAAAAGCGACAATAAATTGAAAGTGGTCAAAAACTATAAAAAACTTTTCGAAAGACAATCACAATTGTTTTAAAATTGCATTGAACTTTAAAATATTTTATTTTTATTTTTATTTATTTTCATTAGTTTGTAACTTTAATTTTTACTATTTGCAGTTTATAGCTTTGATTTTACTTAGTATGTAGTTTTATAAGTTTAAATTTTTTTAATTAACTGTTTAATTTTTTAGCTCTCACCTAAAAAATTAAAGGTGGGAGGATGTTAGGTATTGATATACATTTGCCTCACTAGAGAGGGCCAGAGGTCCCGTTGAGATGAGATTCGAAGAACATTTTTTATTTACTCTCGCGGGACATTAGTTTTGGTTTTAGTTTGTCTTTAGTGAAGAGAGCAATACAATGAAATAGAATGCTCTCGGGGCCTTTTTGGCCTAATTTTATTATTCATAGAGCTACAGTTAAAGAAATAGAAAAAGTAGCTGATAGATTAGATTAGTTTTATTATAAATCCATTTTTCTCAAAGTATAATTTTGGAAATAGTATTGCTAAAAATAGAATGAAATGGATGTTCGATGTGCACGAAAGGAATACCTTTTTGTAAATAGTGTTATTTTCATCATGTAAATATTTTATTTAATAAACTGTATATATTTTCTCATCTTAAAGAAGAAGCTATTATTTCTAGAAAAACAAGTGTCCGTTATTAGTCTTCATTTTTTAACGTCGAAGAATTTTACAGGTAAGAAGAATATTAAAATATCAGTTTGAAGATTATTACTTTGAAATTAAAATGATTAGAAATTATTAAATAATTATTTTGATTAAATGAAATAGCCTGCAATCTTTATATTTCAAAGAGTCTAGAAGACTCGCTTTAAGCCATTCAGAAGAATGGCGTCTTATAACAGCCGATAAACTTAGCGAGGATCCTAGACCTATACTTCATGTGCCTTTCGTGGAGGTCTTTCAAAGGTGTCCAAACCCGTATTTACGCGAATTTTGGAGAAACCACTGAAAACTTCAACCGGCTAAGTCGGCGATCGGCACTTTCTGTCCACCAGATTTGAACACAGAACGGCTCGGCTACTGGTGGGACTGGCATCTATTAAAAAATGTATTCCATGCATTACATGGAATAACAAATACCGTTTGAATTTCTATTGATTTCAGAACTATTTATAAAATATTTTCTGTACATATGTATACACTCAGAAAATATTTTATAAACAGTATATGTATATATATATATATATATATATATATATATATATATGTAATAGCAAATCATTTTATTATTCGCTATTCTTTTTAAATATTGTGAATGAAACAGGATAATCTTTCAATAAATTAATTTGAACAAAAAAAAAAAAAAAAAAAAAAAAAACCTTCAAATCAATGATATATTATAAAATTAACAATCATGTAACAGATGTATGGTACCGAGAACAAGTTCAGTACGTGAAGTTCCCTTTTTTAAATTTGTAGGGCCTGTTTATTAAAACGTAATTTATTTTTATCTATAATGATAGCTCTAAATAGTACCAGGTTTTGTACATTCACTTAAATCGTGAAAAAGGTATTAATAAAGATACAACACATTTTAAGTATGCTAATATTAAAAATCCATCTTCCATTTTTTTTTTCAATTGGTTGATTGGTTGTTTTTTTTATTTATTTAATGAGACACTATTGATAGATTTAGGGACGTTTCAGATGATATATTGATATACAAGCATATTTTAGTTATTATAATTATTAATAATTTAATGTTAAAAAATTTTCATTCGAACTAACACATATTTTTTTACACAAAACGAAACACAATCTTAATACTAAATGTGAGTAGGACTTTGCAATGTGTTCTAAACATTCGTTTTCTTTATTTAGGAATAATGCATGCTTTACTGTCTAATATTTATATTTATATACAAGGAGTAAAAAATAACTATCCGAAATTAAAAGAAAAAAAAATCTTTGTTCTTTGTAAGAACAGTCAATGAATTTTAAAGAAAGTTATAAGACGTGTCGGATTTTTATACTTGCAGTTAATAAAAGTAATCATAAAGGAATATTTTTTATTTTTATTTATTTTTTTTTTTAAGGTGTTTATAGCACTGATTTACAGAAACGTCTACAGTATACTCTTTAATTGTCCTCCTTTCTTACCGTATCTGTATGCATCTGATTCTCCCTAGAACCGAGTGAATGGAAAATAATGAAATATGCTCGCTGACATTATTGCGCCCATTGAAACAAAATGATAATCGACCAACATACATATGCTCGAATCTATGGCTTCCAATAAGCCTCTGCAATGTTGTAAGTATTCGAGGCTTATAAATGGAAACGCTATATTGTAAATTCCACGTGATGATGTATGTAATCATTTTTGTGTTATCACTTTTTTTTCGGGGGGGGGGGAGGGGGAGAGAATAATAGACTTTCTTTCTTTTACAACCTGTACATATGTGCATATATGTACATAATATTTACAAATGTCATAAAATTTTAAATTTTAAAAATCGATATTGAATTTTGAGACTAATTTTTCTTACAAAATTCTGTATTTACGCGTTTAGAAATATAGAATAGAAGACGTAGTACGTGGTACGCGTTATCATAAGTTTCAAATTTGCTTAAATTATTTCTAAGAATTTTAATAAAGAATAACATATGTTTAACCGTTTGACTTTTTACAATGAACGTCATTTTTTCAAACATATAAATTGATTTTAAATGGCGAATTCAGTTTTATCACTGGTTTTTCGTATTCATAAGTCATTTTATCTGAGTTACTAGTCTTCTTGCATTTTCCATTGGATTGTTTTGCCTTCAGAATTTCGTCAATTGCATATACTTTAATGAAAAACTCTTAAGAAATATTAATATAATCGATGAGTATATAACAACAACAAAAAAAAAAAAAAAAAAAAAAAAAAATTGAAAAAATTATTAATATCACATAAAATAAATAAACGGAATAAGATACATAATTAAAAATTGTTATGTTTAAAACAAATATTGCAGTTTTGTTTTTATTTTTATTTTATTTATTTGTTTGTTTGTTTGAGCGGTAAGGAGGTAAAAATCGATTGCGCGTTCACACTGTCTTTGTTAAGAAATATGTATGTTTAGGAAAAGTGAACTTATCTCTACAAAATATATTATAATCAAACAGAAAAAAAAATACTATTAATAAAAATATTACAGAAATTTTAACAGAAATGCAGAAGAAAATCTGTGCATTAAAAAAAAAAAAAAAAAAAAAAAAAAGAATTTTGTAGAATTTTTTTTTTTTAAAGAAGTGAAAAATAAATAATTATGCACAAGAAAATTAAAAAAAAAAAAAAAAAAAAAAGTGAAAATGTAAAGAATGAATTACCTTTTTTAAAAGTCAGTGATTATTTATTTCCATTTAATTATTTATTTCCACTTATTTATAAACAAGAAACAAACAATAATTCTATAAATCTCTTTCGAAGAGTCATTTACAACTAAATCGAGCAAATGTTTTTGCATGTAAATTATGTTTAAATTAAAACAAATATTTTAATAAACATTTCTGTTATTCTGCAAATGATATATTTCTATCCTGACTAAGCGATTCCTTTGCAGAGTTTGTTTCACATTGTTACCTTTTAAGATAAATTAACTATCCATGATTATTGTTAATTAGATTTACCAGCTTTCGTTTATTTGCTGTTTGAAAAAGTAGAAGGATAATGGTTACTTTTCTTTCTCATTCGGTAGATTCTAGTCAAGTAATAGTAAATAAATAAATATCAATTTTCCTTTATTTGGTTTTGTTATTAGTTTTTTTTTTTTTTTTTTTTCTGTACTAGAAATGGTTTTAAATGATTTTCAAAAAGAGCAATTTTTTAGGTAAAATATAGTAATTATGTTAGAGAGATTGTTATTTACACTACAATTTGTATTTTATGAAAAAGTACAGATAAATACCTAAGGACGCAGAAGACTGCTAGACCTAAATTATTAATTATTGTGATAAAAAAGCTACTTAAGAAAATAAAAGGTCCCTTGTAAGCATTTCAGAGTCTCATATTTAACCTCAATAGACCTCACACCGTAAATCTCCGGACAGCAAACTCTTACAAAATAGAAGCAATCTACTACAAAGACTTGAAGCGAAAGAAAATATGAAATACTTAGGAGTCATTTTGCATAATGTCCTAAAATGGCAATCCCACATCGATCATCAAATCAGGAAAATCTATAAATCATTTCGGCTTTTTGGGCGAATGGTCTGTAGGGGCTAAAACCAAGCCTAAACCTGGTATAAGGGAAAATACACTGACCAACGCAGCCCATATTTGGGGACACACCACAGCAGAACAGAGATAAACTGCTAAACTGTCAAAGGCACTTTGCACACCTCGGCACTGTTGGTTCTTTGAGGCCTGATTCCAGTACACCTCCAAGTACAATACGAAGCAGCATATGGAACTATCACAAGACCTACACACTTCACGAACACACCTTCAACCATACAGACTTCATGAAAAAACAGAGAATTTGGCGCAAGCACCCTGCAGACACTCCATAACCTCGGCTAAGATCTCCAATTGAGGATACTCAAATCTGCACGGACGGGTCGAAGCTCGAATCAGGTGCTACAGGCTCGGCATTTGCAGCACTCAAAAATAATACTGAAATTCACGAATAGTCAGTTCCGCTAAGAAAGTGCAACAGTGTTTTCCAGGCCGAACTGTCAATTCTCAAGGCAGTAGATTGGGGGGAATCACTTACAGTATCCGCTCGGACTGCGTGTCTGCTACACCAGCCCTCTCTAAACCCTTCTCAGCAGATAGCTTAGTACATACGATACACAATGAAATATTCAGATCTAATAATTTTTTAAAAATAGAATGGGTAAAAGCACACGTCGGAAAAACAGGAAATGAAGAGGCAGATAGATTAGCAAAATCAGCAGCGGAAAATCTAATACAACAAAAACAGTACCACCTAGGGAAACCCATTTCTTATCTGAAGAAAAGCCTGAAGAAAATTCTTATAGAAACATGGTAGTTAGAATGGGATTATGGGGACACGAGCAGGCTCACTCACAAATACATTCCCACTGTAGATGCAAAGGAATTTGATTTTTGTAAGCTCCTGTCATAGATATTCACAGGCCATGGTGCTTTCCCAGCCTATCTTCATCGGTTCAAGAAGAGACTGCGCCTGTGCGAAAAAGGTACCTACACATACTATCTTATAGCCTGTCCGCTTACAGAAAAACTCCATGTGACACGAATTACACAGAATAACGAAAAAATGTGGTAGAAACAGCTCACAAACAATAAACATGTACAGGACAAGACCAAACACATAGTCAGATGGATCACAAACAACATAGATCACATTTCACAATGACGAGGTGTCAGCTAAATAAAATAAATTTCAGGACTATCTCTGAATGTACTTAACCAGCAGAAAACAACTAAGGGGAGCAGTCAAGATAAAGAAACAAAGAAAGAAGAAACAAATTTTTGTTTATTTTTAGTCAAGACCGTGGTCCATGCCGTTAAAGTGGCAAGCTCCAAGTTAGCGTTGAGCTCCGGTCAAAATAAAAATTGTAACATTTGAAAATCCTCGAATAACAATTTTAAAATAATAAAATTTAAAATATATATATATATCTATATATATAAAATCGTTCTTCCTGACTGAGTGGGTGAGGGGGTGATTCATCATCTCCCAGACCAAAACCTTAGATCTAGAAACATGAAATTTTGTGACAATGTTCTTTCTATGACGTAGGCATCCACTAAGAAGCTATTTTATAAAATTCGCCCCCCACCAAGGGGAGCAGGGGGCAAAACGTGATTTCAGAAAATCCTTCATATCTGAAACAAAAAAACAGATATCCGTAAATTTTTTGCTTTAAAATATAGCTAACACAAATGTCTAAAAACAAATTTCTGGAATTTTCGAATTTCGGTCCCCAAGGGGGGCGAGGGGGGGGGGCAAAACGTGATTTCACATGCGTAAAACGTAATTTCTTATAATCCTATATATCTCAAACAAAAAAATAGATATACGTGAAATTTTTGCTCTGAAATATAGCTAATGCAACTACCTAAAAACCAATTTCTGGAATTTTAGAAATTCAGCCCCCAGGTGGGGCAGCAAGGGGGGGGCTATGGAGCAAAAACAAATATAGAAATACAGTTAGGCCGTTCAAAATTGGTACAGATAGGTTTTAGAGGCCTGCAAGTCGAATGCGGATATTTTCGAAAGTGTAAAGTTATTAGGAGGGCCAGGAAGGGGGGATGGGAGAGGGGGGGGCAAAAAAATAAAATAGCGTTAGATCGTTCAAAATTGGTATATAGAGGTTTTCGATACTTACAAATCGATTGCGGATATTTTTGAATATGTAAAATTATTAGGAGAGGCGGGAAGGGGGGGGGGGTTATGGGGCAAAAACAAATAGAAATACAGTTAGGCCGTTTAAAATTGGTACAGATGGGTTTTAGAGGTCTGCAAGTGGAATGGGGATAATTTCGAAAGTGTAAAGTTATTAGGAGGGCCGGGAAGGGGAGGCAGAGGGGCAAAAAATAAAATAGACTTAGATCATTCAAAATTGATACATAGAGGTTTTCGATACCTACAAGTCGATTGCGGATATTTTCATTTTTAAATTTATTGGGAGGGGCAAAAAAATAAAAATAGAGATAGATCGTTCAAAACTGGTGCATAGAGGTTTTTGATGCTTCCAAATCGATTGCGAATATTTTCGAATTTGTAAAATTATTAGGATAGACTGGAGGGGGGGGAAGGGGAAAATAATAGAAATAAGAGTTAGAGTATTTTGGGAATTCTTTCCGAAGGCAGTGAGAGCCCGGTGCGACATTTTTCCTAATCAGATTTTGTTTCTCTTTTTTTTTTCACGTGATAAAAATTAGTGCAATTTTGAGAATTCAGTAATTATAGTGATTCATTTAAAAATAGGCTGGCGTCGCCTGCCAGTATATATACATATATATATATATATATATATATATATATATATATATATATATATATATATATATATACATAAATCAAAATGTATAAAAAATTAAATAATGAAAAATGTAAAAATAAATAAATAAATAAATAAATAATAAATAAATAAATAAATAAATAAATAAATGAATAAATAAATAAAATAAATAAATAAAATAAATAAATAAATAAATATAAAATGTATAAAAAAAATAAAATATGTAAACCTTCCTCGGCTAACATTGCTCAGTAAGTCCGCACCACGATCATGGGTATGCATGAATGGTATATAGTTATATACATATATATATATATATATATATATATATACAGTCAGTCAAATAATTAACTGTACATGAAACCTTTCTCAGAATGCCAAAGAATGAGTCAATATTAAAAAAAACCTTAAAAAATCTTTTTTTTTTTACTTTAAATCATTTTATTGAAATAATTTTGTTAAAATTGAAATGCAATTTACTTTTTTAAAATGTATCAGATCAAAAATTATCATGATTTATATTTATCAAATCACACAGAGTTGAAATTCAAAACTTATCAGTTATTTTATTTTTTTAATTAATTGTATATAAATTGTCGTCTTTTAAAATAAATTGATCTCTAAATATAAGTATTAAAATTCTAATGTTGTTTTTTAAAACAATTTAAAATTTGAAATACAATTTACAATTGACATTTCATAATTTTTAGATTTTATAAATTTCATCATTTTTGAAAATTAATTAATTAATTAATTATTAATTAATCCTTTCTAGACAAATTTTGCCTACTTCTTAAATTTTTTGTCTTTATTCAAAATGTCGTTTCGAATCAATTTATTTAAATTGCAGTTTTTTTTTTTTTTTTGTTTTTTTTTGTTTTTCGAGTGAGCATGGCTTAACTTATTTAAGACTTGAAAAAAAAAAAAAAAACGACTATATAAATACGAGTTTACATTCAAAATAAATCATTGGTATCATGTCTATCCGAGATGATTTTCCTAGCCTACTCCGAGATTGCGTTCGTCTCGCCTCTCGTCAAGAGACCAGCGAAATGTTGGAATTTAAATTTGCCTGCTGTATTTTGAGAAAGCTTAAAGCATATTTTCAGAACCCCCCTAGCCACTTGAAAAGTAGACTGGATACAATTGAAAAGGTGATTTTCAGGTTGGGTATCAAATTGAGGCTTATCTTACATTATGACGACGTTCGGTTCTATCCTGATGTTAGAAGTCTGTTGGGCGAGGAAAAGTTGCCACGTCACCATTGGCGTTATCAAGCTTGGGTCTTGAAATGTTTGATTGTTACAACATATACTATCGTAGATTGTACAGAACAATTTAAAGTAGATATTTTCGATAAGGCTTTTGAAGTGTTGATGAAAAAATTTGACTGTTATGTTTATATTAGATTTATGAAAGGCGCTCTATCTGACAACCACGATCCGAGTGAAATAGTCCAGAAGCGAGAGTCACCAATGACTAAAATTACCAATAAAGATTTAGAAAATTCTCGATTACTGTGTAGTATTTGTTTTAACAGAGAGAGACAAATTGTTTTTGAAGTTTGTAAGCATTTCGTTTGTTGTAAAAGCTGTTCAAACCATATCACAACTTGTCCAATTTGTCGATCACCTATTGCAAATAGTATTACAGTATACCTATCTTGAAAAAAAAAAAAAAAATAGTTTAACTCTATATAAGTATGGGTTTTCCACGCTCAAGCTACATTTCTGCCTGACATTTTGTCTTGAAGAGATTAAATATATACTTAAACATAAAGGAGATATATAGTATTTATTTAACATTGTTTAAATTTTGGTTTTGCTAGAATAAATATAGTATGGATAATATAGAAGTCATATTTAGCTACATGCGAGATGACTACCATAGAACAATAGCACGTTTAGAGTCTTCGAAAAGGGTCGTTGATAAAGAATCTCTCAATAAAATAGTCAACGATTTGGTTGCGAAAGACAAAGAAATTTTTCGCATCATCGATTTCTTGACCATTGTGGAAACCACGTTCAGCAAATGGTATTTCGAATCCAGACAAGTTCATCAGATTGTTCGAGATAGTGTAGAACGGACAGACGGCACTTCGAAAGATGATGCAATAGCGGACGCCATAGAAAAGTTGAAAGCGTCTTTGGAGTTGATAAAGAGTTATTGCAATGATGCGATGCTGATGAAATTGAAATTTTCATGTAAAAGGGATTGTTCTACTAGACAATCGTATCTGGATAGGTTAGATGTCGCGTTTCATTTGATGTGGGACCAGTGGGAAAACGCTATTTGTGAAGCCTGATGAGTTTCTTTTAAAAAATTTTAAATATTTGTATCATGGAATATTGAAAAAATGACACTTTGAATAAAGAAAATCTTTTAAAAATATATATTTGACTTTTAAGAAAAGTTACAAGTAATTGAATAAATCATCAATAATGAGATCATTATATTTGTTATAATCAAAGTTTTTTCCAAAGGGTTTAATTTTAACTTCTATCAACTGGTAATCATTTTTGTCATTTAATAAATCATCTCTTAAATATTTGAAATGTAATAAACTATAACCTGTTTCTATAGACAGATTTGTTAATATCAAACAATCTTCAACAAGTTTATATTTTTCCATTAAAACATGAGGAAAAATATCTTCACATGGGATTATTTGAAATAATGGCGCTTGTCTACATAATTTGCACCAATTGTTACAATTTTGTATATAATCTACCATTTCCCTACAATATTTTTTCTTCAAAGTAAATTGTCTTAAAAAAGTACATGTTTGTCCACAAAAGTATAGTTTTATACATTTTAAACACAATTCAACAATTTTAGAATTTTTTGTAATATGAAATCGAATCAAATTTTTTTTTCCAAAATCGAATAAATCTAAATCCGAGAAAATTTTAACTGGTATAATTTTATTAAAATGATATAGAAGATTTTTTCTTTCGAAAATTACATCTTGTTTGGAAAACATTTCCATGACATCGTCTATAGTTATATCTTTTCGTAATTGTTCCATGACCTTTTTAAAATTATGTCTAATATATAATTGTATAACTTCATCGAATGTCAACCTATTTAAAACTAATCCAGAAAATTCAAAGTATTTGTGACTTTGGTAAATAGCTTTCCGTAGAAGAGGTTTTGGTAATTTAAAATATTCAATATCGTGAAAATTATAAACATTTCCCCATATTGTTTTAAGTGTAAAATTCTCTAATGGATAATCAAATGTACACATCCATGTTTCGATTATCCAAATGGGTTTGCACGAGTATAAAATTAAATGCTTGTCCAAGTCTTTATAAGTGATATAAATATTTTCTTTAGAATATTTAATGGCATTTTTAAGTCGTTCATATAGATTATTTTGTAATACCAATTGATACACAAAAATTACTCTCTTGCCGTTTTCCAATTTTATCATGGCAGATGTAATATGTTTGCAGAATCTCACATATATATATATTATTATTATTATTATTATTATTATTATTATTATTATTATTATTATTAGAAAATTAAATAAAGATTCAATTTTAAGAAAAATTATATTAAAATTTTCTAATATTATAAAGAATGATAAACACTCTACCTTCTGCAATAAATGGCAAATTTACAAGTAATCATAATCCTCCATATGATGTAGGAAATAAAGCCGTACTTGAATGTGATCTCGGATATAAATCAAACAATATATATTCTTTTTTAGTTAAAAATAAAAATGATCAATTGATGTGGAATCCGCCATCCATTACATGCATACCTACACCTTGCAGTAAACCACCTTTGTTAAAAAATGGTTATCATATCGGATCATTATATTGTTATCCTAACAAAATCACTTATAAATGTAATGAAGGTTATAAACTCAACAGTTTTATAGATAATCAATATTGTACTTCAATTGGTGAATGGTCTCCACCTATTAAAAATTTACGTTGTGATCCAGTACAATGTAATGAAATAAAAAATTTTAAAAACGGATCTGTATCTTATCATCCATCCAATAGATTTTTTGAATCGGTGGCAACTCATAAATGTCATTTGGGATTTTATATCGTTGATGATGCCGGTACTGATGGAAAACGAACTTGTTTAAATAATGGAATTTTGAGCGGTAAAGATATTTTGTGTGAACCTTGTCCAAAATTACCCGATACATTAAAAGTAAAACTTACCTTTCCAGGATTTGCCGTAATTAGTTGTGATGATGGAATTACAAATGCTACTATAAAATGTAAAAAAGATGGAACATGGACAAAACCGAACTGTCCAAATCTTTTAACCGCTCCAGCTAATTCATTGTCACCGGTGGATAACCAATTTCTAAATTTACCCGTTAATTCTCCAACAAAACTGACCTCATCGGATAAATTTTCGTTATTTCAAATTTTTTTATATTTTTTATGTATCATAACAACTTTTTTAATATTTTCTGTAATAATTTAATATTTTCTGTAATAAAATGATTTAAAGTAAAAAAAAAAAAAGATTTTTTAAGGTTTTTTTTAATATTGACTCATTCTTTGGCATTCTGAGAAAGGTTTCATGTACAGTTAATTATTTGACTGACTGTATATATATATATATATATTTCTCTGCATGAATGGTACAGCAATCCTCAGCACAGTTACTTTTAAATATCACTTAAACTCTAATATCCAACAAAATAACTCAATAATTTTCTTTTAATTATTAATACAAATGTTTACTTCATCTTACCCCTTTATTTTATTTTATTTTTTACTTCTATTTATTTTATCTCATTTTAATTTTTTTTTTATTCCGCAAATTTTTGCCAATTTTACTCTCAAAATAGTCCATGTTCCTAGCAAGTCATGATTCAAACAGAATAAAATCCGATCTCAACAGCTGCAGCACACAACTTACTCATTGCGACAGTAATCTGCTCAGTACAATAAATTATCAGCTCAGTAGTCTCTACCATCCTCTAGCTCAACATAATCTTCATCAATTGTTTGAGGGGGTGGCGGTGTCTGGTCCTCGTTAATCTGTGCTGCACAATCAAGTGCTCGATGCGGTCGGTTAACAGTCATCGGTCTACCAACGCTTGGCACCATCCCACCGTGGTGGATCAAAATTGTGGTGGTCCCACTCTATCCTCTAATTTTAGGTCATCCCCAGCATACGTTTTTTTCTTCCTTTAGGCCAATGCCACAGATCCCCTAAAAGTTTAGTTATGCATCCAAATAACACTTTTCCTACCCCTGTGGTAACTCCAAAATATTTTTTTTTTCCTTCTTCAGCAGTTTGAGTTTTCGTTCAGCACTTAGATTCAGGTGTCGCCGTCTTTCCCTTTCTTACCTCATCTATTAGCCGTAAATCCGCGTGCACAACTACCTACTGTGGATCCCCCCCCAAGTGTTTCTTCCCTTCCATTTTTTTTTCTCCCTCCTGAAGCTAGTTGTGCACTACAGTCAAAATTTTAAGCAATTAGGTGCGTGTCTGTGCGCTCCATTGTGCTATCTTGGAGGTGCGGATGTACCGGTCGAGCTATGTGTCCAAGAAGGAAATATCAGCCACTTAGCCTCCATAGTAGTACTGAAGTTTCTGTTGAAGCAGTGGTAACCTTGATGCCCCTGAAAATCATGCCTAGAAATCTGAACCACAGCTCACTTCTATGTAGCAACGAGATTACTGCCTGGTAGCAGACAGTCGCTATGCGGCGATCTGGCGATTATTCGCTTCGAAGTACAGCACACCAAACCCGTTAAGTTTATCGGAGACCAGACAGGTAGGGGCTCTCCAAAGGTTTCTGAGTCGCATATTTAGTCAGTGTCTACTAATATGACAAGCACCATGTTACGACTGAATATAATGGTAAAAAAAATTCATGTTCCAAAAATGGTACCACTAGCGAAGGTGGAGGCAAACGATCAGTGGCAACTGTTTCTTTTATGTAAAAGGACATACGTTATGCACCACATTATGAAATTTTGTGATACTTTCAGACGAGAAAAATTACGCTTAGACAGTCAGCGATTGTCGGCGTTATCTGAAAAATTGGAAAAAGAAATAATAAAAAAAAACTGGCTATACGGAGTTTAAAAAGTATCATTAGAAGTTGAATAACTGCTCTTATGTTTCTGAATGGTAACTAGAAGCATACAGACATATACACTGTCTAACAATAACTATTTAGACAATTTCGAATTTAGACGTTTTGTAAAATATCTAGAAAAGTTCGTTGGGAAAGAGATCTTGAAACCTTGGTAGTTTAAAGAACATGTTATACATCATATATTTCACCAAAAGTTTTGTCATGAAGAGGAAAAGAAAACCAATAAAACATTAAACAAAAACCAAAATATTTTGGATCACCCTCTATTAATGCTTGAAATGCATTTTGGATGTTGCATGTGATTATAAGGATCTTTCTCATTATTTGTGTAAATTTTTATGGGGCTACCACATATATTCATAGAGATATAATTTTTTTTTTTTTTTTTTTTTTTTTTTTTTTTAACAAATTGAAACAAAAAATATTTTTATTTTAATTACAACACGTAGGGTATTAGACCCGGAGCAAGGCCATTTTTAGGTAATTTTGCATACTACATTAAACTCAGCGTACTGCAATCAGAATACAAAAATTTTCAATATCTTAATAAATATGAGAATTTTAACTTAATAATTTTTAACTACGCATGCGCTATCTTTTAAAAAATTTTATTTGCATAATTTAATAGTCAACAGTATTGAGCAACTTATATCAAATTCCCAAATAAATATCGTGTAAATCCAAAAAGTTATGAGAGATAAAATGAACAGAATTTCCTTTCTCAAAAAAAAGGAGAAGATAGAGGTTTTATCAATATTTATTTACAATCAGCAAACACTCTATTACCATTGAGCATTGGTTGAATCAAAATAAAAATGTGAGTAAAACCCCTTATAGTTTAGCTTTTATTTTGAGAAAACTGAAATTTTGTTGTTTCTATCTTTCATGACTTGTTGAATTTACCTGATATTTGTTTCCATATAATTTGCTCAATAATTTTGACCATTAAATTATGTAAATGATTTTTTTTAAAGCTAGTGCATACATAATTAAAAATTATTAAGTAAAAATGCTCATATTTCTTACGATATTGAATATTTTTGCATTCACACTTTGCTGTGTCTAATGTATAGTTTGCCAAACTTTCTAAAAATGTTTTTGCACTGGATTTATACCCTACGTGTTATCATTAAAGAAGTGTATTTTTTGTAAACCATTACATCTCCATGAATATATGTGCATGCCTCATACAAATGTATATAGGTAACGAGTAAAATCAAATCACATGCTACAGCCAAAACGCATTTAAATCATTAATTTTTACAGGTTGATCGAAAACATTTTGTTTATTGTTTAATTTTTTACTGGTCCCCTCTTCTTCTTCAGGACACAACTTTTGCTGAAATATATGAGGTATAAAATACTTTTTACACTACTAAAATTTCAAGAGGATTCCTAAAGAACTTTCTCGGATATTTGACAAAACATCTGAATATAGATGTGTCCAAATAATTATTGGTAATTTGTGTACACGTGTTTAGTTCTGAGCTTCTTGGAAAGGCTCACATCTAACTGAAAATATATCGATGTTTTCGCACAAAGCATTCATTTACACCGTCAATGAAGTAAAAATATGCATCATTGCAATTATTGTTAGGTTTTTACCGCAATCATTTAAAAAACCTGTACGAAATATAGTTAAAAATATCTAGGTGAAAGTGTCCGATGTTTATTAGCTAATGAAAAGTACTTTGAAAGCTATTTTGAGCTTTTAGAAAAAAAAAATATATTTTTTAATTGTTAATGGGACAAATTTTGACAGATAAAAATTCTATCTTTATAATATTCCTGACAAATAAAAAAATAGAATACATAAAGGAATTTCTTATAAATATCGCTTTTCGTTTGTTTAATCTGCTACTGTCCTTATGCGTTTCGTACGCCGTTTTAAATCTTACAGAGTATTTTATTACTATCTTACATCTGAATTTCGTGCTACTTAAGCGTACCTAAAATGAAATATATGCCTTAAATAATCTCTTAAAACAAAATTAGAATTATAAATGATGTTTTTGGTTTAATAAGGGTTCAAATGCAAATTAGTTTGCCGAGTTCATTGAATTTTTTAACTTACAAATTTAATACTAAATAAAAAATATATATATATATTTATTTGAAAAATATTTATAATGTTAATACATTAAGTTTAATGTTACAATCCTTTCCGTTTAATATGGTGATTTTAAATAACAACTATGCATTCTAATAATGACTACTGTAAAATTTAAACACGACATTTAAAAGATATATTGAGTTTATCAATCAGATAATACCAAAAGATTCGAAAGGATTATTTACGGTTAATAAGTAATGCTTGTGAAAACGGCTTGCTTTTCGCCATAAATCATGTTATCAACTTTAAACAAATGATAAACATATGATATCAAATAATCAGAATCAGAATATTTATATCAGCATTTATCATGAAAGAATTTATATTTAAACATTAATTTTAATGATCCTTCTTTAGAAAGGAGTTTAAAAAATTGTTATGAACATCTTTAAATATCATAAACATCAATGATATTTTTACAATAAATAACACTGAAGTATAATTATCATCAAAATATAAATGTGTGATATAATAAAATGCATGTGATAATTTCCTTTTTTTTTTTTTTTTTTTTTTTTTTTTGTAAGGTTTAAACTTCTGTACACATATCTGAATTTCAAGAATCAAAATTACTGAAAGTAAGTTTTAAAAGAGTAATATATAAAAACATTAAAAAGTCTCACATGCCAGTATAATGACCAGTGTTTTAAACCGGGTCAAATACTTTTACAGTAAAAACAGTCCGTTTAATGCATGTTTAAGACGAAATTTGCCTTGCTCTGACATGTTAAGAAAATCGCAAATTTCGAGCAACTTAGGAGGTTTTCAAGATAGATTTCCCACAGTTAATAATATTCTTGTCAGTGTCAAACATGATATGAAAATTGTTGAATATTTTTACGATGAAAATAACACTCTTATTGAATGTTTAAACGAAATTTTACCCTATTCTCCCATGCTAAGGAAATAGTTAATTTGTTTTGGGGTCTAATTTTTGAAATTAGCATTATTATGTTATAAGCATGATTCAAAACAAATATTAGCAAGAAATTCAAACTCAGTACTCCAAATTTGTATCATATGATATAACGCTATCTGAAACTCATTCAAATCAGAAAAATGTGAAATGACATTTACAAATAATACATACACTACAATCTAAGACATTGACAACTAAAAAATATTAAATACCTCAAAAAATATTAAATACATTACATTCTATAATTAAAATTTATATTAGTTGCAGTTGAACTCTTTTACGCTGTGCTAAACAAAATGAAATGTACATTTATATTTTTGCTATTCATAAAAGCATGCTTTGCTTAGAAGATGATATGGAAAACATTTATCATTTGTTACATGTCCATTAAAAATTTTCGAATATATGTGGGAAGCAGAATTACCATACTCACGAATTTTTCCCCAACTCCACAGCCTGCGAGCAATAGGCAGAACGCAGCTCAACTGGAGGGAATGATGAAGCAGTCGTGAATCTGGCAATAGTACTCGCGCGGGCAGAAGATGTTTACTCGCAATATAAGACGGTCGTGTGTTGTTCACGATGTGAAAACCAAAGTAGAGAAGAACAATGGAACTGTTTTAATAACGATGAAAAATGGAATCGACGAGACATGATGTTTTTTTAATTCATTAATCCATTTAATATGTAAATACTGTACAATACTCTTATTATAATGTAACTTAACAATTCATTAAAGTAAAAGTTAATTATTAGAGAGTTACGTCTAATTCAGTGATGTGTGTTTCTTACTTATATTAGGTCTATTCTTTGTAAAAGCTGAAGGATCATTTCATGTCGTGCTGAGTTGTTTTCATATTGTGCTGAATTTACCCAAATTTTAGTGAATACACTCTTTTCGATTGTGTTTAATTGTTGAAGGATTTTTATCATCTAAGATTTTCGAAGTCCAGAAAAGCTGTGTGAAGTCGTTCCTTCACATATATGTGTTTTAATTATAACTTTAAATAAAGGCAATAAATAATTATTATATTTTCAATAAATTAAATAGCTAATAAAAATAGATAACTAAATTCTAAATTACTTTTATTTATTCGCTTTTGTCTATAATAAATATCTTAATTCTAATAATACTTTATCCCTTATGCTATTATTAAATCGTCTGAGAACAAAAACATATTCCGTTTAAATGACATCTCTCAAAATTATAAGCTCTTCTAAATCATTTAATAAATAAAATATAAAAAAATATATTATTTCCGTGTTATAAACCGTTGGATACATAATTACATTTTCATTCTTTTAAATTGCGTATGTTTATTTATTCGAGGCTAAATTAAGCAATACATTTCCGTTCTAATATCATTAAAGGGTAATTTAGATTTTTTTTTATCACAGGATGTGCAATAAATCCTAGTCTGAGTGTCTCCCTTAAATAACGGTCTTCTGGCGATAAAACTTGGCATAAACTACTGTAACGAAATTAATAAATTCAAAATATTTATATTAAATTATTCTACAAACAAAGGATTAGCTTTGGCTGGAAAGTTTGGCACTGTTTTAATAATTTTGGCGTAATTCATCAGTCTGATCTTAATTGCAATAGAGTCAACTTCAGAATTCGCTCTACAACTGTTGATTGAATAACATGTAACCTCGTAGCTCTCTCTCTCACCCCCTATCTTTTGCATTCTCGTAACTTATGGTCATGCTGAAATTACACTATTAATGTACTGTTCATTTTCTTATGAAACTCTACAAAAGAAAATAAATATGTTTTGCTGCGAACTATTAGTTCTTTTTGTTTCAACGGCCTTCTTTTTCAGCTATAAGGACCTGGATAATTAATGGGATCTTTCTACAGTTGAATCCCAGGATTTTCTACTGGACACCCAGCACCAACCAGTTCGAGATGCATTGGTGAGAGAGAGGGGCATTTTTGTTTAAAGGACTTTATGAGTTAATATAAAATCATAGCAATTTTTTTAGGAAGATGGAAACTTATTTACCGCGATGGTTTTTAATCTCAATTGAAGGATTTTGATCTACATGACTTGTCGTCGCTGTATTATTTTTAAATTGTGAGAAAAATCATTGTGGATGTCACTGATTGGAGCACACTATGGATTGGACGCATCGTATCGGCAGTTTGTCCTCTTCTGATCCTCTCTTCGTGAAATACTTTTTGCTGTGTTTGGGACAATACGCCGAGAATAGCAGCTTGTGTTTATAGGTTACGCTCGACTCATCAGCTCTCCGATATTTCTCTCTGGAACGCAATATGTTTGCGAGAGCCATACAGTGTTTAGTCTATCTCCTTTAATGGATTACCGGCGCTGGTCCTTTTCGACTCTAGTCAGAGAACTTTTGATCTCATATTCCGCGACTCTGTGCTGGCCGGCCGCTGTTTCTGCTATTCGCAAAAAAATGCTTTGAGATGCAGTCCCCGCCGCTTTTTCTACTGTGGCCTTTGTGGTTTCATAGCTTGTTTCATCCTGTGTTGCTTCATATGTTCTCTGCTACAGTGTCTTCAAATTTAGTACTCGTCTTTTCGACAGTTTTTGTTTTTTCAAGTCCTGCTGAGACATAATATTCATACGGGAAAGAACGATGTCCGCTTATGATTTTTTTTAATAAAGAACATATACATGAGATAACATTTCCGTGGACACTAATGGAATGTTATTTTTGTGCATGGCGAATCGAACATTAATTTTCGTGAGGAGAAATATCACTTAGAACTAAGGCCTGAAAGATTTGTAAAATTTTGCGTCAAGTGAAATAAATCATTAAATATGCACCTATTCATCAGGACACGAGGTCTTTCTAAAATGAAGGGGTAATTGGAGAACCGAACGCGGAGAAAATCATTTCCTATCTTATTAAAATTAATAAAAATAAAGTTTTATTTTCAGGTCAAGATTATGAAAGGTTGGTGAGTGTTTTGTATATTTTTTTTCACTCTTAAGTATCCTTGTTGATACATAATTTTTCTTGGTGCATCATTAATTAAAAACTTTTTAGATAATACAAACAACAAGGATGCTTAAATATTGTCAGATTTCTGTATATATATTTTTGTTTCTGTTTCCATATAATATATTTTTCTTTCCCAATTTTAAAAGTAATAATAATAATGATAAAAAAAAAAAAAAAAAAAAAAAAAAAACTTGCTTTTTTTAAATTTTATGTGTAATATATATATATATAAATTTACATATTATAGTATTTTATATTTCTCATATTCATATTTTCCTTTTTATGCTAATACCGATATACAACGCGTGATGATAAATTTTTAGAAATTTCTTGATTTTTTATTCATAATGCAAAAAGGAAAAATAATAATAATAATTTTTTGTGCAATTTTTATACAAATTTGCATTTCCTTTCAGTATATTTTTTATTTTCATATTCAGATTTTCCTGTTGAAAAATGTTTATTATTCTGTTTATTGTCAATAATTGAATTTAATTAATATTTTTAATTTAAGAACTAAACTTGAAGTTATTTCTTATGTTGGTGTTTTTCAGGCAGGTTGAAAATACACATACCTTTTTTTTTAGATAACTTTTCGAGATGTGTCGGCGAAAATTCGTTTTTGATATCAGTCGATATCTAGACACTTATTTCTCATCTTTTTACACACATATATTTTTTTTTGTTCAATTATTTTAACCTGCTTGGAACTGCCATTGCATAACAAATTAATAAATAAAATAATTGGAGTGATAATTTCAGGTATTCCCATAAGTTTGTTCATAAACTTATATACCTTTTTATTGCTTTTTAAATATGCATCACTGTGTCTCAAAAGCTAAATGTCAACACTACACTTTTCTCTAAATACCATTATTTATCCTTTCATTTAAAAATAGTTAAACAAATAAATAATTTAGGTTTATACATCTCATTTTTCTCCTTAAATTAAAGAAGGCACAATTAATATGTTAGGATTTAAGCTTATGTAATTTTGTGCCACAATGTGCATTAGTAGCGCTGCTAATTGCACTTGTGTTGTTGGCATTCAATGCTTTTTTCCTTATCTTGAATTACTGGCCAAATTTTTCTTGGTGAGGGGATCTGCATTGATTGTCTTTGTTTGCATGATTTTACATTAAACTTCATTTAATTTGAGTATTCCTATAATTAACTTACATTTTTACTATTTAAATTTTACACAAAATTTAACATATTTTACAGAAATCGAATGATATTATTTTTCTTTAGGGTACATTTTTTTTTCATTGTTTACTAATATTGTTTATATAAAAACATCTTTCTCACAACGCATAGGTACATACTCACTTACACAGTGACAGAATATATAAAGAAAATAAAATATTGAAGATAAATATTAATTAATTGATTGTATCTCCAACAATTTTCATATTTTTAACACTATATGTATTCAGGACAATATGTAAATCCAGTACATAATATATTTTATGAATCTATACTGGCCGTATCTTGTTGCATGCAAGTGTCCTGAATAAATTTAACACACAATTTTTCAAATTTACATATTTCTTTTCTAATTTTTTCGGATATTATGTACATTGACTTTCATGTAAACCTAACAAATTTGTTAGTCTTGAACATAAGGTTCAATGTTTTATTTATTATACTTACCAGGCATTCTTAAATAATCATGTACAATCACTTATACAGAAAGAGAATTGGTTGTATATCTTGGATACCTAAACACATAAACATAATTTTATTCTAATATTATTTTTGGTTGTCGAATTTTTTTTTCAAGTTTTAATTTTTATAATAACATAACGCAGTATTTTCTTTGCCCATTTTAACTAAAATATTACATTTTAATACAAATCTTTTAATTTTTTTTTTCTAATTTCATAAACTTTGAGAAATTTTATAACACATTATATTTTTTTTGTCGGTTAGATGTTATCGCATAAATCCAGGTATTATTATGCTGGTCGTGAACATTGACATCTAATGTAATTTTTCATTTCACACATTTCTTTTCCACATTCATTCAATTTTGTTAGATGAAACCTATCATCATTTTCTAAAATTTTAACCCTTAATTACCTTTCATACGAAATTTATTTTATGTGCATAATAGTTTTATTTCGTTCATTTACAAAAAAAAAAAAAAAAAGGAAAAGAAAACAGAAACGGAAGACTGCTTAATTTTTTTTTTTTTTTTTTGAAACAGAAATAAACTCTCGCCATTCCGCCTGAGTTTGTTTGTGTTCTAATAATAATAATAGTGATATATTTTTTTCATTCAGTTCAAATACGTTGATTGCAGAGTTTTTTTTTTTTTATTTTTACTGTACATATGATATATTTTATCGCATTTATTCGATATTTCATGTTTGTTTATTGGTGTTTATATTTAATATGTCTATCTTATATATATGGGAATATTTTATTACTATTGCTAGCAAATAATTATCACACCAAAATATATAGTAAGCTTACTTTAACATCAAATTGGGCCCACTGCTGAATAATTGCAGTATTTTTTTTAAGATTAAAAAAAAAAAAAAAACATCTTTTGCACGTGTGTGAACAGATTTATTTTACTGTTCCTTTTATCAGCTGATTTGGTGAAATTCTTTTTATTCACCTTTTTGAAGTGAGATTACACTTCTTGTACTCGAGTTTTTATATTATTATTTTGCTGAGCAATTTTATAGCCTTTGAAGCTATTTATATATTTACTTTATGCGCATTTTTTTAATTTTTGAGGCCTCATCTGAGCTCATCTCACCTCATCTCAGCTCATCTCAGTTCATATATGCTCAGTTCAGTAGATAATGCTGTTGTTTTAGTCATGACTTTTTGCTTTTACTGTTTGTTTATAATTTTCTGTGAACGTTAAATTCGCAATTTTAGCGCTTTCATCTGCGGCTATGGAAATTTAATTTTGTGGCATTTTTTTTTGTAAATTTTAATATTTGTTGGGACACTTACAGACATATACTAAATTTTTAATAGTTCAAATTATTTCACTTGATATTAATTTTTACAATATTGTTTAAATAGTTTAACATATCACCCATTTAGTTATTTTTTTTAATTTTCACATATACACATTTACCCTCTAAGCACAATTGTGTTGCTCTGGTTGTCAGTATATTAATGACTTCTATAATCTACGGATTTTGACCATTATATTGGTTTCAACACTTGTAATTGTGTAGGGGATTTCACACTTTCACAACAATCTTTGAAGGTTATGTTTTATTGGTTTCCAAGTACACTTATAATTCATGAACACATGTTCTATAAATATTTCGGGTGACAAAATAAATAATGAAAATAATGAAAATAATAATAAATAAAAAGATATTGATATAAAATTACTTACTAAATTTTAAATAAATAACATAAGGATGTATGTGACTTTTGGAAATATTTGGATTGTATATTTTTCCTAATTATATTTTCATTGGTTGTCAAAGTTTCAAGGATTCTTTGCGTGAACACATCACCTCTTTCACAAGATTCATTTTTAACAAATTCACACTATGTTTTTATCTCATTTGAATAACATGATCAGTTTATTTTAACGTTTGCAAACACTTTATAATTAATAATTCTCACACGCACACACACCAAAAAGAATATTTTATTTTTTTCCCTTATGTTTCTACATGTGTTCTTGTATATGTATTCTTTTGGGTCAGAAATTTATTGTATTATTGGCTGGCTGCTCAGTTTGTCAGTCATAATTCAAATTTATTCAATAGTATTCCATTGTCTTTCACATGTATGGTTTTCCATGCTTTTCTTCATTATTCTCAAACTTGGCCTCACAACCCAATGTTTGACACACACACACTCACAAAATTTTATCTGACCTATTTAGTTGCTATTTCATTGGTTCACATGTGGAGATAATTACATTTTCTTTTATTAAATTTTCACACGAATTTTTTTTACAAAAGACTAGTTACAATAATAATACACACATACACAAAAGTAAATAATTTTTTTATCAACTTGCAATAAACGCTGTTATGTTTTTTAGAGCCTATTTGTTTTTCAAAGAAATACATAAAAAGTGAAATTTCCGTACATAGATTGTACGTTTTAAAATTTTGTTTTTATCAATTTTTTTTCTTGTCTAAAGAGTAAAACCCTTGCAGAAAGTTTTCTTTCAGCTTAAATTAAATATTTAATTATTTAAAATTTCTTAATTAAAATAATTCCTTTTTGGAAGGTTTGCACCACAGATGTATTTTATATGGCCGTGAAATCATCTGTGCGTTGTAAGAAGTAGTCTGTGCAGAAGTATGTGGCTGGTTCACTCTTCTCTTCTTTTTTTTTTTTAAGACTATTTCTTACTGAGCCGTATTATGGAATTATCTGTATAACATACAGTACCCTTTTTAAGAAAGATATTGAATATTAATTGGGCTCGATAAAATAATAGTTCAATTGTAATTATAAAAAACAATAGTATATTTAGATTTTTTTTTGCTGTTTTTGACAATTTTTATGAGTTATACTCTTATCATCTATTTCAGGTCTACTCAGAGTTTATGCGTTAAAAATTATATTATTATTGAGATCATATTTTTGTGAGAAATTCAAATGCTAATTCATTTAATAAAAATTTTGTTCAGGAAAAGGAAATTATTTCATACAAGTAAATTTTAATATATTTTTTTACCAACACAAGCTATTGAAATAAAGTTGGTTCATAAATTTATATAAAAAAAAAAAAATAAATTAGAAGGCATTAAAATAAATAAGAGTTAAAATAAAGTAAAATAAAATAATTTTCTTGAACTCTTACATGTGCGCTTTTATTCTGACATAGGGCTAGATTTTTTTTATTACACATATTTTTACACATACAAGGGACATTTCATTATGTCACTTTGCAGAATGCTGGTAGTCATTTTTGCACAACATGAAGCCTCTTCTGCTTTTCACATATTGTTCAGTACGCTATGTTCAGTTAGGCATCACAAAACCATCATATCTGTCATAGCTATTGTTCTATTACACACTCTCTGGCTCACTTTGTTAGAATTTAATTTTTCACGTGTACGATAATGGTCTTCTTAATCAAAAATATTTGATTTTTTTTTCATATTAATGCAATATTATTTTTTTTTTTTGAAAATTAACAAAATACAAAAATTATTTGATTTTCATATTTCTGGTTACTGATTTCCTTTTCCTTATTATCAAACATACATACACTGTAATAAATGATTGTTTTTTTTTATTTTACACATTTTATATATCATATTTATATAAATTATTGATTATTTAATTTGTTTCAGATATGTCAATTTGGCATGACAATGACTGAATATGTCTCATGATTTCATAACTGTCATTATTATTGATTTTTTTTTCGAATTTATTGTTATATACCACAATTTTTTTCCCTTGCTTAGCAAAAGGTTACTTTACATTTCTCACAATTGGATGCAGATTTTTTTTTGGAATTGTATTACACTTTTGTGAAGGTGAGAGAGAGCGTTCTATATTTTTATAATTTTCGTCCAGTTTGACGATATTTTTTTTTCTTCCTCGTCGCTGGGGAGAAATATGTGAAGTCGTTCCTTCACATATATGTGTTTTAATTATAACTTTAAATAAAGGCAATAAATAATTATTATATTTTCAATAAATTAAATAGCTAATAAAAATAGATAACTAAATTCTAAATTACTTTTATTTATTCGCTTTTGTCTATAATAAATATCTTAATTCTAATAATACTTTATCCCTTATGCTATTATTAAATCGTCTGAGAACAAAAACATATTCCGTTTAAATGACATCTCTCAAAATTATAAGCTCTTCTAAATCATTTAATAAATAAAATGTAAAAAAAAATATTATTTCCGTGTTATAAACCGTTGGATACATAATTACATTTTCATTCTTTTAAATTGCGTATGTTTATTTATTCGAGGCTAAATTAAGCAATACATTTCCGTTCTAATATCATTAAAGGGTAATTTAGATTTTTTTTATCACAGGATGTGCAATAAATCCTAGTCTGAGTGTCTCCCTTAAATAACGGTCTTCTGGCGATAAAACTTGGCATAAACTACTGTAACGAAATTAATAAATTCAAAATATTTATATTAAATTATTCTACAAACAAAGGATTAGCTTTGGCTGGAAAGTTTGGCACTGTTTTAATAATTTTGGCGTAATTCATCAGTCTGATCTTAATTGCAATCGAGTCAACTTCAGAATTCGCTCTACAACTGTTGATTGAATAACATGTAATCTCGTAGCTCTCTCTCTCACCCCCTATCTTTTGCATTCTCGTAACTTATGGTCATGCTGAAATTACACTATTAATGTACTGTTCATTTTCTTATGAAACTCTACAAAAGAAAATAAATATGTTTTGCTGCGAACTATTAGTTCTTTTTGTTTCAACGGCCTTCTTTTTCAGCTATAAGGACCTGGATAATTAATGGGATCTTTCTACAGTTGAATCCCAGGAATTCTACTGGACAAGCTGCTTTGCAATCTTATATATATTATAAATGTGAATGTCCGTTTATTTGACTGAGTTTCACGCTAAAACTGCTCGATGGATTTCGATAAAATTTGTTATGGAGATAGCTTATACCCTAACTTAGAAAGTTGGCTGCCTTTTATTCCGAAAAAAAACTTTTTTTTGTTATTTTTATGCATAAAATAGCAATTTTGTAAGCTAATAATAGCAAAAAATTAGCCATTAAATTTTAACCATAATTTAATTGTTGCCAAAATTAAATTTAATTATTCATAATTTAATTGTTGTCGAGTTTATTTTTTTTTCCAACAGGAAAATAAATACATTTATCTAAACGTGAACAATAAAAAGTAAAATAAATAAATAAATTATGCATCTCACAAAAATTGACATCATTTTTAATTTAAAATTTCTTTTACAAAGTGCTATTATAGTTTACGATGCTAATGTGTGTTGTACTAATATCAGTTTTATTTATAGATCCTCCTGGGTGATTTTTTAAATTATTGCGTTGAAGTACACCGAACATTTTTCGCCAAGAGGTTTAATTTAGCAACAGCGATTTTAATCTAGGTAGTTCAAGAAAAATATAAAAGAGGTTTAATTTAGCAACAGCGATTTAGTCTAGGTAGTTCAAGAAAAATATAAAATTAATAAAGTTGTGTAGCACGATAATATTTAGTTATTTATTTATTTTTTTATATACCAATCACTACGCTAATTTAACATACAAATAAATGAGCTGCTGTGTGTGACTGCACTTGCACGCTGTCGGGCAGAAATATTTGACTTATTCAAATTAATATTTAAATAACTAAATAAAGATATGTTTAATAGAAAACATAGTGTTGGAGACAAACTTGGCGAGTGGGCGACCAAATTTGGTGAAAAATGATAGTTTAGGGTTCCCAATGTTTTGAAGCTCTCCGACACACGGGAACGTAGACCTTGAGCTTACCAAGGGATTCTCGATGGAGTCACTGCGATCCAGAGTTATTCAGAGACCTATTCTGAGTCATTGCACTTTAGGGATTGAGCTCTAAGCAACTGGACATTTTTCGTGAGTGAGTGAAAATTTTTGCTCTGGTGTAGTTGATGTTATTTGCTTTACTCCTGTGGAACAAGTGACTATTTTTTAGACTGTCCCAGAACATTTATCGAATAATGACTTATACTGTACGAGTAACAGCTTCAACTGTTTCCAGAATATTCGAAGAATTAACACCAGCTATTGGACTATTTCCGAAAATATTTGTTTTAATAATAGTTTTTTTTTACAGATTCGAGAAATTCAAAAAATGTCTGATATTGCCAAGGAGGTCCCATACTAAAGCTGTGACGAAAATAGTCGCCAATCGAAATATATTCAGTTACAAAGAAATCATTTAAATATAGTGTCCAGCGAAGCGGGCAAAGCCTGCTAGTTATAAATAATTTCTCATACCAAAATAGTAAACAATGAACAATTCTGGATTAAAAATTTTAATTCTCTTATTTTGCTACGGTTTTGTGCCTGGAATATAAAGATTAAATTTTTTGCGATCACTATGTTTTTATGCCTGTTCTTACCATAGAATAGAAACAAATAATTGCAGGAAATTCTTACTGGTTGTTTAAAAAATCACACGATTTTGTCACTTAAATACTTTGACCAAGATTTAAAAGAGTCGTGTGGTTTAAATTTATATGAATAATTTTGAAAAATTATTAAAATTAATAACAGCTTTAAAAGTCTTATGAAAATTTGTACTATGTTCACGACTCAATACTATGTTCTAAAACACACACACACACATACACACGCGCACACACACACACAAACACATATATATATATATATGTAAAACAAAACTCTTTCTAAAATTATTTTCAATTGTTTTTAAATTTTGTTTACATACAGTACTTGAATTTTAAACAAATTTGTTTATTTATATGCAAGTACATACATGTTATTGTATTACAGCGTTTTGTATATAAATAAACTTGTTTGCTTATTTACAGTAACCTATAATTTGTCTATATAGAATTCAAATACAAGGTAGCAGAAAGTCGCCACAACATATTTAAAATATTTGTTTTTCTTTGTTTCTAAACAAAAATTTTGTCAATAGCTATTTTTTTTTTTTTTTAATAATGTAATGTGATATTTTCTAATTGAACCTAAAGTGTCTTCATTTTTAGGAAGCATTTTGTTAAATTTTATTGATCGGTGTGATATTTTTCCCCCTTAGACATATGTAGCGCTAGATAAATGCATACTTTCTTAAAAAACTTATTTGAAAACACTGCTTAATGTATCTAAGTATGTTTTTTCAGTTTTACTTAATTAACATTTTGTTTATTTTAAGGAGAAAAATATGCACACAGTTTTGTTTTTAACTAATATTTCATGCCATATTTATTTTTTTCTTAAATAATCTTTTTATTTTTAGTTAACATAAAAGGTAATTAATTCATTACCATGAATTGATTGTTTAAGAAAGTTATTAAGTATAACATAACTAAGCATACTTAATTTTATTATTGTTTAAATTAAGTATGCTAAGCCGTTTGTTAACAGTGCAAGATGATATCACCATTTCACTAACATAATATCCTAGTATAATTACTTTTATCCACACTGTAAAAAATGCTGCAGTAAAATTACGGGCAAAGCCCGGCAGCAGAGATTCCAGTCTAAGCCCGTAAAAATACATTTAGACGATGAATGATGCACCGCCAGTAATTTTGCGTTGTGATGAAATATACAACCAACCTGCAAAAAAAGTAGCACTAACCGTAAAATTAACAGTTAAAGTTTGAGTTTCTCGAATGCTTTAAAAAAGTTTCTTGCAATTATTACACATGCGAGCAGGGAGAAATCCACAACACTAAAAACCGTATTTATTTTTTTACACGCAAAAGCTAATTTATTATTTTTCATGCGCAGCAAACCGTCTGGGTAGCCCGGGATTCGAACTCACAATCACCTGTGTCAGAGGCCAGCGCTTTGCCAACCGCGCCGTCGGAATCACGGAGACTTTTCTTTACAAAAAACAAATAAAGTCAACATCAGAACTGACTAGTTGATAAATCTTGTCATAAGCACCAAAAGACTGGAAAAATTCTGAAACTGATTTACAGCACAATGTGAAGTAACAAATCTTCAATTATTTTTACAGAACTAGCTATACAAATTTACAGCAACCTATGCTGTATTTATGTTAAAAAAAGTGCTTTATTTTTACAGAATATTTTACAGTGATTAAATTGTTAACGTTCAAACTATGCATAGAAATTATTTTATTTTAAGACTATTTTAAAATCTAAAATTGCTATTTTTGACAAAATTAAGAAGTCAGTCAATTATCATATTGAAAAAACAAAAGCATTTCTTCCCCCTATAAAGAGTACTATACTGAATTTTGTGAAAGAAAATCTAACTATTTTTCGAAATCATTTTTATTTGTAAACGGAGTGGATTGGAATTTGGAATAAGGCCGATTGACTGCTGAAGGTTTTAGGCCTGAGGAGGAGTGCCCTCTGAGAGGTCTTTGTGAGGAGTCCTAGCTTGTATTTACACAAGTTTCGGAGGAAACCACGGAAAAACTCCGAATGACTAGGCCGACGAGCGCGACCTGTGATCGAGCCCGGCACCTCACGTCTACCAGCTTTGAGCGCAAAACCGCTCGGCCGCTGGTGGGCCTTTTTTATTCGTAAACACTAGCACTAAAGAGGTAGTCTTATTTCAAGGTTCTCATTAGAGGTAAATAATGGGTGAGAATTTCTCACCCTTTTCCAAAAACAAAATGAAACTTTTGAAAACTATGTGAGACCTCTGAAAATTAACCGAGACGCAGAATAAACTTTGAATAACAATAATAAATCTTTTACATAAATGCAGAGAATTTGTATCTCCATTTAATACGATTTCTTTCATGGTTTTCGTTCTTTATGGTTTCAGTAGTGTGCGCAAAGAAGAAATAACTAGAGTCTAATTCCTATTAATCCAAACAGGTTTTCAATATAAGGCCGATTTCAAACTGCGTATATGAGGTGTTAGGCGGATTTGCATTTTTTAGAATAGCAGAAGAGGTTTTTTTTTTTTAAAGCTGTATTCCATTGAACGGAACCCACCAACGGCCGAGTGGTTCTGCGCTCAAAGCTAGTAGACATACGGTGCCGGGTTCGATCCGAGGTCGCGCTCGTCAGCCTAGCCGTTTGGAGTTTTCCGTAGTTTTCTTCGAAACTTGAGTAAATACGGGCTAGGACCTTTCAGAAAGACCCCCCACGGAGGTCGCTCCCCCTCTGGACTAGGACCTATAGCAGTCAATCGGCCTTATTCCCAAAATCCAAATCCATTGAAAGAAGAGAGGACTGAAGTATTTCGAGAGCAGAACCTGATATATCTGATGTAATGTACATATCTGATGGTCATATTCAGATAAAACAGCTTTGTTTTTTAACAGTGAAGATCATACATAATAATCATAAGACTTACCTTCAAATGGTTAATTACATATTCATTACATATTGAAATGAACTTTCTTTTAGCATATTGTAAAAAATGCATTGTGGAAACAACATTAAAATTTTCCGTTTTCTAAGGCTTAACTAAAGGGTTAAGAGCAATTAACTAGAATGCTGTATGCTTAAAAAAAAAAAAAAAAAAAAAAAAAAAACTAACATTTAAAAAAAATGCGCTCAGTGGATAAAACAATTATTAGGTTGTAGTTTGTGTTTTAGAAATCTGGCTTCAAATCAAGAAACAATTTTAGCTTTCTTTTTTAATGTTTTCGTGTTAATAGACAAAGAAATCAATTTCATCAATATCAATTACTCAGTTTCAGTCAGATGGAAATTTTTTGAATTAAATCAGGAAAAAAATAGCTTATTGAAACGAATGGATGTTTCTATGCGACATGCGTGCATAATTAAACACATTCAATTAGTATAAATAACAATCATAGTTTCAGTTTGAAAATGGAAGAAAATGGAATTCTCTTTATTTACTTTTGATAGAAATAATTTGGAGAAACACATTTATATCTAGATAATGTATGTTTTTTCACAGTGGGTCCAATAGTAATGCTATTTTAATATTACTTTATTCTTTTAAAATAAAATTTTATGTGGTTTTCTTTATTTAATTTTTCATGTATTATCCTAAAAACATATTGCATGATACAACTATTTTTTTTTCAATATTAAGACTTCCATTAAAATATCATGTGTTAAATGTCAGGTTTTAGACATATTGAAACATAAACAAAATTAGAAATAATAAAAATTTACTCAGTCTTGAGGGAAGAAAAGGACAAATTCTTCCGGTTATTCGATTAATGAAAAGTACGGAGGATTTATCTTCTCTAGCTTGAAAAACGAAGATAAATTGCCTTTTCCTTAGATGTGTAAGTCGACGTGATTGAATTGTTAGATGACAAAGTTTCTTTCTAGGTAGTTGGTCATAACGGGCGATACTGAAGATATATATATTAAACTTTTATACTTTTTACTTTAAAACGCATTATTTTAGTGTAATTTATATATATATATATATATATATATATATATTGAATAATTTAGTACCATTGTGATACATATATACTTGAAAAATATAAAGGAAACATTAAAATCGCTATGTAATTAAACGTAATTATTATATATGTATGTGAACATTAAATTAAGCAACTTTAATAATATCGTATTGAAAAATTAAAATCTAAAAATACATATTTATTTCATATATTTTATGCATACAAAAATCCAAATTTTAAACACCTGTGTTTTGAGATAAAAATATACAAAATGGATATTTATAACTGAATGAATTATAAAGTAGATGTAATTCAAATATATGTTTAGAAAAGAATTACAAAATATTTTGCTAGAATCAAAACACATATACTTTTTTATATACTTTTGTTGGAATTTGTTATAATGAAATCGAATTTATAGTTTGTTTGTTATTCGATTTTTTTTTTCATTCAAGGCTATCAATAATTAGAAAAATTGTTATGGAACTCAATAAATTAATAAATAATAATAGTAGTAGTAAAATATAATACATAAACTATATCAATCGATAAAACACATTTCAACACCTTCTAACATTTATTTTCTATTATTTATAATGTCATACTGGCCAATCAATTAGAGAACTGTCAGAGTTTATAGAATTGCTCGTTCACCACATAAGAAGGGAAAAATCTCTTGTTATTATGTCCGGTAAGTTCTGCTGGTATAGAAGTAGTTCTCTGGTGTTAGTAAACAAAAAGCTATCTAATACCTTTACGTATTGGCAGATCAAGTGCATTCTGAAATGCTAGATTTTTACTGCAAAGACGACGGATACTTCATGAACGATAATGCAACTATATGTCATGCCAGAATAATTAGAAATTGGTTCAAGTAATATCAATTTGACTTTCAGCATCTTCCCAGTCCGCCGTAAAACCCGGATCTTTATCCAATAGAAATGGTTTGGGACTTCATCAAAGGTGTATCCGACAACAATATCCTCATTTATCTTATTTGCAGGATCTTACAGTCTGTGCAAGCAATGCATGGTATTATTCTCTGGACGTACATGCACTCCAGAAATTTGTAGAATCGATGCCCTCACCACTATTGGTTATTATCTGCACTAAAAAAGTTTCAATAAAATATTATTCTGAGGTTTATATTTCATTGGCCAGTGTGCTTATAATCGATCGAATAAACTGATTATTTCAACATGTTTATAATTCGTTTGGAAAAATATGAAAAAATTATTATTTTTAAACTCTTTTAAGTTTATTTTAAATAAATTATTGCTAATTTGTCTGAAAATAGGGCACCACCGATATAAAATAATGAATAAATGAGTATTTGTTTATTTTTTAATTTAAAATTTTAACTTTACATCACACTATAATCTACGACATGGACTAAAGTGGCTGTTTCAAGAAAAACAGAAAAATATTCGTGATTTGTTATATACCCGCTTTTAATTTGTGTTTTATATACTAAATAATGACGCATTATTTGTAAGATGTATTTGTCCGTTTGGAATACTATACATGATTTAATTTCTTTTCTTTTAATTTATGTATATTACTGTATCACAGACTTTTTTTTTCATTCTTTTTCAAGCTGATATTAGACTTTAGAATACTTATAATTGTTACACAGTTTTATTAAAATCAAAACAGCATTTAAAAATAAGAAGTGTTAGCCTTTAGCAGATCAATGCCGCTTCTACAGCGGCCTTAAAAAGAATTATGTATGCCTTAAGACGTCCCTCCGTAGATAAAAAGCATTTCTCTAAGTCTTCTAACTTTTTCAAGAAAAGCCAAAAGCTGGGACTTACTGTTCAAAATAGAAAAAACATGCCGACCGCTTTGTTTATTATTTTGGTCATCAGTTTAATTTATATATAACATAATTTATAAATACTGAGTGCATTTAAGATAGAAGTACTATGATTAATCGCTTTGAACATTTGAATACTTATCAAACATTCTTAAATATTATGTCTGAAATAACCTGCCTTTTTAATAGATTAAAGTGCCTGAGACTTTATTTTAGTAATTGTCTGTAAGCGCTTACAAATTATTTTCATAGTGTGTTGTGAAGAAATATGTGGATTAAATGGTAATTGTAAAATTTAATTGTAAAATGGTAAGTTCAAAATGTTAATGAACAGTAGTTTCAAAGTTTTGACTTTTATTTAAATTTTGGTGTTACACCTGGGTTTGTAAATATTTTAATTGGAGTTGCAGTCGGCAGCAATAGTATCCGAACACTAGATATTAATTCCGATATCAAAAAAGTACACTTAATACTGTATTGTTAAATAAATACTTGCCAAATCATGTTCTTAGACTGACTAAGAACATGATACGACAAGTATTTGTTTAACAAAGCAGTATTAAGTGTACTTTTTTTTTAGACAGAGTTTGTTGCTAGTGCTCGATAATTATTCAGAGATATTCTGTAGAAGGATCTTTTTTAGCAACAAAATAGTCAAAGTATGAGAAATGTTTAAGAAAAAAGAAAAACATTGAAATGTGTACGAGTGGGTATTTGAAGTAGATTTCAGCTAAGAGGCAGTACAGTATAGAAAAGTGTACCTAGTACAGTCGGCAGCAAAAGTATCTGAGCTCTAGTAGTAATCCCTGACTTAAAAAGGTACACTTAATACTGCTTTGTTAAATGAATCGTTGTCGATTCATGTTCTTAGTTCGTCTGAGAACATGATTCGACAATGATTATTTAACAAAACAGTATTAAGTGTACTTTTTTGATGTCGGGATAATTGGCTAGTGCTGGAATACTTTTGCTGCCGACTGTATGTCAGTTAAAATTTATGCCGCCTGTAAACTAAGCAAACAAATTTATTTTAAATTTCACTTATTATTTAAAAACATTTCAGTTAGGGGGTACAAAGTTTCTTTATAATAATGACTTCATAAGCAGGTTTTATTTTAAATCTTTGTTTCTCGTAGACTAACTACCTGCATTTTTAGCAGCAAAAACGTGTAGACGGGAGGTTAGAAAAAATAACCCATCTTCACAGATTGTAGTGCTGAGGAAAATGTACTATTATAAATTAAAATTATTTACTATCAATTTAATTATATGGTTTACTTCGTTTATTTATTTAAAACAAATCAAGATTTTTTTATGTTTATTACGCATGCTACGAACGTAAGAATGCGTGTTTGCTTACAATTATCACCTGCCTTTTGTTTATGGAATTGAATGCATATAACTGTGCTTATTATTAATAGAAATACCATAATTCCCTCTTTTCGGGGATTAGTAAATGTTAAAATAAATCTTTTATAAACTTTTGTGTTAGTTTTCACGAATTAAATAACAAAAAATGTCTTCTCAATTAATGTTTTGTTAAAAAGTGTAAATACGGCATTTATATAATTATGCTTCAATTACAATTTTTTGTTTGTTTAATTGCGTAAGTGTTAAAAAATTTATTTGTTGCTTTTAGAAATTAAATTAATACATTGCGTAGGTCATTAAATATATTTAAATAAACATATTTAAATATTTCTGATTTATGTACTTTTTTCTATTCATTTGGCTTAATAGTAGATTATCGTAACACTGAAGCCCTGTTGTGCTCTAAGCATATTAGATTAGCTAATGACGGACTGGTTGAAATTAACCATTTTTATTTAGTTTTTCAACATAAAAATATACATTTTTATTAGCTTGTTTTACAAAATGTTCGGAAAATTAGGATTTTTTTTAACTTGTTTTTTTATTCATTTATTTATTTATTTTCACTCTGTAAGAAACATTTGTTTTTATCGCTATAATTTCTAAAACTAATAACTAAATAAATTGGATTTGAATTTTCTGTTTGTTTAAATAACAAGTCCTATTTTGCTTTTTTTGTAAGCTAAATATCCATTTTATAACTTCTGTAAAAAATAATAACTCTTTAAAATTCACTTTGCTCATTTTGTCTATCATTTTAGAAACTTTATTTTTTAATGATATAAACATCTCTTTTTTCGATGACTGAAGTCTTTTTATCACATAAATTTCGAGCATACCAGTTATTCATTTATTTATATTTATCAATTAAGTTGAAATATTTTTGACAAAATTAACTTACATATCTTTTTGAAACTGCGTTTTCGCCCGTTATCCTATTTAATTTATTTTCCTAATTAGTTTTATATTATGGATTTGTATTTCAAAACAATTATAATGGTAATATTGCTCATTTGTATATATATATACATATTGTACTTAAAGTATATTTTTTTGAACATAAGTATTATCAATCACATTTAAATTGATGAAATGATCATATTATTATTCACGATTTAATTTTATATTAAAATGTAGATTTTTGTTTATATCAGTTTTATTCTGAAAGATTAAATAAATGGTTTAAATTTTAGGTCAAATTAACTTCATTTAAAGCGTAGAAGAAATAAGAGACCAAATAAGAGCATTGTTATACTGTTTTTATTTAAAATAAAGTATTAAAAAGTAAACTTAAATAATAATTGTCAATGAACATAAACAATATGCTTGTAGAATAACTTAAGTTTTTTTTTTTTTTTTTTATATATATATATATTTTTGTTTGAAATTAAAAAATAAATAATTTTATTTTTCGGTGCAGTCATCCAAAAATAAGTATAACGAATATAACAATTGTTGCTAATCTCTACGAATAATTCATCAATTGCAGTTTTAATTAAACTATAAAAAACGAAATATATAAACATTTTTTCTTTCTGAGCAATAATGTTTAATATTTTTCTGAATCTTGCATAAATACATTATTCTAGTAATCGGTTTATTTCTCTTTCTCTTGTGACTGGGGGATAAAGAGAGGGTTATACATTAAAATACGTTATCTTCTCATTGCAGGGAATTCTCCCCAATTGTGTTCTTTGCAAGGTCATAAGTAACTTCTGTTCCCAAGGCAATATGCTCAGTGTCTCGAAATCAATAAAAGTAAAAGTTACAGCAGAGGAAAAAAATCTAACACTTAATTCGGGAATATGATGTACGATAAAGCTAAAATATATGAATCTTTTATTTTTTTTCTTTACTTTTATTTATTTATTGATAAACGTGGTTTCTTAAAAAAAAAAAAAAAAAGAAAAAAAAAAAAAAAAAAAATAGATATTAAAAAAAAAATAATAATAATTAATTATAATTTTATTTACATTTTTATTATTCAAATAAAATAAAAAAAAATAATTTATTCGAATCTTACATTAATGCAAAAGCAATCAATAAATCTATGAAGATACTTAACAATTTATGTATAATTTGAAAATGAAAGATTTTATAGATAACATATAAAACAAACATTATTAAAATGTCATATTAAATTTTTCGTCTTATAGGTACGAATTATTGCACTTATTAGCATGAAATGTTTCAAATTTTACTTTAACACGTTGAGCGCAACGCAAATTCTTAAAATCCATTAAAATTCCATAATAGTTTCTCCTGCAATAAACAAAAATTAAGCAATTGTTTAATAAATTTTCACTCATTAAATGTAATATTTTTAGTTTTGTATCCTATTTCATATCCGACACCGATGATTGACGCGGCTTTATATCATATTTGACACCGTCAGCCACCGATGTCTGACAAAACGCTCAACGTTTTAATTTTTTATTGGTACTGCTTTTACTTTCGGGGTAAAACTTTCACTGAAATGTTTGAAGTATAACATGTTCTGCACATTCCTAAAGTTTCAAGATAATTCCTTCAGTACTTAGAGATATATGATAAAATGTCTAGAATCTAGAATGGCTGACATGGCGCTCAACGTGTTAAACAAAGACTTGTTCGCATCAAATTTTAGTTTCACCCAAACTTACTATTATATATTGCTTAATTTTCTTATATGTATTGAGCACATTACATGCTATCAATACATAAAAATAACCAAAGAAATTATAAATATAGAATATAACGTAAATTAAATCACGCATTTTTAAATTTGAATGATATTATAAGATATCTTAGCTAATTCTTAGATTTTTAATTAAATATATACTAGCTGGAACCCGTCGACTTCGACGATCACTTTATTGACTGCAATGTTTCAAAAATCGTCGTATCATTATTTAAATGTATTTCAAGTTAAAACATCTAATATAATTTACAACATTTCACTTAAAAAAAAAAAAAAAAGGAATTCGAAAAAATGGTTATAAATTGAAATACTATATATGACATCACTTTCTACAAAGTACTGTCAATGTGACGTCAAACTGACTCCAAATAAAATAGTTGCTATCTTTTATTTTCTGTTTCTTTTAATACTAAGGCTACATGTTAGCTGAACCACCCGGCGTTGCCCGGACCCATGATAATAACCTTTGTTGAACCTTAAATTTGTATGATTTTATATCTTTAACTCGATTTTGTTTGAATTTCTATTTTTAAATAAAGGCATCGCGAAAAAAATAATCAGCTGTAACAAAAAGATTACCTCGAACCGAACGAAACTCAGTCTTGTGACACCAGTGTCTGCTGCAGCACATACGTGAGCCGCTAATAACATAAAAAAAATTCCCAAAAATTAACCTGCAACCGAAAGAACCCGCCCGGTGTTGCCCGGGCCCATGATAATAACCTTAAATGCACCTTAAATTTGTATGGTTTTATATCTTTAACTCGATTTTGTTTGAATTTCTATTTTTAAATGAAAACATCACAAATAATAATAATAATAATAATAATAATCATCTGTAACAAAAAAAAAAAAAAATACTTCAAACAGAACGGAACTCGGGTTCTTATCCCAGTGCCTGTGGCACGTATATGCAGGCCGCTATTAACATGAAAAAATTCTCAAAAATTAACCTCGAACCGAACGAACCTCTGACTCGTGTTACCGCTGCCTGTGGCTGCGGCACAGTATAGCAGGCATGCTACACACGCACTGCAAAATCCACTTTCCTCCAACAGGGAGCGCAGTATGTTGTATACGAACATCACCAATCACCTTGAATTTCCAAGACCTTTCAAATAAGGTGTCACATGGTGGTGTCAACTGCAAAATCCTTTAGTTGCACTTTCCACCGCCAGGGGGCGCAGTTTGTTCTGTACGAACATCACCAACGGTGAGGAAATACCAAGACCTTTAAAATAAGATATAACATGATAAGGTCTACTACAAAATCAACTAGTTCCATTTTTAACCACCAGGGGGCGCACTATATTGAATACAAACATCCCCAATCAACATGAAATTTCAAGACCTCTATCACCAATCGCCTTGGATTTCCAAGACCTTTTAAATAAGGTGTCACATGGTTTTGTCAGCTGCCAAATCCTTTAGTTGCACTTTCCACCGCCAGGGGGCGCACTGTGTTCTGTACGAACATCACCAACGGTCAGGAAATACCAAGACCTTTAAAATAAGGTGTAACATGATAGGGTCTGCAGCAAAATAACTTAGTTCCATTTTTCACCACCAGGGATCGCACTATACTGTATACAAACATCCCCATTCGACATGAAATTTCAAGACCTTTAAAATGAGGTGCTACATGTGTGGGTCTAGAACGGATTTCCCTCTCAAACTAATTTCCCCCTTTCCCCTCCCTTCCAAATCTACTTTCCCCCTTTTTTCCCCCTTTAAAATCGAAAATTCCAAATTCGCAGATATTGATTTTTTAGTATTCGACTCTAGTCCCCATATGTACAATTTCTTCACCATGAAGTAATTTGAAGCTTAGTTAAGCTCGTATACGTGTTTTTAACCCGAAACGGGTGGGAAACGGTTTCCCACCCGTTTCCCCCGGGGGGAAACCGTTCGACCTTTTTTTATTTTTCTCTTCTCATAGCACATCTACAGACCAAGACCTTTTTTTAGACACCTCAACCAAATTTTTACACCAAGTAGTTCTCTCAATATAGTGGAGACAGACAAAAACATGTTTCAAATTAATATATAGATATTGTATTATGAATAAGGAATTATCTGATAATATAAGAAAGCAAGTAATTTAATATAGTCAAATAGTTCTTATTTTTTATTTAATATAATATTAATTAAATTAATTTT
Source organism: Salticus scenicus (assembly GCA_963930645.1). Taxonomy (NCBI): domain Eukaryota; kingdom Metazoa; phylum Arthropoda; class Arachnida; order Araneae; family Salticidae; genus Salticus; species Salticus scenicus. The sequence goes on along the minus strand of OZ005649.1, from coordinate 282,680,390 downwards.
CCTCGCAATAAAGGAAATATATTTCTTAAAAAGTCCTTATAATTACAGGCGTTCAATTTAGCATTGGGTTCATTGAATATTAAAAATATCAAATGGTGGGATCTAGTGAGTTAATGCATTAACACTTTAATGCATTAACAGACGCATCTTTTGCAGTGTAGAATGCAGTTTAAGCTTAGAAATGAAGAAGAAAAACTTTCTTTAAAACCTTAAAAGCTTAGAAACGTTTCTTTACAAACACTTCGCTTTGATTTCTACAGTATATTTTAAATGCTATATATACACAGTGGCGTATGTAAGGGGGGAGGGAGGGGTTGGGGGTTTAAGCCCCTCCCTTAACAAAATGTATGATAAGAAAAATTAGGCTGTTCCTTACTTTTTATTTCACATTTCAGGCGGAAAAAATGTATGGCAAGCGTAGAATATTTTTTTCTACGAAGTGGTTTAAAATTATGACTAACTTTTTTTTTCATTACTCTGCGATAAACACTCCTGAAAATAACTAAACCACTTCATTTGCGCGGCGCGAAACATGTTTCCCCTGAAAACAATTATCTGAAAGGATTTCACATTTACGAGTTCATACTCAAGCACAAGAGGGGTCGATCATATGGGGAAGGGGTGACCATTGAAGTAGTGACCTTGAAGGAGTGACCCAAACAATACCCCAACAGTAGAAGATATTTTAAATGCACTAGCGAAAACTTCTCGTCGATTAGACTTCGCTCTGTAAATAAGAAAATTCAATGAAATATTTTGCGTAACTATGTATTGAATTTTATGTTTTGTGTAGCAGTTTGTACAGGCTCTACGGTATTCGTCGCTAATTAAAGATTTTTTAGTTTGATCTTCTAATTGGTGAGTTTCTTTTACTATTTTTCATTTTCTTACTCTTATTTTCGGCAAGTAATTATGATATTTTAAAAGATTGTTAAACTTAATTAAAAATAAACTTAATTAAACTTAAATGAACTTAATTAAAAATTCGGAAGGACGACCCCCCCCCCTTGGAAAAATCCTGGATACGCCACTGTATATACACATTACATTCATTTTTGGAAATTATTCTGAATTATATTGAACTTTTCACTAATTATATTATATACTTCAATATATTGGAATATTATTTGTTTGAATTTAGGTATACAATCATGCGTCCTTAAAAAATACGATAATTTAACCCTGCTGTTCTGTTCCCATTTACTATACATAACATTTGTACCATTTAAAAAAATATATAAAACTATATAAAAAAATAAATATATTTTCAGGAAATTAATATATGTCCCACACTAACAAAGTCACAAAATGGCTCGAAAATATTTTTAAACAGTCTTTCTTTATAAAGAATTGTAAAACGTTTTGGCTCAAATAGACCCAAGCAGAACCGCAGGGTTAAACAAACATTTAAAAAATATAGTTACATGCTGCTAAATTCCCCCACCACCACTTCCCTTCCCCCCCCCCTCTCTCTCTCTTTTTTTTTTTTTTTTTTTTTTTTTTTTTACTTTCTTTTACCCACACGTATGGCAGAGAAAGTATTGTTTGTAGGTCAAGTTTCCAAAAATCAGTTTTATTTTTAATCTTTTCAGGTTTACAAAATACTTAAACACAGGTTTTTAGAGATTGGTCTCTGTGTGTGTCTGTGTATCTATTATCAAGAATATCCAGAGAAAAAGTAGCAGATTATCTAAACTCAGTATTCTAAATATGTATCATATAGTGATGCTACACTGAAATTTTCGTTGAGATCAAGCAAATGATTCGGACACAGAACATCCGAGAATTCAAACACGTTACATCTAGAGGCAAAATATTTGTAAGGTACAGTTTAACATGTAAAAGCGGAAATAGACAAAATTAAATGCAAATATATTTTTACATGCATAAAGGCATGTTTCGTGTAGAATTGTTGTATGAAAAACAGTCACTATTCGTTTACAGGGCTACTCAAATGAACAGGAATACAGTGGAACTATACTGAGAAATAGATTAACGTGCATTTCAGGTTGTGTTGTGTGTTATAAATATATGATTATATTTAAGTAGGGAATGTGCTGTGTGCATACTTCGTACACGATATACTTAATCACTCATAATTAAAGGGAAACATTCTTGCCTACGGAATGTAATTGTTGAAATGCTTTACTATATTTTACCATGTTCAGAAAAAACTGCTCTGAAATGAAAGTATCAACCTACATATATGGTGAATTTAATATTTTTAATTAAAACTTTCAGTATTCTTTTTTTTAGATAATTACACGTTTCGGGGTTCTCTGAATACTAAAGATAAGTTTTAACGACTGATTTTTGCGTATGTCTGTTATCAATAATAATTTAATAACAGTCTTGAATTACATATAAGTGGGTATTATATCCAAACGAAGGCTTGTGTTGACGATTGCACCCCTGTTAAAGAATTATATGTTAAATGATTATTAAATCTCTCATAAACTATTTTTTATGCATGCGATGTTCAGAACTTGTTATCTTACCCTTTAATCTGCAACCACTCTGTATGTAAATTGTAAACACAGGATAAGAGAAACTCGCGTGAGAGTCACGCTAGATTATTATTATTATTACCATGATTTATTAACTTATATTCTTCTTTGTTTGTTTGTTTGTTTGTCCGGTACAAATCTTGCGATCGGATTTTAACTAACTTTCCTACTAGCTAGACATTTGAAACTTTTACAATAGCTCAGAACCCGATGACAACACAATACTTCGAAGACCGATTTTCGAATTTTTCATTAGTTTTCTTATAATTCATTAAAATGTGAATATAATAACATCCTAATAGTGTTAAAATAGCCATTAAAATGTTAGCTATAATTTAATTGTTGCCAAAAAAAAAAAAAAAAAAAATACGAGTTCATTTTCTTTCGACATAAAAAGAAATACATCTAATTAAACGTGAATATTAAATAAATTATAAAAAGTTAAATTATGCGTCTCTCAAAACTTGACGTCATTGTCTCTTTAAAAATTTTATGCACATTGATAAGAGCTCTATGATTCATCAGAAAATTTAAAACGTGGTATATAAAAAGTTTTTTTTTTTTTTTTTTTTTTATCCTATAATTATTATTTTTTTTTTAGAGTGTCCGAAATTAAGCAAAATTTAATGACAAATAAATACTAACGCCCATCCACAATTAAAAAAAAAATATTTTTTTTATTATTGCTTATATATTTTATTATATTTCCGAAATACAATTAAACAGCTCATTACAGACTTTATTATTCCTTAACAGATGTCACTGTACATGTTTTAAAAGGTTTTAAATATGTGTTTTAAACTGTTCGGAGACCTGTTTATGAGAAACGGAATTCAAATATGGCCTTTAAAATGTTCCTGTCTGAGGGTGCCGCTTAATATAACTTTGTGAAATTACTGATAAGTGAAAGATAGTATAATAATTATTCTAGCCAATGGAATTTTTGTAAATTTCGATTCAATGTTGACAATATCTTTTAATAATATTGAAAAAATTGCCCCCATAAAAATTAAATGATGTATAAACGCACTGTTTTGTTTTTTGTTCTGTAATATTATATCATGCAAAAGAGTCTGTGAAATCTGAAATTTAATGAATATATATATATATATATATATATATATATATATATGATTTTGTATTAATAATATTGATACTTTATAATTTGAATTAGAAAAACTTCAAATAATAAATAAATAAATAAATAAAATAATCATACTTTTCTAAATTTCCATATCTTTTACTTGTAACATTAATATTAAAATTGAGATATACTGTTATGCATAGGTCGTTAATTGTAAAAGTGAATTACCTCCTGGTAATTTGATTTTGAAAAATAAAGAGCTCTTTGAATATTTATCTGTAGGAAAAATAATACAAGCAGTCAGTCAGTATTATTGTTTAATACAAATTAGAGTTATGGAAATTTATAAATTATAAGAAAATTAATTAGAAGTAACTTAAAAACTTCACTTTTATAATGAATATTTAGAATTTTTAATTACCCGAAATCAAGTAACCCCCTTTGAGGAATTTTATTGCAATTACTGCAGTTTTTTTACAGTTACACTGAAATATATGGTTATATATCATACAACTAAGCAGAAATGTACATATTTTTTAAAATGTGGAGATACACTATTTTAACAGTGAACGACAAACATATTACCAAGAAATTTCTTAGTAGTTATTTAAGAAATTCAATAAAATTTAAAAATTTTCATTTTCAAAGTATGCAAATGCTTAATTTTTAAAATATAAAAGAAGAATTTTTAATTCATTTTTATTCATATGTAAATTTAATTTGATAACATGCATTAAATATGAAAGAAAGCGATATTTACTTAAATAACACTAACATAAATTTGAGTATAATTAATTAAAAAAAAATACGAAAAAAAAAAAAAAAACCTCATCATAGTTGTTCATTTTAAATATTGGGCGTAATTAAAAAAAAAAAAAAAAAAAAAAAAAAAAACTGTAACAGCTGCAAAGTTTTAAGATTTTTGAATACTGTTATTATTTTTTTTTTTTAATGGAAATTTCTTCTTTATATTATCATAGAAAACTGCTGAATAAGGTTATAAAAAATTCTGTAACAAAATACCAGTATTTAGTAATCATTGCAGCTCTGCCAATGGTAGTACCTATTTTTAATCCTTTGTCTGCTGCTACTTTAAGCTACCATAAAATTAAAAGGCGTGTAAAATCGAATTAATTGAATGTATATATATATTTATATATAGAGAGCGCTTATACCTCACTATAATCTCACTACATGGTACTAGAAGCCACATGTAGCTGTTTATGCTTACGTAAGAATTTTATAGAGTGTGGACTATGTTTTTGCTCGGCATTTTTCACGATCTTTACTCGTACTATAATTAATTTATAAATAACCACAAGAAACTAGCACAAAAATATAAGGAACATAAAATGTATTTTTTTTCCCGTTTTTTAAGGTCATAAATTTTTTTTCGACCTCTGTATGCCAATGAGGCGCATCACTTAATCTTCCTTAATTATTATAATGCGGTGACAAGCACAATTTTTATTGCATTTATTTTTAATAATTACTATTAAATATACAAAAAATTATATTCCAAATACACTTTTTGTCTATTTCATAAATTGGAAAATAAGGTTAAAATGTAATAGATTTTCTTCTGTAAAAATAGTTTTAAATAGTACATATGTTTTATGCTGTCATCTAAATCTTTAAACAGTTAAAACATAACAAAATCGCAGTATGCTAATGTTCAATCCCCGAATCAAGTTTTAATGTATATCTTCCAAACATTCATTTGATTTAATGATTACTTTCTTTGAATGAGACTCTATATATAGATGCAAATACATGCCAGCGAATATACTGACTAAAAAACACATTTTCATCCACATTGAAAATGAAATAGAGATACAAACTATACATATATTACCCATTTTTAATAAAGAAGCATCACAAAACTGGCGTTGTAAAAATTATTACTTACAAACTTTGAATAAACACCATAAAATGCAATAAACTCGCAACAATTGTTTCGGGTCGAAAAAACACACGACCCTTCCCCAGGCGAACAAAGTAAGCACGAGTGCTGCAGTCAAAGCGGCAACGCACAAAATCGTTTAAAATGAAAAGAAAAAGTTTATAAAGTAGAAACTAAATATAGCTACTGGTGTGAGTAGAATTGTACACAAAAAACAAGAAAATAAATAAATGAGTGAGATTAAACATATAACAATCTAAGGATAACAAAAATTAAACTAAAATCTAAGTTACGTGAGTAATTTCCAAGCATCAGAGAAGAAAGGAGTGGAGGAAATATCATTAACAAGATTTTTCGAATTTTTAAATATGTAAAATGCTTCATGAATATCCAAATGGGAGGAGCAGACAGGAGATGAAATTATGTTAGTTTTGGAAAAATCAAAACGATGACCTTGAGACCAGCAGTGGGAAGCAATAGAAGATTTGGTAATCTCTTCATTACGAACATTCCGACGGTGCTCATTTATTCTGTATTTCAAACGCCTCCTAGTTTGACCAATATAACCTAAGTTGCAGGACGAACACGGAATTAAATAAATTCAATGCATTCAATTCACTTTTGAGGTTGAACAGGATTGCTCTTTGCCCTTCCTTGACGTTCTTGTGAATAAAGAAAAGGATTGTTTCTCAACTACTGTTTTTAGAAAACCATTCTCAGTCTCTTTGCCGCCGCATGCTCTCTCTAACCACGCCCCTCAACAAAAAATGTCTGCTTTTTACACTTATGTTTACCGTGCCTTACACATTTGTTCTGATCCGTCTAATCTTTCGAAAGAAATTAATTATTTAAAATCTCTTGCCCTCTCTCGTGGCTATAACCCATCTATCATCGATAAAGCTCTATATAAATTTAAGAATCCTAAACGTTCTGCTCCCAAATTAAACGATCACAGTCTCATCCCAGTTGTTTTACCTTTTTATTCTTCACTCTCTTTTAAAATCTCTAAAATTCTTTCACCGTTTGGTTTCAAAGTTATTTACAAACCCGTCAATAAAATAAAATTATCTTCTCTTAAGGATCCCATTCCCACCGAAAACCGTTCTGGAATTTATTTAATTCCGTGTTCGTCCTGCAACTTAGGTTATATTGGTCAAACTAGGAGGCGTTTGAAATACAGAATAAATGAGCACCGTCGGAATGTTCGTAATGAAGAGATTACCAAATCTTCTATTGCTTCCCACTGCTGGTCTCAAGGTCATCGTTTTGATTTTTCCAAAACTAACATAATTTCATCTCCTGTCTGCTCCTCCCATTTGGATATTTATGAAGCATTTTACATATTTAAAAATTCGAAAAATCTTGTTAATGATATTTCCTCCACTCCTTTCTTCTCTGATGCTTGGAAATTACTCACGTAACTTAGATTTTAGTTTAATTTTTGTTATCCTTAGATTGTTATATGTTTAATCTCACTCATTTATTTATTTTCTTGTTTTTTGTGTACAATTCTACTCACACCAGTAGCTATATTTAGTTTCTACTTTATAAACTTTTTCTTTTCATTTTAAACGATTTTGTGCGTTGCCGCTTTGACTGCAGCACTCGTGCTTACTTTGTTCGCCTGAGGAAGGGTCGTGTGTTTTTTCGACCCGAAACAATTGTTGCGAGTTTATTGCATTTTATGGTGTTTATTCAAAGTTTGTAAGTAATAATATATTACCCATAACTAACGTTATTATTTGTATAAAACCAATTAAAATCATAAAACATCATGTATATACAATGTATATTTATAACGCATTCTAATCATTGATTTCTGTTATATAGGTATCCGGTATATTTTACTGCATCAGATGCATGTTCACATGCACACCAATTACAAATACTAATAAATTTTAATCTTCAAAAATTGATAATGTATTTTGAGATTGCTTCATTTGCTCTATGTAAAAATCATATGTTAACACGTTTACAATAATAAATACATTAGGAACAGATTATACGCACAAACCATAATATCATGTACGCTGACATTTCTATTTTTTTATGGTGATATATTAGTATCCGCTTTTTATGCATCTCATTTCTGTAGAGCACTTTTCTCCAAAATGTAATTACGGTTAAATAAGAAGAGAATTGCTCTCAAAACAGGTGGTGTGAATACAAGATGTATACTGAAAGTACTCTATAATAAATTAAAAATGCTATCATATCGGCTTAATGTTACACGGAGTGGCAAAATAATATGTACACCTAGTAATTTTGTAACATCAAGGCAAAAATTCATAAATAATTATCAGAAAAAACTATTTTGGAAAAAAGTATGGTAATCTCACCTAATGCACAACGATGAAATGAATTTAAAACTTTAAATTTATTGAAAATATAAATAATCTAAAAAAAGGGTGTTGCAAAATGATACGAACACAAATGATGTGTATGAAATTAGCACTAAAAAGCATATAAACTGATCAGGAATATGGAATTCAACTCCGAAAAGAAGAAAAAGAAATATGCAAAATATTCTAGCCTAGGTGACCTAAAATATTTCTAGCGGGCAAAATGATCAGCAAATGTTTTATTCTAGACATAAAGCGCTATCTACAGGGTAACACATAAATTAGTTGTACCAAGTCAAGAAGAAGCAATGGTGGTATTCAAGCGTTCTTCTGAATAGAATTCTTTAAGAAAGTGGATTTTACAGCATCTATCATAAAGTAGGCACAGATGTTATTATTTATTTAGATTATACAGTCTTTTACGTACAGTAATATGATCAGGCTTACTTATTTAATTTCTTTTTCTATTACCATAATTACTTTTATATCCTTTATTTTTCCAACAAAAAACTATTTTTACATTTATATTTAAATGGAGAATAATTTTGCTTTATGGACAAAATGATTCTTTGCAAACTCTTTGAAAAATCTATTTTTTTTTTTTTTTTCATTATTTAATTTTGGTTTTAAACAAAGCCCTGGAAAACGTGAAAGGTCGTAGAATATATTAACAGAAAAGATAAAAAACTCAGTTAAACTCGAAAAATTTAATATCACACTTTCTTAAAAAGGAAATTAAAAAACATAAACATAGGTTATGAACGTATGTAAAATATAATCAAAGCATTAAATAACAAAAATCAGATGACACTTCATCTTGGAAATAAATATACGGTCGAGGAGTTGTGAATGAAGATATAATGTCAATATCGTAAAAAATCACTTTTATTTTTCAATGAATTTTATTAATCGTTCAGTCATCGTTGAACCAAGTCGAAATAAAGTTTCTTTCCTGATATTTTCCCCATGCATTCCTGATCGCATTGATGAAATCGCTTTTCCCTCGATATCGTCGCATATCCTTATAAACAGATTGCACGCGTACCGTAAACTAAGGTGACTTTGACACCCATCATATTTTATGTTTGCTGCCTGTATTTTGCTCATGTACCGTAAACTGGGGTGATCAAGTGGGGTGACTTTGACACCGCTTGGACCTGCATTTTTCATTACATGAGCAAAATATAGGCAGCAAACACAATACATGATGGGTGTCAAAGTTACTCCAGTTTACGGTATGTCACAAATATTTTCCAATGGGTTTAAATCCGGACTGTCCAATGGCCAATCAAGCAGACGGACCTCATTTGCTTGAAACCAAGATTCTGTTGAATGAGCAGCCCGATGTTGGCAATATCCTGGCTTAAATGTCGAAGCTCCTTATGTAACTAGAGTGATATAGAGAAGCAAACTATCGTCTGGCATATCTTGATACAATTTTGTAGTCATTTGGGTATAAATTACCATAATTGGTAACGTGCCATTAGCAGCGAATACTTCCCTTACCATTACTGTTCCCCACTTATTGTCGCTCGGAAAAGTAAGATATTATTATTTTTTTATATCATGCCAGTATTTTTTAAAGCCGTTTGAGCTATCAAAAAAAAAAAAAAAAAAAAAAAAAAATCCGAAAAACTATATCTTTCCATTTATCTCAAAGCAAAACATATGTTTTAGCAAATTCTAATTAAGCTAATATATGCTTCTTTGTCAAGTGTATTCGAGGTTGTAATTTTATGAACTGTGCTCTTTGGTTGGAACTTAAAATATTGCAGATAATTCGGCTGGTACATGGTAGGCTTAAAGCGTGAACCATCTCAAAAAAAAGGTATTTTATAATTGCACGCCCATCGAAAAACGGTCGATTGTTGCCGCCTTGAAAGTGCACTTGGTCTTTCTTGGCGATTACACCATATTTTGAAGAATTTTTAAAAAGGTTATTGATTACGTTTTAGACCTACCCATAGACCTGAAAATAACTGCACTACTCATTCCACTCGTTTAAATTCCAAGGATTTCCCCGCGTTTTAATTCGGACAATTGTTTGTGCCTCGGCATCGATGTCGATGACACAGAGAAAATTAATGTAGCTCTAGATGCATTGTTAGGTTGCCTTTTAAAATTTATGCTTTCTCAGACTGCAGAAAATTTGCATATCTCTCTAAAAAAAATTCGACGACCCTATACTTTTTTCACCAGCAAATAAGAGTAATATCTAATATGGTAATCAGTTCGATTAATTTAAATTGGATTTTAATTAAAGTGTATTATAATTAACAAAACCTTTGCATACTTTGTAATTTTGTTGCTTTTCCATTTTACTAATTTGCATAAATCCTAGTTTAACTGGCTACTAAATATTTTTTTCTAGGGCCATATTATTAAAACACGTTTATAAAGGAAAAAAAAGCAAAACTTACTACTAAATTGCCAAAGTTTTATTTAAATAATGATGTTATTTTACACAAAGGTTTTACTTCACCAAGTCCACCTTCCTCTAAATGGGCTTTCCAGACTTGCAAACTGTCAAACGAATCCGCAAACTGAGTTCTAGGAGTACCAGTCGTAAAACCCCGTTAAGCGGTTTTCAGAAAGGCAAAATTATGGGTTTTCATGATCAAGGACATTCAGCAAGAGCTATCTAAAAAAAATTGGAAAGATCTCCAGATGTAATATTGAATTTTCTTCGATTACAAAAGATTATGGAGCATTGAAATCTTGGAACGTCGGCAAAATCTTTCGGAAAGGGGAAAAAAAGAGCCATTATAAAAAGAATGAGCGATGATAAAACAACTTTAGGCGAACTTACGAGAGATCCAACAATAGTGGTATCAAAAATTACATTGTCCAGTGTAGCCAATAGCTCTAAGATGCTGAAATGACAGAAAAGAAAATCCCAACCACATATGACTAAATGCACTTTAGATGGTCCTGATGTTTTTTTTTTTTTTTTTTTTTTTTTTTTTTTTTTTTAATTATCAGCACGACCTGCACAAAGAACCTGAAGCAATTTCAAAATGGCAGCAAAGTGAAGGGTCACGCATGGCTTGGGCTATATTTGGGTTTCATGATAAAGTCGACATTGCGTTTTCCTCTGATAGAATGAATGTATTAACGTACCGAGCCCTACTTGAAGAAAAATTATTGCCTGTTGCCGAGAAGGTGGACCTTTCTGCATGTTCCGATAGTAAGATGCATCATACACATGGCAAATAGCACTCGTAAATTGTTCCTAAATAATGGTGTACATTTAATTCCATGGCCATCTGTTTCTCCTCATTTAAACCTGATAGAAAACTTTTGGAGCGTACTGTTTAAAGTAGTTTATACAAATAAAAAGTCAATATGCAACATTTTTAGTATTCAAAGCCTCTATCATCTCTCACTGGGGAAAACATTGAACAAAATACATTAAAAATCTTCATCCCCTCTATTCCTGACAGATTTTACGTTAATTAGAAAACCTGGTGCATACAATGAGTACTAATCGATATTTTTGATCCGTGTTCATATTCTTATACAACACCACAAAAAGGAAAAATGTAGTTTCGTTTATATAAAAATGTCTGTTTGAATTACATTTTGTTATAAAATCAAAATATTTATTCTATATCTAACATTGATAAATTTTAAGTTTACTTTGAAACATTGTTTTCTTTTATATGCTTGAATAACTTGGTTTTCATAACATTTTGAAACTCATTGTACGTGTTTCAATTTTTATTTCCAATTCCTATTAATTTTAATAAAGTTGAACTTCAGAGACATTTGGCTTTTATCAATGAACATTATTCTTCCAAATATATAAATTGATTTTCAATGCCAAATTCAGTTTTATCAGGGTTTTTATTATTCATAAGTCATCTTATCTGAATTGCTGGTCTTCTTTGCATATCTTCATTGAATTGTTTTGCCCTTAGAATTTCATCGATTACTTATATTTTAACGAACAACTCTTAAAAGATTCTAGAATAATCGATGAATATATAATAAAAAAGCATGGAAAAATTATTGATATTGCATAAACCAAATGAGGAGAGTGTGCTTTATTTACAACAGAAAATATTATATTTAAAACATATATTGGAATTTTTTTAGGTGGGTGCAGATAAATATCGATTACGTATTGAAATAGTTTTTATAAGGGAATATATATGACTACGGAAAGTAATTATATATCTACTGAAATCTGTGTAGGCAAGCAGATAATCTGTCACTATTAATATAATAATAACTTAAGTTTATTTACAAAAGTAATAAAATTAAATAAATAGGAAAAACTTTATACAAACTTCAAAATCTAAAGGCGTAAAGAAAAAACATCCCACTTTTAACCAGTGTGATAATTTATATTCACTTAATTATCTCTCTTTAGGAATACAAAAAAATGCATTTTTTTAGTCTTTTTAAAACACAGGTAAATTGAGAAAACTTTTTGTACGTAAAAATATTTAAATTAAAATAAGTATTTTATTAGAGCTTAGTAATAATCGAATTTTAATATATGTAAAATTTAATAAGTTACACTTTATTAGAAAATTTGAAGGACAGTCATTGTTTCTTAATTACATTATATTTTCCATACTGAATTCTTATGTAGAGTATTTTGAGAAGTTTTTATTAAGGTAAAAACTATTCATTATTAATAGCTATTATATTTAACAGTTTTTATGCATTTTGTTGTGTCAAAAATGTAGAAAGACATCGTTAAAACTTTTGATTTTATAAGTAAAGTACTAAATATTACTCTTTCGTTAAAGACTTTTACTGAAAAAAAAATAAATAAAAATAAATAAATAAAAGCATTTAAAAATACATTATATATATATATGTGTGTATGTATGTGCATTTCCTTTAATTCATTTATTTGAATGACTATAAAATTAATTTTAAGTTATTTTCTTAAAGGTTATTACTTTTATATTTAAAAAGTCTTAATTCGGTTAGAGATATTGTCTGTATATCGCATGTTATTACCAATGCAGTGTATATCTTTATCAAAAATACTGTCAGGTAAACAAAGATAAAAAAATTAACAGATGTGAGACTTTAGTTCTTGGGATGAAAGATAAGTTGCTTATCAGATTAAAAAGACCGATAGGAGTGTTGAAAAGGCTCATCCCAAGCAGCACAGAAACGTTCTCTGAACGTTCAAAAATTGTTCTGCAAACACGTTCTAAGAACGTTAACTTTGAACGTGTTATAGACGTCTATTTGTCCATCTTGAAGGCGTACAATAGTACGGTTCAGATAACGTTCAATGAACGTGTAGCAATCACCATCGGTGTTATAGAAACGTTCTGAGAACGTTCTACGTATACGGTCTCAGAACGTTCTAAACGTTTTTAGAACGTTTTCAAAACGTTATACACATTTTCAGAACGTTCTAGAAAACGTACTGTAAACGTTCTAAAATAGTGTCGTCAAAAAAAAAAAAAAAAAAAAAAAAAAAGTGACGTCATTATAAAAAAATCACCTCAGTACGGGCGTTTTGAAGTAAAATGTACATAGCTGATGACGAATAATGATACAACGCATGAACAGAGATACGAATTATTATTATTATTTTTTTTTTTTTCAATTCAAATAATGTTTGAGAAATTTTAACATACTTGCTATTCCTTTAATTTTAACGTATATGCATGAAAAATTCTATATTCGATGACAGTTTTCCCCAAAAAGTGTCATAAAGTCTTTTTATCCCTTAAAAAATTTCTTAAATCTTTGCATTTTTTAAAAATTTCTTTGTTCCCACTAATCTGAAGATAATGAAGTTATAGTATTAATTAAAAAACTTTGAATAAACACAATGAAATGCAATAACTCGCACCAACTGTTTCGCGTCAAAAGAAGACACAACCCTTCATCAGGCGAACAATGTAGGCGCGAGAACTGCAAACAAGCACGTTGAGTGTTTTGAATGCGTTGCCGCTTTGTTTATAGCAGCCGTGCTTTGTTTGTAGCAGTCGCGAGTTCTTGCATTTTATGGTGTTTATTCAAAGTTTCGTAATTAATACTATAACGTCATTATCTTCAGATTAGGGGAAAAAAGAAATTTTTTAGAAATGCAAAAATTTAAGGAATTTTTTAAGGGATATAGAGATGTTATGACACTTTTTGGGAATTACTGTCATAAAATATAGAATTTTTCATACATATACGTTGAAATTAAAGGAATAGTAAGTATGTTAAATTTTCTCAAACATTATTTGAATTTAAAAAAAAAGTAATTTATATCCCCGTTGCTGTGTTGTATCATTATTCTTCATCTGCTATGTACAACTAAACTCTTGAATTATTTTGCTTGTTTTAATCCTTGTGATTCCGAATGCGTCATCCTATGATTAATGTTTGTTTTTCATGGTTGTTTTCTGTTTGATTCTCTGATTTCTTGAACTAAATAATTTATTCCAATTTATTCTTCATTTTCAACTTCAATTAATTTCTTGTACGATAGGGTGCCCGCTAGCAATTTGCTATTATAGCTGCTAACAAACGAAATCGTACATTGGTGCTCAACGACAAAAAAGGTCACCCCTGACGAGTTTTTTTTTTTTTTTTTTTCCCTACCGTTCTAAGCTTTTCCTTAAAAAAAATGTTCAAAATGGTTTTTACGCACCGGCAAAATTATTAAAATTGCAACTTACAATATAGGAATAAATTTATGATTAGACTGAAGTTAAATTAAATAAAAATCAATAAATAAAAAAAAAATGCTTCAATAAATCACAATCAGTCTCCCCAGGTTATTTAAATTTCTTGTAATTTCCTTCTCATTGTTCTATGTGGTTTCAGTGATCTTATATCTGCTGCTTGGCTTTAACTAAGATTAAAAATTCATTTATACTAATTTTTTTTTTTTTTTTTTTTTTTTTTTTTTTTTTTTTTAAATACAGGGTGCAAAGCATAGTCACGAGAATACCTTTATCTCCGCAACTATTGTTCGCAAATACAAAATGTTTCAGTTACAAAATGTTTTAAAAAATATGAGCACTTACTTTTTGCTTACTTTTTCTTTTTTTTTTTTTTTTTTTTTTTTGTAAATACATTTTCTTATTGGAGGACATCTGAGAGCAATTGTTGCGCAAATAAAGGCCTGCTCTCGACTTTGAACCCTGTATATTCTAAACATTTCTGGGTACTACTTTGTAAGTCCATGGATAGTTTATAAATATATTTGAATGCTGAAGTTCATAGAAAGTTTTAATATTCCAACATAAAAAATAATTTCGAAAATGAATGTACCAATACACCGCTAAAACAATATATAATTGAGTTTAGAATATATTGTTAATTTATAATAATAAGAAATTGAAACGAAAAATTAAAAAATAAAAATTAGTTAGAAGGAAGAAATTTAAAAAATTTCCAAACACTTAAATATATAAATATTTTTTAATCAAAATATTTTTCTAAAATATTTAACATACTTCATATTTTTAAATTTCAGTGCAAGTGTGTATACATATTTTCAGTTTACAGCAGCAGTTTACAAAAATGATGTTTGCAGGTATTTAAATTTATTCTACATGGCAATGTAATTGGTATTCTTTAAACGTTTAAATTTCTTTAAATTGAGTCAACGCAATTTTTACTCATTTGATGTAATTATGCTATCATGGCATATTAAATAATTAATAAATGTAAATAATATTATTATTAATAAATAATATAGTAAGTATATTATTTATAATTAATATATTATTTCTTAGTATATCATTTATTTACTTATTAATATCGTCTTTTTTTTGTTTTAAAAGCAGAATATGTTTTTTTATAAAGAGGTGGAATAAAATTGAATTGAATCTTTGTTTTATTATGCAGTTAAACAAGTTCATATATTTTATTTAATAAATTACAATAAAGAGATATTTAAAATTATAAGTCGTTGAAACTTAGGATATTATTTTAAAAATATGCAATTTTCATAACCTAGATTATATATAAAATCATATAAACATTAAATAAATACTTCAGAATTTAAAAAGAAAAAAAAAGAATTACAAACCTTCTTAATTTGCTTCATAAACCTTACAAAACTTTCTTCGAACTTTCTTAATTTTCTTTCAAGAAAACACCCTTGCAACTAGCATTTTAAAATACACAATGACCAGTCTGCAAGGGCATTCACTTAAAATTTACTCTCATCTTTTAAACTCTTTATGTTACTTCATTCAGAAACATAATAACCAAAAATAGTCATTTCAACAATTTTCATCTCAGAAGACTAAATTAATAAAATGAATCCATAATTTCTAAGCGGTTTTTTGTAACTGGAGCAGTTTTTTCTGCGATAAAACGCTGCTTACAACTATCAAAAGTTAGTCTTAAGAACTTACGCAGATATGAAAATGATTGTTTAATTGATATTAAAATAAAACTTTAATAAATAGAACATAGAGAATATTACAGGTTAAAAATATTACATTTTTACCTTTTCTAAAGCTTATCCAAGTCATTATATCGCGAAAACTGAACAAAACAGATTACATGTTTTAAAATTACCGCTTCACATAACGACACGACATTCCCAAGACCTGGCGCTGGCGTTTGTTTGACTTTGCACGGTCAGCGGGAATTAAATAAATGCAATCCACAGATGTCAATTTCATCTGCTCTTCCCTTCTTACATCCGGAATAATCATGTTTCAAAGTTCAACATTTGAAACAGAAATTTATTAAGCATTTATAGCTGTAGAAAACATATAGTTTTTTTTTTTTTTTTTTTTTTTTTTTTAAGGAAAAATGGAGCTGAGTTAAACAATTATTTAAATTTTTATAAAGCATTTGAAAAACTTATGAGATCACTTTATTTTTCCATTTTAAAATCTCGAATTAAACGGAAAAGCATATTTTGTTTTAGTGCATATTTCAGTATTGAACAAAATATTCAGTGAAAGGATCAGAAATGGCATACACTTTATTTTTTCTGTATACATAAAAAGAACGCAATGGATGCATGAAAATTTTCGGGGTTTTAACACTCCTTGAGACGTCCTCGATAGGATTCGACAATTTTTAGAACTTGTTTGCGCATCTTAATAAAATTTTGTGGAAATTGCATCTGAAGAATCAGTGGACAGAATTTAAGCTAACTTGATATTTAGTCGAACTTTTATTTAAACTAGCCCTGATTAATTTTTGGAATATATGACCTAATAGGTGCTCAGCTATTATGTAATTCCCCCCCCCCTCCATGTAACGGAGGGCAGTATCTCAGTTTCTATTGAATAAAACTGCACCAAACTTGATATGTGAGATAGATATTATGTTAAACTATGGTGATCTAATTTGAGCATATATTGATTGAGAGGTGGCACTAATGTGCTGTAACTCAATCCCGTTTAAACGAAAGCAATATCACAGATTATTATTATTATTATTATCATTATTATTATTAAAAATTTACTAACATGAGTATGTGAAATATATATTATGAAGAACTATGATAATTCAGTTTGGGTATATATCGGCCGATATAGTACTCTTTATTATGCAATTTTTCCAGATAGCTATACCTCAGCATGTGTTAGTGAAATCTGCAACAAATTTAATATGTAAAATTTTAATTTTGAGATACAGTGTTTATTAAATTTTTGTTCATGTTAACTGGTTAAGTGGCGCTGTTATATAGAATGTTACAGAATAAAGTAGTGCGATGGGTAGAAGATTTCTTTTAAACAGTTTAATTAAAATAGAATGGCTACGTAAAATGTTCATCTATTAAGAAAATATTTTTTGAAATATATATTAAATAATTTTCTTTTATTAAAATTTATTAAATAAAATTTGGATTTAAAAAAAAATAAATAAATAAAATAAGAACAATCAAAGAGAGCAATGATTTAAAAACATTATCAATATTGATAATTTACCAGTAACATTTAAATTTAAATAGAATCATAAATAAAATATAATAAAAGTTTAAAATTATGCTTAAAGAAAGAAAAAAAAAACTCATTTCTGTAACTTCCCGATGAGTATTAGTGACCGCGAGGTTGTACTCTCGAACCTTACAGGCGGTAAGTGTTGGTTTCGATTCCTGGTCGCGCTCGTCGACTTAGGTTTTCGGAGTTTTCCGTGATTTTCTTTGAAACTCGCATAAATAAGGGTTAGGCATTCTTAGAATGATTTCCACGGAGGACACACCATCCAGACCTAGGACCCTCGTGTAGTTAGTTTGTTTTAATCCTAACACCAACATTCAATGAATATTACGAAATCAAAACTGAATCTGGGCATTTTGTCCTATTCGTAATAATCTCACTGAGACAGAACGTTTTATGACGGTGTTACATTTAAACGTTTTGTATAGAACTGAAATTGTACGTTTTATGGAAGGTACAATGCACACTTTTTTTGAACGTTCTAAATAATACAATTTTTGAACGTCTAATGGAACGTTCTTTTGACACGAAACACGGTGTTTAAACTATTGTAACCGTTATTAGACGTACAAAGAACGTTCCGGTGCTACTTGAGATATTTAAGCAGGTTTTACACAGGAGACAAAGAAATAGTGTATATTTACATAAAGCCATTCAAAATTTTCATCTTTAAGAAACAAAATCATAGAGACAAGCATTCATTGGTAACCGTCTTTCTTGGGTGAAGTGAAACTTGTGATGAATAAAAAATTTATATCTGGTATTTTCAAAAAAGATAATTTTAACTTAGATAGTTTAGGCAGCTAACAGCCTATACAATATAGTTTTATCTCTGGAAAACATTCCGCACTGCGACACTGATTTAACAAAATTTTGTTAAAACAACAAAATACTTTGTTAAACCAATAAAATTGAAAACAATGTATTTTCTGTTTAGATAAAAACATAAAGGCTATGTTCAAGTTATTAGTTCTGAGGTCCCTATTCAAGCTTGTGTGTAATACGAGAAATACAAGTTAGGTCAAGACATTCAATTCATTCTATCAATTTAGTTAAAAACTGGTTTCTCACAAATATAGTAAGAGTTTTATTGTAGCCAGATAAATGCTGTGATGTAAATCCGTTGAATAATATCTGGTAGAAAATTGTTTGATCAGTATTAGCTGATGAGAAACAGATCCAATTTCGTTTTTTAAACTTCGAGAAGCATCTAGAATAGTTCAATGGTAAATGTTGGCAAATAAAATTTCAGAACATATAATACGAAAGAAATTTCTTTGAATTATCTCCTTTGTTTTATTTAATCAGTTGCTACCCTTTTACATATTGTAAAGAGTTTTAAGTAATACAAAGAACTTTTACAGACATAGATATTTTACTTTTGAATTTTGTGCCCTTAAACTGACAATTTCTGCAGAATTCTTTGAAAAATTATATCATAAATATAATTTGCTAAAAATGGAATATTTTAATTAAGAAAAATAAAATAAATTAAAATAAAAGATGTGTCCTTCAATTTTTAATGCAATGCACATATAAAAATTGTACATTTTTGAATATTCGTAAAGTGGTGCCATATTTATTTTTTTATTCTGGAGCTATTTATATTTTTATGTAAAGTGTCATTTTTATTTGTATTATCATCGATTTTTTTTTTTTTTTTTATGTTATCGTTAAATATATTGATTATTATTACTTTTTATGTTCTTATATATTCACAATATTTTTGTTTAGAAACTAATATTGAACAATAACAATACAAAATGGCAGAAAAAAACCTTATAATTGCTTATATGTTTTGATCCTAACGGTATTCGCTTTTCAATCGTATCTATGACATGTGATTTTTGTATTTTTTAATGATATATTTTATTATACCTTAAGTAGGTTTAAAACTGCTTGCTGACTGGAAATTAATATACAGTTATTTGAAATTTTAAGATACACATTTTTGCAGAATTAATATTAAGTTTTACAGATAATTATTATTATTTTACAGATAATATTTTTTTATTATTATTTTGGTATTTTCATTTTCCTAGCACCCCTATTAATGACTGAGTGATCCTACCATCTTAGCGGTAAACAGAAGATTATGACTTAATATACTGTTAAAGGTCAACGGGCTAACCGATCTTAAGTTACCGGTTTTTTTTTTTTTTTTTTTTTTTTTTTTTCTTCCCGCCAACATGTGTGAATGTGGGATAGTACACATTAAAAAGATCTCTTACAAAGGTCATTCTACACTGGCTTATCAAATATGCGTGGACATTTGAATCCATACACAAACACCAACCTCTGTTCTAGAAATATAATGCATAGGTTTTTAACCCACATCATACCAAACATTGAAAAAATATTTTTTCCCTTATAAAATATTATACATATATTTCTTTAAGCCGATTAATAAAAAAAAAAAAAAAAAAAAAAAAAAAAAAAAAAAAAAAAACTTACCAACCTTTCATTAGCTTAATCGGTACAGGCTGTCCTAAAAATAGAACAATGGTTTAGGACAGTCAGAAATATAAGGAAAACAGACCATCCATATATATATATATATTATAAAATTATGTTACTAGTACAAAAGTGTTGAATATTATCTCAATAAATTTATACGTCCGTTATTGTTGAACGTAGAACTATTTTAAGTAATAATGTGTTGAAAATGTAATGAATAAATCTTAAAAAATCGTCATTTTAAAAATTAAAAAATATATATTAAACAACGATAAAGACACATATGTATTTATTGAACTTTTAACAGAAACAGTTAACAGATTTTCTGCTTCCGTATTCGTTTATTTCAGAAAACATTTAGATTAGGGGAAGAAGATAAATTTTCTCCGATATCGAAAAAGATAATCGTTGCTCATTTTAAAGAATTGCAGATAAAAGAAAAATTTACTAGACTATTGTAATTTCCTTCAAATTTCGACTACATAAGTTAATGCAAAATCGGAAGGACAGCCCAAACTTATTTTGAAACGACCCAAATGTTTGACATTTCGCATGAACAGTATACCGACAGAAATTAAAGTACTGGCAGAAAAATAAATTAGAAGCTAGATAAAGAAGCTACCGTAAATATGAAGCATAAGAAGAGCAATTAAAAACTAAGTAGTCCTTAGAAAGGAAAAACACATTAGTATCTGGCTTTAACACCTGATCGTGTAAAAGCTTAAATTCAGTTTGCAGAAAAACAATTGTAGAAACAAATAAATTGGTCCAAAATTATTTTCATTGATAAAGAGGAGTTTAATTTGGATGAATCCGACATCATACACTCACACTGGCCCGAGCTTTCAAAAGGAAAAGGGCGTATTTTCCAAATGTCAATTATGAGGGCAGTTCTTTCATATTATTTGAGTTTTTTTTTTTTTGTCTTGTATGGCATTTAGATAAATATTGCTTTTGTTTAAGGTTCACAAATTAGATGTATGTATATCAATTTGTTAAAAAGCAATTTTTGAACAAGGAAGAAAAATGGGCTGTTTATTTATAAACTTCGAGAAAATAATTCCTGGGTTATCTCTGCAATACACGCAAAACATAAGATGACCGGCTAATAATTCCTACCTACATTTGATGGAGAATGTTTGCCATATCATAAAGAGCAATAGCTATAGAAAAAATTGGTAATTTCTTTTCAAAATTGCATTTAAATTATTTGTTGTACGTAACTTAACTTTTTTTTTTTTCACAGAAAGTTATGATTACACTGTAATTTATACCACGGATCTCTGTTGAAATTATTAACCACAAAGGAGGCCTAATAATAATAAAAAAAAAAAAAAGCAAAAAAAAAAAAAAAAATCTATTTAAACTTAGTTCATTAGATATCTTTATATTGTTTCTGAAAAGAAGCGTGCATTATCTTAAAATAACCACGTAGATAGAAGTGAGATAAAATATAATTCATTTTACCGTGCCCAGATAGATTGTACATGTATATCTGATTAGAGAATACACCAGGTTTTCGATTAAAAAAAAAATATTTGTGCATTTTAATCATGAATTTCACAGGTTTTGCGGTGAAGAAAAAGGACTGGATAATCAGTTTTCCGCATACTTTTAAACTTCAGAAGCCAGCTCTAATACCATATGACATTTACAGAATATGCTGACTCATAACAGGATGTCCGTAGGCAGATGTTGTTGCATAGGTACAAATTAAACTAAGAAATTTCAAATTATATATATATTACTGAATATATGTATATTTTCTATACTGTGTCAGTTTCCTTTTGTGATTCATATTAATTAGATACTTACTAAGAATTTATTTAAATAGAGTTTTTAAAATAGTTAGGAATTGGGACTTATATTTAAGTATAATAAATAATACGCTTGTTTCTTTGAATGCAGAAATAATAAGGAACTCTTTTCCGTAAATTGTTTTAAAGATTGTATTTCAAATAATCCTGCTTCTTTCAATCGCTGAAACCTTTTCATTGGTTTCGAAGCATTTTAATTTACAAGGTAGTATCACTATTTTCTTAAATTATTCCAAAAGAGAAGTTCATTTTGTGATTCAGAAGAGATATTCTTCTAAAATAGATTTTCTTCTAAAATAGATTTTCAAGAAAGTTACTGTAAACTTTTGGTACACAATAAAATGGATTACAGTTTCGTGTTTTGTGAAGTATAGTTCTGCAAGCGAATTTCGACAGCAATATAAGGTATTAAACTATGTTTCGACAAAAGATTTTCCTTTAAGGAAAAACTGAAAAATTCAGTGCTTAGAGTACTTAGTTAATCCTTAGTTAATCAGTGCTTCAGTGCTTAGTTAATCCTAGACACTGAGATAAGGTTACATTGAACAATCTTCCTTACATACATATATTAATGCATATGTATGAGTGTGTAATTTATATAATTATATAATAATAATAAAAAAATAGACAAATACACATATCACACACATCTTAACAAATTTCAAGGAATACAGATATTTAAATGATAAATAGCGTAATTATCTGCTTATAATTCGAAGTTTAAACAATTAGGTTTTTACATCAGATATTTTAATTAACAGATTTAGCCAAATTTACAAAAAAGTTTCTCTTATAACTTCTTATGCTAATTAAAATTTTTGGTGTAAAAATAAATTACCTTATCTCCGGATTATACGCATAAATTCACGGTATTTGTAAAAATAAACATACAAAAATAGTAAAAAAAAATACGAATTTGAAATTATATTGTAGATATGGAACAAACACAAAACAGAAAAAAATGAGAAACAATAGTTGAAAAGTATATATATTAGGGTGGTCCTTAAACATTAAAATTTAAATATTTATATGGGTCACCTACTTATTTTGTTCTATGTATAAAATAATGGCTTCCTCAAAAATTTGAGAATTTCAAAACACGTTTTAAGGGTAGTTACTGAGGTTTAAAAAAAAAAACTAAAAATTGACAGATTTGACATATTCTTTAATTTCATTATAAATTATTATATTTTAATTACATTAAAAATCGAGACAATATACATTAAAATATTCAATTTAAAATATCAAAATACGCGTAACATAAATTTAAACATTTCGAGCGTTATTTTAGGCTCCTCATCAGTAAAACACATCAAAAGTAAAAGTAAACGCTGAGAAGAACAATTGATTTCCTTTACGAAAGTACAGCATATTCATCATGGACTGCCCAATGCCCATGCGGTGAAAAATACTGTTTCGGAAAACTCTTGAGTGATAATTTGTACTGTTAGATGATTATTTCATTACGATATTAATTCCTCCAAATCACTTAAATCTATCAGTGGCGGCTCGTGTACCGATAATAGGTGAAGAGACACACTGTATTTTACACTGTATTCATTTATAGAATATAAATTTACATTTAAATATGTATTTTTAGTTAATTTTAGTTAAGACCCTGCTAAATAAAAATTATGCATCAAAAATACTTCAATATTATTTTTGAGCTCTTCATCTATTTTCGGTTCACGAACCGCCACTGAAATCTATAGCTAGAGTTTTACGCAATGTTAATATATATGTATTCTATAAACCTCAATTTCTGATTCGTAATTTCCTTTCTAATTTTTAATCTGTTATCCCCCCCTCCTTTTTTCGCGTACAGGGTTTTTTTTTATAATATCCCTTGTAAATCTTGCAGTTCTGTTTATATTGGTGAAACTGGCCATTCCTTTCATACTCAAATTCTCGAACATAAAAGAAATTTCAAAAACCGCGATATTCGTTCTAAAATAGTGCAGCATGCCGTAGAAACCGACCATCTACATGATTTTAACAATACTAAAATAATCATATCTAACTATTCAAATTATCATTCAAGAATTTTCCTGGAAGACTGGTATACGAAACAGAATTTTTCTCTGCTTAATGAGGCATGCACAAGCCCTACTGAATCCACTGTACTTTCGTAAAGGAAATCTATTGTTCTTCTCACCGTTTACTTTTGATGCATATAACTGATGAGGAGCCTAAAATAAGGCTCGAAACGTTTAAATTTATGTTATGTGTATTTTAATACTTTAAATTTAATATTTTAATGTATATTGTCTCGATATTTAATGTAATTAAAATATAATAATGTATAATAAAATTACAAATTATGTCAAATTTGTGAATTTTTAATTTTTTTAAACCTCGGTAGCCACTCCCTTAACACTTGTTTAAAATTTTAAAACTTTTGTGGAAGTCTTTATTTTATACACAGAACAAAATAAGTGAGTGCCCCATACAAAAATTTAAATGTTAATTTTTAAGGACCACCCTAATATATATATATATATATATATATATATATATATATATATATATATATATTGTTCAAAAAGGTGCCCGTTAGCAAATTGCTATTATAGCTTCTAACGAACGAAATCATACATTGGTGCTCAACGGTGAAAAAGTCACCCCTGACGAGATTTTTTTTTTTCACCGTTCTGAGTGGTTCTTAAATGAAAAATTGTTTCTTTTTAAATACTGTGTTAATTGTTTATTTTCTCACTGCTTGTTTGTATCTTTTGATTTGAGTTTCATGCCGCTTTTTCGCACTGGCAAAATTATTAAATATCATTTAACAATCTAGGAATAAATATATCGTTAGACTGAAGTTAAATTAAATGAAAAAATAAATGTTTCAATAAATCGCAATCAGTCTCCACAGGTTATTTAAATTTGTTGTATATTCATTCTTATTGGTCTATGTGGTTTCAATGATCGTATATTTGTTGCTTGGCTTTTACTGCGTTTAATAATTAATTTATATATATATATATCAAGAGAGTTATTAATTTTTAATATATTTTAGTGTTTTGAAAATAACTGTGTTTTTGGTTTTAAATCGCTATAGTGCAATAATCATCCTTCTATTTAGAAGAGGAATAATGATGATTATTATTTTTTTTTTTAATCAATAAATACCTTTCGATTGTGAACTGTATTTAAAATTTAAAAAAAATTACAAAAAAATGTTTTTTTTTTTTCTTTCTGAAATATTGCATAAAATTCTATGTTTGGCACATTATCTATTTTATATAACAATTTATAATGCGTCAGTCATAATAATAATCATAGCAAAAATCAAAATAATCAAAAGAAATAACTATAAAGTTATTTCTTGACAGGATTGGACGACTAGAACAAGGCGGAGCTTCCACTGTTTGTGGGGAAAAGCTGCGTTATGATTGGCTATATTCCATTATTTGTGGGCTAAATTAGGTCTCCTATAAGTCAAATTTAAGAAAATCGTCATCATGACGTCGAATGGCGTCTGAGAATCAATTCGTCCATTAAGATAACAATTTTTTTCTACATTTAATGGTTGCCCAATTTGTTCATTGTTCTCTTTAAAATTTCACCTTGCAGCAGTGGCGTCTCATGAATGTCGTTTCGGGTCCATCTCTTTAGGGGTGACAAGAAAAAGTCCATTATCATAAAAAAAAAAGTCCATTATCATCAACTCATTCAACTGTTGACTGTTGAAAATAACTTTGAGATGACTACATTTCAACAGTCAATCAGATGAATGATCTTTACAACTTGATACTGAACCGTTTCTAGTCACCATTATGGATATGCGCCAACACTACTTTCACGATACTCCACTTCCTCGCGGCTTTCTTGCATTCTGAAAACTAAAGAATATGTTCGTTTCTGAAAAATAAATGTCGAATAAAAAAAAATAATTTTTCTGTTGTTTTTTTTCTGTTAGAAAGTAACTATAATATTATATAGAAAGCATATCATAGACATTTAAAGCTATTCTATCAAAATTACAATTTCCCTTGTCCCCAGTCATCAAATTAATGTAATTCTATGAGGAAATATTTAAAATAACTCATGGCAAAGAATTACTCATGAACTAATAATTACTGTGACTTTTCTATTTCGTTTAATTTAATGTTCATATATATATATATATTACCTAAAACCTTAATAAAAACTAGTTGGCATAGGTGGACTCTGCTCAGTTCCCCATCATATTTATATTCTCAGAAATTTCTAGTGCGAGACATATTATAATCACGTTAAAAGAAATGAATTTGACCAAAGCTTGATTGCTTGATACAGTAACAGAATGAAATCCCCGCCTAATAGGCAATCCACCGTTCACTTGGATATAATTATCTTATTCTAATTTATTAATTTATTTTATCAGGGTGAATTCTGTTGTTTAGTTTTCATGCTACTATTTCCAATGCAATAAACCTCAAAATTCATATTTATATGAAAAATTTACAATTTCGCTACGTTGATAAAATCGTAAATTACGAATAATTTACGAAAGTTTCCTAGTAGAATATTTGTATTCAATCATGTTCAAACAAATATCATAAACTTAATTTTGAAGTTGTCTAATGTATATAGGATCCTCAAAATGGAAGTTTATGATCAATTTTGCCTTATTCTGACATGTTAAGTAAATCGTAAATTCCAAATAACTTACGAATTTTTTTTAATTGGAAAAATCATAGCCTATGATATTCCTGCCAGTATCCTAAATAATATTTCGAAAGTGGTTTGACATCTTTACAATGAAAATATCCCTCAAAATTGACGTTTATGTTAAAATTTGCTCTATTCTGCCACGTTAAGAAATTCGTAAATTTCCAATAACTTACGAAATTTTTATATTTGAAAATTCATAGTCATTAATGTCCATGCCAGTGTCCTAAATAATATTTCAAAAGTAGTCTGACATCCTTGCGATGAAAATATCGATCAAAATTGACGTTTATGTGAAATTTCGCCCTATACTGCCATGTTAAGAAATTCGTAAATTTCTAATAACTTGCGAAATTTTCAAAGTAGCATATTTCTAGTTACTGATGTTCATTCCGGCCTCGAAACGGAAATTTTAAAAGTGGTCTGACATTTTTAGAGTAAAAAGTTTCCATATAATGCACGTTTAAGTGAATTTTTGTCCTATTCTCCCATGTTAAGAAATTCGTAAATTTTCAATAACTTACGAAATTTTTAGATTTGAAAATTCATAGTCATTAATATTCATGCCAGTGTCCTAAATAATATTTCAAAAGTAGTCTGACATCTTTACGATGAAAATATCGCTCAAAATTGACGTTTATGTGAAAATTTTCCCTATACTGCCATGTTAAGAAATTCGTAAATTTCCAATACCTTGCGAAAATTTCAAAGTAGCATATTTATAGTTACTGATGTTCATTCCGGCATCAAAACGAATATTTTAAAACTGGTCTGACATTTTTAGAGTAAAAAGTTTACATTTAACGCACGTTTAAGTGAATTTTTGTCCTATTCTCCCATGTTAAAAAAATCGTAAATTTCTAATAACTTACGAAAATTTTAAAATCGAATGTTGCAAATGAATAGGGTTCTTGCCAGTGTCGAAAGTAATATTTTAAAACTGATCTGACCTCTCTGCGACAATTTGTTCTTGAGATATCGTGTACACAGACTAACAAACTAACGGACTAACGGACTAACGGACTAACACACTAACCCACTAACACACTAACAGACACCCTACAGACAGACACCATAGAAATTTTGTCATTTTCTGATTCATTACACCTGAAAACGTGTAGAAACGTCAAAAAACCGAGGTCGAAAATTTTCACGATTACCTAAGTTCCCCATACCTATAGTATGATGGGGAACTAATAATATTTCGAAAGTGGTTTGACATCTTTACGATGAAAATATCCCTCAAAATTGACGTTTATGTTAAAATTTGCTCTATTCTGCCATGTTAAGAAATTCGTAAATTTCCAATAACTTACGAAATTTTTATATTTGAAAATTCATAGTCATTAATATTCCTGCCAGTGTCCTAAATAATATTTCAAAAGTAGTCTGACATCCTTGCGATGAAAATATCGATGAAAATTGACGTTTATGTGAAATTTTGCCCTATACTCCCATGTTAAGAAATTCGTAAATTTCCAATAACTTGCGAAATTTTCAAAGTAGCATATTTATAGTTACTGATGTTTATTCCGGCATCAAAACGGATATTTTAAAAGTGGTCTGACATTTTTAGAGTAAAAAGTTTCCATTTAATGCACGTTTAAGTGAATTTTTGTGCTATTCTCCCATGTTAAGA
Organism: Salticus scenicus; assembly: GCA_963930645.1. Classification (NCBI taxonomy): domain Eukaryota; kingdom Metazoa; phylum Arthropoda; class Arachnida; order Araneae; family Salticidae; genus Salticus; species Salticus scenicus. The sequence continues at coordinate 282,652,098 of OZ005649.1, read as the reverse complement.
AATTCGTAAATTTCCAATAACTTACGAAATTTTTAGATTTGAAAATTCATAGTTATTAATATTCATGCCAGTGTCCTAAATAATATTTCAAAAGTAGTCTGACATCTTTACGATGAAAATATCGCTCAAAATTGACGTTTATGTGAAATTTTTCCCTATACTGCCATGTTAAGAAATTCGTAAATTTCCAATAACTTGCGAAAATTTCAAAGTTACATATTTATAGTTACTGATGTTCATTCCGGCATCAAAACGAATATTTTAAAACTGGTCTGACATTTTTAGAGTAAAAAGTTTACATTTAATGCACGTTTAAGTGAAATTTTGTCCTATTCTCCCATGTTAAGAAAATCGTAAATTTCTAATAACTTACGAAGTTTTTAAAATCGAATGTTGCAAATGAATAGGTTTCTTGCCAGTGTCGAAAGTAATATTTTAAAACTGATCTGACCTCTCTGCGACAATTTGTTCTTGAGATATCGTGTACACAGACTAACAAACTAACGAACTAACGGACTAACAGGCACCCTACAGACAGACACCATACAAATTTTGTCATTTTCGGATTCCTCACATCTGAAAACGTGTAGAAAAGTAAAAAAACCGTGTCGAAAATTTTCACGTTTACCTAAGTTCCCCATACCTATAGTATGATGGGGAACTAATAATATTTAATTTTTATTTAGTTTTACATATCTTATAATTGCTGCATTTTACTGTGCACGTAATATGTAAATTCTGTTTATATTTTTTTATTAAATTTTTGGTTCTTTAACCTTTTGATAGTTTGCTTTCTTTTTGTATATGTATATTAATATGTGCGTGTGGGTGTGTATGTGTGTATACACTTACTCAAAACAATTAAATGATATTATAGGCATTATATAACAAAACTGTATAAGCGATTTTTTTTTTTTAAATAGAAGAACAAATTCAAAAAGGAATTACTTCTCATTTTCAAAGTTCGGAGTATGAAAATTTTTGCGTTTTAGTCAAAAACTGCGCTTTAGCAGCAAATGAAATTTGGCTTTCAAGTTAACGAATGACAAATCAGAAGACAACAATCGACATTCAGTAAGTGCGATGTTTCAACAAAGTCATTTAAAGGATTCAGAAGCTTGTTGGTGTGTTAGAGGTGGGGGGGGTGGACCAAACACAATCTGAAAAATAAGCAAATGAAGTTTTACAAAGTGTGATTTCCGGGATCTGGAATACTTTTTTTTTTTTTTTTTTTTGAGGCAAAAATTTTCAGTCTATGAAAGAACGTGGATTTCGACTAAAATTAACGAAGAACACTTATTAGCTTTATAAATGACTTGAATCCTAAGAGAAATATTTGAAAGGAAAATTTACAACTAAAATGATTGAGAAATATGAATATTAATTTCAATTGTAAGTTGTATATATGTTTTGCAAGGCCATGGATATAAAATATATCAAGTTATATCTCTTTAAACTGCTGAGATAACTTTTAAGTGGATATTAAAGAGGGTACTGATCAAAATAGTCTGAATCTATAATAATAAAAGAAGATGTCTGTCTGTCTGTCTGTCTGTCTGTCTGAGCATCTATACGTTCAGCCCCTACTGAACGCAGAACTACAAAATTTGACATACTGGTGCTCAGAAGCCTGCCCGAGTGCATAGTGAAAAATGAATTTAAAAATTTTAATTAGTTCCGGAGATATTAATTAAAACGTCGACCAATGTCTAATTAAAAAGCGAGCGGATAGTAATTTCAGCCCTTTCAGCGTGTTCCTCAAAAGAGGAAGCAGAGAGAGAAAAATTTCGCGGGTTCTTCTAAAGCAATCGCTGCCGATCTCTTGGAAATATCAAAAATACACCTATACCACAAGAAAGAGCATTTATTACCGATTCGTACGGTACAATTTTTTTTTTGAAAAATATGGATTTTTTATATTTAAAAAAAAAGTTTTAAAAAGGGTCGAAATTTTTTCTTTTTCGTGATCATCTTTTTTGAAACGCCCTGTACGACCGAGTAACGGTTCCATTTCTTAACAACTGGTATATTTGAAAAGGCCATTTAATCTTCTTTCGAACCATATAAACATTTTTACAAAATACGGATTAGCGATCCATATTTTTAGATTTTACGAAACATCGATTTTTTTATAAAACATTTTATAACTCAAAAGCGTTTAGAGATAAATCATTCCTTTTTTATATATATATAGATCTCGCTTCAACAGATCAATACCCAAAAGATTGAGAGAAAATTTCAAAAACTGAATGAGTTATAATTTGTTTTAATTTTCAGTATCGCGGTAGTTTTCGATGAAATTCTTAATCGACGTTTCTGAATTTCTTGCAACTGACCTTGACAGAGAAGAGAGAATAAGATTCTTCAGTGCCAGGTGCTAGAGGTCGGGAAAAAATTGCTTTTCGTTTTTCGGCCACGTGACAAAGTATACTGGAAATAATAAAAGCAGTTTTTGAATTTTTTCAATTTAAAATCGATCAAAAGCAGAACTTCGAAATTGCCCGTCATTATGGCTCGCCTGTATGCAGTTAAAAAATCTAAAGTATAGCTTTAAAAATAAAATAAATAGACATATTATATTTATTTAAAAAACCGGAAAATTTTTATTCTTTTATATTTTACAGAGTTTCAAATTCAGATTTTCGCTCACATTTCGTACTAATAATTTTTAACGGTATATAGCTCGGAATTAAGCAAGTTTTGGAGAAAACCACAGATAAGTCATACACAAATCTTTTAAAAAAATGTTATACGACGCCGCAGGCGCCATCGAGCGGGACTTAGCTAAAGTCAGAAATTTGAAAGATCATAACATGGTGAGCGAACAGGATGTTTCAGATACTGAAAAGGGAAGAGGGCGCCGAATGCGCTACCGCACGGGAATTTACTGCGCTTTCAATAAGCTATTTTTACGATATATCGATAAGCTGATATTAGACCTGAAACGGGTAAAAGACGCCGCAGCCGCCACCGAGCGGGAGTTTCGTAAAGTCGGATTTTTCAGGGATCGCGAACCAGCTGGTCGCCGAAGGCGGCTAGTTAAATTATAAATGACAATAATTCCAGCAATTTGTGCGGATATTAATTGGATATACTTAGACAGTTACATGCATATGTGTATTTTTTAAATCAACGTTTTTTATTTAGTGGTTTATTGGTTAAATATATTTTTCAATCCCGGTAATAAAGCTTCATTAAAAAAAGCTTATATATATATATATATATATATTTTTTTTTTATGTTATTATATTTTAAATATGACATAACATTTTGATAAAAAAAAAAAAAATATATTGATTATTTTGACCTGCTTGTGGTAATATATTAGTTACATTACCATATTTAAAAAATACTGATTATGGATATTTTCATTACTTATTTTCACTTATATCACCATAATCTCCTAAACTAGATGCCTGTCGCGTTGCTCGGAAGCTTGGCAAAAGTTGAAACGGTAGACAGCGCCACCTGGTACAGATTACGCGACTTTTTATTCAACAGCCACCAAAAATTTTTTAAAGTGAGATATGATATACACAAAAGGCGAATAGAATCGAAGAAACGTCGATTATATATATCATATATCACTTCTTAAAATTATTGGTGACAGTTGAATAAAAAAGTCGCGCAATTTCTACCAGGTGGCGTAGTCTACCGTTTCAAATATTGCCACGCGGCAGGCATCTAGTTTAGGAGGCTATGATATCACTATATTTTCATCTCAAATTAATGACGTTTCAGATATTTTATATAAAGAGAGTAAAATGTTGTTTGATTAAACAATATTTTGTTTCAATGCATTTTTTTTTCTATAGATTATTTTTAAACCCTTTAAAATTTCTTTGTCAAAGATCTATTTAAAAGGTTGTTTTGAGAATTGTAAGATAAAAATAAATTTATTTCAAAAATGCTACATATCATTCTTTTCTTATATTATTATTATTGTTATTGTTATTTTTTAATTTATTTTATTTTATTTTATTTTATTTTTACATATTTTTAAAATGTCTACATTTAAAATAAATTTTAGGAAAATATATGTAATATATATCAAATATCATTACTTTAAGATAATGAAAAAAAAATAATAATAAATAAATAAACAAATGTTATTTGTTCATTTTTATATGACAAAAATAAAGTATTTTTTAAGGCAAATTTCCTCTTAAATTCGATTGTCTTTTATAATTATACATATTTCAGAATATACTTTAGAAGAAATTTTTAAATTTTTGCGAAAAACAAAATATTGATATGAAAATATCTGTAAAAAAATTTGAATTTAGGAAGTTACACGGAGATAAAAACGGTGATTCTTTCTATTTGGAAGAAAAGTTTAAATTTGAAATTCCGTGAAAGAAATAAAAGGAAGAAAGGAAAATAAAGAAAAAGAGAAAAAAAAATATTCAGCCCACGTTTCACGAATAATGTCCGAAGTTTTTCTAGCTTTTCTTTTTTAAATCCGAGTCGCGCAAGGTGAATGATACATGAGAAGCAATATTTGTTACCGATGAAGAATTTAAAATTAGCTCATAGATTATTTAAAAGAAAAAGCATAGTCAAAGTTATATGATATCCAATGTAATATATTTTACCCACTTACAAAAAAAAAAAAAAAAGCCCAGAAACAAAGTTTAAAAAAAAAATATATATATATATAGAGAGAGAGAGAGAGACGGATAATTTCATAGATTTACATAATGATTTATCGAATATCCACTCGTTATATATATGAAAAACTTTAAACGTTTAGCCAGAATAAATTTTCAGTTATTGTTTCATGAGATTGTCGTGTAAAAAATGTAAGGAAAAAAAAAAGCAAATGCGTTCCTACAATTTTAAGAATAATTTAACTTTATAATCACTTTTATTCATTAAACTTATATAAATTTATATTAGAAGAAATTCATTGATATTGATTTAAATATAATTATTTGAAACATACACATACTCTTAATCTAGAAAACAAAAATCATAACTGTTTGTGAAAAGCTAAAAAAAGAAATATTTATATCTTTCTATCTATATGTGCACAATATTGAATCCGTGTAACGTGTCATTTGCATGCAAAATAAGGCATAATTTTCAATTATTGAGTGGCAACTGACAGATGATTTATTATGACAAGATACATCACATTCAACTCCGAATGAAAAAAAAAAAAAAAAAAAAAAAAGATGTTTTCTGAAATTTTATTATTGTATACACTATATAAAATATTACTAACGTTCCTCCAGAACGTTGTGTAAATTCTATCAGTATGTATGTGGAATGAGATAAGGATTTATAATACACCATTCTTTTGAGCAACTTTACACATCTTGTTTTAAAAACATTACAAGACATGGATAAATCAATTCTGCAACTTGCGGAAGATGGCATCTGCTAAAAAGCTGACCAATCGGGTTTCAGTATTTCCGCATTGACATCATTGCCTAGCAGAAGCGGGAGTGAGTGGAATTAAAATTGACCCGTGTCTGCTGGCGAGAGCGAACATATGTTTTGCGACGTTAGAATGAAAATTAAAGTGTACATATTGGAAATAAGAAATGATTTAAATATTGGTAAATATAAACAAAATCTTAATTCATCCTTAATTACATCATTTATATTTTCTAAAAATTTTCTAAGGATTATTTTTTGAACTGCTAAATATATAATGAAAATAAATATAAAGAGAAGCTTTCAAGAAAACTTATTACAATTAGTTAACTTTAAAAGAAATAGATGCGTACATAATAATTTTGGAAATACTAGTAACTCTACAATAATTTTTCTAAGTATTTTGTATGCAGTTTTGACTTGCACTATATTAAATTAATTTTTTTGAGGAATATTCTTATATAAGTATGCTGAAGTAAATTTTAATTACAAAAAACTTATAAAATTCAGACTGCTAATTTTTTTAACAAACTGTTCAAAAAGGTAAAATATTTATTGATTCCATAATGAAATGAAATTATTTGTACAAGGAATTCCCACTCAAAAAAGAGAAATTTAGATAAAAGAAAAAACCATTATTTTTATCTGTAGCCAACCCCCTCCCCCCTCCCCCCCAAAAAAATTATAATAAATAAGTAAATATATAAATAAATACGAAATAAAAAAAAGCGGCTTTGAAAGTATTCCATGACATAACATATTGAACACCATTTTCTAGATGCATCCAACTTTAATAGGACTAAATTTGCTTACTAATTTATATATATATTAAAAAAAAAAGTAAAAAAATAAATAAAAGTTTACTTTTTTTTAAATAGTTTATGTTAGATCTCCTGTTTAAAAAATAAATAAATAAATAAATAAAAGTTTAAACAGGAGATCTACCATAAACGCTTGGTTTATATTTAACAAATGACAGTAAATATGTACTTTAACATATCCAATGAAATATTTTATGACACTTTATATAATTTACACCCCCTGTCTTCTATAGATATATGGCAATTCAGGTGCTCTCCACCTTCCCCCAATTTGAAAAAAAAAAAAAAAAAAAAAAAATCTTTACCTCCGCCCCCCTCCCTATTTAATTTACATTTGTCCAAATGCAGTAATTACTCCTTTTTTTTTCCCTTCAAAATAATGACATTTTTTTCTTCTTTTTTTAATCTATCTACACATATATATCTATATATATATGCAGAAACATGCACTTTTATTATTACTATTACTATTATTATTATTATTATTTTATATTTTTAGAAAATTAATTTTATTAATTTTGTAAAATTATACACTCTTAGTGCTAATGATTTCAAATTGTTTGAAGGAGTATTATTTTTTTTCCCTTTAAGTTTGGAATAATTCTGACGTAAGAGAAGCTGTTGTTACTACAGATCTACAAAATTTAATTATACAAGTTATTTTGAATTTAAGTTATTTTCAGTGAAAAATTTCTTTTAATCTACTTAAACACAAATCTTTTCAAAATAGCGTTTAGATTTTATTTTATATGTGATAAATATTTTCATTTTCATACAATATTTCACAAAAGGATTTTCTTTTATTGCCATAAACAATTATGAAGTCTTGTCAACCTTTTGGTAAACTGTTTTGTAGCGATTACTGTCTCACTATACATCTACACCTTTGTCGCACACGTAAACCAAATTTTAAATTATCACGTGCGTACTGTAGTTCTTGGTTCATATACAAAACATATTTCAAGAGTTCTTAAAAATAAATAAATAAATAAATAAGAAAAGGTAAATAAATAAATAAATCATTGTTTGCCTGTATTGCATATACTATAATTTATCAATGTTGAATACATTGATTTCAAAAGTTTTGTGAGTTCAAATGATCCATCAGAGGGGTAATCAATCCTTTTATACCTACTGCCACCATTTGTATATCTTAGTAAAAAAGTTTTCTAACTACCCACAAATTCTACAGTAATGATATTGAATAAATTAAAGAAATAACCTTATTTTACAAAATTTATAAATTAAAGTTGCAGCAAGTCATAAAAATAAACCATATTTCTGTTTCAAAGTTTTTAAAAAATCAGTTATTGCTGACATAGCCTAAGTAATAATTAATACAAAGGTTGAAATACAGGTTGAAATTTTTCGTGTTTTTCTCCGAAACTCGCATGATTGCGGTTTAGTACACCTTCTAAATAATTCCATGGAGGGTACACCATCTCAGGCCTAGGATCCTCCTGTAATAAATCGACCTTCATTCCCCTCTTCTCTCTCTCGCAAAATATATATATATATATATATATATATATATATATATTATTATTATTTTTATTATTATATATATATATATATATATATATATATATATATATATTATTATTATTATTAGTGCTAGAGGCCTATTTCAGTCGGTACAGCGTTGTCGAATTTTTATACGTCGCTCTTAATAGTGCTAAGGGCCTATTTCAGTCGGTTTATTGAATGGGGATTTATTGAATGAAGTCCCCCCCCCAAAGCACAACTTTGACATGTGTCCCCCCCAGGCCCAACTTTGACATAAGTCCCCCCCCAAGGTACAACATTGACATGAGTCCCCCCAGGCCCAATTTTGACATGAGTCCCCCCCAAGGTACAACTTTGACATGAGTCCCCCCAAGGCCCAACTTTGACATGAGTCCCCCCCAGGCCCAACTTTGACATGAGTCCCCCAAAGGCCCAACTTTGACGTGAGTCCCCCCCAAGGTACAACTTTGACATGAGTCCCCCCCCAAGGCACACCTTTGACATGAGTCTCCCCCAAGGCACACCTCCCCCTCATTGGGAAAAAGAGAAAAAACTTTGTTTTGCGGCTGTAAGACAGTTTGGACTTCCAACGTTATTTGTTACAGTATCTGCAGCTGAAACACATTGGTTTGATTTAATGAAAACTTTATCATGGAATTTAGATCGTCACGAATTAACTAAAGAAGAATTTGTCGATATTAACAAGTTTAGCAGTAGGCCTCTGGCACTAAATTAAAATCTGTCAATGTCAGATTTTCATGTTTTAAATAATGAAATAATGTCGTGTCTGTATAATTTTTTTTTTATTTATTTTTATAATTATTAAAGAAATGTTAATATTATTTTTAATTATATATATATATTTATTTTTCAGAGGACAGAAATACAGATGACCGATCCAGAAAATTGCAGTGATCACGAAACATTGTTAGTCCAGAAGAAAATTTCCAAATCATTTCTAAGGTGGCCTTGAAGCTGGAAAACTTTCCTGCGATCAAAGACGCAAATTATTGAACCAGATGATTTCCTTAATAGTAAAATATATGGAAAACTCCACACTGCAACAACGTAATCAAATTTCTAAAGCCTTAGTTCATAGAGATAAATATTAAAGTTATTTTCGAGCTTTAATTAACTACATAAATAATTACTTATCTATTGCTTAGTTGAATTTGTTACTTTTGTTTATCTTTTTGAATGTTTTATAATCTGTAAAAAAGACTCATCACAACATAATTTTTCTTTTAATACAGAAGAAAATAATTTTGTTAATGTAACATAGTACTTTAGCCTTTTCAATAAAAGTTTAGAAAGTTCTAGAATCTCATATACAGAATACAGTCGATCCTCGTTAACGTGAATCTCAAGGGAAATAAAACTTTGTTCATGTTATCAGAAGTTCGTGTTATCAGTAACGCAGAAACTGATCTTCATTTTGAGAGAGATAGAGGAAACAATTCATGTTAAATGCAATTCACGTTAACGAGGTTCGACTTTGAAAATATGCATTTTTATTTTACATATTTAATTGGTATTAAACAATCCCTAAAATTTGTACACAAAATTCAGTCTAATAAGTTTAGATTATTTCCAGTTATATATATATATATATATATATATATGTATATTCGTGTGGTAATAAACCATACGATATATTTTAGTTATTTTTGGATAGTAAATTATGTTTTTCAGAAGTAAACTGCGATTATTTTATCTTTTACCATATCTGAAGTACAGCAGCACTTTCACATTTCATTACTTAAAATTTCCTGGAGAAAATAAACGAGATACCAGTTTAATGCAACTGGCAATTAAAAATTTGTCTAAAAAAGCATACTTTATGTACAAAGTTGTTCCTTGTGTATTTTAATTGGCTGAATTAACCATTATGATTCACCTGCTTCTAAAGTTGCTTGACCCTAAAAGCCTCAATTTTTTTTTTTTAGTGCCCGACAAAAATATATAGGTTGTAATTAGTGATCAGAAGATAGGGAAAACTTATAAAAATAAAAATAAAACCATATTTTACGGAAAAATCAACTTTTTAGCTCAACGTACCGTATGTGGAACATGCATAAAAATATGATTTACTAATACGTTTACTATTGTAATATAAAAAAAATCAACTTACCTCTGTAAAATATACACTTCGCTATAACACACAGTATTTTTTTTTCGAGATAAAACTGTTCAATAACTATTCTTTTTTATTTTTGAATTCAGACAAATGACTAACGTATCACTTTCATTCAAATTTCACACTGAGTGCACTATAACAAAAACATGGACGACACCTTTAGGTAAAGATTCGTATTACTACATTTCTAAATGTCAGTAGCTTCTATCAAGATGTCAAGAGATGTCGTTACTAATAGTTTTATAGCTATAGGAATGATTAAAGTCGGTGTTCCACATATGGAACTGGGTGCCTTGTAGGGTTAAAAGTAATGGCAAAATAAAGCTTCTTGTGCGTTTCTATTTGACTAATATAAATTCCTTAACATGTGTGAATTTTTTAATAAATAAAAATCTATCTATCTATCTATCTATATCTATATATATATATATATATATAAAATATACAATACAAATTTTTTACAACTTTCAAAATATTGTATATAAAGCTAGTGGTGCACAAAAAGCTGATACACAATAGTTGTTTCGCATCGAAATAATAAGGCATAGCCTTTCATCAGGGATAAAAATATTCCCAATATGCAGTACGAAAGAAAACAAAATAAAGTGGACTCATCGTCAACACGAATTGCATAACCCTGTAAAACGTACTGTATCTCTCGTTTAAACAAAGCCAGAAGACCTTCTGGTGGTGACATGAAACTAATTTAAAAGCAAAGCAATTTACAGAAATTAAATAAACATTGTGGCACAATGAACGTATAATTCAACAGAATCGTAAGCATTTAATTTATCAACAATCTATCACATCTGGTAACAGAACTGTGAATGTAGAAAAAAATCTTCAAATTGGCCATATAAAATTAAGGTCGTTTACCAAACAAACATCGAAATTACTGTTAGAAACTTATAAATATCAAAATATATTTATAAAAAAATTTAGCGGACAAATTTGTAGTCCATGTAAGTGATATCGCGACATTTCATTTGTTAGTAACTAGGTAACAAATGTCGCTTTGCCACAAAAAAAAAAAAAAAAAAAAAACTTTGCTTTAATATATATAAAATCTGCGATCAATGATTCTTTTTAAAGATATGAAGAATCTCTTTTGAAAGAGATCTAAATTGAAAATTTACACCTCTGGGGGAGGAGGGAGTTTCAGCAATGCTACTTAGCTTGCTACTATTTTACCATGTTTTTATTAACTTCGATTCTTGTTTGTTTGTTTGTATGTATGTTTGTTGGTTTGTTTGTCCAGTACAAATCTTGCAATCGATTTTTAACTAACTTCCTGACCAGCTAGACAGTTGAAAGTTTCAGGATAACTCAGACCACGGTGACAATACATTTTCTTAATACTTTTAGTCAACTGTTTCAGGTTCCTACCGCCTTCGGCAGCGTTTATATGATACGATAGAAAATTTATTTAACTAACTTCCCGACAAGCTAGACATTTGGAACTTTCAGAATGGTTCAGAACACGGTGAAAATGCAAATTTTTAAATATTTTTAACCAACTGCTTCGGGACCGTACTGCCTTCGGCAGCGTTACCAGTACAAAGCTTGCAATCGATTTTTAACCGACTTCCCGGATAGCTAGCCATTTGAAACTTTTAAAATAGCTCAAAACACGATAGCAATGAATTTTTTTAATACTTTTAGCCAATTGTTCCGGGTTCCTGCTGCCTTCGGTAACGTTTATATGATTCAACAGAAAATTTAAAAACATGGTATGTATAAGTTCTTTTTATCTTGCAATTATTTATCAATAATTCATATTAATTTCACAATCATTCTATAAAAAGAAATCTCATTATGTAAATTTCTGTGAAATATTGTCTCATACTACCTTATTAAAAATCATCAAAAGATGGATGACAGTGGTACTTGTTGAACAATGGATCCTCAAATGTATTCATCACCATATTTCGGTCAAGGTCCAGCGAAATACCAAGTTTGGTTTAATTTCGTTCATTAGTTCTTGAGGTGCAGCGTCAAAAAGTTTTGATGCACACAGAAAGACACACAGACATGTATACAGACTGAGAGGTATTATCTAGAAATAGACAAATCGTGTTCAGGAAATCTCGAGACGCGTTAATCCATCGAAAACTGTAATTCGAAAATTTTAATGAATCCAATAATTTTTACGTATAAATTTAGAATAAAATAAAAATTCAAATCAAGAGGAATTTATTATATGACAAAGGTAAATTTAGATTTTATTTATTTAATTTTTTACTTACTCATTTATTTATTTATTTTTCCCATTCATCTTTTAAGAATTTTTCAAATTTCTTAAGAGCGCACACATTCTAGTATATATATACATAAGAAATAAAATATTTTTTCTTATTTTTTAAGCTATTACTTTCACTTACCCTTACGGTAGAGAAAGCATTGTTTTAGGATCGAATTTTCGAAAGTGACTTTTTGTTATATTTACATGTTCTGAGGTCCACTGAATACGAAAATCATGTTTTTAGCGAATGGTCTGTGTGTGTGTGTCTGTCTCTGTGCCTGTTATCATCATATCTCAAGAACAAATAGTAGCAGAAATTCCAAACTCGGTATTCTAAATGTGTATCATATAAGGACGCTACACTAAGTTTTTCGTTGAGATGAAGCAAATGGTTCGTGTAAAGGGACACTCAAAAGTATTCAAATACATTATGTGTATGGGAGAAATTGCAGGTAAGTAGACTTTAACATTTTTATACTGCACTAAACTAAATGAAACGAATATATATATATATATATATATATATATATATATATATTTTTTTTTTTGTAATAGATATAGTCAACTAGGAAAAAAATTGTATGTAGGAGTCTCATCTCCCCCCTGGGGGTGAAGTCCCCCTCAAGAGGAATAAATTTTCATGATGAGTATCTTTCAAAAGAGCTCGCCATTATCTTTAAAACGAATGGTTGAACCATCGATCTGCGATAATTTAAAACAAAGTTATCATTTTTTTTCATTTAATTAATTAATTAATTAATTAATTTTTATTTTATTTTTTTATGTAATATTGAGAATAAATTCAACTTTTTTGGATATTTAGTGTTATACCACTTCTCAAATATGGAAATCGTCTGCATTATCATGGAAGATATATTTTTTAAATAATAATTTTAATAAATTATTTTTACTGAGTGAATTTGTATAGGAAAATATAGAAGAAAGTCATGTGGTGGCCATAACAAACTAGTTATTTGTTGTTAGTGGATGTGCTTTACTAATAATATTTTACCATTTCCAGAAAAGCAGTTCGGGAATTGAAATAAATTCCTCATAGAGATATGATAAATAATGTATGTTTTAAGCTAAATATTCATCGCTTGTTTTTTGTATACTAACACGTTTTGAGGCTTCCTGATTACCACAGTCAAGTTTTTTAACGTTTGATCTTTGTCTGTATTTCTTTGAGTGACTTAAAAATGAATAATTTTACGAGATCCAAATGTTGTATTTTGAAGTTAATATAAATTTGTTGCAGGAAAAGTTTGATCAAGATTGATAAGTTTCAAGGAATGTTGCGTGTGAAAATTGTCTGTATAATTTTAAGTAAACTTTTAATTTTAATAACAGAATTAAATTCTATATAAATGTAGTTGCATTAATTAAACGGGGGAGGGGGGTGAGGGGGCGGTAGTTCCCCTCACACAGAACTAATTATCATATAAAACTCTTCCGAAGCCTGATTTGAATTGTTTAACATAGGTTTACATAACAGTACTCGCTATTTTACCTCTTTATCTCCAACCTGTATTTATAGTTTTAAATTTCTGGGTAAAATTAAGTCGTGTGTGTGAAACACCATATTATTTTTTAATGCTTTAGATATAATAAATAAAATATGACACTTTTTTCAAAGTTTTAAATACACTGAAATTTAAGAAGAAATGAGTTTGTCTTGCATCAAAACTCAAATTAACTAAATAAAATTTTAGGTATTTATTTATTTATCTTATTTATTAATTTATTTATTTATTTGTAAGTTGGTCTGTGTGAGTCTGAATTTTCTAAAATAATCTGCGTAATAATAAAATATATAAGTTATAAGTTTTATTTCTTTGTATAAATAATCGCGTCGTACTTTCAAATTACTTTCAAATATATAATAAAAACAACCCCTGAAATAAAACTATATAATTGTCAATAATTGCAATACATTTGATTTACCACCTATTTACAAAATTAATAAAAGATGATTTTAAATACTCGCTATTTAATACCTGATATCATATGCTTTAAAAAAACAAGGAATTCTGGGTTTAAGATTTATTTATAGGAAATTCTTCTATGAAATATGGTAATCATTCATTCGTAAAATTATGGGACTTTCAAGCAGATACAATATGAGGCATCGATATGATTGGCTCTGACAGAATGACAGGTGGACTATCAATGATGGATAGCTAAAGGTGCTATGTTATCAAAGCGAAGGCGTACCTTATGACACAGCATTTCATGACAACTGCTATTGATAAATGAATCTCAGTCTAAAAATTTTACTTCCACACCAATTCTTTATCACTTTCACGATACTGAAGCTTTTCCTTCGCAATGGTTGGGTAAACAATCATCAATTTCTTCGGTATGATATTGACTTTTCTACTATCTATTAAATGATTAATTTCTACATTGCAATTAGACACACTTAAATACTAATATAAAATTATTTTTAATAGCATATTATATATATATATATATATATGTTTAAGTTTAAAGCGATTCAATGTTTTATTTCATGATCATTTTATGAGACTAAATGCACAGTAGATTATAAAGGAATTTAGCCACAGGAGGGACTGAAAGTTTCTGTTCTTTAAGTTGGTAGATGAAAGGGGGTGGGTTCGAATAAAAGAAAGGTTTATCGGCCTAGCCGTTCACAGTTTTATGTGGTTTTCTCTGAATATCACGTAAACATATTCTAGGACGAACTTATTAAGTCTATCATGGAGGCGATTCCCGCAGGCCAACTTCCCAAGCGCAAATAGTTGTCATTCATCTTAAAACCTACACCATATATATATGTATATATATTCAGTATAATCATTACAAGAAAATATTTACTTATTACCTAATTACCTTGTAAATAATATTTCTATGAAACACCAAATGGAATAAAGACAAGGAAGCAAAATGGTTTGCATGCATTTTAAAACATTTTGCAAATCTACTTAATCGAATGATCTTTCAACTCTAAACCGTTCTTCTTTGTTTCATGAAATAAAAACGAAAACCTAAGCTGGAAATGCATCTGGAACCATTTCCACTAAAAGATACATTATATATGAATACCATTGTTCAGCCTTTTAAACCAACAATTAAAACTAAATTCCTATATTCCGTTGCAAGCACGTATTTCTGCATTTGACTAATGCAACTTAAAATAGTTATGTTTCGTGAAGCCCAAATATATAAATACAAATAAAAATATTTTTATGAAAATATTTTTTTTTTCGGGTCTTTTACAAAAAAAAAAAAAAAAAAAAAAAAAAAAAAAAGTGATGCCATTTATGTTTTCGCTAAATTTATAGGGAAAGAAATTGCACTAAAGATAAATATGGAGCTTTACTTATAAAACGAAAAATAAAATAAGTTGCTTTTCGGTAGCCCTACATATACGTTGAAAATAAAAACCTACATAATGAACTAAAGAAATCTTATAAAACAACCGTAAATGATCTTCGTTTAATAATGTATCCAACTATATTCTATAAACCAGTAAAACATTCATTAATAATAATCATATATTCTTACATAAATGTTATATTTTGTTCATCGTATAAGGTATCTTGATTTCGTTACATTTTCTTCTGTATAACAACAATAAACTTCTTTACGGTATGTATGAGTGAGATTAAACAAGATAAAATCTATACGCTTTATTCGAAAGAGCTGAAAGTTGGTAGGTATGTTATAGGTCACCATTGCTTGAACTATATATGTAAGAATTAAAAATGTTTTGCCGGGATACAAAGAAGAAATTTTTATCAGTAAGACCTATGGACCTAAATTATTTAAATAGCTATAGCTTCTAAATGCCTTATACGGTTGATTTTAAACTTTATTGCACGATTTGTATAGATTCTATATTCTATGATTAAAAAGTAATATAATTATCTTAACACAGTTATTAATTAAACAACTATTCAATACCATTCATGATTTTTAAACTATATGCTATAAACCTTGATTTACATATTTCTTAGGAATGCAAGGTTTTACAAAGTTTATATGCTTGTCAAGGGCAGGTGGTTAATAATAATAACAATAACAGTAATATATATTTGTGCAAAAAAAAAAAAAATCTGGAGTGACTCCACTCGACTTTCCGAACATTGAGTAACTAACAGTTTTGTAGATAAAATAAAGAAAGAGGAATTGCTAAACAAACAAAAGAGAGAAAACCATAATAGAGTGTTTTTTTCTCCATATATCACACGAGGTTTTATTTAACGCTACTGAACTTTGAGCCCTTAGACCATAATGATAAAGAATTTTTCGTTTTGTCCCTGTAAAAATCTATAGATGCTAGATTCACCAAAATGCTTATAGTTAGTGCAACAGTGATTTATAATATTCATACAAATTTTCAGCTCAATTGAATAAGGCGTTTAGATGCTATCGCACTTTTAAAAATTTGGTCTCATAGGCCATAATGATAAAGAATTTTTCTTTGTGTCCCTGTAAAAAAACTGTAGTGCTAGATTCACCAAAATCTATACAGTTGGTGCAAATGCGACCTATAACATGTGTACAATTTTTTTGCTCAGATTAATAAGGCGTTTAGACGCTATCACACTTTTAAAAATTTGGCCCCATTGGCCTTAATGATAAAGAATTTTTCTTTGTGTCCCTGTAAAAAAACTATAAGTGCTAGATTCTCCAAAATCTATACAGATTGAGTATCTGTGACCTATAATATGGGTATAAAATTTTTGCTCCATTGAATAAGGCGTTTAGATGCTATCGCACTTTTAAGATTTTGGTCCCATAGGCCATAATGATAAAGAATTTTTCTTTGTGTCCCTGTAAAAAAACTATAAGTGCTAGATTCACCAAAATCTATAGGGTTCGTACTATGGTGACTTACAATATACGTACCAACTTTCAGGTTAATCGAACAAAGCCTTTAGACGCTAGCGTGTTCACAAACATACACACATACACACACACATACATACATCATCGTAAAAATAGTGAAAACGGACTCAGGGGACCTCAAAACGTATAGAAACATCAAAATCTCGAATTCGGATTTTTGACAAGATTATAATACTTTCCTCACTATAGTGTTCGGAAAGTAAAAATAATAATAATGATGTAACGTAATAATATAATAAATTTATTGATACAAAATTACATAAAGCATGTTTTTTATTGCAAAAGTGACTTTTTAAATTGTTTTAAAAATATATATAAGTAATTAGAAGGTTGAATGAAGAATAATTGCAATAAGAACCGGAAATAAAAATAGGAGTCAAGCGATAACGGGAATTATAATTTTTTAAAATTCATTTCGTTTTTAAAAATTCATTGTTTTTGAAAGCTAATTAATAATGATTAATTTATTTATTCATAAAAGTAATTAAAATGATAGAAAAGGGCGATAAATCTTAATTAAGGGGAAATCTGTAGCAATATTATTAACATATTTTTACATATTGCATAAAAATAAATATATAACGTGTACGTACGTACACGTAAAATTATATTGTGAAATTACAAATAATAATAATAATAAATAAATAAATAAATAAATAAATAATATGTATATATTTATTTAATAATTATTATTTTTTAATCTTAACATTCCTCTTATAGAATAATTACTGTGCTTCTAAAAAAAATAGAGCAAAACACATTAAGTTAAACAGTTTGAAAGTCTTTTTAGCATCATTAAACTCTATTAAGTAAACTTTAAAAGTTAATTTTTAATTGAAAAATCAAATATTTAAACGTTGGAGTGCATTACTCGGATCTATAAATATTATCCTTCCTGAAGTTTTAATTTACTTGTTTAATGAAACTAAACCATTCAAAAAAACGATCCGATTAGTGTTTGTTTCAATCGATTACATTAATGTAGTATTTACTGCAGTCAAATTCATTACAGCAAAAATTATGTACTTAAAACAAAGTTTACAGTAAAATGTAAAATAATAAGAAAAGAAAGAAAAGAAAGAAAGAAAGAAAAGAAAAAAAGAAAAAAAAAAGAAAAAAAAAAAAAGATGGCTAGTATGCATTTGGAGTATGCTAGCCTGCATATCTTTTGAAACCTGCTAGTACTACATAGTTTGTTTAATAGCTGTGTTCCCACCTGCTGAAGAGATTGGCACAGCATAATTTGAATTTCTAGCTTAAATAGTGTTTAAATTTAACCAATTTTCTCGTTTATTAACATTGTTTGATAAGTTTTCTTGTTTTCACTTTCATCTCATCATTTATTTTCATTTAAATATATTATATATATATATATATATATATATATATATATATATATATATATATATATATATATATATATATATATATATAATATGGAATAAATAAAAATGAGCTGTTGAATAATGAGTCATAAAAATAGGACGCTGAGGCTCCTGATCTGCAGATCCACTGGTTTTACTTATTTATTTTTATTTATTTTTTTAGCACTTTTTCTTAGATATATGATTTCAGCACTTGTGTATAATAATTTTTAATTTATTCAACGGCTCACAATATTATCAGAAACATATTTCACACAGCTGTAAACCAGCATCATAAATATAAAATCAATTCCTTCGAATTGGAATAAATTTTTGAAGTTTGTGTGCAAAGTTTACTTCCAGAACATTTAATTATATATCTTATAGAGAATATATTAGCCGCATTTTCAGATTGCCCCCAAAAAGTTGAAACAAACTTTGATTAATTATATTTATAGCATACGGTGCAGGGTCTAATTTGTCATATGATTTTTTATTCAATTTTATAAACAAGCACCACGTTAAAAAAGTAAATTGTTTTATAAATTAATTGCGTTATAAATATCTTAATTGCAATTAATTTAAGTGTAACATTTTTTATTAGTGAAGTATGGAACGTCACCAATCAAAATGTAAAAAGTAGTGGATTTTTTTTGAATAAGACTCTCAGAACATGTTTTCTTTGTTGAGACTATAAGCACAAATATAAAACTGGTTCGTAATTATTTTCATAACAGTATAAAAGGAGCATTTTAACCACTTCAGCAGCCACCTTAATGTGTGGTAGGCTTGGTTACCTCCGAGTTATCTCGGGATAGTCTGTGAAGTGCTTGAAATATTGCATATCTAATTGCAGTCACTTTTTTTGAGATGTATATCGTAGTGAACGGAGAAAAAACAGAGTAAACTTAATGAATGAGAAAAATTAATCGCGTTAAAAAGAATTTTGAAGTAACACATTTGTTAAGAAATTGGTCTACAATGCAAGATTACAATTGATGACGGATATTTCATTACTATTTGCGGAAACAGTATGATCGATATATTATTTTGGTAAACTATGATTCCATTTGTCTGCATATGTTTCAAAATGAATTTTTGTGTGGCAAAACTTTCTACAAAATTACTTATTCAACTGAATCTGTAATGCAAAATTGTAACTGATAACAAATATTACAAAAGTATTTGAAAAATATGAAATCGTTTGACCCAACAAAATATGACTTTGGACGCACTATGGTTTCAATGGTATAAGAAAGAAAAGTTTATATGTTTTCGCTTTATTTATAGGAGATTTGTATAACTTTGTGATTTGATCACAGACTTTTTTGAAGGATTATCATTAAAAGACGTTTTTGAAATTGATTTAAAAAGACATTTTTTACTATTATTTACACCTACTTATTTATCTAAAAATACACCGTAGAAATAGCATGTGGAAAATTTCAGCACTTTGTGCTAGCAAATGTAGTGCACAATTACTGTGCTCAGAAAAATAAATTTGCTGTACTTACAGTATCCAATCCATCCGAAATAAACAAATAAATAAATAAATATTTTTATTTATTTATTTAAGCATGCATAGGACAAATACCCATGCTTTATCCAGGATTTGAAAACGAAATATTTTGTTCTAGAAGTTAGAATACTGCCAACTGGCTCAGCAGGATTTGCCCGTTCCTAATGAAAAACAGATAAAGTCAAAATGGATGCTGATTTATTAATAAATCATGTGAAATACAATAAAAGCTTCTGAGATTTTCCGTCGGTATTAAAAACAAAATGGGAGGTAACCTTTTTACAAAACTGTACAAATACCGTACTCAATGTACTGATTTTTGAGTACGTTGACCTGTCAAACATGGGGATATTGGAATTCTCATTGGTCAATCCCATTTTGAGCATGTCAATATACTCAAAAATGAGTACATGGGTTTTCATATTTAAGTATATATTGTTTCGGGGCTATTTGAGACAATATATTACTTATTTTTAAGAACCTATTTTTTACGGTGCGGTTTCTTTCCTTTCTTTTTTTTTTTTATCTTCTTTTCATATTTTACACTTGAAATTTCTGTATTTAAAATTTCTATAGAAAAGATTTATTAAATCTGCATGTGCACTTTATTAGTATTATTATTGTTATTATTTTAAGCAATAAAACGACGCGTGGTTTAGCTGATTTTCTGGATGAACATTTCCCTATTTCCCTTTTCTTTGCTTGGCAACGGAAATGAGTATAATATTATTTTTTTAAACTTCTGACATATTGTTTCGATATTGACAGTAATGTTTGTCACTGAAATGCCTAACTGAAATCCGATCTCATCTCAGTTCTTTGTTAAGATTTCGTTTTTATTTTACTTGTTGTATAAAAATCCTCAAAATATTTAATTTAATAATTTTAAAGACTTATACTTTAAATAGCATTAAAGGGGGAAAAGTGCTGTAAAGCCTGTTGAAGTGAATACTGCTGCCAGGCGCAGTATAAAGTCCATGATTTTATTATTTTAAAGAATAATCAAATTGTCGATTTATCATTTCAGATATTTATTTTTCTAGAAAGCAGTATAAAATAAACTCAGAATTTTGTACGCAACAAAAAACTGCTATAAAAGGAAACCTGTTTTCGAAAGTTACTGTAACACACTGACATCAGGGTTGTCAGATGAACAGTACAATTTTATCTGAATTTTATTTATAGATGAATTCTACTAATTTTATATCGAAACAACTGATTTATACAAAAAATAAATCGGATATAATTGAACCAATATAATGATACTCTGAAAATTTAGTGATGTTAAAAAAATAAAATTTTAGTATATATCAGGAAACTTTGACTGGTATTCCACATTTCAATCCAAAGCTAAATTTGTTTTTTAGATTTCGAAATATGCAGAAGTACATTCCACGTATAGTTACGCTTCAGGTTTTTGTCACGTTTTATAGTTTGTTTCTTTGTACAATTAAGCGTTTACAACAAATCATTTATTGACTATTTAGATCATATTACAGCATGAAGTTATAATAAAGGTATCAATACCTGAAAAAAAAATGGATTAAAATATGATTGAAATTATTTTTACAACAAATAAATAAATAAATATTAAAAAAGTAAATGTTATAAATACTTCTCTTTTAGCAAAATGCGACAGCTTTTTTTGTTTAATAATTTCACAATTTCAATTCAAGTTATTTGATAAACCGAGTTAAAACGTAATTTATTTTCAGGTATAAATATTATAACAAATGTAATCTTTCATCTATAAATTGACTCGATTCCTTTCGCATATTTTTGCACTACAGAAAAGTATAAAAATGTCACTTTCAACATTTCATCCCATATTTCAACCCATAAAAACAAATCGGTTCCTACCCTTCTGGAATCTCCAATGAGAATCTGCTGAAATCGCATATTCATTTTAAAAACATATCTAAACTTGCTTTTCCGAATTCATTTTTTTTGCAGAGCTACGTATA
This sequence comes from Salticus scenicus, assembly GCA_963930645.1. Taxonomy (NCBI): domain Eukaryota; kingdom Metazoa; phylum Arthropoda; class Arachnida; order Araneae; family Salticidae; genus Salticus; species Salticus scenicus. The sequence continues at coordinate 282,630,288 of OZ005649.1, read as the reverse complement.
TTTCTTGAATAATAATATCATTGATTCTTTTCCCCATTTCTAAAATTTTGTTGAAAAATATGCTAGTTCTATGAATATAAATGTTGGACTCAGTTGACTTTATGCACATCATGTGTACGTGAGAAGAAAAGTATAAATTCGCATTTTAAACTTTCTTAAGTAAGCAGTTTAAATATTATAGGAATACGGACGGTCATAAAGTACGAACGTTGTTATAAACTTAAAAGATAACTGTACTTTTCATTGGAAAGGGTTTAATTTTTTTGCATTTGGATGAAACATTAAAAATTTTCCATGTACTGTTTTATCTAAATCTAGCATTTTTCCCAGTTCATTGCATGCTGAGAAAAAAAAAATTAAAAAGGGGAAATTAAAATTAGAACCAAATAATTTAATCTGTTGGTAACAAATTGTTTATTCTGAGTTCTGGTGAGTTTTGTTCCAAACTGTTAAAAAATAAAGGTTTTTAGGAAAACACATAGTTATATCCCTAGCACCCCTTTAAGAAATGAACTTTAGAAGATTATATTATTTACTTTAACTAAGGCCTAAAAGAAGACACTTTTTTTTTTTTTTTTAAGTTTCTACTCGAAACTACTGTAGCAATACAGTTTTAAGGCTAAAAAATTTGACATGTACTTCCACCTCTACGGGTTAAATTTCGGCATACACTGTCAAAAACAAAATGTCCTGTTTGCTGTAGTTTGCTGCCAGAATTTTTCTGTAATTAAGAAAAATATGTTCTATCAACGTAATTTTTCCATTAATAGAACGTATTTTTCTGAATTACAGAAAATTTCTGGCAGCAAACAGGACTTTTTTTTGACAGTGTATCGTAACCTTTTACCTTGATTAGAGCATAGGAGGAATCATTTGAATGAATTTCCAACTTCTGCATGAAAACACAGCAAATATATTGTGATGAGACTTCAAAACTTCGACATCCTCTTTCATCACATCAAGTGTTAAATTTTGGAAGATTCTCATTTCTGTCTGTATTAGGGACTCAGAGGAGACATATTGCTAAATTTGAAGTTTCTATTAGTAAGCATGAGATACGACCATGATAAGGTTAAAAGTGTCGATACACCAATCATCCCCTTATGGGTTAAATTTTGGAATATTTCGACCATTTATCTTAGTAACTACCCAAGCAGCACCGAAACGTTCTCTGAACGTTCAAAAATTGTTCTGCAAACACGTTCTAAGAACGTTCACTCTGAACGTGTTATAGACGTCTATCTGTCCATCTTGAAGACGTACAATAGTACGGTTCAGAGAACGTTCAATGAACGTGTAACTATCACCATCGGTGTTGTAGAAGCGTTCTGAGAACGTTCTATGTATACGGTCTCAGAACGTTCTAAACGTTTTTAGAACGTTTTCAAAACGTTACACACATTTTCAGAACGTTCTGGAAAACGTACTGTAAACGTTCTAAAATAGTGTAGAAACGTTCTGAAAACGTTCTATACACACGTTCTCACAACGTTATGTAAACAATTTTTGAACGTTCTTTGTACGTGCTAAAAATGTCTTTCATGTATAATAAAATGGAAGAACTTGCAACAATTGTTCCGGGTCGAAAGAAGACACGACCCTTCGTCAGACGAACATAGTAGGCACGAGTGCTGAAAATACAAGAGCTACGTTTCAGTTTTTTTTGCAGCATTCGTGCCTACTTTGTTCGGTTGATGAAGGGTTGTGTCTTTTCTCGACCCGGAACAATTGTTGCGAGTTCTTCCATTTTCTTCGAGTTCTTGAATTTTATAGTGTCTATTGAAAGTTCTGCACTTGTTGTTTTATTTACTTATTTTTTTTTCTTTTTTTCCTTCCTTTCCTTATTTATCTTTTCTTTTCTTTTTGTGTAGTACATTGTAATATGGTATAACAAACGATCAAGTATTTTGAATATTCTGGATAAGTATTTGAATTCAAAAACAAATAAATAAATTCAAGATTTGGAATATTTTGAAAAATTTTAAGATATATGCCCCCTGCTAACTAATTATTATTCCCCCCTAGATTTTGCATCATTATAATTTAACAATAGAATATAACCATATTTGGATATTAATTATAATAAGTTAAGCAAAAAAACTTAAATATATTTTTATGTCTAAATTTTGAAACTTACTGTAAACTTTTAGCATTCAAACACAAAATTTTTTTATTAAATTTTAAATTATCAATGGAATCTCAAATTAATGCCCATATATGTTACATATTCTATTTTTAAACTATAATAATGCACAATCAATGGAAAACAAAAAATAAAAATTAGTTAAAAGAAGTACCCAAGTGTACAAAATTAAAACAATAAACTGTTTCCTCGTTTTCTTTTTTTCCATATAATTCTTAAACAAATAAACACAGAAGTATAAAATTTGGATAGCATGTTTTTTAAAATACCATGAATCGAATCTTATATAACTTTAGAATAAGTAATAATTTTTAAACTAAAAATCAGTAAATTTTTCTCAAAAGTAAACTTTGAAAAAATGAAAAATTTCAGCAATTTTAGAAAAGAAAACTTAATGAAAAATGGTCATGAAGGTGCATTACAGATAGGTTAAAGATGTACGTGCATCCATATTTTATTTGTAGATTAAAACCGTATATTTTTTCTTGTAGTCATTTATTTTCTTTCTTCTTTCTTCTTTATTTTTTCGCGTGTGAATATTTCTTTTTTTTTTTTTTTTTTTTTTTTTAATTTTACATAGAAACATGAAAATCGGATAAAACGTTCATTATTAAATTATTTATCGACGTTTTTATTATTCTAGTGATGGTCACAGTTTATACAAATTAGTAATTATTATTATTATTATTATTATTATTTTTTTTTTCAAAAATTCCGTTATTAAAGTAAAAGAAAAATGAACACAGAAAGAAAGATCAGGATTTTGTTTTTAACATTTGAGGGCATGTGCGTCTTCACCTGTCTATAATGCATCATTAACACAATTTTTCATTAAGTTTTCTTTACTAAAATTGTTGAAATTTTTCATTCTTTCCAAAGCTTACTTTTGAGAAAAATTAATAATTATTACTTTAAAATTGTTGTTTATGCTAAAGTTATGAAAAATTCGATTAATGGTATGATAACGAACATGCCAGCCAAATTTTATGTCCATGTGTTTATTTGTTCAAAAGTTATGCACAAAAGAAGAAAATAGGAAAGCAGGTTTGTTCCTTTAATTCTGAACAGTGGTGTATTTTAAATACGCTTAAAAATATAAAAAATAAAAATTATTATTATTATTATTATTATTTTTTATTTAAATAAATTCCGTGAAATTTCCTTAATATTTTCATATTTCAAATCATGCGTATGCAAAATTTATTTAAATTATTGAGTTTGAGTTTATAAATTTTACATATACCATGCAGTGAAATATAACAGCATAAAATGTGGTAAAACTTTTTGAAAAATAAATAATTAATTAATTAAAAGTTTATTCTGCAAACAAAACAAATAATAATAATAAATAAAATAAAATAATTTAAAACATTTAGAAATATTAAGAATCACCTTCATATTGTTTGTCTATGTTTTTTTTTCTTTTCTTTCTTTCATTTTTCTTACTTTTGGATTTTGTGATTCATTTGTATGTACGTGTGCCTTTGTGTTATAAAATTTTACGTACATGTCTTCAAATATAATAATATATAGTATTTTCATTTTTTTTTTTTTTTTTGAAAACTATAATTAAAGAAATCTGAAAAGTTTTAAGATGCTCCTTACTGACTAATTATTATTTTTCCCTTTGATTTTACATTAATATATTTTAACAATAGAACCTAACCATATTTGGGTAATTAATTTGCGAATTTCTTGTTAAGTTAAATATATATATATATATATATATATATATATATATATATACATGTTTAAATACTGAAACTTATTGCAAACTTTTGGCATTCAAACATAGAACTATTTTTAAAACTTTAACTTAACAATGAATTCACAAATTAATAACTAGATATGTTATATATTCTATTGATAAAGAGTAAATGTACAAATGATGGGAGAAAATAAAAATATTTAAGAGAAGTATTTAAAAAAAAATTAATTAATTAATCTTTTTATTTATTTTTAATTTAAATCGAATTTATGAAGTTTTAATTTTAAAGTATTGATTTAGAGCTTATGAATTTTACTTACACATGCATTGAAATATAACAATATGAAATATGATAAAAATTCTTGAAAATCTTTTAAATATAAAATAAATAAATTTTAAAATTAAAAATATTTTTAAAATTTTTAGAGAGCCGGCTGCTAACTATTTTTTCCCTTGATTTTACAATACTACAGTGTAACAATAAAATTTAAACAAATATACTTAAATATATCTAACATTAAACTGTAATAATACAAAATCGAATGTGGAAAATAATAATAATAATAAATAATTAAAAGGTAGTTAGCATGAAAAATTTAAAAAATTAAAGTTTTCAAATTATTATTATTATTATTATTATTATTATTATTATTATTACTCTTTATTTATTTATTTGTTTATTTTTTATGGTTTTTGAAAACTTTAATTTATTTAATTTTGTTAAATTTCAATGCAGATTTGGTCAAAACTATGCAAATCCTAGACTATACATATGAAAATTGTGTAGAATAAACTTATCTGTGATAGTGTATCCAAATGTCAGGAAGAAATCTTAAACCTAACGCAATGAAAATGACGGCAGAAAAAGTTACCGTTATCTATCTTTGACCTTAGAGTTCGTGTTCGTGCTTCCGTAGTTGCCGTTCTGGCAAACCCAATAAAAATTTCACAGTTTGGCGAATTTTTTCGCTATTTTTTAAGATTCAAGATTCAGCAAAATGTATGTCTTTTTATACTATTTATTGAAAAGGAATTAATTTTAGTTATATTTATTATTTTTATGAGAAATACAAAACTCAAGATTTTTATTCAGATTTTTATTCAGATTTTTTTTTCTTTTTTTTTTTTTTAATATTACGTGTTATTGTACGGGTTATTATTACGTATTATAATATTTTACAAAATAATTGACGTTTATTATGAAGTAAAATATAAAAATTTGATCGTAACTAAAATAATCGCATGCCTGCTTATATGAATCAATTACAATAAATTACAGGAAATGTTAAAGTAGTGTCTTGTGACTATCATACAATTCTTTTCTTTATTTTCTAATACAATTCACATAGTTTAGATCAAATCACACATTTTACACAGTAAAATTGAAAAACAAATTAAAATAAATAAATATATAATAATAATATTAACCTTTTTTTTTTTTTCATAAAAAAAATATCGATAACTTTGTTTTACATTATCACAGATAATTGATTCAACCGTTCGTTTTAAAAGATATCAACGAGTAATTTTGAAAAAATATTATAAAAATTTACACACCCGAGGTGGGGGGAAGGATTGCTATTCTTCCTGTTAAAAGTCTTCATGTTCACCGTTAATATTTTTAAAAAATCAGTTTCACAATGTTCAACTAAAGAAATCCCTATTGTGTGTATTTATAAGAAATTTTTTCCTCTATATTGTAATATTAAAAATTTTGAAAAAAATAAATGACAGCGCGACCTGTTGAGCGTTATATGAGTAAAAAAAAAAAAAAAAGGCTGCGGGGGGGGGGTAATAATCACTAACTGATACCAAGGGGGAGCTAAATATAAGTTTGCAGGAAATTCTGTTCATTAGTTTTTGACCTAGAGTTAACACAAGATTCTTATCACACATATCCAGACACACAGACTAACTGGCATTTTCTAAGAAATATCAATTTTTTATTAGAACATCTTAAAAAGGGAAAAATCTATCGGAACGCGAAAGTCAAAAATATTTCCGAATCAAACCTTTCTTCTTTTTATTATAGAAGAATGTAATAAATAAATAAGGAAAACCAAATTTTTAGCTACTTTTTTTTATTGTTTCAACTTCTAAATTTACAATATCATAAAGATCATTTACAACGTATGATCACTGTTTATTATTAAGTTTGTTACTTACATAAGAAAAAAACACCAGATTTGTGAAAATGTTCAACTTCCGGTTTTCGATAAATATACACGTTTTGTGACTTCTGAGTATGATTTGGCTTTTTTGGTTACTTGAAAATGACTGTGAGTTCGTTAATAAATAAATAAATAAAAATAAACGTGGACGCGGTTTCTCACAAAGCAATTAACGCAAAGTAACATGACATGTGAATGGACCGGGAATTAAATTAGTGCTTATTAGCATTTAAGATATTATCGTCCATCATGTGGCGCTGATATAAAGTGAACCCATTTAAGGAAAGATTGTATCACAACTTGTTTGATACATAAATGCACTAAAGTTATATATGAGATCAGCATTATTTATATCTCTGCTGATTCAATTTGGGTGCATATCGGTCGACAGGTGCCTCTGCTATGTTGCAATTTAATCTTGCTAACGGGAAGGCAGTATATCAGTTTCTATGATATTTAAAGCCATCGCATTTCGTTTGTGAGATGGCTATTGTAAAGTTAAATAAATTAATTTTCCATATCGTCTATGTTAGGTAGCGCTACTACGTTGAAGTTTTACCCGTTTAGTTAAAATTTTATTTCAACTTCTGTCATTTAAATGCACCAAACTTAGTATGTGAAAAACATATTATTAAAATTTATTCTGATTGAATTCGGATATAAATTGGCAAACAAGTTGTGCTACTATTACTTTATACGATTTCTAGATGTCTAAATTTAAGCATCTATTGCTGAAAATTACACGAAATTACATATATAAAAAGTTTATTATATGAAAGTAAATTGATTAAAATTCTGTATATGCTAATCGTAGGTAACGCTGTTCATATAGAATGATATAAAAGAAAGTTTTGTGATGGTCCCAGAATAACTAATTTTGTATTATAACTGAGTCACTCAACGAAAAAATAGTTATATTTTTATTGATACGAGTATAATACAGAAATTATTTATTTTTTAGTAATAAATTTTGTAATAAACAAAAGAGAAAAATAATTCGGACCTCATAGTTTATAAGAAATTTTCCATCTCTACTTCACTATATTGTTTAATTTAGTGATAAACCCTAGAGATAATGCCTTAAAATATGCTTGATTTCAAATGAAAAAGAAGAAATCTCCCGAAATCTATCTTTAGAGCTTTATATGGAAAATAAAAGTTTAAAATAGGTTATTTTTTAAATAGCTCTTATATCGTATAAAAATTTCGTGCACATTATATGCTGTGTAACAAAAAAGCATAGAAAGAAAAAAATTTCATACTATTGAATATTTACAAGGAGCAATTTCGAATTATATGTCATATTTTTTCAAAAAATATTTGTGAGGCCCTTTAAAACAATCATTAATATTAGTCATAACATATAGTACACGTTTTATTTTGCCAAATCGCAATAAATATGCCAAAATGATATCCATTCCTGCTTCCTGTAGTTTTGCAGATGGCCGCAGATTTTTAACACATGTGGCGGTATAATCTGCTGATTAGGCAAAATACACTTCATACATTTACATCCGCTTTTGATTCGGAATTTTTATACTATTTAAAAGTAATCTTTTTCTAAACTAGTATATTGCGGCCATTACAAATCTTTCTTTTATGCTTTTCTGTACAAGTACATGATATTTATTAAAATTATTATTTACCAAAATTATTTTTCTGTAATGAATACAGGCGATTTTCATTTGAAAGAAGTAAAACATTAAGCATACAAAAAAAAAAAAAAAAAAAAAAAAAAAATCTATGGTATACAGAAGATATCTTAGGAAATGTGTTTTATAAATAAAAAATGTAAAAAATGTATAATATTGTTTTAAATTTTCACAGATTTTTAGGATTCAAGCATTCGTTTTAAAGGTGTGGATGACTTTCTTTGTAAAACACACATGTTGAAATTTTAACCCATAGGAAAAGGCGATGCCCTACACAAATCAACCCTAGATTTTTTTTTCTAGTTGACTATTACTATTAAACATACACACACACACACACACACACATATATATATATATATTACATAATTTCAATATCACATTTTTATACTATTTTAGTTTAGAGCATTTATAAGTAATAGAAATTAAGCTATTGCTTTTCCGTTAACGAAATTAAATTGCAACATACCAGCGCCATCTGTCGATCGATATGCACCCAAATGGAATCAGCAGAGTTTTATATGATATCAATATTCCATATCAAGTGTGTGTATTTATAATCAAGTGCATTTATAAGTATTATTGTATTTTTAATAATTTATATCACAAAATCTGAAAAATTGCTTTATGTTGGCGGGATTAAATTGCAGAACAGCAGCGCCACCAGCTGGCCAATACACGCTTCTAAATTAGATCAGTGTAATTTTACATAATATCTTGCTTACATGTTAAGTTTGGTGCATGTATAAACCGTAGAATCTGATATATAACTTCCCCGATTTACAAAATAGCATCGCCACCTTTCATTCGATAGATCCAAAGACAAATCATCAACAATTTAGGTCAAGATCTAACTAAATATCAAATTTTGTGAAATTCCGTTCATTGGTTTGTGAGATACAGAGTCCACAAAATTTTTACAATACACACACAAAAAGACGGACACGCAGATTGAAATTTTCTGAAAATGGTCGAATTGTGTCCTGGATATCTCAATACTGTATAAACTGTTGGAAAACCGGAAGTCAGAAATTTTCAATTATAAAATACATTTTTCTCAGAAGAAAGTAGAAATACTATTTCTTTAACGTAATATACATCTGCTAAAAATTTTATGAAATAATTTTATTGAATTTCTAAAAAAAAAAAAAATCGGAGTAATATGTTTTATTAAATTGAAAAAATAAAATTATAAATACAGATACTTAAACTTCATTTTTTTTTAACATGTTAACAAAATGTAAAACTAAAAATAAGGCAACATAAACAGAGAAAAAGGCATTTTGTCACATTCGTTATAACCACACTTAGACAGAACGTGTTACGACGGTGATACACTAGAACGTTTTTCTTAGAACTAGAATTGTACGTTTTATAGATGGTACAAAGCAAACCTTTTCAAAACGTTCTAAATATTACTATTTCTGAACGTCTAATAGAACGTTCTTTTGACACGAAACACCGTGTTTGAACGATTGTAACCGTTATTAGACGTTCACAGAACGTTCCCGTGCTACTTGGGTAGAGCCGAAGAGAAGACAACCTGCAAAAGTTTACGTTTCTATTAGAAAGCACTGCGCAGATACTTTGAAATGGATAAAGCACTGGCACGTCCTTTAAATTCCTTAAAGGATAATTGTTACTTAAATCGATTCTTAGTTAGCCCCTACATCATAAAAGAAACCTAGTCTAAATGTTATTTTAAATTATTTTTTATAAATTTATGTACTGAAAATAAAACAACATATTCTGCTCCTAAATCCAATCTCGAAGACTTCCCAGAGTGGACGCCATATTTCGCAAATTGTGAAAGTGAACTTTTAGGAGGAGATTTCAATGTTCAATTGCTTTCAATGGGACACAAGGGATGAATCCAGGGGCATTATTATGCAAAACCTTCTCTCATATTCTCTTTTTACAATTATTAATGATCCATTAAATACATTTTATATAATTAATAGATTTGGTAACCCCGGTTTAACTATGTGGCACTATGTGGCACAAAAGTTCCAAACCCCCTCCTAATTCGAAAATGAGTCGAAATTTTGAAAAATGGCGAAACACGTATTTAATAAATTCGAGAGGGACTTTTTTGGGGGAAAATGTTTGGTCCCGGGGGGGGGGGCTGCTACGGAGAGCAATTTTAAAATTTCAAATGGGAAGGTATGTCTTGTGATACATCCCTGAAAACGTCTCTTCAAGACAATTAATTTGGTATAAATAGTTTTGTCCTGCAGTGATTATTGAAGGGATACATAAGTATAAAATCCAAATTTCAAAACTCTAAAAACTCATGTAAATCCTTTAATGATCATCGTAGGCGAACCTATTTATATCAAATTCATTGTCTTGAAGAGGTGTTTCCAGGGACATATCACAAGACATAACTTCCCATTAGAAACTTTAAAGTTTCCCTCCCTGCAGCCCCCGGGCCGAAACTTTTTTCACCAAAACGTCCCTTTCTCGAATTTATTAAATACATGTTTCGTACTTTTTCAAAATTCCGACTCATTTTTGAATTAGGAGCGGGTGTGGGACTTTTGGAACACCTTGTATATATATATATATATATGTATATATATATATATATATATATATATATATATATATGTATATATATATATATATATATATATATATATATATATGTATATATACATATATATATATATATATATATATATATATATATATATATATATATATACATATATATATATGTATATATATATATATATATATATATATATATATATATATATATATATATATATATGTATATATATATATATATATATATATACATATACATATATATATATATATATATATATATATATATATATATATATATATATATATATATATATATATATGTATATGTATATATATATATATATATATATATATATATATATATATATATATATGTATATATATATATATTAAGAATGAATTCGAAAAGAAAAACTAACATTAATCGAACATGAAGATTTACAATCTAAAAATAGAAGAGTATTTTTTTTTCTTTTAATTTATTTATTTATGTATTTATTTTTATTATTTTTATTTATTTATTTATTTATTTTTATTTTTATTTTCAGTTTTTAGTACGTTAACATGATATTGAATGACGAAATGCACTAAGAACTCTCACTAAGCGACACTGATGCATTTTTCCAAAATTTCTCTTTGCTTTCATGGAATGATAGTTTAGGAAATATCTGGAATGAAGTGTTATGTAGGTGATTCTTTTACCACCATAAAAAACTCTTAAATTGTTTTGCGTTTTATGAGCATTCAAACGATCTTAACAGCTGCTTCTACGTGAACAAAATACTATAAGCATTTCGATAACACTGCTGTTATTTATTATCATCGTCCTTGTGTATTGTTTTAGTGGTAATCCTAAAGATATATCTATAATTTTGGAATTTGAAATACATAGAATTTTAACAACACGCAAAAGTATAAAATATAAACCAACATAAAAAATAAATAAATAAATAAATAAAATAAAATATGTAAATAAATAAATAAATAATATATATATATACATATATTTACATTATTTATAATAAAAGTGAACAAAAATATATCCATATATTAAAAATGATATATATATTTTCTATTTAATTTCAAACTTAATGTAACATAATTAGAAACTATTATTTGTAAAATTATGCTGTAAAAGTCAGTTTTTTTAGACCTATCCGCATGACTTAAGAGACCCCGTGTCCGGTGACCCACAAATGTTTACGATGCGGTATAATAAGATTATGCTAGTGGCTAAATTGTATCTGTTGATTCCCGGACATTTTAAGAGATGATCTGCATTTGACTGCGCACAACTGCAATTCATGGAGTTTTCAAAATTATTTCCCTTAATCTTAATTACAATCATTTTAACGTATCCACAGTCATGTTTGGAAATGGCAGTTTGGGAAAATCATTTTTACTACAGAATATTAAAGACCTACAACCCTCGAAATAAGTTTTTTTTTTTTTTATTTTTTTTTATTTTTTTTTTACATTTAGGCACATTAGGCAACGAACTACTTCTTAAAATGAATTGAAAATTACTATGACATCTATACCTGAAACGGGATTGAAACTCCGCACTTAAAAATAGAAATCCAGGCTTCTAAACATTCAGTCTTAAAATGGGCCGCTTTGAAATCTATGATATTCAGAAATCTTTTAAAGATAAATTTCTAATTGATTTTATCAATAACATATTCCGAAAACAATGAAATGGTTTTTGATGTGTAAATTCTTATATTGGGAGTATGATTTATTTTAAAGCACAAAATATGCAACCATTTTTTAATTTTGTGAATTACTATTGTCTATGTATTTATAGAGGAGAAACACTGTGCCAGTTTAAGTAGGATATACTATTTTGCAAAATAAAAGTTGCTGTTTTAAATTTTTAGTTTTAATTAAAATGGCACAAAATAAAAGTGCATTTAAAGTATTTCCTTAGAAATATAAATTAGAAAAATGTATTTGCACAAAATAGGTAACATTATTATTATTAATGTTTATTTCTTTATTGGAAAGGTATTAAAACGATTTTCTACTGTAATATATATATATATATAGGCATATTTTTAATGAGAAAGTAAACAATAAAATACAAAGCGTTCAACCGTTAAAACGTGTCAGCTACTTAGAATTACCAAAATTTTAAGATATATTACAAAAAAAATTAAATGGGAATAAGACAAAAATAAAAAGATATTTCTTCCAGTTATTCGATTAATGAAAAAGTACCGAAGATTTATCTACTCTAGCACTAAAAACGAAGACAAATTGCTTGTTCTCTGTCGACGTGATTGAATTGTTAGATGACAAAGTTCAGCAATAGGTAGTTAGTCATAAGTAGAGATATTGATAGTATATGTATTAGACTCTTACATTTCCAATCTTAAATTTCCGGACTTTTATGCCGTGTTTAGGTGGTATAAGTATGTATTAAACAGAAAAAGAAGCTTAATTAATACTCCAATGAAAATTTACAAACGAATCATGAAAAACACTTTTATTTCTAAAAATTTTTTTATGATTTATTTGTACATTTTTATTAAAGTAATAATTTTATTTAAAATAATAATGATAATAATAACATTTGAAGTGAAAAGAAATACTTACGCTGCATCTAATTTTATGTATATCGTATTTTAGATGAGAAACATTCAATAATCTTCAAAATTGTGTGCAACATTTTGTTTTTTGAAAGAAAAATTATAATTTAATATTAAAATATTGTATTAAGGATTAACAAGTAATATTTTTGATTCGAATTATATGGTATACAAACAACATCTGGCCTATGTTTTTTTTTTTTTTCTTTTTTTTTTTTTTTTTAATGCGATATTATGAGACATATTGGTGTGTGTGTGACTTTCTCAAACCTTTATCGAAACTCTTATTACTAATTTCAGTCATTTTTTCATGGTGATATTGATCGTGTTTCATCATCTGTTTTATTGCGTTTACAATCACTTTTACGATATATATATATATATATATTGGTTTGGGAGATTATGTATATTTATTTCCAGTCCGGCAATTGGTGAGAATAAATAGCAAAAAGCCATGTGCTCTTTTTTTTTTAGTTTATATTCTGTTATATGATATGATGCAGTGTTGGACATACTTGATTAAAAAGTAATTGAATTACAATTGAATTACAATTAAATTATAATTATCTCACTGCGAATTGATTAACAAGTAATTGATTACAAATAAATTGAATAAGTAACGCAATTTATTGAATAAGTAATTCAGTTTATTTGTAATCAATTACTTGTTAATCGATTGACAGTAAAATGATTGTAATTTAATTGTAATTTAATTGTAATTCTATTACTTTTTAATCAATTATGCCCAACACTGAATGATGGCAGATTATATACACATATATATATATATATAAATGATAGATATTGTAATAAAATTTAAACTTAAAATTTAGCAATTAATAGATACAAAACAATAGCAACACAACAAAAATAGAACTGATTTTAACTTATAGGTAACACTGGCACAAAAATGTTGCGATACAGATTAAGAACCAATAAGAGACAAAAAGAATTTAAATTAATTACGCTGACAAGAATGATAATAATAAAAAAAAAATTATCATTAAACTTAATGACAGAGAAAATAACTAAAGGACCACAGAAATATTAATTGGATAAAAATGCTTAAAATTAGAAGTAAAAACTCGACAGTGGGCATGTACTTCATAAAACTGCGAAAGCTGCATCGATTTCGTAAAACAATATAGCTTATATATATATATATGTATCAGGGCGCGACATTTCCGCTCGCCAGCTTGCCATTGGCGAGTGGAAATTTTACTGTGGCGAGTAAAATTTTGGTCTAAATGTAGATAGAATCCTTACAGTATATGGTTTTATCAATATATATATATATATCGATTTAAAAACGTAAAATCATACCTATCTTCGGTAAGGTGACCAGGCATCCTCTTTTTAAGAGGACAGTCTTCTTCTTCTACGCTCTACCCTCTTAAACGAAAAAAAACATTGCAGAACTAAAAAGTCCTCTTTTTCAAATGAAAAGGGTTAATTCCTTAATTTCAAAAGTTTCACAACAATGGGAAGCTCACTCGGCTGTTGGCTGTATCTAAATCATAAAAATAGGCCCACCAGTGACTGAGAGGTTCTGTCCTCGAAGCGGGTATACGTGAGCAGCTGGGTTCGATACCCGGTCCTTAGCCGTTTGGAGTTTTCCATGTTTTTCTGTGAAACTAGCGTAAATATGGGCTAAGATCTCTTAGAAAGACACCACGGAGGACTCTCCTACTCAGGCCTAGAGCCCAGTGCAGACAACTGGCCTTATTGATAACACTACCACCACCTCACAAAAATATGCAAAAATTAGTTGAATTCAATTTATGTCCTCCTGGCAAAATCGCTCCCAGAAAGCGACTGTTTTCTTCAATGAACAAAATGTAGACATGTGAAAAAATTACCTGTATATACTTATTTTAAAAACTTATTAACTAATAACACTAATTTAGGTTATACTTGTGATACCTTTTATAAAATGTTGATAAAGAATGACTGTTCGTTAAAACAAATCGTTTCATCTGCCGAATATTAATTTTATTTTTTCATTTGCCAATTTTATTTTTTCTTTTATGATTATGATATTAATAAAAAAAAAAAAAAAAAAAAAAAAAAAAAAAAAGTTTTTGTCTATAGCTAAACTTAATAATAATTTAAAAAAAAATCTGTATTATCCAGTGATACCTATAAAAATTAAGGATTTTTCCTCTGGTATCCGTATATTATTAACTTAAATCAAAGTGTACTAATCGAAATTCATCATTTGAGATAAAAATGTTTCCACCACTTGTGTAAAGTAGCTTTTGAATCGGTTTTTATAATCATTTTCATTCAATTTTATGCTCTGTAAAATGAACTCTTTTCAAAACTGAATGTCTATTTTCTTATAAAATAAAAGACATAGCATAATTTCTCCTCTTTTTCAATAAAAAAATCTGGTCACCTTATACGTAAAAAATTGAGTAAGTTAATCATATTTTGTGGCGAATAAATTTTTCTTTCAGCGAGTGTAACCTAATTTGAAATTTCGTTGCCTGTATATATGTATATATTGTTATTGTTGCTTTAATATTAAAAAAAAAAATCTATATCCATCAGTATATTTTTTCCAAAGGCAAATAAAAATTTCTACTTTAACTAATGTTCTACTTTAACTAAAATTTCTGCTTTAAGCGATATGAAAAGGATTTAATTACCATTTCTGGTAGGATTAATTTTTGACTCTGTTAATATTAGATAGTCTTTCCATGAAAATATGAATTGTATACGAATGATAAATGTTATAGTCTGAATTATATTGTACAACATAAAAAAATGTCCTTTAGATGAAAATATGTTTATTTATTTATTTATTTATTTATTTTGTATACTTTTGGTTGAAAATAACGAATCTGTAATTATCTTTTGTTTACCATGAACCCTTTACCCGCCAAATCCGCACTTTACATTATCTAAACAATGAAGATCTTGTTGGTGGCATGATTCAATTATTTAGTGTTAAAGGTTTCAATATATCATTAAAATTGCGCTTTCTGGATTAAAATCTTTACTTCTTTCTTCTAAGCCTTGACGTAATTACTGAGGAGCATGGGAAAAGGTTTCACTAGGGAATGTCTCTGTTTAAAAAGCGTTTCAGTGGACGATTGCTTGGAAATATGTTAGCTGAATATTTCTAATACGTTACCAGAGACATACCTACAGATGATTACAAGAAGAAACGTCCAAAAAAAAATCATTTTAGCGTTTGTGTTTTCTATATTGAAGCCTCTGTTGCATTTCTCCATAACCAATTTATATACATATTAGAAGTGTGACTCCTACAAAAACGGTACGTGCTGATCTCTCTCTCTCTCTCTTTATATATATATATATATATATATATATATATATATATATATATATATATATATATATATATATATATGTGTGTGTGTGTATGTGTGTATATGTGTGTCAAGTACATTTTGTTTTTGCATTTTCACATATTTTCAGATAAGGGACAGTTCAAATTTGTTGTGCAGTGTTTTTGAGATGTGTTTAAAATAATTTTAAAATCAGAATAAATTTTATGCACATTTTCTTGCAGTAGATTTATGGAATGTTTTACCTGTATTTGTCGTCGTTGTTGTTGTTTCTAAGCAGCGTTGCGAGATTGGGGACTTTTTTTTTTTTTCAACTATCACCAATAATTTTGAGAAGTGATATTTGACACACATATAGAACGATTAATCTTCAAAGGGATTAGGCAACCGTTACAATTAAAATTTAATGGTGGATATTGAATAAAAGAAGTTCCTAATCTGGCAACACTGTTCCTAGGCCCATATGGCCCATACGCTAGACCCTCTACATGAAGCAGAAAACATCCAGCAATTCTAAAAACAGTAAAGGGCTCTATAAAACCTCCGTCTTTTAAAATTCCAAGCACTTAAGAATATGAAAGGGCGAGTCCTGATCAGATTTGCACCAGGATCAAAGAAAAAACCTACGGCCCTGCTGGAGTCATCGTTATTTGTCGTTAAATGTATTAATTTAAGAGTAAAATCGTTTTGTTCACTCTCTATTTATATACATATTCCTATTCGTCAATAATATTTCTTTATTTCCGGCAATTTTTAAAATAGCTTTGCGAATAAGATACATAAATAATGATCTAATATCGCGAAAGCAATGTCGCTGTTGTTTTAATTAAGTAGTTAAATTATTACTGCTTTGTTAATTAAAATCTTACTATAAATATGGCTATTAGTTACATAACTTCATTCGATTTGCCTATAAAACGAGATGAAAAGCAAAGAAAATTATAAATTTAAAAAAAAAAAGAAGAGAAAAGAAAACACTATTTTTGTTTTACATTTTTAAGCAAAGACCTTGAATATAAAGGGAAAGAAATAATTAAAAATGTATAATACATTTTACAGATATTAATTTTTTTTATAAATAAAATTTAGAAATAGCCGAACAATAGATTTGTCTGCAGACGTATTTAATATGGAAAAAATAAATCAAAAATCATTTGTTTTTAAAGCAGCGCAGTTTATAGATGATCAGCAAAATACTTTCTTATGTTAAAAGTGATAGTTATTATTATTTTTTTTTAATTACTAATATAGTAATTTTCAATCCAGGTTTTTCCATAACTTTTATTTGGGTTTTCTTAAAATATAAGGTCCCCGGACCGTTCCTAGGCTTGCGTCCGAGACCGCAGCCAATTACTCATAGCGCAATACTAGTACGACGTTAAACACAACCAACCAAACTAAAATCCAGGGCGTTTTAATCTTTTGCTTACATAAAAATACACATATTAATCTGCAAACATTATCTTGCATCTGAAAAAAAAAAAAATTGTTTGCAATTAAATATATTATGAGTAATGTCGAAAAAATAAACCATAATTTCTTGACTGTAAGTCATCTTTAAACATGGATCTTTAAGCAGAAAACTATCTTATTTTTAATTTATTCTATTTCAATTTAATTTAAAATAATAATAAAGTAGTTATCTTAAAATGTGTAATATTTCTTAGTAGTTTGTGTTAGATTATAATGAAAGCATTTTGACAATAAGATCATGCTTCCATTATATGTGATTAGAATAACAGTAAAGAGCAGAGATCGAAGTCTTGGCCCTTTCAGGTATCAGACATTTCTGACATTTTTGTTACCATTATTTTCATACTGAAACACATAGCATATTTTTACAGTAATGAGTCGTAATTATTTAGGATAGAGATTATTGTATAAAAATAGTGGTAGCACAAAAAATGGAATTTTCTCACCATTAAAATTATCCTGAAAAAAAAAAAAAAAGAGTGGATACTTCGAGCTTTGATAAAGTTACTTTTTACGAGAAATCTTTGTTACAACAGAATAGTTTTTTTTTTTTTTTTTCAATTCTCTAGAAGGCATTCTACATCAGGCATTATGTTATAAATCAGAGCTATCCTAATGATACGTGCACAAAAAAGAAAGAAAGAAATAGTAAATAATTTAAATTAAAGAGAAATAATTCTCATTGTTTTAAACATAAATTTAAGTCTAAAGATGACGATAGTTCAGAAAGTAAATATGCAGTATAAAAAGTAAAGATAGATATTTTTTATCTGAAAGAAAATTTGCCTTAAATAAATTTTAAACGCATCACTTAAGATACCATATTCTATACTGGAGGGTTATTTAGTAAAATTTGTAAATCTTACACTCTATTTATCATAATACTGTAGATATATGAGAAAATTAATGCTTCCATTATAAATGAGATAAAATTTCGAGTGAGAGTTGAATTGTATTGATTTATGACTTCTAAGTTATCAATCCACTTCATTTTACTGAAATTAGAATAATGAAGACCATTAAATTACTGAATATATTTAAATAATAAGTATTTCATGACAGACTCATTGAAATAAAATATTGCCGTATTAATCTTGGATTATGTGAATATTAATTTTAAATTTATTACATTATCTAATACAAAGTATATCTAAAAACTGTATTGCATCCTATCACAAAAATGAAAAATAACTCCGTTTAAAATTTACTTAAAAATATTAAAAGATAATTTAAGTATTATATGAAATATTTCTTTTCAGTAAATGTTTTTACTTAATGTAACATTTAATTAGTAAAACTTGTTGCATTTTTAAAAAATAATATTTTTTTTTTTTTTTTAATATGAAGAAGTATTTCCCTGTCACATTAATAAACTATCCGAAGGAAAATGTATGCATAAAAAAAATTGCCCCAAATACATAGCATATATTGGCATTCAAATATATTTATACTTATGAAAGCCCATGTTTCTGAAAATTAATGTTTGAAACTCACGTCAGTGCTACATGAAAAGGAAAAAGTAAACTTTATACTTGATTAGGAAGAATGAATATAATAGAAGGACGATTTAGCAGAAAAAAATGACGTCCCAGTGCACTATTTAAAAAAATATATAGTGCAATGTATTGAGAAAAATGTATTGAGAAAATGTATTGAGAAAAAATATATTAAAACAATTCAACTTAGGCTTTATTTCACAAATAATTCTACGTGAGGGGGGGGCTACTGCCCCCTCAACCCGCCGTTCCATTAACGTATCTACATTTATAGATAATTCCAATCTGTTATTAACTTCAAAAGTTCATTTAAAATTATTCAGATAACTTTCACACGCATCATTCCTTGAAACTTACCAATCTTGTACAAACTTTTCTAGTAACAAACGTATTCACTTCAAAATACATCATTTGGATCATCTGAAATTATTTATTTTTAATTTATGCGAACACAGACACAGGCAACTATCGAACTATAAAACTTGACTTCGGTATTCAGGAAGCCTCAAAACGTGCAAATATATAAGAAAATAATATATGAATATTTAGTTTAAAAAAATACATTATTTACCATATGGCTTTGAGAAACTGATTTCAATTCCTGAGCAGCTTTCCTGGATATGGTAAAATATTATATGAAATATATTATAGTAAAGCATTTCCACTAACAAATAAAAAAGAACGTTATAGCTTAAATATTGGCAGCCCTGTATATATTTTGAAAGTTATGTACACATCACGTGGTGTACATAAATATAATCCTATTTTAATAACACACGGCACAACCTGAAATACACTCCCATCAATTTTCAAGTATTGTCGCATTGGAACTTAATTCTTTTGTGTAGCCCTATAAACGAACAGTTAATAATTTCTATACTAATTCTACTTGAAACATGTTTTTACGCTTACAAAAACTACACATTCGTTTCATTTAGTTTAGTGCAGTCTATAGATGCTAAACACTACTTACCTGCAATTTCCCCCGTAGACGCACTGTATATGTATTCTCTTGGGTGCCCCTGTACACGAACCATTGGCTCCATCTCAACAAAAAGCTTAGTGTAACATCCCTATGTGATACACATTTAGAATACCAAGTTTGAACTTTCTGCTATAATTTGTTTTTGAGATATGCTGATAACGGACACACACACACACAGACCAACCGTTGAAAACTTTATTTTTACATTCAGGGCACCTCAAAACGTGTAAATATAATAAAAACTCTATTTCGAAAATTTGCCCCAAAAACAACACCTTCTCTGCCTTATGGGTAGGATAAAGTAAAAAAGTTAATATCATGGAAAGAATTTAAATGATAATAAATTTAAACAACAAAAAATTATTATACATTTCTGTTATTGGGATTGCATTCAGATGGAGTAAAAATAAATAAATTAATTAAAAAAAATAAATAAATAAATAGGAGTATTGAGGTATTATCCTTCAAAAAATAAACTAGCGATGGTTTTTAGGTATTTGCACTGAAATTATGTTTTTAAATAACATTACACCACTCAAATTCCGTTAATTTGATTTAAAAAAATAATAATAATAATAAATTTTAAATAAACATTATTTTATGTTTGGTTGTTTATCACGACATTTATCCACTGTTTTTAATTTGGCAAACTTGTAAATATCTACCACTAGTCTGGTGAAGGCAATCTAGTTTATAATAATTATCAAAGGTAGATGCGGATGTACGCAAAACTGTATATCGGAAAATACATTTTGAGAGAGAGAGAGAGGAAAAAAAAAAATATTTAAAACATATTGTTGCACTTTCTTTAAAAATGTTCTCTTCAAGACCCATGAGCATTCAATTTAGTGCTCTTCAACTACATTTAAAAATTTATTAATCAATTATTATTTTAAAATGTTAATTTATTTCATTGGTTGAATTTTGGTAATTAAAAAATTCAGTTTCCCTTTAATGTATGGCTAAAACTTTTATTTCCGTGATCATATTTTTCAACAACTGATTTTACTTTACTGACAAAGTTTAAAGTCATAGATCCTAAATAATTCGTTTCTTTCAAAAGTTCCATAAGTTAAATCTGCCTATAGCTTTTAATTTGCAGTACAACTAGGTTTCACGGTACGAGATTAGAAAAATACTTTCAACTCTATTGTTACCTTAACTGTTATTGATTTTGAGGAATCTAAGCGTAATGCCTTGGGAGTAGAAGTTACTTATAACTTTACAAAGAATACAATAGGGGAGAATTTTCTGCATCGAGAAGATAACACGTGAGACGTTATAACCCTCTCCATATCCCCCTTTTGTAAAAGAAAGAGGAATAAACCGATTACAAAGTGAGCTTATCCTTATTAAACAGAATCTTAGTAATCGTGTAACAAAAACTTTCTGAAATAAATTTTTAATCACTTTACAAGAAATGAAAATAAGTTGATTTTTGGACAATAAGAATAAGGGCTTAGATGTCCCTTATATTCGTTTGATTTTCTTTTGAAATATTTTTTACATTTATCTATAAAAACATATTTCACTTTTCAAAGAAAAAATTCTATATACTAAGTTGATGTGTTCAAGAAAAAAAAAAAAAAATGTTTTACAAAAAAATTAAATGTCATATTTTTTTTAAAAATGGTTGTTAGATAAAATATATGTCTTAATTTGTTAAATAAAATAATTAACTTTAAGCTAAAAGTAATATTTTTTCTGATAAATTCATGCTAGAAAAAGATTATACTTCACCTCTGCAGTAAAAATCATTTTCAGGTACTTTATATATATATACAAACTTTAAAATAGAGATTTTAGGAAACATACTGTATAGTTACTTTTTAATATTTAAACTTATATAAGAACAGTATATAGTATTTATGAAAAACATAAACATAGTTCTTGAACAAAAATGGTTTCAAGCAAGTATATAAATTTTGTTAAAAATATCTTAACTATATATTACGGTTATTTTATATCATTACTTTTATCTGTTAAAACAAGAAGAAATTATTGAATTTGTAGAAGTTTTCGACTGTCAGTTTGCGATGGATTTTTAATTTAGATCATATTTACAAAATTTTCTGGCCCGATATTTCTCTAAGGAATGCACGAAACATTATATTTGGTTGAACAACAATATAAACAGGTGGTGATCAGATTCTACCACACATCTCTCGGCAGGTGTCTATATTTCAATTCTCATCATTTACGGTAAGAATGACGCAGCGAAGAATAAATAAATAAATATAAATATATATATACACCACCTCCATTTAGAACGAGTTCGTAGTCTTTTTCTGAATTCTTAAACTAGAAATATTGATTTACGATCTATGGGTATAAGGTAAACAAATAACCTGGATAAACGAAATGATCGAGAATTTCTTGTATAAACTTTTCTAGGTGGTGGAACAGTATCATGAATATCATGGATATTATAAACCCTTTCTATCGCGAGACATTTTCGCTTTATTTTCTAGAATTAAGTCCTAAATCAAGGTTAAAGTTATGAAAACTCGCCTCTTGAGTTCGTATTATTTGCAGAGATTTTTAAGTACGTTTGAACCCAATAATGTAGAAAAAATATCTAGAATTCTAATAGGGGATTTTAGAACTCATAAGCAAAGGGAACTAGAATTTACAAGAATGACATGAAACTACTTTTACTACAACAGCCATAATTCAGTTTCTAGATGTCAGTAACAGATTTTTTTTTTTTTTTTTTTTTTTTTTATAGTTTAAAAATTTATTAAACCTTATACACCGAGAAAAAAATATACCGCCTTCATCTAAAACAAATAAATGATCATTTTCTAAATCACTTAAATAGAAATATAAATTTCCGAACTTTGTGTGTATAAGTTACGCCAATAAGCTGAATCAACAAAATGGTCGAGAATTTCTGGTCTAGAATTGGGTCATAAACCAAGATTATAGTTGCTAAAACTCGCCTTTTGGTTCAACTATTTTGGAAGAGATTTTTAAATAAGTTTGACCTCGATAATATAGGCACGCTAGAATTCTAATATGGGTTTCTAGAACTCGCTTTCAAAGTGTACTAGAATGTATAAGGATGACGTGGAACTATTCTGATTTCAGTTACAGAATTTTTTCGTAGTGTATGTGAGAAGAATACAAAAAAAAAAAAAAAAAAAAATATATTCTGACTCAAATTATTAAATTTCGACTAATAGTAGCGCGGTTATGTTGCAGCTTTCTCCCTCCATGGGACGGCTGTATCTGAGCCGCTAAAGTGTACAAATGTAACAATCTCTATAAAAAGAGTGTAAACTACGAAAGACTACGCTCAATAAAATTGAGTATATATTGGACTATAGGGGGCACTATTATAGACAAATTTTACTTTTTTACGGTATAGTTATGTCTACTTGTATAAACACACTAAATTTTATAAATAAGAAAGCTATTATAAAATTATATTATGTGCACATCTGACAACAAAGGGTTAAGACCCCCCCCCCCCCATCATTTTTTTCTGATTTTCGGAAAGAAACTTTCGGCTTCTGTTGCATGTAAATGCACCAAACTTTATACACGATTTTTTTTCCCTTAAAAGGTAAGCTGTTTGAGTTGGGTACATATTGACCAACAGGACCGCTATTATGTAGTCCTATTTAGGTTTGAGATCGTTTATCGGCAATAAATAGATCAGAATTATTAAAAAGAAATTTTGTCAATGCCACATCATAGTTTATGGATATTCATGTTTATTTTTATAGGTGAAAGATTTTTATAAAAGTTCTATTAAGAAAAAAAAAAAAAAAGAAAAGAAAAGAAAAGAAAAACGAACGAATTTAATAATAAGGAATTAGTACCTTGTATATATGCAGTTCAATATGTACTCCGGTTTTGTTTTCTTATAAGCAAGGACGTATTGAACATTAAAGTGTAAATAATAAAAGAAAATGCCAAAATATTGACATTTACTAATAATCATGCTTTCTCTTTGAAATATGCGTTATAAGATTTTACATACATTTCCTTACAGTTAATCACAATGTAAGCGAAACTTGAAAAATTGTAAAATCAAATTTCAAAGAATCCACTTACGCCAGTTAAAACAAAGATTTAGTTTTTAACTCAAACATATTTAAACAGTTGGCTAAAAGGGAACAACTTTAGTATAGGACCCATTTGGAGAATATTAAGAATCAGAAATACATTAGCCAAAGTTATCCTTTCCATTTCAATTCTAACCCTGCATTAAAAATATACCTAAATTAAATAATACTGTAATATAGAAATATTTATTCATATAAAATATTTATTTTCAGTGTGCCTGATTAGATCATATTGTAGAAAAAAAATGCACTTTAAAAAAATGCACCTTCACTTCTGCAAGCACCATTTAAAACCTAGCTGCATATTAGAAATATACGTAGAAAGTACTACATTTTGACCTAAATTAACTAAAAATGCAAGGGTAAAAATGTTTTCTGATTTATTTATTTATTTATTTATTTTAAACAAGCAATTAAACCAAAACATTCATCGCCGGATTGTGGAAAAAATTTAAAAGTTGCCAACGAAATCATATACTAAAGCTGTAATGCAAAATGGCCTAGCCAATACGGATTTCTTTCTACTAATATATGTATATATATGTATATTGATTTATAGCATAATATTTCATTTACAATAAATAAATAAGTAAATAAATAAAATAAAATAAATAAATGTGGTATTAAATATTGTGTATTTCAATTTGATATTATATATGGGGATTTCTTTTTAATAATATTTTTCTACTTTTGTCTTGTGTTATGCACTATTACTATTCCTATTCAGTGAAAGGCAAAGCAGCTAGTAGAGATCCGAATGAGTTAATGAGCAATGTGAGTGGTGAACACACACACAAAAAAAAAAAAGGTCTCAAATATATTTAAAACGATTAAATCAAGTAAAAAGCCGATATAGAAATTTTTGAGCGTACTAAATGCAGCACTTCCATTACTCGTAATGAGAGCAAAATGTAAATAAAATATTCTTTATGCAAAAAATGTATTCACGCATGACGGTAGCAACGCACCAAATCTACGCAAAGGGAAATATACATTATTATTATCATTTAATACTAATGTAGCTTAAATTTAAGAAATGTTAAAAAATTATACATTTATAAATAATGTGATATAGATATTTTGCTCAGTTTTAACGATAATTAATTTTTCCATTATTAACATTTTTATTGTTTTAATTAAAGTAAAACATTAAATGAGAACACTTTTTAATAAAAATAATACGCAATACTAAAAATATATTGCTTTCAGTGAATTTTTAATCATGTTGACGTACATAGAAATTCGTATGATATAAACAAACATTTTATTCCTAATATTGATGTGTACTAAGATGCGATCTTCCAATTGGAATCTATAAATTTCCACTTAGTGATTTCAGAGAAATACTAAAGCCAATACATCTGTCAGATAATCCGTATTGCATTGATAAATTCAGAAAACTCTGTCGTATAACGAAAATTTCTAGGAAACATTGTTATCTGACAGAAAAATGAATACCAATACAAGATGCGGGTTATAATCATAAGGACAGTTCATGTTCTCTCGATGCTGTTTTAGAAAAAGTGATGAATTTGCGCATTATACCTTTTACAAATTAAAACTATCATTTTATAAATGATATCTTTTAAATATATAATGTTTAGAAAAAACAAATTAAAGTAGGAAAAGTATAAAGCATATTTCAAATGTTTTTTTAGCTGCTTTTATAAATACTGCTTTTTTTTTTTTTTTTTTAGAATATTTTTAAATTTGGTCCATAACACTTGTTTCAAAAAAGGCACAGTTTTCTCTGTGTACAATATGAGCTTAAAAAAATGTGTTTTGTAAAAATCACCTTACTTCCATTACTCGTTACTATACATATTGTAAACTTATTTAAAAACAGCGTGGTCAGAAGATATAAAAAAAGGTTAATAAATTCGATAATTAAAATGTTTCCTTTAATATTTAACTAATTCATTTAATGATTAATAAAAATAGATAAGTGGTAGACTCACTAAAATCTATACAATTCTTGTGACGGTGACCCATAACATGTGTATAAATTTTCAGCTCATTCGGTTGAGAAGTTTAGTTCTAATAGCACATTAAATAATTTAAGTTCATAAGACACAATGATAAAGAGTTTTTCTTTGTTTCCCTATCAAAATAAATAAATAAATGCTATAAGCGCTAAATTCACCAAAGTTTTCACAGTCGTGTGTCAAAAGTTTATAACGTGTATTTGAATTTTTAGCTCAGTCGAATCGCATGTCAAATAATTTGTGCCCATAGGCCATAATGAAAAAGAAATTTTCGTTATGATTCTGTTAAAAAAAAAAAAAAAATATATATATATATATATATATATATATATACATATATATACAACCTCTGACAATAAAGTTCGGTGAATAGTCCTGTAACATTAACGTAGATAAAAAATTAACGAAAGTTGCCTTACTGTCCTTCGAAATAGTCACCTCCCATAACTATGCACCACTGAGATTTGCTATACATGTCCTGGAAACTCTGCACGAAGTCTTCTTTTGGGATGGTGTTCAAAAGCCTCGTCACGTTTCGTTGGATGTCAGAAATATCGTCAAATCTCTTTCCTTTCAAAGCGAGCTTGAGTCGAGGGAATAGAAATATGTCTGGAGGATTAAGATCTGGCGAGTATGGTGAATGTTCAATTTGCACCACCCTCTAAACGTGCCTGCTTCTGATCGGCAGTCAAGTGATGTGGCACAAGACGACGATACGTTTTTCTCATCCCTAAATTCTGGGTAACGATTTGTCGCACGGATTCAAGGTTAATCTGCAGTTCATCAGCTATCATGAGCACAGTTTATTGACGATCTTTCGTGATTAATTTCCTCACTTTCTCCATATTTTGGTCACTTACGGAGGTCGTCGGTCTTTCGCTATGAGGTTGTCAGAAACACTTTCCCGACCTTCTCAAAAACAGTCGAACCACTCGTACACACACTTCATGGACAGTGCTTGATCTTCATAAACATGTACCAGCATCGCATAAGTTTCTTTCGGTGTCTTGCCAAGCTTAAAACAAAACTTTAAATTGATATTTTCGTTTTCCTGTTCTCAGTTAAGAACCAACGCAATAAACAAGCACTTTGTAAAACAAGTCTTACACGGAACACAAACGACGCTCAACTGAACAACGGTGGGGGTAGATGGTCAACACCTGCCGCTACGCAGGTGCAGCGTTTTGTTTTGCTAGTGCTGCCAGATCGGCCGTTCTGACTTCATTCACCGAACTTTATTGTCAGAGGTTGTGTATAAGCTAGATTCACCAAACGCTACACAGTTTATGAATCGGTGAACTATAACACGTATATTACAATATTCCTTTAGACGATAGCGCACTTCAAATGATTTCAGCACGTAGGCCGTATTGACAAATAATTTTTTGTTATGACCCCATAAAAAGAATATACATATATATATATATATATATATATGTACATAAAAGCTAGAATCACCAAAAGCTATACCGTTTATGCAACGGTGAACTATAGTACGTACAGAAAATTTTCAGTTCAATTAAATTAGGCCTTTAGACGCTATCGCACTTCAAATAACTTCAGCCCATAGGCCATACTGATAAACAATTTTTTGTTATGACCCCGTAAAAAGAATATATACACATATATATATATATATACATAAAAGCTAGAATCACCAAAAGCTACACCGTTTATGCAACGGTGAACTATAATACGTATAGAAAATTTTCTGTTCAATTAAATTAGGCCTTTAGACGCTATCGCACTTCAAATAACTTCAGCCCGTAGGCCATACTGATAAAAAAAAAAAAAAAATATTCCGTCCTTGTAAAAAAACTATAAGGGCTAAATTCACCACAACCTACACAGTTTATGCAACAATGACTATAACACGCATATAATTTTTCAGCTCAATGGAATAAGGTATTTACACGCTATAAAACATTAAAAAATTTGGGACCATAGAACATAATGATAAAGAAATTTTCTTTGTGTCTCTGTAAAAAAAAAAAAAAAAAAAAAAAAAAAACTATAGGCGCCAGATTCACAAAAATTTACACAATTCGTGCGACGAAGATTAATAACATGTCTATAAATTTCCACCTCAAATGAATGAGGACTTTAGACACTATCGCAATTCAAATAATTTCTTACCATTGGCCATAATGATAAAGATTTTTTGTGTTATGACCCTGTAAAATAATAAAAATAATAATAATAATAATAAATAAATAAATAAATAAAAAATAAAATATAAGATTCAACATAAGCTATGCACTTTATGCAACAGTGACCTAAACACATATATAAATTTTCAGCTCAATCGAATAAGGCATTTAGACGCTATCGTACTTCAAATGAATTCAGCCCATAGGCCATAATGATAAAAAGGGCTAGATTCACCAAAATCAGTAGCATTCGTTTTACGGTGACCTATAACATATGTACCAATTTTCATTTTATTCGAACAAAGCGCTTAAACGCTATCGTGTTCACTTGCACATATACACAGTCACACACACACATGCATACATCATGGAAAATCGCATAAAATTGTATATATCTCTGAAAAGAAAGTCGTATCAAAACCAAAATCATAGGTGTACTATTAGACATCTCGATAATCCCAAATATATAAATTTCCAGCATTTTACAATTATTTTTTTTCTTCTTTTGAACTATGCGAGTTACAAAATCCATTTCGCAAATCATGACTACAATTCTTTCATAAACTGCTAGACTACAATTCTTTAACAAATATAATTTAAACTATTAATTCTGTTTATTCGGGTATTAAATGAATTGCAGTCTATATTACTTATTACAAATTCCATGTTTTATTTATTTTTTTATTTATTTTTTTTTCATACATCAATTTTGAGGTACTCTTTCCTGTAAGTGATTTCTCTTATACTTTCTCTAATCACTCTCTTCATTACTCTAATAAGAAAACCATTATTATATCTTTTTTAAAAATTATACCTGTCTATATGTACTAGAAGTCTTTGCCCGCTTCGCTGGACATTAAACTTAAATGAATTATCAAAATCCCATATCTTTATTAATAACCTAAGTTTTCGCGGTGATCAGTAGAGGTTTTTCTCGCTCGCAACGTGGGAAGTCTGGGTCCCCACTACCTTCGGCAGCAACTTACCCACTTCTTATTTCCCCTTCCTCAGCGGATGAGTTCGAAAATTTGCAAAATCCCACTAATGTACATAATGCGTACACTTAATCAATATCCACACACCAAAATTCGCCCTTCTAAGATAATTTAAAGCAAATTCAAACGGAAAAAACATGTTTTTACACATGTTTATTGCCCTCCGACTCCGAGAAGGGGGGGGGGGATTTCGAATTTCGTGAAATGCAGTTACAATAAGTGCCGGATATATACAAACAATTTACGCACAAAATTTCGTGCCCACAGAAGTCTTTAATAGAAAATATTATAAATGAATAAATACAAAAAGCACAGCTTTAGTATGGGATCCCTTTGGTAACTTTAAATATTTTAGGCCATTTTTGCGATGAATTGAAATGACTATTTCAATTGTGCAGCTAAAGAACTTAGCGAGAAACGTCTCAGCTACTTCTGTGCCAAATTTCAAATTTTGTCAAAGGGATCCGATACTAAAGCTGTTCCATAACAATAAATAAATAAATAAATAAATAAATAAATAAAAATAAATTAAAATAATAAAACAAAATCAAATAAAAACTCTTTTCTGATATTTACAAAATAAAAATAAAAAATCTTAATAAAATCCAAATTACAATCCTTTACAATTAAGGGGAGAACATAAAAGAACCTCATAAGGTACATGATAGCGACAAAAAATTTTATTTTACTGCAGGAAAGAAAAGTACTGCTTAATTAAATAAAAATATTTATTTAATGCCAAATATCTAATACAAATTCCTGATTAAAAAAAAAAAAAAAAAAAATCACCAACTTCTGTAGGTCAACTATTTATTTTTTTTCTCTACTTTTTATTATTATTAACGTGAAATTAAAAATATTTCATTTTATTTCTGGAAAATTAAAAGATATGCAAATGTGTATATATAAATATAAAATCTTCTACCTAATCTGTTTTGCAAACTTAAAAAGGGGAAAATACATAAGAAATATCACACCTATATTTATAAATTTAGTACCAATTGAAAGGGGCGATTTTTCTGAATCCAGGGGTGCAAACAGTTTTTCGATGCGACAGTTAGATTTTTAAAAAATAACTAAAGTATGAAATTTAGGTGGCCACGGAAAAAGGGAAAAATAAATTAGATATATCAGACCTATCGTTACAAATTTAGTACCAAATAAAAGGGGGGATTTTTCGGAATCCTGGGGTGTAAACAATTTTTCGATGCGGCAATTAGATTTTTTTAAATTATCTAAAGTATTAAATTTAGATGGCAACGCTTTATTTCAATCTTTTCATAATTTGTAGTGAGAATCACGTGAATTAAAAAGTCTAACTTAAAATTTATTTTTATTATATTTTATTTTTCCATTCAAAGCGTTTTACTGGCAAAATCTTTATGGCGCATGCGCAGGCGTTTTTTACCCACAATTCAAAAACTAATCAAAATTTTTAAAATTTCTAAAGATATAATTTTAAGTGGGGTGAAGACTTAAATTCCTGAAAAGTGCCGTTTAATTGCATTCAGCGTTTCTCAAGTGATGCCCGAATAAAAATAGCGACATACAGATACCATGACACACACACACACACACACACGCACACACAAGTAAAATTTTTTGAAGTCATTTTCGGCTTTCATTGTGTGCGAAACGTGAAGATATCACAAAATATTTTGATTTCGACAAATTTACAGACAAAAGTCTGATTTTATTAATATAGATATATACAGAGAGAGTGTATATAGAGAGAGTGTAAGTGTAGTAAACGTACCTATAAAAATAAAATATTTTTTTTTTTTTTTTTGAGTGTTATTTCCTATAATCTTAAATATAGTTTACTTATTTTGTATTGTTTCTTATAATTTATTTAATGACATTTTTTAAAATCATGATAAATGAATTATGAAAATAATATATATATATATATATATATATATATATATATATATATATATATATATATATATAGATAGATATATATATAGATATATATACATATGAAATATATTAACCTCACTTAAGACTGAAAGAAAACGGCGGAAAATGAAGAAAAAAAAATTAAAATAGCCGAAGATGAAAATGAAAAAAACTCACGAATACATGTGTGAAAAAAAAAAAACCTAGCATCAGAATCAAAATAAGGTAAAAGTAGATGAGAAAATTAAATCGAAGCTCGGGAAGTACGGGTATATGTGACCCTGAGGCGATCGTTGAGGATTAGCTAAATGTTTAATTTATTTTTTTTTAAACATTTTAACATAAATTGTAGCTTTTTAATTTAAATAGAACATTCAAATAACATAAAAATTAATTATAGTTCTGTAGGTTTTGCTTAAATAATTACTGTGTGTAACCTCTCCTTTCTCACATTAAGTACATATAAGGAAAACTACAGTAAAAATAGCTAAATTAATGAAATAACAAACTTCATTAAGTCTGATTATAAATGATGCCTATAAAGACACGAATTAATTGAACTAATTATAAAAATTAGGTACAAATGTAACAAATACGCATATATGTAATCAAGTATATTTAAATAATAATTATAACACGTAATATATATATATATATATATATATATGTATATATTTTTGAGGGGGGGGGGGTTAAAGGCTAATTTAATCATTTTAATTTTAAATAATCTGTAATATATATATATATATTTGCATGTGTGTGTGTGTGTAGATTTTTTATTATTTCCGAAATAAGTTTTATTAAAACAATCTTGTAGATGTCTTTTTCTTTAAAGAGAACAGATTATCCTTATAAGTTTCAAGAAGCAATAAATTTTTGGCTCATCCTGACATTTGAGCCCACAATTCTCAAACTTGGAAAGAAAAGACGCATTAAATGAGAAGAAAAAAAAAATGCTGACTTGGCAAAAAACATATTTCACAACTTGTTTTATAGTTCTATTTTTATTCTTTTGCGGAAGATGTGGATATTCACTGAAAAATATTCTGCTGAGCTTCTCTTTTTTCTATACATCATAAAATTGTTTAATAAACAAGAATAGTTGGTTTTTATAGCAGACATTTTTAATGACATGCAAAATCTCAGCAAAAAAAATTAATTTTCTTCTTCTTGTTAAGTTTTTTTTTTCTGTTTTTGTTTTTTAAGAATGTTAACGCCAAAACATAAAAAGCAACAAATCGAAAAAAAGAAAAAAAAAATGTCTGCATGTGCTTTAAAAAAAAATAAATCTAAATAATATAGCTACACAATAAAGAAGCAATTCCCCACTGTGAGCTTGTTATGGAATACAATTGCAAAAAACTGATGCATTTTTAAAAGACGCAGGTTTCGACTCATCGAACTTATTCTGCTTAAATTAGTGGAATATTAATATAAGAATTATCTAAAGGATATGCATGCAATAACATACATGCCATCTCAGGAGAATTCTGACGATCAATAAATTTGATTAATCATCACCAAACATAAATATATATATGTATATATATATATATATATATATATATATAAAGAGAAATCTCATAGCAAGATAAAACATAAAAATACATATTTTATTTTACTCATATTCAATTTTTTTTTCTATTTCCAATGAAAATCTTTATACAAAGCGAATTCTGTCTGACTGTAATATGTTGATAGTTTAAAAATAACTCAACTTATTTTTAAATATAAAAATACTTTAATTTTTTTTTACAATCAAAAGAATCAGGTGCGGCATTCACAAGACTTCTTCTTACGCTGAAGTTTTATATTATAAATACAGATTGGAGATTAAGGGATAACATAATGAGTATTGCTAGAAAAACCTACGTTAAAAACAATTCAAATTACACTTCCAAACAGTTTTATTTCACAAATAATTGTATGCGAGAAGTGAGGGGGGGGGGTCTACCGCCCCCTCAACCTCCCTTTCGATTATTGTACCTATATTTATAAAAAATTCAAATCTATTATTAAATTCAAAAGTTCATTTAAAATTATTTTGACTACTTGAATGTGTTGGCATGTGGAGGCATAAATGTGTTGTCCCTGCTAGCGATGACCGCCCATTGGGTGCTCCTTCACAAATGGTCTTCAATTTCGACCCCCCGACCTATTGCGACCCCCCGGCCTATGCTAAGTCGAAAAAAAAAAAAAGTGCTGCGCCATTTAAAAAAAAAAAAAAAAAAAAAATCTTTAAATTTTAGTTTTAGACATAATGTATTTGGATGTCTCTGTACGCGAACCATTCGCTTAATCTCGACGAAAACTTTTGTGTAGCATCGCTATACGATATAGATTTATAATACAGAGTTTGGACAATCTGCTACTCTTTGTTATTGAGATATAATGATAATAATCACACACATAGACACACAGACCGACCACTAAAAACATGTTTTTCGGATTCACGGGACCTTAAAGCGTGCAAATATATATATATATATATTAATTACTTATTAATAAAAGTGTATTTGTATAAAAAGGTACCAAAGGCAGCACTAAAAATTATACAAAAATATGTAATTTTGAAAATGTGTAGAGACTTGAAGACAAGTGGGCGTGGTCACCAATAAAAACAAAGAAATAACGAATTAAAGTAACGAAGAACAATTGTAAAAACAACACTACATGTGAAAAACACCCTGCCACTACCTCTTTAGTGGGTGGGAGCAGCAGAACAGACAATAAAGTAAATTGAAAAAGGCCTAATACGTTTCGGAAACATGGCGAAACTAGCATATTTTCAACAATATTGTATGAATTTCTAAAATAAGATTAAATTACTGGTAAATTATATATAACAATATTAATGCTTCATAAAAACAACATAACTAAATTAAATTAATAGTCCATAACCAAATTAATTTAATAATCCAAAAAATAATGCAAAAAATAATACAAAAAATAATAGTCACATATTTTTTGGACTATTAAATTGATTTGGTTATCGACTGTTAATTTAATTTAGTTATGTTGCTTTTATGAAGCATTGATATTGTTACATATAATTTACCAGTAATTTAATCTTGTTTTAGAATTTCATAGAATTTTGTTGGGAGTATGTTAGTTTCGTCATGTTTTCGAAACCTGTTAGGCCTTTTTCAATTTACTTTATTGCCTGATCTGCTGCTCCCACCCACTGAAGAGGAAGTGGCAGGGTGTTTTTCAAATGTAGTGTTGTTTTTACAATTGTTCTTCGTTACTTTAATTCGCTATTTATTTTCTTTTATTAACGTTTTTTCTTCTTGTTGACCACGCCCACTTGTCTTCAAGTCTCTACATATTTTCAAAATTATATATATATATATACATATAACTCAATTTCAATACTTTGCCCCAAAACAATACATCCTCTAACATATATATGGGTAAGAGAAAGTAAAAAAGGTTTGTTATAGATATACTAATGGGTAAAAAGTTTATAATAGTCAAAAGATTTTATCATTATACTAAAATATTTATAATGATAAATTTACCTATCACATATACTTATTATAACACATTAGAAGAACTGAAAATTTTTATAATTTTTTCCGGTTTCATAGTACTGTTCCCTTTGCCAAAAACTAAAAGTGAAAAACGATACTTTTGCCGAAACATTTAAATCATTAAAAATTGAGAAAGGGTTCACTAATTCTGGCTATCCTGAAACAATATATGCTGCGAAATTTTATCGTTAATCTCACCAAGTTTCCAAGTTTGAAGGCAACGCTGATTTTGGTCTTGGCATCGATTTTGGCAAATTTGCGTCGAATATGGGGACTTGGCAACTGAATTTGGCGAAAATGTTTTGTATAGGTTTGCCAAACTTTGGAAGCTCTAACTTCAATAAGAACAGAATTCTGAAATTTTCCGGAAAGATTCATTTGCTTATAGCGCTGAACTCAATTGTTCGAAAATTGTTTAAATGACAAACAAGACTAAAACAAAATTAAATGCATTCGTCGACTAGAACCTACTTATGCATTCAGAAATACTTTCTACACGCGGAAATGTCAGCAACTTTCATAATAATATCACTTGGTGCTCTATCTACGTGCTTAATATTCATAAAAGTTATTTTTCGAGTAGAACCTTTATATGACTTTAAGAATTACTTTCTGCACGCAAAAATGTCGACAACTTTCATAAAAATATCATTACAGGCCCAATTTATGGGCTGAATATTCATTAAATGAAATGCATTTGCATTCGTCGACTAGAACTTTTTATGTCTTTACAAATTACTTTCTACAAGCAAAAATGGCAACAACGTTCATAATATTATTATTACGGACTCTATCATTAGCATATTTTGAAATATCTATAAGTCATATATAATGACTAGAAACTTTGTATATTTGGTCAATTTGAATATAATTTTCGTAAATATCTCCAAAACGAAAGTCACAGATATACCAAAAAGGAAGGTAAACAACTAGATGCTATAACAAACCTATATACTAATTTTTAACGTTCTACGTCGAAAC
The DNA here is from genome assembly GCA_963930645.1 of Salticus scenicus. Taxonomy (NCBI): domain Eukaryota; kingdom Metazoa; phylum Arthropoda; class Arachnida; order Araneae; family Salticidae; genus Salticus; species Salticus scenicus. The sequence continues at coordinate 282,594,577 of OZ005649.1, read as the reverse complement.
TGTTATGCGAGATAGATACACAGATACACACGTAAAAACGTCACGAAAAATCTTCTGAAATATCTCTAAAACATGAGCTCTTATTAAGACCAAAAGTGTAGGTGTACAACTAGACATTATGACAGTCACACATATAAATTTGCAACTTTCTACGATGATTCGTTTTTGAGCTATGCGAGATATAAAATTCATTTCGCAAATCTTAATTACAATACTTCCACTTTATACAGTCAGCAGCAAAATTACTGAAGCACTAGCAATAATTGATACTTAAAAAATGGGCTTCTAATACTGTTTTGTTAGGTAAATATTTGTCGAGTCATTATATTAGTCTTATACCGTTTATAAAAAAGTAAGTTGACGATAAAAATTAGCGATCAATCTAAAATTTAAAAAATTAAATTAAATTAAATTAAATTAAAAGAAAGCAAAGTGTAGATGTGTGCTTTAATAACTTTGCTTCCGAGTGTATAAGGAAGTAAAAAAATGCTGCTATTTAAAAATTCCGAAAATTTTTCATTGTAACTGCGACCATGAAAGATCTATTGTCTAAAATCATCACAGTTTCAAATGTATACCTTCAAATAGCAAATATCTGAAATTTCGTTTCAATTGGTTGACTGGATATGTTACTAGGGGTTAGTATATTGGGATATTTTTTTTTATAATCAACCTGTACATTCGAAAATTAAGATTAATCGAAGTTTTTTCCAGTAAACACTTTCATCATCGGGTGATGATTTCAGCTTCGTGTCATCGTTTAACCCATAAATTCTTTGTGTATAACTTACTTTTGTAAAAGATTTTATAATATATAAAGTCTTTAATAATATATTTATAATTTTTAATAAATCAATTGCTTTATAAAAATTTTTATTTACTTTATAAAAATTACTTTATAAAAATTTATTTTTAGCTGTAAAACAAATCTCACACTGATACTTAATAATATTATTATTATTTATTTATTATTATTTTTTTTTTATAGTGTCTTGTTTTTTGAAGATTCATTCTGTTTTATGGAAATATATTTTATTTTATTTTATTTTTAGAAGATCAATTTAATTTAAAATTTAAATCCCTTCATGATTGGGAATATCTTTTAAAAGTATTAAAACTTCTCTAAAAATTATTATAAAAAGCAAAAATAGTATAATATTTAAAATTTCAAATTAAATATTTCAAATTTCAAATTAAATATTAAATATTAAAATAAATTGATTTATTTAAAAATATGTATACAAAATTTTAAAATTTTAAATCAGATATAAAATTTATATCTGCTATTATATATAACCAATAAAGATTTTATTTATTATTTTTTTTTTATTATTCAAGCAATTAGATGCCTTTATCTTAAAAGTAGCACATCTTAGTTTTTATAAAATGCAAAAACAGTACAAAATTCAAAATTTTAATTTAAATACTTCTACATTAATTAATTTACACGTTTAATTTAAAATAATACTTATAAAATTTTAAAATGTTAAATCAAATCTCAAAATTTTTCTGTTATATTTATCTGCAATAATGAATTGTTTTTAAAGACACAACCAGTTTCACGCCATTTACTTAAAACAATTTATATTAATATTTTCCTTCATGTCTCAATAAATAAAAAGTTAACGAAGCTGAATAATTTTTATTTTCTACTTATGTGATCCTCTCCATAAACATCTTTCACGCCCTACTTTAAAGCGTTTACGGGTCTTTGATTTTGATGTATAGCGTGTTGAATTATGTCGACGTGATAATAACAGAAAATCCAGAAATGACGAACAGTTTAAGTTAGAGCACGGAATTACAGCTACGATGATAATGTATAATCCCATCAATGTTGTAATCTATTTATTGATTATGAAAGTAATTGGAGCTAAATTACTTATTTATATTTTTAAATTTTTTAAATAATTTTATGACTTTTAAATACTCTATTTATTACTTAATTAATTACATATCGTTTTAGAAAGCTAGTAATTATAGATAAATAATTAATGACTTCTTTTGTTTATTCGAATATTCATAAATAAATTGATATGATTATTATTATTATTATTATTATTTTTTTTTTTTTTTACAAATTGTTCTAGGAAGCTAGTAATACATAAATAATTAATGACTTATTTTCTTGATTTGAATACTCGTGATTATACTATCTTAATAAATAAATTGATCTGATTATTTAGTAATAGAAAATTTAAGTAATTTTAAAATGGTAATAGGTAGTACTGTTGAGGTGATTTTTTATTGATTTGAAATTTATTTAATGTTATACATTTGTTCCGTATGCATTATTTTTAATGAATAAATATTGAATTTTTAGTGTACTGCGTTTTCTAACACAGTCATTGCCAAGTAGAAAATTGGAATTTTGTAGAAATAATAAAACAACAACAATAATAATAATAATAATAATAATAATAATAATAATAATCCTTTCTTTAGTGGTCAATATAAATACTGTGTGCCGTTTCATTATGGTCGCTATACTATCCCGCTAAAAAACATAATTTTGCTGAATTTTACGGTATTTTACTGAATAACAACACTTTAATCAAAATAAGAATTATTCATTTTTAAGTTTTATTAAAAAAAAAAAAAAAAAAAAAGAAAGAAACAAGCAAAAATAGTTTCAGAATAAATATTATAGTAAATTCGCAAAAATATGATACAGTGAACAGTTGAATACTTCTATATTTATACTATAAAGTTTTCTAAACTGTAAGTATTCCATATCGTATACTGTTCAAGTGTAAAATATCGATTAATAATATAGTAGATTGCATTGGTTTATTCTCTCTTTGCTTGTTTTGTTTCGGCTTCATGTCGATTTATCGTACAGCCAACGTTATTTCAATTGCATCCAACTATCTAGGAATAATATTATGGTAAGTTTGATGTCAATTTAACTTAAATAAAAAACAATAAGTAAAATTAATTGTTTCGATAATCAATAAGTGAAATTAATTGTTTCTATAATTAACAAAATGTCTTCGCAGTAAATTTAATTTAATGAAATTTTATTCTTATTGGTCTATGGGGGTATCAGGGGTCTAAAATCTTCTGTTCCTCGGCTTTTACTACGTTTTAAAAAAATTATTAATAAATTTATATAACATTATATAATTCCTTTTATACAACAATATAAGTGTACAGTTATGTATAACATTGCTTAGTATATCCCAGCGTAATATCTAACATGAAAAAAAAAAAAAAAAATCTGTCTTCATAATATGTAAAAACTATTTTTTTAAATACTTAAAGGAACAACGTATCGCAAATAATAATTAAAAAACTTAGATTAAACACCACAAAATGCAAGAAACTTGCAACAATTGTTTCGGGACGAAAGAAAACATAACACTTCGTCAGGTGAACAAAGTAGGCTCAAGTCCAGCAAACAAAGCGGCTATTAAAATAAAAAACATTGGGTATTAAAAAAAAAGAAAGTCTTTGTCAAGGTACTGTATAATTGCATTACATTATGAAAACATGAATGGAAATCAGGTCATATAATAAGATAGACTGCATGTTTGTCGAACTGATAAAGAAATAATTTTCTTAAATGGCTAAGCATTCTTAAATTTCAATTACTTATTTATAAATTTATATTCCTTAAACTGAGTTCTTTAACAGTTGTTAAAACGTTTATTAATAATGTTATTAATTTTTACCATCTGTAAAGATTATTTTTTATTATGAAAGATTTATATATATATATATATACTTCCAGGTAATAATAACATTAGAATGCCACTATTTTTACACAAATCTATTCGATTTCATTTCTTGTCTGTTAGAATCATACCTTTCAAGTAAATTTTGAGCAAATTCCGGTCACTCAATTGAGCTGAAATATCACATACACGCATAACTTATATAGCAATGCATTTTCAAATGATAAATACTTAAAGAGAGTCTCTGGGCTCTCTAGTACATTTCATAGTTTATTTTCGAATTTTAACTAACTTTCTATCACCTGATTGAGCTGTAATTTCACATACATGTATAATTTCTATAAAAATACATTTTCAATCAGTAACAGACTAGATCCTAAAGACCCTGGGCCCTCCTACTTCATTGCATTTTTTTTTTTCGAATTTCAAACCATTTCCTATCATCCAATTGAGCTGAAATTTCACATATATATATATATACAGTGTGTCCTAAAAGTTCCAGTACTCCAACTTAAAGAACTCAAAGTGTCCATGATTTTTTTTTAAATATTAAATTGTATCGGCTGCTTATTACTGCATCAATTCTTTAATTTTTATCATTTGTTTCTTTTCTCGATCAAGTTGTGTGAGAATAAAGTTTTATGTTATTTTGTTCTTCATAGTGAAATGAGTTTATCGCGCATTCAGAGAATTACGCTGTTTGAAGCTTATTTTGAATGTAACTCGTATGAAAGATGCAAAGATGTTTGGCGATATAAATATCCAGATGATGTAATACCGAGTAAAATTATGCTACATCAGCTCGTTCGACAATTTCGTAATACAGGTTCTGTGCAGGTGTGTACAGGTTTCTCTACAAGAACGCACTCCCAGCATGTTAAAACGCGTTTCTAAACACATGCGCAAACGAGCTCAGCTTTGCCTTCTAGAAAAGGGTGGACATTTTGAACATTTATTATAAAAGTAAGTTCTGTATTTTTTCCTCTGTTATTTTAAATGTGCCTTTTATCATTAGCATAAAAATAATCGTTTTAAGGTTTGTTGTTTTGTAAATAAAAAATACATCAGCGTCAGTACTGGAACTTTTAGGACACACTGTATAACGCCTATGACAATACATTTTCAAGCGGTAAAGTGCTTATAGAGAACATAAAGGCCCTGTGTCCCCTACATAATTTAAATTATTTTTTAATTTTTAACTAACTTCCTATCATTCGACTGAGCTGAAATTTCCCATACATGTATAACTTATAAGACAATATATTTTCAAGTGGTAACGGACTTAGGGGGAGTATGGGAGCCTGGGTCCCCATTTCATTTTAAAACATATTTTCACTTTTCAACCTACTGTCAATCATTAAACTGAGCTGTAGTTTTTGCATCATATTTTTATAGGTTTGATGGCAATACATGCAAAAGCACTAATAGACTTAGGGATGAGGAGTAGGAACAGTAAACCCCCAACTCCATGTCAAAATTTGGTTTCGAATTTTAACCCACTGAATTTCATGCAATTACACTGAAATTTTCCATGCATGCATAGTTTCAATTCTAATACATGCTTAATTGGGTAATCGCTTACAGTCAAGATCAGACAAAACCTATGTTATTCTAAAAAAAAATTTTAAAAACGTAGAATAATACATTATTTTATTGTTATTTTTAAATTACTTTTTCACATTCTGTAAATACAATAATCGCTAAATTAATTCTCGTTTACAAAAAAAAAAAAAATAAAATAAAATAAAATAAATAAATAAATAAATAAATAATAATAATAATAATAATAATTTTCAAAAAATTTAAACTTGAATTTTGAATTTTAAAATGTAAAAACATTATTAAGTAATTTTTTCGCATTTTTTAACTCTAAACGAAAATATTAAATTATAAAATTCCATTTTTAGAAAACGGGTACTAATTTAACGGGTGTGAATTTTCTGAAATTTAAAACGGAATTTAAAAATGCCAATTAGGGGATAAATTAGCCTATAAAATTTTCATCATACATTTACATGGAATTTAGTGACTCAAGACGAAGAAATTGTAAGAGAAGTGATCAGCCAGGTGGGTCTTGATTCCGACTCCAGTTCAAGATTTGTTTTTTATTCCACTCACATTTAAGCTTTTAGTACATATTCGACGAAAAACATGTTTTTAAATTTTTTAAATATATGTGGCATTATTGTATTTTACATTTTTTGCATTTAGAAATGAAATTTAGAAATTAATTGCATTTAAAAATTAAATTTTCATTTAGAAAAGAAAAGCGCATTCGAATCAGTTTAACAGTTATTGAATAGGTATATAATATGTAGCTTAAGAAGTATTGTATATCTGGTGTTCACAAAGTTCCTTTACATATTCAAAAGTTCTTAAAAAACTTTTGATGAGATATTAAAATGGAATTTGTTATAAATACATTATTTATTGTTTTGTGTATATAACATTTTGAAGAACTAGAACCCCAAAATATCAAATAAACTATAACTCAAAATAATGTCCAATGTCGAGTGTGTTTCAGGGATGAGGCAATGTATCATGTTTGAGGGAAAATTAATACAGATAATGCGAGAGACTGGGGTTCAGAAATTTCCCATGTAAGTAGGAATCTCAAGAGAGATAGTCCAAAGTTAAATGCGTGGTGTGGTCTGAAATGCAGCGAAGTCACTGGATCATTTTTCTTGGTAGATAAATCAATATCTGTACGTGTGTACCTAGACTTTTTAACTGAATTTTTGACACCACAATTGGATAATCTACAACCAAACGTCTTGTTCCAGCAAGATGCTGCACCACCATATTGTCGTCTTCGTGTTTCTGTTTTCCTGAATGAAATAATTCCAGGTAGGTCGATTGGACGAATTGAACCAGTTCTTTGGCCACCTCGTTCAACAGATTTCACGCCCCTGGATTTCTCTCTGCAGGGGTATGCTAAATATCGTGTACACCAAACATAGGTGTGGGATATTACTTACCTAAAGCAAAGGATCATAGATGCCATCGGCACCATTACTAACACTTTTTTTTTTTTTTTACAGTGAACATAGCTGGAAATTGATTATCGCCTTCATGTGACTCCCGTGACTAATTCTACGCATATAAAGCATCATTAATTGCTGTAAAAATAAAAAGAATAAAAATAAAAACTATTATAATTGCCTCTAAAAATAAAATAATTTTTAAGTTTGTATTTGTTCAGCATTGTATTTAATAAATGTCTGTATTAAATGCAATACAGACTTTGTGGACATCCTCCTAAAACTTTTACGTAATTAATAAATAATTTTAAATAAGATGTAACTAACTTCCCAGATTATAAAGTTGTAAACATGTTAAATACCGATGATTTCAAATTTAATCGATGAAAATGATTTCCATGTGTTTTATACTGTTACGACTTTCAAAGAAGTATGTGATTTTAAAATTCACTAGTTAATGGATAATATTTAAAATTCTATTGAAAGTTTTTTTTTTATTATTATTATTATTCAAATCATGTATACTAATTTAAATTTACAAACAATTACTACGTATTTCATTAGATGTTGAAAATAACTAATAAAAATAAAATGAAAAAGTGGGAGATTTTTGGGCAGTTCAATGATTACGGAGGACCGGTGGTGTTGTTTGGCTTGGTTTGTTGGGCGTGTTGCTGAAACTATATTTAATAAACAGGATAAGACGTTGAAGGAAAATTGCGTTTGCTGTGTGTATCATTGGTTTGTTTTATTATCATTATTATTTCATCCTAATGTCAAGCAGCTTGGTTACGGATGGTCCTATATGTTTTTAGATATGTTTGTAATATTTTATGATTATAATCTGTCATCATTATGTATTGCTGTGCACTGTAGATAATATTTTAAAATATAATATAAATGTTTGATTTTGTTGAAATAAAATTGATTTCTTAATATCAATAATTATTTTGAATCATAATAAGTTTTATTGTTTCAGGTCATAGAAGGTTCATTTATAAATATCAATAATTGTAATTTTTTCTTTTTCTTTTTACCTAATAATAAATAATTTATATCTTAACTTTTTCTTTCTTATAATATGGTCTTGCAAATGTTTGGGGGAAAGTTGGGCTCCCGTAAATCTTGTTTAAACCTCTCCCTCCGTCTTAAACCATGATGAACAATGTTTCTTCTTATTGTTATTTCAGTTTCATTTGTTTGGACATTGCCTTTGTTTCACATAGTTTTCAGTTCTAATTTATTTAATATAAGAACCTGAAAACTAATCAAATATTCCACAATGAGCACCAATCGCTAGGTATACTTTAATAAAACTAAGCTTGTGCAGCTATCGCGGTGCGGTTACGCTAGACGACTTTCTAGGTGCCCGCCTGTGAGTTTTAATAACCCATACCTAGCATTTGGTGCTCATCGTGGGTGTTAGATTACATACGTTTTCAGTTCTTATATTAAATATAGGTATTCCTTTTTATATCATATATATATAACGATAAATTACTTTTATCATAAATATGATTGAAATAGAGAAATAAAATAATCAATATATACACATACATATAAGCATGCATTCTTATTATTCTTATTATAATTATGAAAATATTCAGAAAAAAAAAAAAAAATGTCTTAATAAATACAATAAATAAACCAAATAACTTAAAATTGATCTATTAAATAAAGATTCTGGATTAGTTAATATAAATTAAAATAATCATATATAAAAATTAAAATTATTAAAAAATATTAGAGCTATTTTATTGTGTTTTTATTTGAAACAACTTTCATGAAAATAAGATGTGTTTACATTTAGATTATCCCAATGACGTGACTGATATAATGTATTGGCAGACTTAATAATATTATAAAAATAATATTATTGAAAAAAAAAGATACAAAATATTTTTTAAGATCTTGTTTTTATGTAATTTATTTTACGATTTATACAACGTACCTTTCATTGTTTGTTCTGTTTATTATATTATTTAATAATCACGTATATTAATATTGTTGTTGGGATTTAAATATATAATACTCCTAAAAGCATTTCATTTACATCGTTGCTATGTTTTCGTTAGAAAGCGAAATTTTTGTCTATAATATTAACTGTTAACTTAAGTTTGATAAATTTTACTTTAGATTTCGTTAAAAGTGAAAAACAAAAAGTGTCAAATCACAGAAACGTAAAAAGTATTTCTTCTAACTTGAAAATAATTCAAGTCTAATCCCAAACGGCACAAAAGAAACAAACTATAATAAATAATTTCTTTTCTGAAATCAAAGCAAAGCTACTTACGCTTCAATACAGGTTTTAAACTTAAAACTTTTCTTTTGACCTAATTCACACTTTTGTCAATATATTTACAATTTTTATTTTATTTTGTTTTATTTTTTTAAACTCATGTTTTCTTTTTTTCTCTGGGGATTAGAAGATACAATTAATGACATATTTAATACGTAAAAGATTTTTAAATCCATTTAAACATCGAATTTATTTAATTGCCTTTATTCCTTATTAACTTGTTTTAAATAAAATTTGATACAAAAAAAAAAAAAATTGCAGTATTTTAATGAAAATTTCAAAATATTATTAAAAAATATTCTTTTTACTTTAATAATTATTTATTGTATTTTGTTTATGCATAGTAAACCATACATTCGTAAATAGTTTTAAAAAATTTAAAAAATTGAAGATAGTGATATATTTTAAAGAAGTTTTCAAAAACAAATGTTCTTACGGAAAATTAATTAAAAAAGAAATAAAGAAAAGAAAAAAAGAAAAAGAAAGAATAAAAGAGCTCTGAACTCAAATAAGCATAAGAATAAAATGAAAAATATCATGATGAAGCAACAATTTTTTACAGGAAATATGTAGAAGATTTTAATGTTATATATTTGTAAACATTTGCCGGCATAAAATATATCGCAGATATCGTAGACAGTTCATAGTTTTCTGGAATGAACATCCTTTATGTATATATATATATATATATATATATACATAATAATTCCATGTAAAACTTTAACTATAAACAACTAAAGAAAAAAATATTTAAATAAATAAATAAATAAACTCTTCTTTATGCTTGAAATGTACTATTCCCTTCATATTTTGAATAAACTTTGAGTAACCGCATTAGACAGCTCTCTACTATAATCTTGTTTACGCCTAATTCTTCTTAAATTTGTAAAATAAATTATACATTCTTAATATAATCAGTGGATGGCTTCACGATATGTAACAGAATCATTCATTAAATTAAATGTAATCCATTCTATCCTTTTAAATACCTTCCCGACTTCTTTTCTGCCCTTTGACATCCAGAAATATCCAATTACAATTAATTGACAATGACGCATCCCATAAGTAGAGGGAAGTGAAATATTTAATAAGCACTAAATGGATTGTACTTTGATAACTCTAAAGATTTGAGTTATTAAATATCTTATTATTAAACATTAAGGTTGATTTTTAACTGTTATAGCGATTACTGAAGCAATTTTCTTTACATTCACAAGAACGAATTATTATAATGTAAAAATATTTCTAAGTTTGTTATGATAACATATATTGTTATTACATGTTTTAATGCTAAATTTATTATTATTATTTTTTATATTATCATTTTTTATATATATATTTTTTTCCGTACACGTGCCTTTGTATGATCTAATTAAGCAGTGTTTTCTGTTTCCATATAATATGATGAATTATTTTAGGATAACATCTTTAATTTCAGTTTAAATATATTGAACCACTTATTTTTTGCTTTTTTTTTAAATACTACTATAATATTATATATTTTTTCTTTTTTTTTTTTTTTTTAAATCTATTTTTCTGTCGTCTAAAGTGCCTATGAAAATAGAAATACGGAATTTGGATCAAAACCTTTGAATTTTGTATAAAAGTATAAACATTTTGAAAAATATAATAACAATATATGGATTTAGTCTTGATAACATGTAATTGTTCTTAAACTTTAAAGTAAAATATATTTTCTTAACACAATCAGTAACTAGCCTTACCATTGCTCTTTATACAGTAGAACTTGGGTAATTCGAAGTTAAAGGGACCAGAGAAAAATTCGAAATATCCAAAAATTCGAATTACATATACTATTTTGTCAAAAAAGTGTAAATTAAAAAATTAAAACTGTACGATCAAAGATTTAACACATAAACTTTATATCTAAGTATACTGCTACATCCCCCCCTCCCCCAATTAAATCAATATTTTTTATGATTATTCAACATTTTTTAAAAAAATAGTTAGATATTTTTTATTTCTTCTTTAAGTACAATCTTTGTGTCATAGCATATGACTTGATACAATAATAGAATCTTCTACATTAGACATGACTTTCAATTCAAAAAAACTTCAAAGTTCATGTATATTCAATTCACCATATCTTCTGATGCACTAGCTAGGGGTTTCTCTTAAAATTCCTTATCCTTCTTTTGAAAGACTGTTAAAAAATGTAATCCACTTTAGCTGAGAAAAATCTCGGGCACAAATTTTACTGTAATATTTTAAAGGTAATCGTATGAAAAATTCGAATTATCCAAAATAGAATTCGAATTACCCACGATTTTTAAACATTATTTTAATATAAAATTCAAGGGACCGAGTAAAAAATTCGAATTATCCAGAATTTCGAATTAAACATGTTCGAATTATTCAAGTTTCACTGTATATATTTTGTCCTGGATGTTTGAGTGACTGTTTCATCATCGCTCAGCCCCAAACCCTGTAACTGGAAGGTAGGTTTTTTTCCCCCAAAAAATGGGTTATTTTGGGTATTTTATAATTTTTAGATGGAAAACGGGAGTTGTATTTACGTGGGGAGAAATTCGAGAGCCCCATTTATACGTTAAATTTTCCCTGGGGTATCTATGGGGGCTGCATTTACAAATTTTGGCATGCGTGTTGGTTGTGTGCACGAAACAACAACTGTGATGCGATTTCACGAAATTCTACCTTTTTTCTCCTATGAGGATGGTGTCTAAAAACATTTTTCCAAGTGTAATTCTGTTTCAAATTGTCTCAGATTTTTTTTTTCTGAAAAGTGTGTACTAGATGCTTCCAACACGCACTATAAAGGAATTTTGCAAAATCTTCCCCTTTACTCTTGGCATCGGAGTGGGTGTGGAGGGTAAGGACAGGTTTAATTTTAAAACCCTCTACTAAATTATCCCAGAATTTGTTTTCTTTTTTCTTTTTTCTTTTCTTTTTTTTTTTTTTTTATTTATTTATTATTATTTTTTTTTTAGTATGAGCTGGTTTTGTGTGCCTAACACACTCTATAAATGGATGTTCTGAAATTTCCCAATTTCGGCCTTTGGAATGTGGAACAATAAACATGTATCCAAGCATAACTCAGTTCCAAATTATTTCAGGAAGGGGATTTGCTGGCGTGTGGGTATGCTATGTGTAAAGCGCTGTAAAGGAATATTGCGAAATTCCCTTTGAGATGAGAGGAGACACTTCACAAAATTTGGTAAAAACACTTTTCAAGAGTTTTTTGCGAAAATTTTTCTTAATTATCTTAGGTAGACAATTTTTGCTATGTGGAATTTTTATATATGCCTAACACACTCTTTAAAGTTATATTACAAAACCTTAGTAAAAATAAAGTAGAAAAATCAAATTATGAATTACGAAATCACCTAGAATACGATTCACGCGAATATCGACGTATGGTCTTATAAAAATAAAATATATGTTATATTTAAACAATTTGCAGTAATTACTATTAATTTTTTATTTTTCTGTAATTCATGTATATATTTGCTTAGGATCACGTAACTATTATTATTATTTTTTTTTTCAAAAGTTAATCGCACGAACAGAATACTCGACAGTAATGAAAAGAAAAATATGCCGTGGAATTCACACGACTTTCCCGTACCTTGTATTTCAATACTTTAAAAACAGATTGCAGATTAAAGAATAATAGAACAAGTATTGTATAAAAACCTGTGTAAAAAGCAATTCAAAGTTTGTTTAAGAAGAGTTTTTATATACATATATAATGTTTAATTGTGCGCTGGAGGGGCTGCTGATCCCATGAACTCTCCGTTTCCATATAGTACCTACATTTATGTAAGTTTCAACACTGTTATTAAAATAAAATTCGCTCCAAATTGCTCAGGCAACTTGTTTACACCCCATTCTCTGAAACGTAACAATCTTGATAAATCTTTAAAGTTACAGCCTCATATAAACTTCAAAATACAGCATTTGAATTTCCTTCAATTATTTGTTTTTAAGCGACGCTGCTAATATACATGGACAAAAATCAACCGTTAAAAATCTGACTTCAGTATTTAGCAGACTACAAAATGTGTCATTTTAAAAAAAAACGTAGCTGAAAATCGAACTTTAAAAATTCTTTTTTGAATGTGTATGAGCAATTAATTATCATTCCTGAGTATATTTCCAGGACATGGTGAAATGTAGAAAAGCATTTCCACTATTTACATTCAATAGAAAAGAATGATTTTGCATAATTTTTGGTAGTTTTATATACGGTGTATAAATTATGTACACACTATATATGGTTACTTAGTGTTTTCCTAAATTAAAAGCATATAGCACAACATGAAGTGCATTTATTGAAATTTGCTTGTACTGTTCCATTATATTTCAACTTTTGGATTACTTTGTAACGAATGGTGAACAGTTTTCATGCCATATTTAACACGAAACTAGTGTATATACATACAAATAAAATAAATTTATTTTGTTTTGTTTAATGCAGGCTATAGATATTAACTGTGCCTAAAAGGAATTTCGACCATGGATGTATTATATTTGAATTTTCATGGATATCGCTATGCACGAACCGTTTGCTTGATTTCAACGAAAAATATTTTGTTTTTTATAATTGCGGAGGAAGAAAACATTCAAAAATATCTTTATAGTTTTGCTCCCAAATAGATTTATAAAACTGATTGCTATTGTGTAGTCCTATATATTGTTCAAAAAAATAACAAGTCTACTAAAACATATCATGATTTTTATTATGGATAAATGGAATCTCACAAAAGTATCTGTATAAATTTATTTCTCAATAAATGTATTGAAAAACATTCTTCTCGTGTAGCTTTGTAAGTTCTCTAAATCTTCCTAGTGGTGGTATTTAGATCACTTTCAATGGGGAACATGCCGTAGTAAACTTAAATAAAACATAGCAGTTTTAGGGATATCTATGAATAATCCTGGGTGTTACAGCTTGTACAGACAAACTTACTGTCAAACGAACAGCTAGACTGAATAAAATCTTAATCATTCTTAAAAAATCTTCAAAAATGTTAAAACGCTTAACACACTCAAAAAAAAAAAAATAATAATAATAATAATAATAATAATAATAATAGAAAAGAAAAAAAGAAAGAAAAAAGAAAGATATTATAGCATTTTTTATTTATAGCCATCACTGTGTCTGAATATTTTTATGTGACTTTTTAAAACATGATGTTAATCATACTATGTTCCACAGAAGACATGTTTTATTACATATGAATTTTTATTGTCAATTTCATTATGTAATGTGATTCAAAATGTAATAATATTTGCATCTTAAACGTACCTTTCATAGAACATTGCAATACTGTTGTGTGTTCCTGTGCACAAAACACACTGTTGAAAAGTTTGTGTTAGTCTGAACCAAAACGTGGTACTAAGTAGCTGCAACCACCTGACAGTTTAAACTCTCACCATGATTTGGTAATTTTATGTTGAACCAAATATTGACAATATGTTAAAAAAAAAAAAAAAAAAAAAAAAAAAAAAAATGAAAATTTGACCGAAGCGGGAATTTAAACACACTGGCACTGTGCCATGCATTCTTGCTCACTAATACTTTTTCGTTGATTTTGATAAAAGAGCTAAATTTTCTAGGGTCTTATCTTGACCCATGGATAAGTTGTTGCACAAATTTGCAGTTTTCCCTATGTTTTCGTCCACTTTCTTTGATTTAAGCTTGGTTTGGATTTAAGAGGAATTCTACTGATTCATACTTCTCTTGTGAGTGGATGTATGATGACTACAAGTTTTGATATAACTTAAATTCAATTACAAGAAGTAGAAAATTTAAAAGTGAGGTTGAACCACATTATGTTATTGCTTATAACTTTACTCCATATAGTGATTCAAGTTTGAACTGAATTTTCTAACAATGCAGTAGTGATAGTTGCACCCTTTTAATAAGAAACATGCCATAGTGCATTTGAGTAGAGTATATCAATTTCAAGGAATTCTATGAATATCTATCGAAGATAGAGCGCCAACTTAGAGACAGACAGACAAAGAAACTAGAGTCATAAACCCCTTTTAATTTCACACACACACACACACACACACACATACACACACAAATAAAAATGCATACAAAACATTGAAGATTTTTCCTGTGCTTAGTTATCTAGCATCAAATCTGCTTTTAACACTCATAAACTTTGCTGGAATGTGATAAAAAATGATTGTTATTAACTACTCGATTTTAAAATATTTGCATAGAACAAAAGTTTAGGAAATAGTTGCTTATGAAAGTGGGATATGGGGAGGAAATTTAAGATGATTGTTTAAATTTTTATGGAATTAAGAGAAAATTTCTCTTGTAAAGATTATGGTAATACTCAAATATATAAATAAATCAAATGACGTGATGGTTTTTTTCCCTCGATTTTATATTATTATTATTTAGCAATGTTTATTTTTCAATAATTTAACAATACTTTAAATATATAGATAAACTTTGTTGATCCAGTCAAACATAAATATATATATTATAAAAAGAACAGTATATGAGTCCACGTTGCCTTTGATACAGAATTAAATACTATTAAAAAACAGTATATTGTCTTAATGTATAAAACCCTGTGAACGAATCGGCGTTCTTGGCAATAATATAGGAAGTAGTTCAAAGTAGAACGGCGTCACTGGCAATGAAATTACAAATGGTAACTTCAATAAATAAATAAATAAATAAATAAATAAAATAACTAAAAAATTGAACGAAATATAGCTCACTTACTATTCTGGGCCATATTCAAAATTAAAGGAACATTCAGAAAATTACTACCACTAGAATCACAAGATAATTGGGATAATGTTTCTAAAGCTCATTACGCATGTGAGTTAATACTACCTGTTTCGCAACTACAATATAATTGGAATAGCACAGCATTTGTAAATTATTCTGGTACATTTAGGGCGTATAGAGTATTCTTTTCGCGCATAGGTGTCTGCAAATGAAACCAGACAACTACAACTAGTCATAATTAGAACAACTATATCTTATAAGTATAACATCATATAACAGCGTTATAGTTATAACAAAAATATCTCATAATTGAACATAAACATATTTAACATATAACACATCATATCTCATAATATAAAAACATATAACAACATTATAATTTTAATAACAATATTTCATAATTATAACAATTGGTATGCCTTAATGTAAAAAAAAAAAAAAAAAAAAAAAAAAAAAAAGTGCAAAGCAACGCCCTCCACCTCCCGAGGGAAAAAAAAATCACCCCTAATGTATATATATACATTGCACTATACCTGAAGATTAAGGTGCCGTTTCACTTATCGTCGCCAAAAGCCCAAGCCAATATTATTCGATAGGAAATTTTGTTTATTTACAACTCATTAACTAATATATATTTTTAAATTCTGTTTTCTTGTTCAGAAAACTCTCAAATGCAAAATTTCCGGACTTTTTTTTTAAACGGATTTTTAAAAATTTAAATGTTTTATTTTGAAGATGTAAAATACGAATTTTCAATGTGTGAAATTTTTATTTCACAGTTTAAAAATAAAATGTTAAAAATTGAAAAAATCAGTTTTTAAAAATCGTCCGGCAGTTTAACAGTTGTGAATTTTCTGAATGTGAAAACAGAATTTAAAACTATGTATTAGTTTATTAGTTATAAGTAAACAAATTTTCTCATAAAATAACGATGGCTAGAGCTTTCGGCGACGAAAAGTGAAGTGAGCATTTAAGGGTGCAAAAACATTTCTTCCTTTATGAAAAATAGAATTTATTTTGCTTTTTTGTTTGCCTGTTTCATCAACGATTATTTACTGTTTTAAAAAATAAACAACAGAACTCAATAGTCGAATAGAACTCAATAACTATTTTTTTTTTTTTTCTAAGACTTCAAATTTTAAATAGCTATTTCTCCTTTCACCTCTAGTAGAAATGAAAATACTTGTTTAATCAAGGACTTATCGTTAAATTTAAAACTGAAAAGCTTATTAATAACATTAAGAGACAAAAATTAAATTTTTGTGAATTAAATTTTAGGTTTATTTGTCCTTTATTTTAGCTCCTTATTTATACTTGAAACAGAGCTTTAAATTTTGAGGTTAAATCACATATCACTCGTAAATTTTAAATATTTTAATAAAGTAAAGACGTAAATTAATATATGTGCAGTTGTAAAAATCTACTTAAAGTCTTTTGAAGAAATGTAAGGTATTTTCCAAAGATTAATTCTTTCTTCATTAGAAAAGTTCAAATCTAGTAGTTTACGTTTAGAACATTAAAGGATACAGTCATTCTAAGATATAACTTAACAATACAAACTGAAAATGTTGAAAATTATTATTCTTTAAATGCGAACAAGAAATTTTAAACTTTAAGGCGTATTAGAACAGTTTAAAAAATAAGCTTCGGTAAAGTTCTTCCAAACTATATTACAAACATATTCCTAACCTCATTATTTATTTAATCCGATTGGTTATTCAATCCTTTTCAAACAAAATAACCAAATCTTCTCTTAATTTCATGTAAGCTTTCACAAATCGGTAACATTATGTATCAAAATTATACAAAATTTTAATGTGAAAGTTTAATTTGTAATTCTATTATCCTAAAGCTTATTAAGATTTAAAATTTAAATTTAATAATTTTTTTGGGGGGGTAAAAATTGTAAAAGAGACCAAAGAGTTAAAACTTATCAGGATCTTCTTTAAAATAGTGCGTGGTTTTAAATTTGTTTCTTCTTTTCTGTCAATGAAGTTAACTCACTTAATTTTAAGCTTTCATGAAAACTTCTACTTCTGAAGTAAAACTTAAAATATAATATTACGTAAAGAAGCATTAGATTTATAAATCTGTAATCTTACATTTTTAATAATATAGTTATCCTTATAAAACAAAAGAATGAAATTAACATCCTTTCAAATTTTCTTAAAAGATTCTTGAATAAGTAACTACCTTCTCTTGTACCTACATACAATTGTAATATTAAAAAAGAATTCATTTATAAAATACTAAAATATAAAATATTGATAGGCTGTCCTATAAATAGGCTGTCCTATAAGTCTGTAGACATTTTAAAAATCCACAACTATTGAATGAATTGGTAGAACTGAACGCGGGTTGCGAAAAAATCATTTTTGTGAAGAGATTTTTTTTTTTTTGCTAAAGAAAAGAATAGCGTTACATTTTTTGTCAACGATAATTGGACAGATTGGTAAATTTTTCGCACGTATGTGAAATAAAAATATGCAACTGAAAGTCTGATAAATTGTACAATTTTGCGATAGAACACTTTATTTCTTATTTTGCTTTCTACTTATGAAAACAAGAAGTTTTAATTGCGATGCTTACTTGGTGTATAAAACGTTATTGGTGAAGATGTTTCCCTCAAGTAAGAACCGCCGATTGAAGTTAGCAGTGTTATAACTCATTTTCAAACTGGAATTTGTGGAGACGATGGACACTCAGAATAGGATTTATATGCCTGTAAACATTTGCATGCGAATGAATACAGTTTTTCATGAAAATATAAGATTTGGTCGTAAAGCACCCTCTATCAACAAACAGCTTAATTATTATTATTTTTTTAACACCCCCCCCCCAAAAAAAAAAAAAAAAAAAAAAAAAAAAAAAAAAAAAATCCATTCCCGAAAATGAATTTTTCACAAACCACGTTCAATTCTAACAATCCATTCAATAGTTATGAACTTTTAAAATGCTTACAGACTTATGGGACACCCTGTATATATTTTTCACGATATTATTTGGTGATAAGTAATTGAGAAATGCATGTATGTAACTTTTATTGCTGGTTTTTGAAAATGCGCTTAGCACTTACGACGAAACTTACTCGACGAAAATTATGTTTCCTCATTTTACCAGCCTTGTTATATTTACATCTTATTCTTTTTTTTTTCCACTTCTTTTCTTTTTTGTTTTTCTTGTGTGTGTGTGAGTGAGTTGTTTCATTATTTATTTATTTTTTTTTTTTAACTCTTTGCACAAGATGCTAATTTCTTTCGAATGTTGTGCAGTTCTGAGGTGCGATGGTACACCTTACCACTATACAGTGTACCATTATATCACTGTGCACTACTATATTATTATGGTGTTTCATTCGAGAGAGAAGCCACCAAAAATATAATATAAAAACTACTGAAAAGTAAAATGAGATGCGTTAAAAGAAGGAAAGCAGTTATCACCAGTCAAAACAGATCAGTATCAATTGTCATGCTGTAACATCTAGAAGCTGGTAGGTTATCAGGGGTGTCTTAATAGTTGTTCAGATAGCGTTTGTTAGTTCCACCTAAATATAAACCTAATCCTGCGCTCCCCAAACATTACAAATGCCTATTTTAATATCTTTAATTACACTAACACATTATAAAATCTTTATTTGGATGTGTACTGATGATATATAGTAAGTGTTTACTCAAAGGTAGTAATATGGTCATTTCAGATTTATCAACCTTTTCATAAGTTATTATATATATATATCATACCATAAAACGTATTTTATTTTATTTATTTATTTATTTATTTATTTACTTATTTTATTTTATTTAACATTATCTATTAGAATAGCAGTCAACCGTTTCAATTTTATGGTACCAGTATTTCTTCTTTTAAAGATTTTTTTTTTTTTTTTTAATATTTTACAGCATTTCTCTATTAAAAGGTGAAAATTTATATAAAAAAAATACAAGTTTTTTCAATATTGGAACTGGTGGTAGCTATGTACTAGGCAGTTGTATGCATTCTACGATATACAACTAAAGCAGTTATGTTTACATTTAAAAATAACGACCAAAATATTACTTTCTTTGATTTAATATGGTACTTTAAACCTATAGATTTTCAAGTTATGATGAATGCGTTTAGGGGTTTCTTATAAGAAATGCATTTTAAAAGTTATTCAAATTGCGTTCGAGTTTCTTTTTTCTTAGTATTCCTCTTTTGATTGTAGAATGATTTACGAGCAAAAGTTAAATTTTCTAAAGATTTAAGTTTGCAAAAAATATGCATTATTGTTTGAACCTCTCTATTTTTAGTTTTCGTTAAAACAATTAAAGACGATTACTTTCTGTAATGATTCCTTTTTTAATCGTCAAAGTGAGAGTTTTTGTTATAAAAGACTTATTCCCATGGCAATACCAGCTTTTCAAATCGATTTCTATGCATAGAAAACCTGAAATATTTCATTTTTTATTATGACTGAACGCACTGTGTTTTACAGTAAGAGAAGTCATCTCTTTTTCGTGAGGGAATTGGATAATTAATGAAAATTTCTTTATGCAGGTCTATAGCCGTCAAATAGAATTAACCTCTAAAACTTTTCATGATTAGTTTTCGTTATAATAATTAAAACTGTTTGTGTAAGTAACAAGAAAAAGAATCTCTCCCCCCCCCCCTGTGTATTAATTATTTTGCGATTGTTTTTTTAACCTTGAGAACTTTTCATTATCAGTTTTTAAAACAACAGCTAAATTCATTTTACGCAAAGCCATTCTTAACGATAACCTAAAATTATGTTCGTAAATACTTATTTACACATAGTTCTCCACAAATTGGGTTAAGATTGAAGTTTAGAGATTTAATGCCGCTTTGTACTGTAATAAATAGAACGGTATCGAGTCAACTTAAGGATGGATTGGAAATATGATATTACAATTATTATCTTCCGTAGAGGGAATGACTACCATGCTTTTATAGTTAAATGTCTATAAGTAAAAGCGGGCATTATATTGTTAAGAACAGACTTTTGAGAACTCAACAAAATCATATAGTTGATCTCTACGCAAATTATTTGAGACAATTATCCTCTTCTGGAATAATGAACACAATCAGTGCTGATTTTTTCCCAGCGCTCTATTGGGAATTGAATTATAATTAATCTATTGCCAGAATATCCTGCTTATCAAAAATGTGCTTCTAACATTAAAAACATAAAAATGTCAGAAATTAATTTTGTACAAGTACCATATTGTATTAGGTTCAGAGGTTAGTTGTGTACAATAATTTTTAAGAAAATCTAAACTAATTATATCAGTGTGTTATCCTCTAGAAATTGCGACGTAAAAAGTAAATGTAAAGGAATATTTATTTTAAAATTGATATAATTTTATACCCGATAGTAAATATTCATAGGGAAAAACAATTATATGTTTCAGTTTCAAAGCAAACTTTAATCAAAAACTCGATAAAAACTACAAATATTTAATATGTTTTTACTTTAAGTGTACCGATGTCTGGTATTTTGTATTATGAAGAATCTACGTTAATTAAAATATTATTTTTTTAATTACATAAAATAAATGCGAGTGTGAAATTTTTAAACAATTTTCTAAGTGGAAACTGATAGTGCAAAATTACACACTTTCTTCTTGTTTTAGCATGATGAGGAAAACTTATTATTATTTTAAATCCATTTTTTAATGATTACGCACCGGTTCTTCCATACAATTCCTTAATATTTAAAGATTTAAGGGCATGGATTAGTCGTTGTATTTAAGAAAGATTACATATTAGATAATATGCTTTAAAAATCTGTAAAGGTTACATACAGCTGTAAATTGCAAAACAAAAATTTAAATATACTTCAAAAATGTGGGTTTATACGGCCGTTAATTTTTGTAGATATAGAACACGGAATATTTTTGGATAACAATCCGATATTGAAAATCTATCCTGTTAGTAAATAAATGGGCTAAAAAAGGGCAATATAACAAATAAATGGACTATTATGAACAGTATTATGAAGCAACAAATTCAAGGGGGGAAAAATCTTTCAAAAAAAAAAAAAGTTTATTTAACAAAAACTGTTATGATACCTAAATATAACATAACAATAAATAAATAAATAAACATTGGTACGTATGCTTTCAAAAAATTCTGGAAATCTGTAAAGGAAAAGATGCAAAGTAAATGAATAATTAAATTATTTTTGTCTACCGCATTTAAGTTTATAAAATATGACAAAAATAATGCGATAAATAATAATAATAATAATAATAATTAAAATTTATGTTTTTAAAGAAGTATTTACACTTTATTTTTTAAGTGTATGCATAAGATCTATTGTTTCTGGCTAAAGAAAAATATGTTAAAAGTAACTGAATTGTTTGGAAAAAAAAAAACAAGACCTTCCGGCTTTTTCGGAAGGGTAGGTTGATTTCTTTTTCCTTATCAAGTAGCCGTCATTTTGTTTCAAAATGGCGGCTACAAATTATTAATGCACTTGGTAGAAATATTGATGTAGGCTACGCACATATGGAGTTTAAAGCAAATCGGTTCATAAATACATTTTTATGTGAATTTAAAATTTTCAAGTGGCCGGCGCTTGGAAACAAAATGGTGGGTTAAGTTGACAAATATATGAAATGTATTTCGGAGATAAGTCTACTGTACACATATAGTTCGAATTAATTCAAAATCTCAAAAGACATCGTGTTGAAAAATTAAGTGACTGCCACTTCGATCAAAATGGCAGACAAAGTTGCTCATCTAAGATATCGTTGCAAATTTGAAAATATTTTTTTTTTGGTAGAAAATCTTTCAAAGAGGTATAAACCACCGCCACTTTAGAATGTAGGAAAAGAGGGAAAAAAAGGCTAAAAACCCCATAGGAATAACATGGAAAGAAAAGCAAAAAAACTCACAATGTCAAGTGTGTTAAAAAAAAAAAAAAAAAAAAAAAAATTTCACACCGGAAGTAATAAGGGGACAAAGTTGACTAGAAAAATACATTGAAAAGCGGGAACCGGGCGGGCTGGGGCATGGGTCCTATCGTCCAGGATTAATACGACTCGCCTAGTATTTTATCAAGATTAAGTTCTGTTGGATTAAGTGCTCATGGGGGTAAATAAAGTGTAATTAAATGTAAGTTCATAAAAATGTTAGTTTTCTGCATTTCTAGTTTGTTTTAGCATTAAAATAGCCTAATTTTTCTTTAAAAACGCATTAAAAAGATCCAGTAACGCAGGTAATAGATTTGGCGCCAAATTTGGCGACTTTTCCCCTACTCTCTAAAATTTCTAGAGTGGGAATCTCACTCCTTAAAAAAGTGACCATTATTTTGACACGAATTAAAGTGAGAAAATACTATTGTCGCTCTTGAAAATGGGACATTTCTCACTTTTCTCTAAAGAGCGACTTGTAATCACTCTGTCACAAAGAGTGAAGTCATCATCTATTTCAAGATCAACCTTCTGAAGAGTGGAGAATTGCTGGCGCCATCTACTTTCCATATTCAGAATTAAATATGAAAGTCAATTTCTGGATGATCTGATGCATGTGATTTGTTTAACAGAACTTATTGAAGATATTTGAGTATTAAAAAGGTAAATAATTACGTTAAAAGCTATTTTGGTAAATATAAATTTTTTATACAATTGATAAAATCGAAGTGTTATTAGTAAAGAATCGAATATCGTAAGAAAGGTATGGAAATTCGTAAATGAAAGCAAGTAGTTTTATTCGGAAATATACAAGGTAGAAGAGAGAATATTAATGCAAATACTTAATGCATAATGTCTTAAAATCTATAGGAATTTATATTTTTATTATATTCATTGATACCTAACGCATGTGAAATATTCATAAAGCTGACTATAATATTTTGCTAAAAATTAAAATCACCAGCAAGATTTATACTCCTGAACAGACTAGTTTTTCAAGAAACTGTAGATTTGTGTGTAAATATTTAATTATTTTTTTAAACATGCACACCCAAGAATTTTTCTTTTCCCCCAAGCTACTTTAATAACAACTATTTGTCTTAGGGAATTTCTTTTCAAGTAAACATTTTGATTTAAAAAATAATTCTAATTTCAATAATTTAAAAATAATTCTAATTTTAGTAATTTAAAATAATTCTGATTTTAATTTAAAAATGTACATTAGAATTCTGTAATTTTATATTTTTAATAAATGAAGCAAAAGTTTATAAATGCGATTAATCACTTATGTGATTGATTTATCACTGTAAATTAAGGGAGCTCTGTGTGTCCCCAGTGGTTCAGTGGTAAGACGCTCGAATGCCACGGAGACGGCTTCAGTTCGATTCCCCTCAGGTCCAATCTGCATCCTTTCGATCGTTAAAGTAGAGACAATGCTAATAAAAAAGATTCCATCTAACGTATCCGAATATTTTTTAGGAAAAATAAACAGTCATATTCTTTGAATTACTCGGAATAATCTCACTCTTAATAAAGAGTGAGAAATCCCACTCTTTCGAAAAGAGGCTTTTCACTCTTTAGAGGTTGGCTCCATTTTGGCATGTTCAAAGAGTGATATGCCACTCTTTTAGAGTCAGATCTCACTCTTCATATTTTAGAGAGTATGGCGACTTTTTTGGCGACTTTTGGCGAGAAAATACTTATTATCGATATACCAAAGATGGACGCAATGACATGTTTGTTTCACGAGTTACGTGAAATTTCTAGATTTTTGTTGTTTGAATGATAAATCCAATTTTCAACTTTGATTTGAATTGATTAAGTATTTCTAAAGTTACCGTGATAACAAATTTTCAAGTGGCCGCCACTTGGAAACAATACAGTGGAACAAGTTGCCCAGCAAACATATCCAAGATATTTGAACCATAAGTTTACTATCCAACTTTTATTTGAATCAGTTTAGTATTTTAAAAGTTATCGTGTGCCATATTTTCAAGTGGCAGTGTGATTTTAAGTGGCTGGAACTTAGAAACAAGATGTCGGGACAAGTTCTCCAGTGAAAACATTCAAGATAATTATATGATAATATCACTGGAAAATTTGGTTCGATTTGGATTATTATTTGAGAAGTTATCGTGATTTTAAATTTTCAAGTGGGAGACTGATTTCAAGTGGCCCCGCTTAACTTAAGATATCTGCCACTTTATTAAAAATGGCGAATATAGTTTATTAATAGACTTCATTGAGATCCTTACGTGGTCTGTATTTACATCACAATTCAAACAATTTCGGAAAACGCTTTTTACAATTAAAATTTGAAATTTTCAAGTGGTCTCCACTTGAAAACAAAATGGGGGTGCAACTTGGTTAACAAACTCATCTAAGATATTTATATGATAAGTTAAGACACTGTTCAAATTTGATTCCATTTGGAGTATTATTTCGGAAGATATCATGGTTTTAATTTTCAATTGGTGGCCTGATTTCAAGTGGTCCCGCTTAACTTAAGATATCCGCCACTTTATTAAAAATGGCGGATAAAGTTCAATAATAAAGTTATTTGAAACACTTGTATAATCTATCTATACATAAAAATTAAAAAAAAAATTCGGAATACGCTTTTTACAATTTGAATTTGAAATTTTCAAGTGGTCTCCACTTGAAAACGAAATGGTGGAGCAACTTGGTTAACAAGTTCCTCTAAGTTACTTTTAAGATAAGTTAAGGCACTGTCCAAATTTGGTTCGATTTGGAGTATTATTTCAGAAGTTATTGTGATTTTAAATTTTCAAGGGGTAGCGTGATTTCAAGTGGCCCCGCTTAACTTAAGTTATCTACCACTTTATTAAAAATGATGGATAAATTTCATTAATAAACATCATTGAGACCCTTATGTGGTCTATATTTACATCAAATTTGAAACAAATTCGGAGTACGCTTTTTACAATTTGAATTTGAAATTTCCAAGTGGTCTCCACTTGAAAACAAAATGGCGGAGCAACTCTGTTAATAAACTCATTTAAGATATTTATAAGATAAGTTAAGACACTGTCCAAATTTGGTTCGATTTGGAGTATTATTTCGGAAGTTATAGTGATTTTAAATTTTCAAGTGGTAGCCTGATTTCAAGTGGTCCCGCTTAACTTAAAATATCTGCCACTTTATTAAAAATGACGGATAAACTTCATTAATAAACTTCATTGAGACCCTTATGTGGCCTGTATTTACATCAAAGTTCAAGCAAATCTTGCTTTAAATATACTTTTTACAAAGTCGGTTTGAAATTTTAGGTTGGCTGCCACTTGAAAACAAAAAGTCGGAGCAACTTGGTTAACGAACTCATCCAAGATATTTATAAGATTAGTTCACTGTCCAAATTTGGTTCGATTTCGAGTATTATTTCGGGAGTTATCGTGATGACAAAATTTTCATTATAGATAGATAGATATATATATATATAGATAAACGAAGTGATTGCAATAGGTCGATTTCTAAAGAAATCAACCTAAAAGTCGGAGCAACTTGGTTAACGAACTCATCCAAGATATTTATAAGATTAGTTCACTGTCCAAATTTGGTTCGATTTCGAGTATTATTTCGGGAGTTATCGTGATGACAAAATTTTCATTATAGATAGATAGATATATATATATATAGATAAACGAAGTGATTGCAATAGGTCGATTTCTAAAGAAATCAACCTAAAAAATCCACAATTACGAAGCGCGTTCTTTTTCTTTGTTGCGCCAGTTGTTTACTTCAGCAGAGAAGTTTCATATTCTTCACAAACAAATATTGTATACACTTTAAAAACAAAGTGGATAAAAATATATTTGCTTATTCATTTACTTTCTTTCCTTTTACAATGTCATAAAAAATAATTAAAATGAATGAAAGCGTGTTATGCAGTACACTGATAATAATAATAATAATAATAATAATAATAATAATAATAATATGTATATATATATATATATATATACAGTGGTGGACATAATTATAAGGCACCTATCTAATTTGACAAATAGTGAAAGAAAAGGTTCAGAACTTAAAATTGTTTTATCAAATACGTCTAAAACATAAATTTATTCTTTTATCCACACGTAATTGTTTTGCAGAAATGATATTTTTATTGAGTTTAATAAAAAAAAAATAAAAAAAAAATAAAAAAAAAAAAATTGAAATACATGGACAAAATTTTAAGACACCTTAGCATTTTATTTAAAACACCTGCATTTTTTCGAAAATAATGTGCAATATGCAAATTTTCTGCACGCTGTTATGACGTCAGCAGTTAACTAAAACAGACGATAACCGACGATAACGCATTTACAAACATGCAACGGGGTACAGAATTAAAAGTAAGTAAAATTCGCGAAATTTGGAGATTAAATGGAACTGGTGCTTCAATTAATAATATTTTAAATGTCATTAAACGCTCTAGATGTGCAATTAGATATTTTTTGAAAATAGGAATTAATGGATCGGTGATTAAAAGATCTGGACGTACTCCTTGCTTGTCCTCCAGAGACAGACGCCATGTGCTTTCGCTCGCTACGCAGAATAAGATAACCACTACAGGCATTAAAAATGCTTTGAAACTGAATTGTTCAAGGAGAACCATTCGCAGGGTGTTGCTTCCTGTGTGAAATATAAAAAATTGAAGAAAAAACCACCGCTTCTAAGCCGGCACAAAATGGAGCGTCTAAACTTCGCTAAACAAACTATGACCTGGACCTCCAAATGGTACTCTGTGTTATTTTCTGATGAAAAAAAGTTTAACCTGGATGGTCCTGACGGGTTTCAATATTATTGGCATGATTTACGGATGTCTCCTCATGTACTAATGTGCCGCCAAATGGATAGAGGCTCAGTAATGGTTTGGGCCGGTTTTTCGGCTCAACGGAAAACGGATATTGTTTTTGTGCATTAAAGAATGAATTCCGAAAAGTATAAGAATCTCCTTAAAGATCAACTAGCCATATACGGTGAACTTCTTTGGGGCGAAAAGTACACTTTCCAGCACGATAACGTGCCGATTCATGCATTACATGAAACAAAAAAGTGGGTTTCAGAGCAAAGTATCAATGTTCTCCCATGGCCTTCTCACTCCCCAGACTTAAATCCCATCGAAAACTTATGGGGGATCTTAGCTCTTGCGGTTTACCGAAATGGGAAGCAGTTGATATGTGTCGAAGCCCTAAAGAATGCTATAAAATATACTTGGGAAGAACAGTGTTGCGATATTTTTTTAGAATTGATAGATTCGATGCCCAATCGCATCTTTCATGTTATAAAACACAATGGCGGCTCCACCAAATATTGAATAACCATGTTAGATGATTTTCTTTTAGACCATTAGTGTCTGCTAATTATGTTGACGACTGTATTTGGAAAGTTGGTGTCTTATAATTTTGTCCATTATGCTTTTAAGTTTTTTCATTAAATTGTATGAAAATATCATTATTATAAAATAATTATATATCATAACTGAATAAATTTATGTTTTTGACGTATTTGATAAAATATTTTTAAGATCTGAATCTTTTATTTCACTATTTGTCAAATTAGATAGATGTCTTATAATTATGCCCACCACTGTATATATAAATGTGTATGTGTGTGTGTATATATATATATATATATTTATATATACGTTCCACATTTATCCCCAAAACATTTTACAAGTTTTTTTCAGTTTTAGCTGCCACGAATATTTTTAGAATTTTGGTACTAAATTCATAACTTTCAAAAAATCACTTGTAAAATAGGGAAAGTAAACAACAGTTTTTCAAAATATTGACAACAGTTCTGAATTTACCAAAGTAATATAGATTATATGACAGAGGTATTGGCGTTACACACTTACTCTGAAATCACTAAGTAGAGATTTATAGTTTCCAATTGGAAGGTTGTGTCTTTCAAAAAAAATCTCCATATGTGCATACAAGAAAAATTCTGAAAAAAAAAAAGTAACTTCTCATGAAGTTATATATGTTTATAAAAAAGAAGAAATAAATCGTCGGAATCTATATATATCATTCGTAAATAAATAATGAAAGTGCCCGTTTTTTCGATCTTTATTGTTCATTGGTGACACAAGGAAATTAAAAGAAGAATACTTTCTTAACAGTTTTCAAGAAAACTTTTTTCTATACTATTCACACTAAAATGATTTAAGTAAGATTACATCGAATAAGCACTTTCAAAATTACATTGTTGTCCTATTATATTTATAAATATTTATAAATGCGTTAAGTAAAATCAAATGGTCGTATTACAATAACATTTGTTACTTGCAAAAAAAGTAAAGTACTTAAAATTTATTTAATATTTCCGTGTTATAGCTTAAAATAAAATATTGCATTGTTATATTGCATTATAAATTAAAAAGAACATAAAAGTTTACATATGATGATTGAATAAAAATAAATTAAATATCGGAACGCTTTTTGCATGTTCATGGGAAACCGTTTAAGATCCAGTGGCTGAAATAAATAAACAAATAAAAATAAATCCATCAAAATTAGTTTTACCTCAACATTCAAGCCCAATTTTTAGCATATCATACACATTAATATTGAAGATATACAGTTTTTCGGTCATTAACTTGTTATTGCATGAGTTAGACAAAATTCACCAAAACCATTTTTGAATTCTATAAGCTAAACTATTGGATCTGCAAATCAGAAACCACAACGTTTATTTGCATCACACATTATTCAAAAGGTCATTTTCATTTATTCCTTATTGTAATATGCTAGAAATGTCCCGGTCCGGGAACGAACCCAATTCAGAATGCGGGAAAAATTTCAAAACCAAACTCGAAAAGTACAAAACTCTGCCTGATGCTGTTTCCGGGCCAATAGATCAAAGTCTGTTAACGAAACTATTTTTAGAAGCTACACTTCTTTCCGCAATAGTGGAAGATTTAGAGAAGACAAGACCCAGACAGCACATCACCTCCCCAGGATATCTTCAAGGTGTCTTCTGGATAAAAAGGCATCCCAGAAACGTCCTTAAGATGTACTGTGGATAAGTTAAGCCTAACTGTGCTGTTAGGGGAGTAAGAAAGAAGAAACAAAAGAAGGAAGCTTTAGAGAAAGAAGAAAAAGAAGAAGACGAGAAAGACACGAAAGAAGAAAAGGAAAAGAAAGATAAAAAGAAAGAGAAGAAAGAAGAAGAAAGTAGATGACGAGAAAGACACGAAAGAAGAAAAGGAAAAGAAAGACAAAAAGAAAAAGAAGAAAGAAGAAGAAAAAGAAAGAAGAAGGAGGAGAAGATGACGAAAGAAGAACAAGAAAAACAAGGAAGAAGAAAGAAAAAAGATAAGAAAAAGAAAGAGAAACGAAGACGAAAGAAGAAGAGGGAGAAGATGGAAGAAGATAGAAGAAGAAAAAGAATAAAAAGGAAGGGAGAAGAAGAAATATAAAGAAGAAAAAAGAGAAGAAGAGAAGAGAATATTAAAGAAGAAGAAGAAAGGAAAAATAATAAAAAGAAAAGAAAACGAAGAAAGAATAAAGAGAAAAGAAAAAGAAATAAAGAAGAAGAATCCTAAGAGAGAAAAAGAAAATGAAGAAAGAGAAGAAAGAAGGATAGAAAGAAGAAATGAAAAAGAAGATAAGAAAGCTTTAGAGGCATACGCGGTGCATCCACACACATGCAAACAGAGTCTCATAGACATTTATATATATAGATATAGATATACATTGATTCGATTGACTTGCTACATAAACAGATACGTTCTTGAAGGAAGCTGCCGCACCCCTCAACCCCTCACTGTATCTCTCTTTCTATAACTATTTGTATATATATATGTATTCCTAATAACTGATTGTCTTGCATTAATTACCTGTAATTCATAAAATTCCTTACCAAATTTTATGCCACATGATTACATAACATGTCCGAATTATTTTGTGTAACCCCGTAAATGAATTACCAATTCTATGCCCACACTTCTACACTGAAAAGCATTCTTTTAAAATTCTAATAATATTTCATTATATTTAATGTGAGCGTAAACATGTTAAAATAAAATTTTTAGGAATACCGACTATAAACCGTAATAGTACGAAATTCTTTTATGTATCTCGGAAAAGAAGCTGCATTTATTATACACGCCAATTATAAAAATACACCTAATTAATTATATCTCATTAATTTTTTAAACGAATTTACATCATTTGGATGATTAAAGTACGTCATCGAAATTACTTTTTGTGGTCCCATAAATAAATTATTCTATACATATCCTTTTTTTTAAATGTTAACATGCTTTTAAGTATCTTTACAATGTATGCTAATTCCATTATGTTCAATGCAGTATAAACGCATAAAAGTGCGCTTAAATTAAAAAGTTGTTCATTGACTCTAATGTCACGAAATTCTTTTGGGTATCTCTGTAAGCGAACCATAATCATCGTATACTCCAGTAAAAACTATTCCACTTTTCTACGTTTTTTATGAATACTTGTTCGAAACTTGACATAATTTGAATCATTACGTGGCATTATCAGAACTCTTTTGTATGGTCCTGTACAGTAATTAGGAAGCCTAACAGCACAAATTTTCTGCAGAAAACACAAGTTCAAGCATCTCTCTAATGTAAGCTAATTTCGCATTGTTGATTGCAAAGAAATTATGTTAAAATGCATTTAAACGAAATTCTCCACATATGCCGTAATGATAAGAAATTTGACGTGTCCCTGTAAACAATACAGACATAAAAAATTATATAGCTACTTCAGTACAAAATCTGAATGTGTGTGCCAATTTGCAAGTCAATCGGAGCACTTTTACAGCTGCTATTGCAGAACATACAAATTCTGCCCATAGGCAGTAATGATTAGAAAAAAAATTTTTTGTCCCTTTTTTGTGTACACGAACTACAAATGGAAATACACACCCAAAACTATACAGCTAATTCCGTGTGGCTCATAAGCAAGTGTACCAAATTATAAGTCAATAGCATGAGTTTTGTGGCCGCTATGGCGGTACATATAAGTTCTTACCATAGTCCGTAATGATAAGAAATATTTTAGCGTGTCCCTGTACACGAATTACAACACCCAGAATACACACCCAAAACTATACAGATGAGTCCGTGGGGCTCATGAACATATGTACCAAATTTCAAGTCAATAGCGGGATTTTTGCGGCCGCTATCGCCCGACAGACAGACAAACAAACAAACACACAGACAGAACCAAAAACCGTTTTGAGTCTCAACAGAGGACCTCCACTGACATTTCGGCAATTATTTTGAAGGAATTCAATATAAATAAATACAATTTAATGTCTATAAATTTGTGAAAGGTATACAAATATATACAATGTTGGTTTATTTACATTTTAAAGGAATGATGGACGTAGAAAATCGTTTTTGAAATTACTGTCTTAGAGTTCTGAAAGTCTAGGAACACAAATAAATTATCAGCTTAAAACGTCAAATTTGCTTTTATTTATAAATGTAGATTCAAAAGTTTGTAGCACGTTGTTTTGCGGTTTGGTACTACGACTGATGGCAAGAACAAATTTTATTTGACTGAGTTATAATTTTGTTAATGTAAATAATAAGAAGATTTTATTTTTACTTGTCATAATTTGTTCATACCTATATATTTATACATTAATTTGGTTCAGGTACAAATTTATATATATTCCGTATTTGTAAATTAAATATATGAACATATCGACGCATATTAATAGCTCATAATTTGAATTTTTTTTTTTTTTTTTTTTGCATTTAATTCTTATTCATTTCCTCTTTTAAGTATAAGCGTAATGGATTTTTTTCTTAATCGTTAATATGAGGAAGGAAAAATAAATAAATTCAAGAACAGGGTCAAACATCCTTTAACATTGTTTAAGAGCACATTAACATGCTTTAACATTGCATAAGAGCGTCAAACTATTCTATCCATAACTCATTATTCTAAGTTAGATATAGCAATTAAAAATGCATTAGGAAATGCTATTTCTAATTTTAAATTCTGTTCAAGTTTATTTCTTGATTTAAAAGATTCTAATATTTTTCCTATACTTTCAATTTCCAGACATTCAAATAATGAGATTCCGTTTTGTTCGGTTGGTTTGCATTAACATAATGAAAAAAAAATAAAAGATTATACGCAGACAGGTAGATAAATTAATTTAAGGATAACAAAGAAACATTTTCTTATATTTCAAATGTATAATTTTCACACGAAAATTTAGAATTCGCTAGACATGCATATTAATACGTCAGTTTGGTAACATAATCCTGAAAGATCATTTTCTTGAACTTTGATAAAAATGGTTTGTTTTAAGTCGCACCAATTAGCTAAAGAAATTTATGTACGTTTTTATGTAATGGGGTAAACACAAAGAAAAAAAATCAAATTCAAATTTAGACATGCGTTCCTCAAATTAAAACTTTATACTAGTAGTTTCACAAGTATAGTCATAACAGTGTTCAACGTATTGAAGAAAAAAAAAAGAAAAAAAAAAAGATTATACATATACAGATAGATAAATTAATTTATAGATAACAAAGAAAAATTTTCTTCTATTTTAAAAATATAGTTTCCACACGAAAATTTAGAATTAGCTAGACATGCATAAATACGATAGTTTGGTAACTTAATCCTGAAAGATCATTTTCCTGAACTTTGATAAAAATCGTTTATTTTAAGTCGCACCAATTAGCTAAAGAAATTTATGTACGGTTCTATATGATGGGGTAAAAAAAAAAAAAAAAATAAAAAAAAAAAAAAAATCAAATTCAAATTTAAATTTAGACATGCGTTCCTCAAATTAAGACATTATACGAATAGTTTCACAACTATAGTCTTAACAATGTTCAATGTATCGAAGAAAAAATAAAAAAAAGTTGTACATGAGGAGAAAATGATTATTGTTTTGTTTTATGACAAAATGTAAAAATTTGAAAAAATATCTAAATTTCTCGAAGTTTCTTTCTATAAATTTCTTTCTTTTAAGCTAAAAGAAAGATAAGTTTCAGAATCTATTGAACACCCATCCTTGCGAACATATTACAAAATAGGCTTTCTTTATTAATTAAAACATTTTATATGTTTTCTATAATTGTATATTATCATCACTAATATTTTCCTTGATAATAAACTGCGTAAATTATAAAATATATATCAGACCTTTTGTTATATGATTTACAACATTCGATGTCATAAGTATTTTAACACAAATGCCGCGACTGCATAAATAAAAGTATATCGTATACATATAATCTACATACCGGATTCTGTGAATATATATTGTATGATAAATATATATATGTCGTTTTGTTATTCAAATATATGTACATATTTTCTTGAATTATTAGTCTTTAGGGAAATGCATATAATAGAAGTAATGTTTTCTCTTATTCTGAAAGCCTGGTACTGCTACTTACTAGCCTATGTAACATGAAGACTCGCTTTATGTCGTTTTGTAATTATTCTAAATCATTTATCGTTCTTAGATATATATTTTTTTTTACTTAATTTTATTTTGCATGATGCACAATGGAAAATAATTCTATGTCGGCAGCGATTAACTTTACATTTGTCTGGATTTTTAGCTCGTTATACAAAGTTACACCGTTCAACCGACCGCTACGAAAATTGGCACACTTAATAATCAGGAAATAATCTAGCTAACGCCGTATTTTACAGTTCTGTCGTATAATTGGAACAAAAAAAACCTTTTAAATGATTAAAAAGAAAGAAATATAATAAAGAAATAAAATAAACTTTGATTTCCCCCCCCCCCAGAAATGTATATAAATATAAATATATATATATATATATATATATTAACTCGCATGAAAAATATTAAAAATTAAGAAAAAAAAAAAAAACTTAGTTACGCTACGAAAATTGATGCATATTTTATCAGGAATTCGCGTGTCAATAAATATTTTCATACAGATACTTGGAATTAGCCTAAATGTTTTATTTAAATACTTTTCTTCTCTATAGCAAATGGAAATTTTTCATGTTTATTGATGCATTATGCCTAACTATGGCGTCTTTTATATTCTCACCTTAATTTAGAATATTTATAATTTAGATATTATAGGGATTTTTATTTTATTTTATTCATTTATATATTTATATATATATTTATTTATTTTGTGTAAATGTCATAAAATTAAGTTTTTTTTTTTTTTTTTTTTTTTTTTTTTAAGTATTATTTCTAGTATAGGACCCCTTTGGCAAATTTTGTAATTTGCACCGAAATAGCTTGAACATTCCTCGCCGAGGTCTTTAGTTGCGATAGTCACTTAAATTCATCGCAAAAATGGCAAGGAAAAAAAATGTCACCAAGGGGATCCTATAATAAGGCATTTTGTATTTATTTATTTATTTGTAACATTCATACAACTGGGATATTGGTCCGCATTTTTTGGTGCGTTTTTTAGGCATAACTTAGAGAGTTAACGATATCATTATGGATTCTTTGGTAATTTCAGAAAGAGGCATTTCACCGTGGTCGCCAAAAGAAAATCGCCAGAATTGAGATGTGGACTAATGTCCCAGTTGTTCCGTAACATTTTCTAATGTATACTTCGGGAAATGTTACATGCAATTTTCTTTCGCTTTTACACCTTTATTCAGTTTTTTCGTTAACTTCAAAATTCTGTAAACACTACTTCAACATTTGCAACCTTGGGTAAACTTAATAGTAGCATATACATGTGTTAGCATACGTGCATGTATGTACATATTACCGGTAATTTTATTTAATTAGCGATAATTTACTGCAGAAATAACAAAACACCGATTAACAATGGTATATATATATATACATGTACAGAGCTATCACATTTTTAACTTTTACGTCAGAATTGACACCAGTATTTTTTAATGAAATATGTTATATATATTTTCAACAATTAATATTACCGAAAACAGCCATAAAATTTTTCCGGTTTGAAGTTTCCCTTGAAAAACGGGAGACCTATGCATAGATATTGTAAATATTGGGGTGTATCACTATACATAGGTCGAAATATTCGTTATTGCGTCTTTTACTCTGATATTAAGTATTTATGTATATTTAATTAATTATTATTATTATTTTTTATATATAAAAACGAGAGTTTTGACAATACAAGTCTCCGTTATGTTATAAAAGTAAAATATTTTAAATTTTACAAAAAATTAAAAAAAGAAATGTATTAATTAAATTACGCAAGTTTAAAAACTTTCGTCTAGAAGTATATATGTCAATTAAAATACTTGTATTTTTTTGTAATTTGCAATGTTAAAATTTCCCCATTGAATGATTATCTTTAATTACAATACATGTAAAAATAATCATATGTATTTTTACATATGTAATTATTTTCTAATTTTTCACTTTGTATTTATTACAAATCATATAATATTACATTTGTCCCAATGCTATACATTCTTGTGAAATACAACAACATACATTTTGTATAGCCCAGGGTTCCTACGACCCTCATTGTTATAAAGGTTCTTCCCACACTATTATCTTAAATATTTTCTTAAATGCATAGTGTACATTTAAAAAGATATTTATTTAAAGGTAATATTCGGGGAGGAGTCCTGAGAAAAAGATTTTCCGTTGAAAACCTATAGGTAAATTCCACAGTACAATATAAAATTTAATTAGATTTCGTTAATTTTTCACCAAGCAAATAAAAACAAAATTAGTGGTTTACAAATTTACTTTAACAGGAATCGTTGTACATATAGTTTTTCTAGTGAACGAATAAAAGATGAATGAATAATTCAGTTGTCATTATAGAGAATTATGAATAATTAAAAGTTTATCATTCAATAAGAATTTCTATGAATGTGTGCAAAATAAACTAATTAAAAAAAATGAGCATAAAAATATTTATGATATATGACTATATTAATGAAATATAACGTTTAATGCAAATTATTTTTTAAAAAGTCTGAGAAATATGATAATAAAATTTCTTTAATTGTTATTAAAGAATTTTCATCAATATATATATATATATATATATATATATATATATATATATATATATATATATATATATATGTATAATTATTAAAGAAAAGCAAATTTTACATAAAAAAAAAAAAAAAAAAATGTAAATCAATATTTGAATGTAAAATAATAATTTCAAATAAATTATACAAATTCCACTCATGAAACTTTTGTCAAAGAATATGTGTGAATACTCTACTTTTATTTGCAGCAAATTAATTCATCCATCGAAATATTACCTTTTATAACAAAGACATAAATTATAATTTTTTGTTCTTATTAAGAACACCTACGAAAATAATATACGTTTGAGAAAAAAAAAAAATTGTTATACTTAAAAAGATACTGACTAGCTAATGCGTAAAACGAACGTGTATACTCTATATTAATATATTCCGAACAATTTCTTTTTCTCTCTGATTATTTTACACATTTTCGTGCTTACTCATTCATTTTTTGCACACATTTGAAACAGCTGATATGCATTTAAAATTCAAAATGTGGATTTCTTAATAGTAAGTATGTAAAACGATCTCCTTCTTTCCCCAAAAGCCAATTTAAAATTTTAATGCATATCAAAGGAATAATTGCAAAGTATTTATATTTATGCATGTATATTATAACAAAACCTGAATTTGTACAGAAGTATGACACATTTGGCGAGATTGTAAAAGTAATTTTACTGTGAAAATTTTTTAAAGAATTTAAAATAATGCAGCAATAATAATAATAATAATAATAATAATAATAATAAAACAAGATATCTAAAAAGTCAATATGTGTTCATGATATTAGTTGGAAAAATTTTAATGAGAACTTTAATCCGAGAGTAGTCGCGTCATTTTTTATAACGCTAGTCGCGTGTCGGTCATTTTGCCGCCGCTGTTTAGTGTTGCGGGAAAGCCGAAAGAAAGCCAGTAGAAAAAGATGAGGTGCCTCTAATTCACGCGAAGTTTTGCCGGCAAAACTCTAGCCTGTCTGAAAAGCCGGAAATGGGGAAAAAATGAATCAACGTTAGTGGTTGCCTCACGGTCAAATTCACCGATTTAAGAAGTAAAATGTTTTTAACTGCTCGAAAAATAGCAGGAATGACTTGAAAACGTACTATATTAGAGGTCATCCATCCAAAGGTCAGGTACACAGAGTTTCCCCACTTTATTATTAAAGGGTGATCTGCAGGAGAAATTTATAAGCGATGGGCGGCAAAAACACCGATATGCGACTACTAACGGGTTAAAATAAAAATATATTTACACTTATGCGGTGTAAGGTAAGGCTAAGAGAGTTTGTGCACATTTCAACAGAATGTCATTAAAAAATCCAAACATTATTATTTTTTTAACCATCGGCGTATAATTTTGAACTGATGCTTCTTCCACGCTATTTAAAACAAGAGCTGTAATAAAATCAAGAGAGCTATTTTGCGCAATCTCTCCTTATAGGGTAGAAATCATAACGTACATTGGTAGGAGAGATTGCGCTTAATTATAACTACAATTACATTGTTAATAATAATAATTGGACCTAAATGACGTTGTTATAAGGCATTTGTAAGCAAATATGTTTGTATTGGGGGTGGATATTTTAATTCCACAATAAAAAATCATTAAAAAAATGAAATTTGAAAAGAATTATAAAATTTTATTTAAAGAAAAAATGTGAACCCTCTCACCACTTTTAAAAAGTGCAAAATTGTAATCTTGTTTCTACTGCACATATTTTCTAATATACTAATGCTTCTTTCAATTTCATATAAAAATGTAACTGTACACACGATTATTTAAGATTTCCAAACATTGAAAACAAGTTAAAAATGCATAATTATGTACTTTTTAAATATAAGTGTAATGTAAACGAAACAATGGCTCAGTAACCGCATATATCATTCAGCGGCAATCAGGTGGTAAAAAAACAGAAAAAGAAAATTCCAGATAAAATTTGCAAAATAAAATTTAGTTACTAAATAACACTTTTAACTTAAAATTAGTACATTTCAAATTCTGTTTGAATGGTTTCTTGTTTGGTGACCAAATTACTCGTAGTCCACAAACGTTGTACTTATGTACACCGGGAAGTTATCATTCAACCACCTGCTACAATTCAACCTGCTCGAGACAGATTGTACACAATGTTTTTTTTTTTTTTTTTTTTTTTTTTTTTTTTTTTTTTTTCAAGGGAAAAAAAAATAAAAACAGGTAGCACACCTTATGTTTAAAATGATATATGACTAGTCCCACCTTCTTTTAAGCCTAGATTTCACCCATCGTTTATTATTTATTAAAGTTTTTTTTTTTTTTTCCCTCAAAATTTTGTTCAAGAAACAAAACCTAAATTCCATTTGGTTTGAAATCTTCTCGTTTGATATTTAAAAATCCTTAACGTTTATATAATTTGTTTTATTTTATTGAAATTAAGACGATTACAGTCTTTAAAACAAAGTTTAAGTAGGCTGATATTTTTCGTTTGCATTAGTTTTATCGCTTCTATTTGAGCGGACAACAGCTGCACAAAACTTCAGCATCATACTTGAAAATATTGTAAAACTAAACAGATGTACAGCAACATTTAAATACTTTCCCATAATTTTCTGATAGGCTAACATAAACATTCTTGAGGTGAATGCCACCAGAGGTGTGGCTTTTGTTGATCATTCTACTCCTGAGTAATGTTCAATTTCCGATTCCAGAGGCAGTTTCCAAAAAATACGCCGTCTCGAATGGGTTGAATTAATCCAATCACTTGTCGAAGTTGTTTCCTGGTAGAGTTCCAGACATTCAACAAGCTCATTCTCATTTTCTTGTCATTACCAATAAGATGCGAAATCTCTTTTAGTATAGAATTTTATAAAATTCAATGCGCACTCTCTCCTAAATAGAAAAAGAGCAAACTCTCGAATTTTGGTAGGAGAGATCGCGCAGTCTTTTGTTAAATAATTATTAGCTTTTAGAGAAAACAGTGGCGCTCGTTAGTCTAAGTTAGTATCTTATGAGAAATTGTTTAAATTAAAAGTGTTTTGTATTATTACCATTGTATTAAAATTCCGGGGATGGGTTGTGAAAACTCAATCATGTATTTTTGAAAACGACACAAACTAACCACGTTATTTCTATGCTTTTGAAGCAGCCTACAAGCACAATCAAGTCGACACTTCACTGATGTTGCTCTACAACCGTAATTCGCCCACTCTACTCTTTTCCGCAGATCCTCTATGTGTGCAACCTCTCCCTAGCCTCCCCTTAAGTTGAAAAATAGTTGCAATGAAATAGTTTGTAATTCCATAAAACAGTTGTACAATTTAAATGAGTGCCTATAGTTTATTGAAGCATATTCTTTTTTATTACAGTTTATGACAAATTAAAATATGTACAATACGATGTATAATTTGTGTTTTAAAAAAATATCCTTGGTTTTATTTGAAATATTCCTGGAAAAGACAGGGTAAAATGTCGGATCACAAGATTTTCCTTTAAGCAGGCACCGTAAGGGGACGCTGCTGGCTAATGACAGGCGATTCTGATTAGAGATGGGCGTTATTTCACGTAACATAATAAATAATATTATTATTGCATTGCAGCCTATTAGCACTGTAATATATTACAAAAAATATCTTATTAAAAAAATAATATTTTCAACTTTATCTCTGCACGCGAAATAGACAAGAAATTCCTGGCGATAAAACTGATATAATACACCATAATACAAGTAAAAAGCTTCAATTATTTCTTTTATATAATTACTTTTTTATTTTATTTTATTTTATTTACAAAATACGAAAACAATATTATGAACGCCGGATAAAGACTCGCGTCAAACTTTCCGCGCAGATGTTCGAATCGATTCGTTACTTCACGTCTGAAAAAAATTGGTCTAAAATCTCAGTAAAGACTACAGACGATTTTATTGCAACTCTGTTACTCAGTGATATTCTGAATCAATAATATCTTTCCAAGTTCATAAAATTATCGTTAAAAAAATAATACAGCTGCAGCTGTGTTATTTTTTTAACGATAATTTTGTAATGATAATATTTTCTAGAATGTATTACGGAATATTCCTTGTGAAATATATTAATCAAAATAATTTTAATAAGCGAGATAATTTTAACGTTTAGGACAAATAACATTGTGCTCATATTAATTTAGAAATGATTTTATTTGGTGTAGATTATTTTTCATGAGATAATAAAATCATTTGAATAAAATACTTTGACACAACGGTTTAACGAAATAGTGTTAATTTATGCAGCTAGCATAGGATAGGTAAGGGGTGATTATTAGGTGTTGATTACTATTTCGTCATGAAAGTGAGGAATGACATTACACTTGCTAGGTTTGGATTCGCTTGCGTATAAACAGATGTTTCGGGACTTTGATAATTGAAAGGAAGGAGTGTTTGTTTATATTTTAATTGCTTATAGCAGATGGAATTGAAAATGCGTAATGGCATACAGCATGTATTGTGGTTTTATTAAGAATAATTTGAGAAGAAAATTGAATATTTATTTATAGTTACTGTTTAGCTTTTCTTCACTTTTTTTTTTTTTTTTTAATCTGATTTTTTCTAGAGACTATTTTTTCTTGAGACTATTTGCACAACTAAGTAACTTATTTTCCCCTAAGCTGCTTTAAAAATAATTATTTGTCTTAGGGTATTTCTTTTCAAGTATACATTTTGAATTTTAAATGAATCTAATTTTAGTAATTTAAAATAATTCTCATTTTAATTTTAAAATGTTCGTTAGAATTCTGTGATTTTATATTCTTGATAAATGAAGTAGAAATTTAGAAATATGATTAACCTCATATGTGAATGATTTACCACTTTAAATTAAGTGGTTTGTGTATGGAAGCGTGGTTCAATCGTACGACACACGCCTGAAACGGGGAGGGCATCGGTTTGATTCCCGACAGATCCAAACTGCATTTTTTCCACCGTTGACCTAGAGTCAATTAATCAAATAATAATAAAAAAATAAAAAAAAAGCAAATTCCAGCAGATTTGGCAAAACTACTGGTAATAGAAGTAAAGAGTTTTTAGCTGTTAAAACACGATTTTATTTTGCTTAATACCCATAGTAAAAAGTGCAAGTAAGACGAGTAGCCAGATTCCAAATGCAATATTGCAAGAAACTAAAAAATGAGAAATATTGAAATATTATTGAAATATTAATATTGTATAAATAAAACACTGTATTTATTATTATTATTATTTTTAACGAAAATTCAAAACAAATTATTCTTAACTTGTTTATGTAACATGAAAAATAACTATATCGTGTTACTGGATATCATTTTAATTTCACTTTCCCATATAGTGGCAGTAAAGTTATTTTTTGTGCCAAATTTTTGAAATTCTATTTATGCTATATTTAACGTTTTAAAGTTTCCTGATTTTAAAAATAAGGTTTTTTTTTTTTTTTTTTTTTTTTTATCGATTAGTTTGTGCGTATGAGTGTGTGTCTGTTATCAGTATATCTCAAGTTATCAAAATTAAGAGTCATTTCAAACTCGATATTCTAAATCCGTATCATATAGGGATTCTACACTAAAGTTTTTCTTGAGATCAACCAAATTGTTCCTGTTTAAGGTTATATAAGATAATTTAAATACATTGTCTACGGGGTCTTACAGAACGAATAAGCGGTCGTTTTCCAAACCCCTAAACTAGAAATATAGATTTCCGAGCTATATAAGGCTCGCCAATAAGCTGAATAGACGCATTAATCAAGAATTTCTAGTCCATTTATTTACAGAGAGCTACATATTATTCTGAATATTATGAATCATTTGCTTTGCGAGAAATTCTTGCTTGATTTCCTAGAATTGGGTTATAAACCAAGATTAAAGATCCTAAAACACGCCTCTTGAAATCGCATTTATTTTATGAGATTTTTAAATAAGTTTGACACCTGGATAATATATGTAAATGCTCTAGAATTTTAATAGGGATTTCTGGAACTCGCTTTCAAAGGGGACTAGAATTTATAAGGATGCCATGAAACTATTTTTACTTCAGCCACAACTTAGATTCTACGCTGAGAAAAAAATATACCGTCTTCCTCTAGAATGAATAAGCGATTATTTTATAAACCCTTAACTAGAAATATACATTTCCGATGCGCGTAAGGGACGCCATTAAACAGAATAGACGAAATTATCGAGAATTTTTAGTGTACACATTTCTAGATGGTGAAACAATATTCTGAATACTCTAAATATTTTGAATCATTTGTATTGCGAGAAATTCTCGCTTGATTTTCTAGAATTGTATAATAAACCAAAATTATAATTGCTGAAATCCGCCTCTTGTAATCTCATTTATTTGCAGAGATTTTTAAATAACTTTTTCCTTGATAATATAGGCAAACGCTCGAGAATTCTAATAGGGGTTTCTAGAACTCGCTTTCTAAGGGGACTAGAATTTATAAGGATGACATGGAACTATTTTTTCTAGAGCCACAATTTAGATTCTAGGTGTCAGTTACAGAATTGTTTCTGAGTGTAGATGCCAGTTACAGAAATTTATCTCGGTATATCTAAAAGTGTATAAATAGTGCAACTGGTTTAAGTACAGATATAGATAAAATATTTCTGATGTATTAAAGGCTAT
This sequence comes from Salticus scenicus, assembly GCA_963930645.1. Taxonomy (NCBI): domain Eukaryota; kingdom Metazoa; phylum Arthropoda; class Arachnida; order Araneae; family Salticidae; genus Salticus; species Salticus scenicus. The sequence goes on along the minus strand of OZ005649.1, from coordinate 282,551,357 downwards.
TGCAGCTATATTGCTTAACAGTAATTAATTGTTTTTAGACTAACTAAAACATAACGATATTAATATTTCTCTAAGTTATACTAAACCCTTTTTTCTGTAAAACAAGATGTGATTAGTTTAAGTAATTGGTTTCAAATCTTTCAGCCACAGTATATTAAAACTGATTTTATTTTTTATTTAACTTTTTTTATTTCATCGCAGGGTTTTTTTGTGTAATTTTTTATTTCATTCAGAAATTCAACCCGAGGTGCAACGGCTAGACATAGTCGTAGATAGGGTGGTACGATACCAGTGAGACAAACTTAGAGGATATGTAGGAGCATAAAGACGATTCGGTATCATTGGAAATACAATCCTAACGAGACAGGGGAGTAGTTAGGGTGTACAATTATTAGAAAACTCCTAAAATATTTAAAAATTTTTGGTCTTTAACGATCACCCTATAGTCGTACTTTTCATCCTGACATTTCTGTAAGTGGCTGATAACAGTGTTCCTGTGCCACGCCCCCTGTCACTTGATTTTTTATTTTAGAAAACTAAAAACATAGTTCGTACAGTCCTTGAATTTTTAATTTTCTGCACCAGTATTATTATTCAGGAAATTTTGATAATGAAAAAGCCTTAAAACATAAAAGGTGATTTTTGGCTTAATACAGCCATGCAATTTCTGAAATATTGTGGAATTTCTGCTCTAGATGAAGAACTGAATGTCCACTGATGAAAAGGTCCTTCAAGTATTGAGCGTGTTCGAATTCCAAATCAAATAAGTTTATTGTTCTCCACTTAAAAAAAAATAATAAATAAATAAATAAAATAGATTTTTTTATTAATAATTATTCATTTATTAAACATAATTTTATTTTTATTATTTCATTAGAAAAATACATTCTTTATTATCATGTATAAATGGTTTTAATAAGTAATAATAGAGTGAGCATATTACTTATCGTTAATTAACAATCAAGGATATATTTATTATTTTTTAAAAAGTATTTCGCCTTACTAATATATTTCCTGTATGCTAAATTTTACCCTGATTTACAATTCTATAATTATTTTTTCAATAAAACCGGCATTAGTATTGTACCTCTTATATGCTAAATTTTATAATGATTCACAATTCTCAACATTACACACACACACACCTATATATAATGTAACCACATTACCTAAAACTGACAGTAACGGCCAAAGGCTAGGAGGGGTGACAATTTGACCAACAGGTTGGGGATTATTTTCTCTTAATCGGGTGACTATTATCCCTATTTTACCACTGGACTCGTTGAGTCAGAACTTCTACAGTGGCTTCAACGGATTCAATAAATGTAGTTATATATATATATATATATGAAATATATATTAATTGAAATACACTTCTCACTTCTTCATGTAATATTTTTCATTTCATCACGTGCAATGTTGAAAAAGTCTTCCATAATCTATTTAGCTCTCTCTCTCTCTCCCTCTATTTATAAATATATATATCCATATTTATTCATTTATAGAGAGTTAAAATATTCTCTCAAGGCTTTTAGGAATGACATGGTTTTAATTTTCAATTACTCTTTATCTGATAATGGATATGATTTTTAAACTTAACACACTTTGGTTTTTAGTTTTTGTAGTTTTTTTTTTTTTTTTTTTTTTTTTTTTTCCATATTTAATGTATGAAAACAAAGACAATTTTTGACTTCACGAAGTCACAGTTGTCTGAGAAAGTAGTAACTGCGTAGATCATCCTACATTCACTTCCAAAAATAAACAAGAAGAAATAATTTATTTTTTCTCACCGTTATTACGCTCACAAACATTTACTGATGCCTACCGAAATTTTCTTTTTTTTTTTTCTACGTCATATTGCAACCGTTGTAAATTACTCTTTGCAAAATATCATAAGCATATAAAAACTTAGGCAAATGTCATATTCCGTTCTTGAATAAATTGCGAAGAAAATAAAATTTGCCTCATCAGGGAAATACTTTGGACTCCTTATGAACAGTGTGAGTTATTTTTCTTAGTAATAACGATAATAGCAACGTGGTTGCCTATAAAATACTAAATGCGGAACTTTGTTACAGCTATATAAAATGATAGGAAGCATCATGAAAATGCAAAATATTTTAAATATATGTAAATAAATTTTATCTAAGTTTAATTATGTCATGATGATAAAAAGGATATTATCTTAATATAGTGGTAAGAAACCATGTATTTAAAAATTATTTCAGAAGTCATTTTTGCGACAATAAATTTAATTTAATTTATTTATTATTATTATTATTATTATTATTATTTTTTTTTTTTACAAAGAATTTTTTTTTTCTTTTGACATATATTGGTTTCATACATAAAACAGAAACTTAATATTTTTATGAAACAATTTTTACATACTTTTTTCTTGTTTTAATTTATATTTAAACTTTTAGTACTGGTCCGAAATTTAACAATAAGTGTTTCAGAGGAAGTCATATGCAAGATTCACTTTAAATTTCCAAGTGACCAATAGTGTATTTTATCGTTTTGATGATGCATTTGAATTTTCACTTTCAGCCTGATTAAAAGGCGTGCTATTATTTTAACCTGATAAAGTGTTGCGAGATTTTGCAATTTATAGATTTTACTTAGAAAATTATTTAATTGATTATTAGTCACTTCCTTATAAAAGTATAAGGAAATATTTTAAAATTGACGTGGGAAATTCCCTTTGTATTTTGCATAGCTCTAAATGGTATTTGATTTTGTAAATTTCTATTTGTTATATGGCGTCTAGTTCCACACCGCCAGTTTGGGTTTTGGTATGAGCTAAAACTTTAGAGATATTTACGCTTCTACACGATTTTGTTTTTACGTCTGTATGTACGTAAGTGTATGTTTGTCCTGAATAACTGAAAAACTGTTAGGTATAGAAAGTTACAAAATCAAATATGGATGTGTTATAACACCAAGTCGTATACAACTTTTTCTATGTCTTTCTATGACTAAGCATTTCGGAAATATGAAAATATTATATCCATTATGACTAAAAATACAGAACTTTTGGCATATATTATGTATGATTACAACCATAGAGGTTTCAAGAGAACCTAATTTTTGAGCCCATATTTATATTTTTCTAAAGGTATTCATATTATTAGTCGTTCTTAAACACAAATGTAGGTTCTAATCGTTAGAAGGTTCTAAATGTAGGTTCTAATCGTAGGTTCTATCGTCGTTCACTTCATTTAATGCATATTCTAATAAAAAGCCATGTAGTTTTCCTTACCAAAGAAGTCAATAACAACGATTGTTCTCGAAAAATTCCAAGAATACAAACCTTTGCAGCACAAAAGTCAGCTGAACAATATTACGGATAGAAGACGGATCAAGAATTTCGTAATTCAGAAACAATAATCAACCGCTTACAGTGCAATCTCTCAGAGACGATTGTTTACCTCAAAATCTGATAATAAACCGAAACCATCGTGGCAAGAAACTCGCAACAATTGTTTCGGCCCGAAATAAAACACGATTCTTCGTCAGACAAACAAAATAAGCATGAGTGGAAAAAAAAGTGGGTATGTTATATAGCTTTGTTTACAACACTCGTGCCTACTTTGTTCTCCTGAAGAATGGTCATGTAATTTTTCAAATATTGTTACTTATTAATTTTCAATTCCAGGCCTCAGGTGCATTTTATGTTGATTTCTTCAGAAATCGATCTATTACAGTCACTGCCTTTGCATATCTATCTGTCTATATATATGTGACGAGCAAACATTCAAACTATGTATTCCCCTTCGGATACGATTTTTGAGACAATACCAAAAACTAATAATTAAAAAAATAACTAAACTTAAACCATAATTATCGTTTGTTTAAATGTGTTATTACTTACTACGAAGGTATGTTACAGCTTTTTTTACAACACTCGTGCCTACTTTGTTCTCCTGAAGAAGGGTCATGTAATTTTTCAAATCTTGTTACTTATTAATTTTCTATTCTAGGCATCAGATGCATTTTAGGTTGATTTCATCAGAAATCGACTTATTGCAGTCGCTTCCTTTCTATATCTATCTATCTATCTATATATGAGGAGCAAACATTCAAACTCTGCATTCTCATTCGAATACGATTTTTGAGACAATACCAAAAATTAATAATTAAAAAAATAACTAAACTTAAACCATAATTATCGTTTGTTTAAATGTGTTATTACTTACTACGAAGGTATGTAGACATATTTAGGAAAATATTTAGACATATTATTTTACGTTAAGCTTAAAGAAAAATCACCAATTTAACTTTTTTATTTTTGGAGAAACATGGGTTAAATGCTTGCTCCTCATATATATATATATATATATATATATATATATAATGAAAGTTTTATCATCAAGACAACTCCCGAAATAATACTCAAAATCGAACCAAATTTGGACAGCGAAATTATCTTATAAATATCTTTTTCGAGTTCGTTAACCAAGTTGCCCTGCTTTTTTGTTTTCGAGAGGCGGCCACTTGAAATTTTCAAATCCATTTTTTAAAAAGCATATATAAGGCCTAATTTGCTTGAATTTTGATGTAAACATAGACTACATACGGGTCTCAACTGAGTTTATTAATGAACTTTATCAGCTATTTTTATGGTGATGGATATCTTAATATAAACGGGGCCATCTGAAATCAGCTTTTACTTGGGAATTTAACATCACGATAACATCTGAAATAAAACTCCAAATCGAACCAAATTTCGACAGTGAATTTATCTTAAAAATATCTTGTAAGAGTTTGTTAACCAAGTTTCTCCATCATTTTCTTTTCAAGTGAAAGCCACTTGAAAATTTCAAATTCACATTGAAAAAGCTTATTTGAATTATTTATTAAGACCGGATATTCTTGAATTTTCATGTATACATAGATTAAATGTAGTTCCCAATACAATAAATAAATGAATAAATAAATAAATTTTATAAAGCAACATATTAAAAAAAATAATAATAATAATAAAATGCAAGACACATATAATAATAATACGTTATAAATTGAAATCTGTTCTTGTTTGGTCTTTTAGGCCATTAATATATATATATACATATTTAGCTATTGATAGCTTATAATATGCAGTTACAATTAGAAAAAAGCATTACTGTGCATGATTTGTAATTTCTTAACCGTCTACAAATAAGTGATAAACGAAGCATATAATGTTTAAAGTAAGTGTATTTCTCCAAATTAAATTTTGCTCCTATTAACGAATACGCTTGGCTTTTTATTTTTGAGGCATGGTGAGATAAATTTTGTCGACATGATAATAATACAAGACACTAAAACGTTAACAAATTTAAATATGTTCTTTCAAAATGAAGTAATGGGAAACCCACCGTGAAAAATTAGGCAGCAGTCTTTCTTTGTTTTTTACAAGCTTTTAAATTTCTTAAGAAAGATTAAGGATGTTTTATGCAAGGATTGTAGTATTAGGAACAATCCAGTTGAATTATATCTTTGTCATTATTGTCCTAAAACAAACCAAATGATTTTTTAATAAAATGTTAATGTATAATGTATATAACATTTTCTTGTGTAATGTATGTGTATATAGATAGGTTATACTTACTGCGTTGTGTAGGTGTTGTGGCAACAAACGGACTGATAGAATATTTTATGTTTATACTTATGCCCTTATTCATCTGTTTATTTAATCGATTATCATAGAAGTATGTTATTTTCATTTTATTTCATATAAATAATTTTTTTAGGATTATTGATTTGATATTTATAAAAAATTATCGGAGGTTGAGTTTTATATTTCAGTTACAATTATTATTGATATGTTCATTTTATTTCATTTGATAATTTTATTTTGGTAACATAATGATTTTTTCTTAGTTTTGACAAGCTAGAAGGAAAGTATATATGGTGAAGCTGGCTAAACCTCACAATCTCAAGTCAAGATGGCTGGCTAATTTTTGGAAACTAAGAATTCACTCATCTGTTAATGTTAATTTAAATTTATGATAATTTATGATTAAGTATTTATGACAATATTACACACATATATATATATATATATATATATATATATATATATGAATAATTTTGAAACATGAACTTATAAAGCAATAAATTTATTTATGTAATAATTATTTAGGTTATAAATTAAATTTACAAATCTTACAGAAGCGTATATATCAGATCGTCTCGTTTTTTGGGACTAATGTTAAAAGCAACATATCGTATATATATATATATATATATATATATATATATATATATATATATATATATTAACCTTGAAAGTTTCATTTATGCTTCCAGCATTCTTTATGATGTATTTTGTTAGTTCCCTTTGAAATACTTTAAATTATATAGATTATTTTAGTTTAACCCGGCACCCAGTTCCATATGTGAAACACAGACTTTAATCGTTCCTATAGCTATACAACTATTAGTAGCGACATCTCTTGACATCTTGATAGAAGCTACTGACATTTAGCAATGCAGTAATACGAATCTTTACCTAAAGATGTCGTTCGTGTTTTTGTTATAGTGCACTCAGTGTGAAATTTGAATGAGAGTGATACGTTAGTCGTTTGTCTGAATTCAAAAAAAAAGAAAAAAAGAATAGTTATTGAACAGTTTAGACTCGAAAAAAAATACTATGTGTTATAACAAAGTGTATATTTTGCAGAGGTACGTTTTTTTTTTTTTTTTTTTTTTTTTTTTTTTTTAATATATATATTACAATAGTAAACGTATTAGTAAATCATATTTTTATGTATGTTCCACATACGGTACGTTGAGCTAAAAAGTTGATTTTTCCGTAAAATATGGTTTTATTTTTATTTGTATAAGTTTTCCCTATCTTCTGATCACTAATTACAACCTATATATTTTTGTCGCGCACTAAAAAAAAAAAAAAAAAATGAGCCTTATAGGGTTAAAAAGCAAAATGTCTGATGTGTATTTGTATTGGTTTTGAATTCATCTTCTGTCTATGCATTTTTTTTTTTTTTTTTTTTTATGTTGTCTTATAGTTATGTAATTTTGCATGAATATTCATTGAAACATAGCAATAAGTTATATTGAAATTTCTCGAAATCTACTTAAATAAATAAATAAATAAAAAGTATAAAATGTTTAATTATCTTAATATTTTTAAAACAATTCTTGATAACAATTTTCTACTTTGCTCTTCGAGTTTACAGTTTATAGTTTTATAATGTTCAACTACAGTTGCTTTAGTAACACTTTAATTATTATCAAAGTTTGTGAATTCATTCGCACATAAAAAAAAAAAAAACCTTCTTAATTAATCCCCATTGCCTCATGTACAGACCAATCGATTAAACGTGATTCCTAGGCCTATGTGGGGTGCACTCCGTGAAGGGTCTCTTTAGCGTGCACTTTAAAACTTAATGATAGTTTTACAGAATAATGTGCTGGAAAATTAGGTGCCAGCACATTTTACTGTTAAAAAGAAATAATTTACAAGAGAAACATATAAAAAATAATCTCTCTTTACAGATGTCTCCACTGTAAATTATGCTATTTAACAGGAATGTGCTGGAAAATATGAGTGGCAGCACATTCTACAGTAGAAGCTGTCGTTATTTTTTACAGTGTGTGATACAGTTTTAAATACAAGAAACACTTTTTTTGTTTTAGTGCACAAAACACGTATCGCACTATCAATAGCACTCATTGATGTGTGAAACAAATCAACAAATTAGGGTGAACGACAACGCTAATGATGGCAGGACAAAATAAACAATAGACTATTCACTTTCCATTCTTATCTCACGCACTTATGGAACATTCAAACAATTACTACTATTGAAAAGCGAAATCCTTGGTGTGTTTTTTCTAATGCTCCTTACAAATACTATTTAATACGGTGCATTTTCCTGCTAGTAAGCAATCTTAATTCGCATTGCACGGCATTCCGATGATGAAGTATTTCAGCATCATGAGTTCATTAGACAAACAAATTATGACATATTTATACAGTATAGATATTTTCAGTTTCTATAGGACCTTTTCGAATACAGAGAAATAACCACAACTAATAATTATTTATACAACATCATCTTAAAAGTTTTGTTTGTTATATAACACACATCTTACAACTAAACTACTTCTTACAATTGGCTACTAACTTCAATTCCATGACCTCTTTTACAATCTATATTTTAAATTTACATTCGCATGCATTGTGTTACTAAGAAACTCTCTATACTTTCCAAACACAAATTTTTCTTCTATTACACTTATTACACTTTTATTGACTGTGCCTGACCATTTAATGTCATTTGATATATTTTATAATGAAGAAGAAAAAAAAGAAGAATTGCTTTAAAATATGAATGGACATATATCTCATCTCCCCCAACACACACACATGAAATAAAATATTGGATTGTGTCTCAAAATCAAGAGCGCACAACCTTACTTTCCTTCCTTCCAACTTTTTTTGTTAACAACTCGTATTCACTAAATCAAGACTAACCAAGATAAACTCATGCCCAACAGCAGTCAGGAATCTTCTGTTACGTTTTTATAGTTAAAGTAATTTTTTTTTCTCTACCTACCTCCAGTAAAACGAAAAATAATGCGTGTTTTAGCTTATTTCGAAACGGAAAATTTCTTAGAGAAAATTAATTGATTAAAATAAAAATTTTGTAAATGGTTTACTTGAAATTAACTTTACTTATATAGGCTTGATAGAAAAGTCAAAATATATGTTCATTATTGACAAATCTTATATTGTAAATACAATCAACATTTTAATAGTACATTAATTAAATAATGCCTTATGTCAGCCTTTATAAAAGTATATTTCACGTATTTTCAAAAACGTTAAAATATTTCCAAGTGATTTATTCATTCTTCATTATGAGAGTTCAAGATCAGTAGTTAGTATTAGGAATATTAAATGTTCAGTCTTTTAAGATATAACTTTCAATGTAAACTTAAAATGCTGAGGATTATTATTTTATAAACAGAAACGAAAACTTTAAACTTTGAAGTGACAAAGAATAAGAAATGTATCAAAACTCCTTTTGATTTTAAGTAAAAGCTTTGCCAATGTCGGTAAAATTATGCTTTAAAATTACATAAAATAATAAATCTTAACTCTTACTTAGATTTTTTTATTTAATTTTACTAAGAAATATTTTGTAAAAGAGACATGGAACTTAAAATTAATCTTGATCTGCCTTTAATATGTAATGTGGTTTAAGAAAATTTCTTCACATACCACAATGGAATTAACGAGTTCAATATTTTAAACTTTAATGAAACTCCTGCTTCTAAACTGGAATTTAAAATGAAGTACATAAGTTAATAATTAATAACTACTGCTTTTATTATTTGTGTAAAAGTTAGATTACATTACACGTAACGTGTTAGGTAAAGATGATATAGATATATTAATATAAAAATCTAAATAGTCTTATTCGTTCAAAAAATTAAAATTCACAGTAAAACAAATAAAGATATTAGTATTGGTTTAAAATTTTACTAAGAAAATCTTAAATAATTAAAATAAATCTGAAAATGGCCTTATCTAGTATCTTAAATATTTTCATGTTATTCAAATATTGAAGAAGAATTTTCTTCAGTATTATTGAAATTAAAATTAATTATTATATCTTTTAAATAAAATACCTTTATTTATATTTGTACACATTCGCAACTATTTCCTTATGTGTTAGTTCGTGAAAGTAAATATACTAAATATATACTTTTAAAAATATACTATATATATACTTTTCCAGATTTTAGTAGAAATTTACTTTTCTTAAACTGCGAAAATGTGCTATTTTATTTAATATAAAATTGTAAAAAATGTTTTACAACACGATAAAAAATAACTTCACGATAATTTTCATATAATTATAATTTAGCAAAAAATCAACTTCTTGAAAAGAAACTAACCCAATTATTTTAGGTTATAAACAATATATATATGTAATATATATTTCTTGTTTTTCCTTGGCATTATTTCAACAATTTCCACAATTATTTTGTATTTTATATAATTAGTTCTTCTTCCTACGATTATAGTGGAAGGTATTCATTTAAATATTTGTTTTTCTAAAATCTCGGAAATTGTAGTTCGTTAAGCGAAAATATATTATTTATGTTTTTATATAATATCATCAACTTCTAAACTAGTAGAAGTAGAAGAATTTCGCTTGAAAATAAATACATAAATTTACCTCCTAATGCACAAATGCATTTTTTTCTTACACTTCAATACATTCACTTGAGTTCTCATTATCAACCAACTTTGTTGCTCTTATCTAATGCAATTTTGCTATTATATTTTATTGTTTCCTATTAAATACTTGATAAGTATTTTTTATTTTTTATTTTTTTTTTTTATTTTTTTTTTATTTTTTTTTTTTTTTTTGTGATGAGGTGTTTTAATTATTTTTATCGTCAGCTCTGGGTTACTTAAATTCATTTCTGTTTCACAGTATTACATCATAAAAAATCTTTTTAGTATAACTAAGAAATCTTTCAAAAACTGGTATCCTTTACGTTTTTCTAGTAATCAGTAAATTTTCTTCGAAAGTAACATTACTGCATAAAATTTAGCAACCAATACATAAAATGCCTTAGTAAACATACTAAAAAAACATTAGTAACGTTGCAGAGAGCATTCTTGTATGTCAATTAGAAAATGTTTGTGGCATGATAGAAATTATTTCTAAATTTCTACCACAAACTTTTTAGCACATACCACAAGCATTTTACTTGTAATACAAACAAAAAAAGTAAATTTAATCTAATTTTTTTTTTCCTTTAAGCATAACCATTTTACATCCATAATTGTGGTCAAGAAGTAAGGTAGGTAATAATAATAATAATAATAATAATAATAGTAAATACTTTGTTTAATTTTGCAAAAAATATTTCTGTAACATTTATAGAAATACTCTATGTATGACAAAAATGAACTTAATAAAAATCTGGTTTTTCCATACGTGACAATAGTTACTGACACATGCCAATTTCCTGTGATGTCACAGATAACCGTATAATTTCACCAGTACGCTTCACGATGATTATATGATTTCTAGAAGCGCAGAACCAAATTTCTTTTCCTTTTTCTTTTTAAATATGCCTAAAATAAAATGAAATAAATGAATAAACAAATAAAAACTTATTAAATCTCGAAATGATTAAGACCACCAAAGAAATTTTTAATTTCAATCGCGTAAGTCTACTTTGTTTTTGAGTTTAAAAAACAGTAGATTCTAATTTTAAATCGTATATATATGTATTGTTTGTTAGCTTATAACTACTTAACGGATGCTCCCCTTTTCATGCTTTTTACTTTCTTCTATATTCAATAGAAAAATGTATTTGCTCTTTAAAAATTTTCGACTTTTTTTTTTTTTTTTCTGCGTGATTTACACGTTTTAAGAGGTGTAGAACATTATTTGACCATTTCTGGAAACTACATATCTTATTGTGTGTGTGTGTGACAAAATTTTGGGGCAACAGTATCCCAGAAACTACTGCACAAAATTTCATACAGATTCATACGTGATTGAACCATGGCATATATTAGTGCCTATAAACTTTTGGTTAAAATTCCCCAAGAGTGTCTTTCCATCCCATTCCATCTAAATATTTAACATGAAAATACAAGACAAATTTTGTATAAATGTACTCAATGTGAATTTTCAACTAATACTGAGCATATCGACTAACAGGTGACGCTACTGTGCTGAAATTGACTCCGTAAATAGAAAAGCTAAATCTCAAATTCTATGCATATACTTAATAATTGACATAATTATTTTATAAACAATTGCTAACTTATTTTAGTGTATTAATCGGCCGACAAGTGCCACGGCTATAAGTCACCTTCTGCGACTTTTCTCCATGGTTGTATCTAGCACCTGTTAATTAAAATAACACCAGACGACATATGTAGAATCTGTATTGTGAGAAGATATGAATAAAATTTTGTTCTGGCTAACCAGTAAGTGGCATGTGTGTAGATAAATGTGTACATATAAGTTTCAGAAGGTATGCTGGGTTTCCAATATTTAAGCCATAATATTCTTTTTTTATTGTTAGTTAAAATGCTTTATTATAATATTTTACCGTGTACAGAAATGCTGCTCAGATATTGACATTAATTTAAAAAAGGTTTATTTATTTTATTTTTTTTTATGGCCATAACATGCTAAATTGTTGTTGGTAAGGTAAGGTCTTGTTTAAAGAAGATATCATTACAAATCATTAACACATAAACAAAAATTCCTACTTATCTGTTTTTGTTATGTTTTGTTTCTAGTTAAGTGGCGTGGTAGTTCATCTATAATTTCTTAACGAATACTCAGATTTGTATACTTTTTTGTTAAAAGGTCTTGCCTTAAGAGCTTCCCGTTAGCATTATACCTCTTGTATGTCTTCAATTATACAACTTGCATGCATTTTGTGATGAGGTGTTTTAATTATTTTTATCGTCAGCTCTGGGTTACTTAAATTCATTTCTGTTTCACAGTATTACATCATAAAAAATCTTTTTAGTATAACTAAGAAATCTTTCAAAAACTGGTATCCTTTACGTTTTTCTAGTAATCAGTAAATTTTCTTCGAAAGTAACATTACTGCATAAAATTTAGCAACCAATACATAAAATGCCTTAGTAAACATACTAAAAAAACATTAGTAACGTTGCAGAGAGCATTCTTGTATGTCAATTAGAAAATGTTTGTGGCATGATAGAAATTATTTCTAAATTTCTACCACAAACTTTTTAGCACATACCACAAGCATTTTACTTGTAATACAAACAAAAAAAGTAAATTTAATCTAATTTTTTTTTCCTTTAAGCATAACCATTTTACATCCATAATTGTGGTCAAGAAGTAAGGTAGGTAATAATAATAATAATAATAATAATAATAGTAAATACTTTGTTTAATTTTGCAAAAAATATTTCTGTAACATTTATAGAAATACTCTATGTATGACAAAAATGAACTTAATAAAAATCTGGTTTTTCCATACGTGACAATAGTTACTGACACATGCCAATTTCCTGTGATGTCACAGATAACCGTATAATTTCACCAGTACGCTTCACGATGATTATATGATTTCTAGAAGCGCAGAACCAAATTTCTTTTCCTTTTTCTTTTTAAATATGCCTAAAATAAAATGAAATAAATGAATAAACAAATAAAAACTTATTAAATCTCGAAATGATTAAGACCACCAAAGAAATTTTTAATTTCAATCGCGTAAGTCTACTTTGTTTTTGAGTTTAAAAAACAGTAGATTCTAATTTTAAATCGTATATATATGTATTGTTTGTTAGCTTATAACTACTTAACGGATGCTCCCCTTTTCATGCTTTTTACTTTCTTCTATATTCAATAGAAAAATGTATTTGCTCTTTAAAAATTTTCGACTTTTTTTTTTTTTTTTTCTGCGTGATTTACACGTTTTAAGAGGTGTAGAACATTATTTGACCATTTCTGGAAACTACATATCTTATTGTGTGTGTGTGTGACAAAATTTTGGGGCAACAGTATCCCAGAAACTACTGCACAAAATTTCATACAGATTCATACGTGATTGAACCATGGCATATATTAGTGCCTATAAACTTTTGGTTAAAATTCCCCAAGAGTGTCTTTCCATCCCATTCCATCTAAATATTTAACATGAAAATACAAGACAAATTTTGTATAAATGTACTCAATGTGAATTTTCAACTAATACTGAGCATATCGACTAACAGGTGACGCTACTGTGCTGAAATTGACTCCGTAAATAGAAAAGCTAAATCTCAAATTCTATGCATATACTTAATAATTGACATAATTATTTTATAAACAATTGCTAACTTATTTTAGTGTATTAATCGGCCGACAAGTGCCACGGCTATAAGTCACCTTCTGCGACTTTTCTCCATGGTTGTATCTAGCACCTGTTAATTAAAATAACACCAGACGACATATGTAGAATCTGTATTGTGAGAAGATATGAATAAAATTTTGTTCTGGCTAACCAGTAAGTGGCATGTGTGTAGATAAATGTGTACATATAAGTTTCAGAAGGTATGCTGGGTTTCCAATATTTAAGCCATAATATTCTTTTTTTATTGTTAGTTAAAATGCTTTATTATAATATTTTACCGTGTACAGAAATGCTGCTCAGATATTGACATTAATTTAAAAAAGGTTTATTTATTTTTTTTTTTTTTTATGGCCATAACATGCTAAATTGTTGTTGGTAAGGTAAGGTCTTGTTTAAAGAAGATATCATTACAAATCATTAACACATAAACAAAAATTCCTACTTATCTGTTTTTGTTATGTTTTGTTTCTAGTTAAGTGGCGTGGTAGTTCATCTATAATTTCTTAACGAATACTCAGATTTGTATACTTTTTTGTTAAAAGGTCTTGCCTTAAGAGCTTCCCGTTAGCATTATACCTCTTGTATGTCTTCAATTATACAACTTGCATGTTTTTCTGTTTATTAAAGATACACGCTGATTTATTGTTTTTTTTTTTTTCCCTAGAGTCTCTTTTGATAACCTTGTGTGAATAACATAAGATCTTCGTTTTATTTCAAGCTGCGTCTCTTTTGAATGATTATATTTTATACATATATTAATATTGGGAACTCTCATCGTAGTTGCCTCATAAAATGTTGCCTCATATATTGTACTCATTTGGTCCTTATTTTGATATAGTACATTGTTGAGATTAAGTAAAATTTGGCATTTTAATGTATAGTACCTGAAATATACTTTAATATTTAATAACAAACTGTTTTTAAAATTTATTTAAAACATTTTATAATGGTAAAAAAAAATATTTATTTATTTTTTACATAATTTAATTATTTGTATTCTAAATTAATCATTATTTTAAAATATTATGCATGAAATGAATTTCAAATTCAACATATAATTAAATCTATCTTTTCTTTGATAAAAATTAAGTATATTGACTATGTAGGATTGATAAAAAATATCTATTGTATAAAACAACTGAAATATAGTCAAACTTTTATTGAAAAAAATAAATCTAATTTTTAAAACAAGCTTTTCTTTTATGCATATATTTGAAAATAAGCACTATTTAGATGCGGACAAAGATGCTGAAACCTTTTTGGAGGCAATTATTCATGATGGCATGCCAGATCTCAGACATTAATGATAACGAAGAGAATTGGAAAAATATAAGAAATTTTCATTTTACGAATTCAAAGAGCATCTTAAATGAAGAAATTAATATTATTAATATTATTATGTATCTAATAATTTTTTTCAGTGTTTCTATGTCTAATTAATGTTTTCATCAATATTTTGTGTTTAATAATAAGAATTTTACACTAGGATTCATATAATTATTAAGAAGGTTTTTTTTTTTTACCTGCCTAAGACACAATGTCCATTCTATTGGAGATATGAAAAAACATTTTTTTTTTTTTTTTTTTTTTTTAAATATAAAAATAAATTTATATATGTAGTGTTTTCTTGTCCAATAGGGAGCAATAATATAAATTGTACTAAAATTGATCTAAAATTATATACTTGGGTCTCAAGATTATAGTCTCATATTTATAACTTTTGACTCCAAACTGTTTAACATGTTACCTTACTATATGATACCATACTTGCCAAGATTCGTATTAATAATACGTAGTATTGTCAGTAACAGCCCATTTTTCCACACCACTTCATTTTTAGAATAAATTTCTCCGAATATTATTACAATTACGTAAGAGTACA
Organism: Salticus scenicus; assembly: GCA_963930645.1. Classification (NCBI taxonomy): domain Eukaryota; kingdom Metazoa; phylum Arthropoda; class Arachnida; order Araneae; family Salticidae; genus Salticus; species Salticus scenicus. The sequence goes on along the minus strand of OZ005649.1, from coordinate 282,535,606 downwards.
AATACTCTAAAAAAAGACTGGTGTGAAAAAAAGGTGGTAATAACAATAGTACAGAATATCAATTAGTATGTTGACAGGTATGATAAGTCTGCAAATTAAGATGAATAAAATTTAGCTGATCTAAAAGATTGTTAATATAATGTTCATATTTTTAATGTAATGTAGGAATAATTTTTATTTTTATTTCTTTCTTGTCATAGTTTGCTAAAATTTATATTTCTATTATAATTTTAGTTAACGTGTAGAAATTTATATGCATTTTGTTCTTGTAAATTCAAATTATTTAGATATCGACATATATTAACTGCTCATCAATTGATCATTTCTACATTTTATTCCAATTGTATTTCTTTTTTATTTAAAGGCATAATGGAATTTCTTTCTTTAAGTATGATAATAACAAGACTTTAAAGAACAAGGTCAAACATCGTCGATGTATATGAACACGTTTTTACATTGCAAAAAGTAATCAAATTAGTTCGTCCATGAATCATTATTCAATGTCAGTTATAGCATTTGAAAATGCATTAAGAAATGCATTTTCTAATTTTCATTCATCTCAAAATTATTTCTTAACTTAAAGGAATCCAATACTTTTATTATGCTTTCGTTTTTCCCTTTCTATCTTTGCTTTTTTTTTCTTTTCATACTTCCAAATTTTAAAATTAATGTATTAGATTGATTTACATGAAAATAATCACAATATATATATATACATATATAATAATAATAGGTGTAATAAAATGAAATGGTCCTTACAATTTTAAATTATAAATTTTATATAAATTTTTGGATTTGCTAGCATGTATATTAATACATCACTTTGTCAATTTAAAACTGAAGAAATATTTTCATAAATTTGATATAAAAAGTTTCTATTTAGTTGATACGTAAATGGAAGTAAATATATATATAGTTTTATAATATAATTAAATCAAAAATGTTTGTTTGTTTAAAGGGATGGTAAGATATGAAATGAACATTCAAAAGAAACTATAGGAACAGTTTCATAATTACAGTATATACTGCGTTCAAAGTTAACGAGCTTAGAGACAGCTGAAGGTGAAGCGACTATGACCAATATTTCCTTTTATGACAAAATATAAAATTATGAAAAAAAAAAAGAAAGGCATAACCTTTTTTTCTAAATATTTGTTCGTTTTAAGCTACATATATCTACATTAACACAACATTTAGTTAATTTAAATCTAAAAATCTATTTCCAATAACTTTGATAAACAGAGTCACGAAATTCGACAGAGAAAATTATATAGAGTATTACAGTTTGAATGAGCCGAATATCTTTATTGTTTATAAAAACTAAATAATTTTTAATGAATAATAATTAATACTTCGACAGCATTGAGGCCTATAGTTACAATGAATTTTGTCTTGTGGTCCATACTACATCAATTTACATTAACAAATGCACAAAATCTTGTAGAAGTAAGACATCACAAAAACCCATGCCTGAACCAGGTTTCGAATCCTGGACATAGGGATTCAAAAAACGTCGTACTACCGATCAAACCACCAAGCCAGAATGTTCATGATAGGAGATAATGATAGATATTAGTTACACAATTAAAGTGCTTCATATTAGTGGTTGCACAACTACACTCTTAACTATTAACGAGCTATATAAGCTTAAAAACAAATCTAAATGAACAGAATATTATCAATATTTTTTTTTAAGGAGAAAGTTTAAAAATCTTTAAAAAGTGTCTGAATTTCACAAAATATATATTTAAGATGTTTCTTCGTTTTAAGCTAAAAGAAAGAAATTTTTAAGGGCTTCATAATAGCAGTTTTAAACAGTCTTAAGTATAAACAAGCTAAATGAGCGTAAAAACAGATTTAAATGAACGGAATACTATTGATATATATATATATATATATATATATATATATATATATATGTATACATATATATTTAAGAGAAAATGTAAAAATGTTTAAAAAGTGTCTGAATTTCACGAAATATTATATACGTAAATATATATGTATATATATATTTGTTCGTTTTAAGTTAAAAGAAAGAAATGTTTGAGGGAACATTAATATAGATACAATCATGCTATAAGTAGGTCTTTCAAATTAATAAATAAAATTTTATTTGTTCTAATTTTATATTATCGTACATAACATTTTACCATGTTTTTATTAACTTCGATTCTTGTTTGTTTGTGGGTTTGTTTGTGTGTTTGTCAGGGACAAATCTTGCAATCGATTTTTAACTAACTTCCAGACTAGCTAGATATTTGAAATTTTCAGGACTGCTCACAACACGGTGACAATACATTATTCTAATAATTTTAGTCAACTATTTCTAGTCCAGATGCCTTCGGCAGCGCTTATATGATTCGACAGAAAATTTATTTAACTAACTTCCCGACTAGCTAGACATTTGAAACTTTCAAAATAGTTCAGAACACGGTGAAAATGCATTTTCTTAAAACCTTTAGCCAACTGTTTCAGGTTCCTGCCGCCTTCGGCAGCGTTATCAGTACAAAGCTTGTAATCGATTTTTCACTAACATTCCGACTAGCTAGACATTTGAAACTTTCAGAACAGCACACAACACAGTGACAATACATTTTCTAATAATTTTAGTCAACTATTTCAGGTCCCGCTGCCTTCGGTAGCGCTTATATAATTCGACAGAACAGTTATTTAACTAACTTCCCGACTAGCTAGACATTTGAAAATTTCAGAATAGTTCAGAACACGGTGAAAATGCATTTTTTTAATACCTTTAGCCAACTGTTTCGGGTTCCTGCTGCCTTCGGCAGCGTTATCAGTACTTAACTTGCAATCGATTTTTCACTAACTTTCCGACTATCTCGACATTTGAAACTTTCAGGACAGTTCATAAAACGGTGACAATACATTTTTTTAAATAATTTTAGTCAACTATTTCAGGTCCCGCTGCCTTCGGCAGCTCTTATGTTATTCGACAGAAAATTTATTTAACTAACTTCCCGACTAGCTAGACATTTGAAACTTTGAAAATAGTTAAGAACACGGTGAAAATGCATTTTTTTAAATACCTTTAGCCAACTGTTTCGGGTTCCTGCTGCCTTCGGCAGCGATACCAGTACAATGCTTGCAATCGATTTTTCATTAACTTCCCGACTAGCTAGATATTTGAAACTTTCAGGATAGCTCAGAACACGGTGGCAATACATTTTTTTTAATACTTTTAGTCAACTGTTTCAGGTACCTACTGTCTTCGGCAGCGTTCATATGATTCAACAGAAAATTTATTTAACTAGCTTCCCGAGTAGCTAGACATTTGAAACTTTCGGAATAGTTCAGAATACAGTGAAAATGCTTTTTAAAAATATTTTTATCCAATTGCTTCGGGACCCTGCTGACTTCGGTAGCGTTTCCAGTACAAAACTTGCAATCAACTTTTAACTAACTTCCGGGCTAGATAGCCATTTGAAACTTTTATAATAACTCATAAGACGATAGCAAGGAATTTTTTTAATACTTTTATCCAATTGCTGGGGTTCCGGCTGCCTTCAGTAGCGTTTATATGCTTCAACAGAAAATTAAAATACAAAAAAAAATATCTTATAATTATTTCTTTATAACAAGTTTTGTAACTTGTAAAACCTATAGACATATATTTTGTTAAATGTGTTACTACAATCGTTATCGAAAAAAAAAGTATTTTATAAATTATGAATACATCTAATAATATGATTTCAATTTAGAGAAAAATATCAAATGCTGAAACTGCGTGAATCATAATATATTTTATACATGTAATCAGCATACCGGATTCTGTGAATATATATTGAATAATAAATATATATACGTCGCTTTATTATTCAAATATATGTACATATTTTCTTGTATTATTGGTTTTTAGGGGAAACCATTCAACAGAAGCAATATATATACTATATTTATTCAGAGAATCTTATACTGCTTCTTGTTGGTCTTTGGAAGATGAAGTTTGTTATTTATCAATTATCTTTTAAGTCATGTTGTAAACAACCTATACTTTTAAAATTACTCGGCAACATTTTTAGATATTTTCATTTGTTTTTTACTGGATTGTTCCACAATGGAACTGATCTCTGTTTTTATATAAGTGCAGATTAAATTTCTCTTTAATTCAATAGTCGAAAGCATGTACATATCCGTGTGAGAATAGATATGTATGTACGTAATGTAAGGAATTTTTTGAATTAAAATTTCGAATGAGAATTTTTTTCATACAAATATTAAAATTTTGTATTGCACCGCATAATTGATAGCAATTAATTATTTTATACCACATTCTTTAAAAATTAATTTTCTATTGATTTGATCTTAATTACATAATAAAAAGAATTACTCGTAAGAAATGGTGAGCAAGTCAGAGTACGAGTACTTGCATTTTTCGGAAGAAATTAATAATGCCGCCTTCAGTGAATGATTTTTTTGTTTATTAAAATTGTTACTATCGTTTTAAATCAATAAAATTCAAGCTTTTTAAATGATTTCTTCTGAGTTTTAGATATATTTAATTCAAATTGATGCATTCCAATGCACATACATAAACTAATTTATTTATATATATATATATATATATATATATATATATATATATATTTCTCACTATGCACTCTATTGTAAATCCATACAATTCAGTTTATACATCTTATGCTGTATTTAATATACCAATTCATTAATATAGGCATCATTAGTATCATATGTGCTTTACGTAAAAATTACAACAGCATAGCTTTCAACAGATATAATTTTTAATAACATTTATGTTTATTTTATCATAAAATAGCAAAATATTAACGGTTTACATTCAAATATTAGTGGGGAAAGTCGTTCGTTGTTGCGTATATTACTTTGGTAAAGTTGCGTTTCTGTATGCATGTTATAAAACATTGTTGTATATGCACAAAAGCAAAATTTTCAAATTATTAAAAAAAAAAAAAAAAAGTTTTGAGAAAAATCGAAAGAAAAAAATTATCGCCTGAAAAATAAATTATGCATGTTTTAACCCTTCACATTTTCGTCAAAAGATATGTGCGTCTTTATTTATTTATATATTTATTTATTATGCTTTGTAATATAAATATATACATTATTATAATACATACAAAAGAGTTCATATATCTTTTTAGTGTGTAATGATAGTCTTACCTTTTACATTACGTTTAATATAAATCTCATAATGTAAGTAACCCACTATTATAAATGAATGCTTTGCAAAATGCAACACAAATACACTTTCTACAGGTAAAACCTGTGGTACAACAAAATATTTCAAAAGAGTTTGTTGATATTTCACACTTTTTTTTTTTTTTTTTTAAGATTTACAAAGATGCCTTGACACAGCTCATAATCGACATTACTTTTATTTATAGTTTGTTCATGCATTTCCGGGACTATTTTTTAAAGGAAAACCGTTTATACGAGTACAGAAAATCGAACTTTTATTTATTTTTTTCTATTAGAATAAAATTAATAAGTAAATGACGGTGTGAACGCCGCACCTCTGATTTCGAGATTATCCCAAAACAAGAACTGAAAAGTTTGGGACGAAAGGGTGGCAACAGTGTGTGCGTATGTGAATCAAGATGGACTAACGTTCCATTCTATATGTTGTTTTTAAAATAATTTATTGGATGTTAATTTATGTGTTCGTTTATGTATTTTATATTTGTGCCGTAAGTAAAAGTAAAATCTTTAAAAGTAAAGAAAGCGTGATCAGTGTCTTAATGTGTCTCGAGATGAATTTAGTGGAAGAAAAGAACCAGGTGCGAAAAAGAAGACGCTACAATTGGCCCAGTCGACAAGCATATGTGAAATAGCTAATGCACGTACGGATTATTTCATGATAGTGATGAAAAAAAAAGGGGGTATGTTTTTTTTTTTAATGTTCCATCAAGAGTCATATTTTGTATAAGTTTAGGTTAAATAATTAGGATTAAGCATTTAGATATTTTGTTCCGATTTTGTATTCCAACAAGGTAAAGAATAGGTAAATGGAAATTAAATATTTCGTAATGTTGAAATAATAATAATTCTAGTGTTTGAAAAATGAAAAATAGAAATATATTTGTTTATTTGTATTTAAAATGCCGGAAAATGGTAAAATGTTGAAAAGAATATATTTTTATGCTATTCAAGATCATTGCTGTTAATTTCTGTGTGTTCTTTTTATTCATCACGTGATTTAGAATAAATAAGATTTCATTAAAGCAGATAGTGAAAAAAAAAAAAAAAGTTCTGTTTTGATTTATCTGTTCTGTTTTATTGAATGATTCTTTATCTGTTTGACGTTGATAATGATTTATATTTATTTATCTTTATTATTATTAGAATATTAATGAAATATCTCAGTAAAAAACTAGTGAATTATTCTTGTGAACGTCCGGTTTTGTTTATTTTTTTTACTTTTAGGAATGAATCGGAAATTGTTTTTTTTTTTTTTTTTTTGTTTAAAAGTAAGTTTGATTAAAGGTTGCTATAGCAACATTATTTCTAATTTATTGAAAGCTGGTTATGTAAAAAAATATATTCTGATTTATTTAATGAAAGAGTTGATTGTGTAAACATTTTTTTTTTAAATTTGTTATTTCGATACATATTATTTTTTTTCTCCTTTTATGTATGCATTCCGACTTATTGATTATTTTATTTAATTTGGGGGAAAATGTTGTTTACGATAAAAACTAATATGTCAAATCTGGTGTTCTTAGGAACGAAAACAATAGGATTTGTGATTATAAATATAAGAAAATTTATTTTATTCACGGAAAATTTTAACTTGATTTGATTTCATCCATCCGAAGATGGCATTTTTGGGTAAAGGGAATAAAAAAGATTTGCAAGAAGTTGCTACTGAACTTGGAGTGGAAGGAGCTCAACATTTAAAGTTATATGAGTTAAGAGATGCTATTTTGGCATCAAAGAATTACGATGAAGAATTTGTTAAAGAAACATTAGTGAACGTACTTGAAGCACGGAAGAGGAAAGAAGAGATGGAGGAACGCACAAGAAGGGAAGAAATAGATGAACGTAAGAGAAAAGAAGAGATGGAGGAACGCATAAGAAGGGAAGAAATAGAGGAACGTAAGAGAAAAGAAGAGATGGAGGAACGCATAAGAAGAGAAGAAATAGAATTGGAAAAAATGCGTTTGGAAAATGCAAGAATAGAACTTGAGAAGAAAGGAATTACAAATGAAACTTCTGAGAAAACGCGCGTAAAATTACATAACATTTTACAAAAATTTGATCCTAAAACATGCGAAATTAGCCTGTATTTAGTTCTTTTTGAGCGGCAGGCAAAACGTGCCGAAATTAAAAGAGATGATTGGGTTTCTCATCTCATTGGGCTACTGCCATACGAAATCGCGGAAGTTATAGCTCGGGAAGACGAAGAAATCAAGAATGATTACGGAAAAGTAAAAGAGTTATTGTTAAAGAGATATAAACTTACTCCTGAAAGATTTCGACAATTTTTCATTAAGCATACTAAAAAAGCTGATATCACATGGAGAGATTTTGCTTACGAGTTGAAAAACTATTTTACTGAATGGATTCGGGGATTAGAAGTTAACACATTTGAAGAATTATATGATTTGATTATTACAGATCAAATTAAAAGGAAAGTACCTCCAGAAATTAAAGAACATTTCATCGATGAATGGTCATTGTTTAAGTCATCTGATATTATTTCCAGTAAATTAGATGATTATGAAAATGTCAAAATGACTTTCAATAAAAAAACGAAAGAAATTTCTCATAAAGAAAATTGGAATCTTCCATCCAAAGGGGCGAATTTTGGAAATAACAATAGAGATGAGAAAATGGTTTTTACTAAGCCACAGCCAGAACAAAGAGACATTCGTCCGAAATTCTCCTGCTATTTGTGTGGAAAGGAAGGCCTTATGAAAAAATCCTGCCCCAAATTGAATTCAGCAAGTACATCTTACGTGAAAACAAACAAAAAGAGTCAAGAAAGTAAGGGCCTTAATAAGGTCAGTGTTAATCTAAATAGCGCTTGTTTCGAGTGGGAATTTCCAGTCAACGAGAAAGATGGCGAGCTTCTGAAAGTGGATTTAGGAATCGGAGGCCAAAAATTTCAAGGCATCGTGGACAGTGGTGCAGAAATCACCGTACTACGAAAATCAGTTGTACCTGAGGAAAGCTTACAGTCAAGTGGGAAAATTCTTTTGAGACCTGCTATAGGTAATCCAGTGGAAGCACAACTTGTGTCAGTTCCGCTAAGTCTTCATACAGATGAAGAAATCATTCCATATGTTCAAGTGCATGCTGCAGTAGTAGAAGGGCTGCATGAGGAAGCTTTAATCACTCCCAGGGTATATGAATGGTTGAAGGAACAAAAGCGTTCTTATTTGGGAGATGATACAGGAATCACTTCAGTAAAAGAAGCTAATGAACAATCCTTGTTCAGTGTGGAGGGAAGGTCTCCCGAAAACATTTCTTTAGGGGATAAAGTGAATATCCCGAAGAAAGAAGTCGATGAACAATCCTTGTTCCATGTGAAAGGAAGAAATCCTGGAAGTTCAGGGGTTGAGGTTAATATCACCCCAGTGGAAGAAAACAATGAACCGTCCTTGTTCAAAGTGGAGGGAAGGTCTCCCGGAAACTATTCTTCAGAAGAAGAGGTTGAAGTAATCACAATAAATGAAGTCGGTGAACAATCCTTGTTCAGTGTACCTGAGAATAATTCAAACGACAATTATCTTGGGGATGAGGCAATTAGTACCCCACTCACAGAAGATAATGAAAAGTGTATGTTCTGTATGGAGGGAGAAAGTCACGATACTATTCGAAAGGCAAAGCTAAACAACAGCGAGTCGCATCATCCAGAAACCAAAGTCTTTAATAACTCAGTAGTTAAACAGACATTGACCGAAACCGATCGTAAGGATGAAAGAAATGAAAATATCCCTGTTCCACAAGCACAAGTGTTTAGGGATGAGCAGTTAGCCTGTCCTACATTGAAAAGGTGCTTCGAAGAAGCTAGGCAACATAAAAATGGTTACTGGATTGAAAGAGGTTTATTATATCATATGGGTAAAGTAGGCGGACAGAAATATATTCAATTGGTCGTACCGGCAAGCAGAAGAACGGACATTTTGAAATTAGCTCATGAAACTCCTACTGGTGGACATCTGGCAGCTAAGAAGACCAGAGACAGAATTGCAATGTCTTTCTGGTGGGAAGGAATGCCAAAAGAAGTTAAACAATTATGTGCTTCGTGTCATGATTGTCAAATGCGCAGGAAAGGAAAAGTAAACGATAGAACACCTATCGAAGCTGTTGGAAGACCAGAACTCCCATTTCAAGTGGTTAATGCCGATATTTTAGGCCCAATAGAGCCAAAGTCATCACGTGACCATCAGTATGTACTGTGCGTTATGGACCAGCATAGTCGTTGGCCGGAAGCAATACCTCTGAAGTCTTTAACAGCAAAGGCAGCCTGTGATGCATTTATAGAAATATTTGTACGAACTGGAATTCCTCGAGTAATTGCAATGGATAACGGAAGAAATTTTGCCGCACAGCTGACAAAAGAGTTTTTAAAACGATTAGGATGTGTTCCTAAATTTTCCACTCCAGGTTATCCACAATCGAATGGTTTGGTTGAAAGATGGATAGGAACTATGAAATCCATGCTACATCATGCAATTAATTCACAAGGTCGAGGCTGGGATAAACAGTTGCCATTCTTGTTATGGGCATACAGAGAAGCGCCTAACGTTACAACGGGTGTCGCTCCATTCCTACTAGTTCATGGGCGACCACCTGTAGGACCTCTAGCCATCCTCAAATCAAGTTGGGAAGATGAAGTCGTACTTCCTCAAGGGATTGGAGAATCTGTAGCTGACTACCTGTTGAAACTCCGGAAACGTTTAGAAGACGCGGCACAGTATGCGGATAGCATAGCTCAAGAACAGCAGCAGAAATATGTACATTATCATAATTTACGGTCAAAAGATACCGAATTTTCTGTTGGGGATGAAGTTGTAGTGTTAATCCCTGATTCAACAAATCGTCTTTGTTCAAAATGGAAAGGACCAGGAGAAATAGTAGAAAAGAAGTCTCCACATTCTTTCTATGTCAAACTACCTGATGGAAGTGTTCGACATCTTCATCAAAATAAATTGCGTAAATATATTCAACCTGTCAGAGCTGTAGGAATTATTTACGAAACAGATGAAGAGTTTGGAGATATACAACATGCGCCCGTAGAATCACGGCAAGTAATAGATGAAGAACTAAAAGCTGATATAAAATCAAATTCGATATCAGCAAAGCAACATAAACAGCTGTTGAATCTGATTAAAGAATATCTAACAATATTTGATGGGGAATTAAGGAAAGCCAAAGTTCCTCCACATGTTATCCAGTTAAAGTCTGGAGCAGAGAGGAAACAACCTCATCTTTATAAAGTTCCAGAAACATTAAGATCTAATATAGAAAAACAGATAGCAGAATTATTGGAAAAAGACCTGATAGAACCCTCTTCAGCAGAAATAGCATATCCATTGGTACGTGTAGCCAAGAAAGATGGAACTGTCCGACTTTGCGTGGACTACAGAGAGCTGAACTCAGTTAGTAAAATTCCACCTTTTCCTATGCAGAATTCAGAAAATCTTAGATTTAAAGCTGGTGGAGCTCGTTACTTGACAACTTTAGATATCCTTAAGGGATATTGGGAAATACCCTTAGCAGAGCAAAGCCGAGAATTAACCAGTTTTGTATCTCCAAAGGGTCAGTATCAGTGGAAGGTGATGCCATTTGGGTTATCTGGAGCACCAGCAACATTCCAAAGAATAATGAATCAAGTATTACGACCTCATAGTGACTACGCCGAAAGTTTTCTTGATGATATTATCATATTTTCTTCAACCTGGGAAGATCATCTTAATCATATTAAATCCATTTTAGAAACTCTGAAAAAATTGAATTTTTCGGCAAATTTAAAGAAATGCTCGTTTGCGATGTCGAAAGTAAAATATTTAGGACATGTCGTAGGCTCAGGAGAGCACGGCCCAGATCCGGACAAGATATCAGTTATTAAAGATTTGAAAGCCCCTAAAACTAAGAAAACATTGAAGTCCCTCCTAGGATTATTTAACTATTACAGAGACTATGTGCCTCGGTATGCCAATATAGCAAAACCTTTAACGGACTTAACTCGAAAAACTGTGCCAAACGACCTTCCATGGTCAGAAGAAGCCGAAAGCGGATTTAATTCGTTAAAGAATTGTTTGTGCTCTATAACATCTCTGTATACACCTGATATGTCGAAACCTTTTGAAATCGATACTGATGCTTCAGTGACCGGAATTGGAGCCTGTCTAATGCAGAGAGATGAGCAGAATAAACTGAAACCTATAACTTTTGCAAGCCAAACTGACCCCTGCTCAATCAAAGTGGAGCACTATTGAAAGGGAAGCTTATGCTGTAATATGGGCATTAGGTAAATTCGAAATGTGGACTTATGGAACGACTATTATCTTACACACGGACCATAACCCTTTAAAATATTTGACAGAAACAGTTCCTAAGAACGCCAGATTACAAAGATGGGCATTGGCTCTATCTCGCTATCAAGTGACTATTGCTCATAAGCCAGGAAGCAGTAATACTATTGCAGATGCTTTATCACGCATTCATGAATAAAGTCATAAGTTAGTTTAATATTGTATTTGTTATTACATATATATATATGTGTGTGTTTATTTTGTTTCTTATATTCAAGTATATTAATTCATTAAGATTATTTAAAGTGCATAAGAAAATCCATGTCAGGATAAATGTTTATTCATATATATTATATTATTTCTATTATGTGTTTAAATGTTACTTATTTTATACCATAGAAAATATTTAAATTTTAAGTGAAATATAAATGTTATTGCTCTTGATGGAACATCGCATATTAGGTCAAAGATGAGACAATAATTAAGAATTTATAAGGACAATTAGACTTTCATGAACATTTATTTAAAGATGAAACAATAATTAAGAATTTAAAAGGACAATTAGACTTTCATGAACAGTTATATAAATTATCCACCAATTTTGTTAGTAGTTTCACTGTGAAGGCCATTGTCCCTCAAGTGAAACTGGAGGGAAGGTGTGAACGCCGCACCTCTGATTTCGAGATTATCCCAAAACAAGAACTGAAAAGTTTGGTACGAAAGAGTGGCAACAGTGTGTGCGTATGTGAATCAAGATGGACTAACGTTCCATTCTATATGTTGTTTTTAAAATACTTTATTGGATGTTAATTTATGTGTTCGTTTATGTATTTTATGTTTGTGCCGTAAGTAAAAGTAAAATCTTTAAAAGTAAAGAAAGCGTGATCAGTGTCTTAATGTGTCTCGAGATGAATTTAGTGGAAGAAAAGAACCAGGTGCGAAAAAGAAGACGCCACAGACGGAACGAAGTATGAATTTGAAATAAATTCTACAAATTCCTCTTTTGGAATTTTGTTTAAGAATTATGTAGAAATTTTTCACTTTTTTTTCAATAAATTTATTCATCCATTGAAGGATTATCTCTTGTTACAAAGACATAAATTCATGAATATTGTTTTCGATAGGAAGCACTTAATTATTAATTTGCATTTTGCAAAAAATAATTTTATACATAATAAAGATGCTGACTAGTTAATATGTAATACAAAAGTGGATACTTTATATTAATATATTCTGAATAATTTACTTTTCTTTCTGTTTATTACACGCAATTTCGTGCTTAGTCAATGTGAAATTCATTTTTTTGCTTAAATTATTTCAACTAATATGCACTTAAAATTCAAAATGTTGAATTTTTTTAGTAACTAATTAAAATGATATCATTTCTTCTCCCAAATCCTATTTAAAATTTTTATGCATATCAAAGAGATAATTTTAGAGGTTTTATGTTTATGTAAGTACTTTAATACAAAAGACGAATTTTTACATAAATGGGGTTATATTTTTGTAAATTATAAGAGAAAATTTACTGTGATTTTTTTTAACGATCGTAAATTCGTTAGGTAGGGAGAATCGATACCATTAGAGTGAAAAATTTACAAATAATTAAAATCATTTATATTTACCTACTTAAATCATACATATATATATATATATATATATATATATATATATAAAGAATATTTTGATAACTACTATGAAATGTGGCGTTAGATATATTGATGAAAGGTTACCCAACAGAGATATTTAGTTTAATTATTCTGAAATAAAACTGAAAATGAATCAATAACATAAGGCTTAGACTGGCTTAAAAATTTCAAATTATTTAAAGTACGTAAAAATTGATGCGTTAAAATTAATCTGTTTTAGAAACAGACTTAATTGAATTATCTTGAGGGGAGGAAAAAAAAAAGAACTATTTTTACTTATTTCTCTCTTTCTCTTTGCATATATACATATAATATATAAATTTAAGAATTCAGTAGCGTTATAAAATTTAGCGTTTAATAGATACATGATAATACCAACACCACAAAATTAAAACGGATTGTATCCCAGTTTGAAAGCTAGCACAAAAATTTTACTATTCATTTTTAGTACAATTAAAAGACAAAACCAATTTTAATTATTTACGCCAATATGAGTAAAAAAGGTCATAAAACTTTAACGGAGAAAAATTGATGAAGGTTCTTAATAAATTTATTAAAATGTATCTGGAAATGTGAATTGAATTAAAATGTATGAAACAAAAAGACGACAAGAAATAAGAATTGGATTAATAAATGTTAAAAAGTAGAAGTATTAGCTCATCAGGAAACATGTACTTATATATATATATATATATATATATATATATATGAAAAAAACGTTTGATTTGGAAAAAAATTCGAACTTCAGTTTACACACTTTGAGATATCCTGAACACTATTTGACTGTTCTTAGTAAATATCACTATGTCTGTGTGTGTATCTGTCTGTGTGTCTTTGTGTATGCGTATTAATAATTTTTTGGACGTTATATCTCACGAATGAATGAACAATATTTAACCAAACTTGGTATTTGGTTGGAATTTAACCTAAACCGTCGCTGATTACATTTAGGTATCAATTGTTCAACAGGTGGCGCTATAATGCTACGTTTATTTAAATTTTTAACATGGCAGTATAGGACAAAATTTCGTATAAATGTATATAATGAGATTTACTTTTGATTATAAAATTAACATGAATTATTGATAATAGTAATGGTAAACTAGGGGAAAATATGTGTGCATGCAGGAGCATCTCCACTTCCCTCTACTCCCGGGGGTATATAAGTTCAATAATGGTAACTTTCGATAATATTCTCCAATGTTTTTTAATGCGAATGATAGAATGCTAAATCTGTGATAATTTAAAATAAATTTATCGATATTTTCATTTCTCACGAAAAGAAAATTAGAAATAAAAATCACTTTTTTTTCTGATGTCAGAGTAAAATTGACTTTCTTTCACCATTTAGTTTTATACTTTTAGAAGACAAAAATCTTCTACGTTTACCATGGAAAATAATTTTCATTAATAATAATTTAATAAAAATTTCGTACCGAGCGAATTTGTGTAAAGATCATCTTTTGTTTCTTGTAAATTGTGCTTCTATGAAAATTGCTCAAATTCTTTTTTTTACTATATGCAGTGTCCTTTAAATGATAAAAACACTTCTGCTATAAGAAACACCTATTTAATCAGGGAAATATTGAAACATTATGCCCGCCTTCAAAATGATTATGTGAATTTGAAACCATTTTAATTTTTCAATTACTTTTTTTATGTATGCTGTTGAATATATTGCATTTAATTTTGCATCGAATGAAGAAATCGATTTCCGTAAGTATCTAACTGGCGACGTTATAGGTTGTACCACCTGGTGTGATACGGAGACATACCATTAAAAATATGATCCTCCACTGAGGAGAAACCTCGATTCTGTAACACCCAGAGGTATTACTTTTTTTTTTTACGGAACAGAAAGGTCCATCCTCTATATATTTTACGTGCGTTAAACACCATTAATGTGCAACATAGACTTCGGCCAGCTCAAGTGTTGAACTTGCATCAAATTCACGATCTTTTGATTACGAGCTACACGTTCTATCAGGGGGCTTTACTTTGAATGATCAGATTCATAAAAAAGATGATAAAATGTTTTTTTTTTTTTTTTTTTTTTTTTTAAGCAATAAAATATTTTTTTTCGTGCATTTCTCTGTAAACTTATCTGTATTTCATACGCTTTTCACATTAAAATCTCGTTAAAATCGCATTTGAAACTAATCGCATTTCAATTATAGGTGATCAAAACGATAATCTCAATTTTAATAATTACAACAATACGGTATTTATACTATTAATATTTTATGTCTAAACTTAAGAGCATTAATAAATAAATAAATATATATATATATATATATGTAGTTTTCTTTTTCTTCTTTTTAGTGACTCAAATTCAATAAGGAAAGCATTAAAACACGAAATATAAATAAATAAATAAATAAATAAATAAATGAATGCGAATATTTCAGGAAGTGTTTTTTTTTTTTTTTTTTTTTTTTTTTTTTTTTTTCTTTTAAACTAACCACATTTACTGTCTGATTTTATATAAATAATTACACAGTTCTCATTAACTGCAAGAATATTTAAGTTCTATGCCCTCTGAAAGTTTTAAATAAATAGGATAGACACAATAATACTTTTCAGTGTGGTATTTAAAAAAAATAATAATTGAAATAAATAAATAAAAATGTAGGCTAAAAAAAAAACTGAGATAAAACTTTTATTTTAATATATTCAAAAAATAAACGTATTTCACAAATTAAATATTTTTTTAAACCTATGTTTAATTGGGGTTGTATTTAAATGTTTAATCAAAATATCATGTTTTTAGCATTTTAATGGCTTAGAATAGGCTCAAAAATTATAAGCCTTAGTTTTTCAAAAATATTCTACTTTTTATTCTTACGTAATAATTTTTTGTCATGTGGATAAAATGAGTAGACTATTTTTAATGGAGAACATAACATCAAAAATTCAATCACCAAAATTCCGCAAATACGTGAATCATCAGATTTTTTTCCCCCATGAAAATTTTGAACGGATAACCTCTCCCCCCCCCCTTCCTTCTTACACCGCAAAATATTTGCGAAGAGACCCTGCTGCACGATGCCAGCTATTTACTAATGTTCCGCAACTTCGTTTATGCATGTCCGAAAAATGTCCGAACTTAATAAATTTCATATAAACTGTAGAAGGTATGGGGTACATAAGCTATGATGTATCGTATGATGAGAATTAAAAAACACATTAAATGAAGTATGGGATTCAAATGACCATGATGTTTTATGTGATATTCTAACTACTTCAGGTAGTGTATTTTCTACAATCCCGTACTGATAAATAAAAAATCATCATTTCTGTTAAGTATGAATAAAGAAGGTAAAATTATCAGAATGTATAAAAAGGAAATTGCATAATACAAATAAAGTATAAAAAAATAGGAATATATAATATTAATAATAATAAAATACCTGCTACTCTAATACTACACATTCTCTCAGAATGTGTAGTATTAAAATATACATACTACATAATATACACACATATACATAAGTATAATGCTTTATGATATATTCCTTAAGTTACGTTAGCCAAATTTTATTATCACTTTAATCTAGTTTAAATTAAGGACATAATGAGCATTTATAACGTATTCCAAATTAATCCTCATATTCTTATGTTTACAAATACGTAAATACATTCTTATTTTAAGAGTGTAAGCTTCAAAGAATATTTTTTAACTATTTAAGTGCTATTTTATGAGGTTGAGCGCAAGTTACGTAAGTCACAAATATTTATTTTGAAAAAAAAAGTTCATTAATTCAAATTTTATTAATTATGACACTTTTATTCTTTTTAACATGCTGTAATATTATAAGATTTATTAGATTTTTGAATATACTGCTATTAAAGTGATTATAAATAAATAGACTTATTGTAAATGTTACTTTTCTCATTTTTGAATGAACTTAATTAAATATGAATCATTTTTATAAACGTATATTTTTTTCAACTTTATTACTTATTTTTTAGAACTTTTTCAACGTTTTAGGAAAGTCAAATCCAAATTTCTTTTCCTTCCTGATTTTCTGCTACTGCTGTAAAAAATTGCTCATGGCAAGAAAACATAAAAAAGCTTTTCTCTGGCACCTTCCTTCAAATATTTTCTCTCCTGAATAACTTATGAGGAAACTAAAATCTCGCTCTTTTCAGAAATATCTAAAAATTTTCAGATAAAATATCAAATATTTGTTAGGTACAGCAATACATGTTATTCTTTATATATATGTATTTTTTTGGAGTTATATTTATTCACGGTTGTGGAAATAATGTAACACATACTTTAACGAAAATAAAAGAAATGTCGATATTTCAAATTTATATGATTTTTTTAGGTAAAATATAATATAAGTATTAAAATTATTGTATTGGGTGTTTAAATTAATTTGTCGATTTTTTTTTGAAAATTGAGGCTTTATTGTGCAAAAATAATTACAAATAGATTTTTCAAAGTATTGATCATCAATAGCCATTGTTTTTTCCCATCTTTCTGGCAGCATACGGATTCCGCGTCTGAAGAACGAATCGTCTTTAGAGGCAATCCAATAATATAACCATTTTTTACAATCTTCATAAGAAGTGAAGTGTTCCTCAGACAGGCCATGGCTCATCGATCGAAACAAGTGGTAATCAGATGGAGAAATGTCTGGAGAATATAGCGGGTGAGGTAGGACATCCCATTTGGTCGTTTCGATGTAAGTTTTGACCGCTTTTGCAACGTGCGGACGTGCAAGTCTCTAGGTTTCAGTTCGTATGGGACCCAATTTCCCTGCTTTTGGATCATTCCCATGGTTTTCAGGCGTTTGCTGACTGTTTAAAAGCCAACTCTTAATGATTCAGCTAAATCTTGAAGCGTTTGGCATGGAACTTTATCGAGCAATGACTTCAATTCTTCATCTTCGAATTTTTTCGGTTGCCCAGGTCGTTCCTTGTCCTCCAGCTCAAAATCACCACTTTTAAATCAAGCAAACCATTTCCGATACGTTTGTTCAACTAGTGCATGCTCTCCATAAACTTCCACTAAAATTCGATGACTTTCGGCAGCCCTTTTCTTCATGTTGAAGTAATGAAGTAGAACTCCCCGCAAAAACACTTTATCCGGCACAAAGTTAGACATATTCGATGAAGTAAAAAATTTTGTTATTTACGTTTCAACCAAATAACATATACTAATAACGATGCTCAATGATAGTAGATTTACGGGGAATACTAGTCACGCCATCTATTGGAAAATGTCACTTGTCACGCCATCTATTAGAAAACGCTACGAATTAATTCAAACACCCAATATAATCTGTGTATTTGCATAAAACGCAAGTTCATTTTACAGAAGAACAGCAAAAATAGGTTAAAACCTCTAAAATTAATGCTTAAATGTCCCAGAAATTATAAAATTTGAATAGGAATTTAAATTTATAAATGCAGTAATTCAATACACACACACACATATATCTATATGTACGAAAAATGAAATAAAACTTATAGAGCAAAATCTATAATCATGATGAATTCAACGAATGTCGGATAAGTAATATAACAATATGACAAAAGTTTTCAGTTGCAAGGTTTAAAACAAAAATTCATTAGAAAACAAAATGAAACAGGAAAAATAAAATAAAACTTACAGAATAAACTACAGTTCTGAAAAAACCCAGTTAAAAATTTAAAAAGCCGTGAAGCATAAGCTTCTAATTTGAAAAATATCCCAGTAAATATTCCAGTAAACAATTAAAGTCCGTAGTACATTTAAATTTTTAATGAAAAAATAAAACTAAATAAAACTAATTATTATTAATTTTATAATTAAACAATTATATGCATAAAACGTGTATAAAATATAACTAAACACTACACTGTATAAAGTTTTTTATACACTGTATAAAAAACTGTAGAAGGACACTAGATGTTTCTAAAAATAAAGGGTATATTTTATTTTTCAGGAAAATATTTTTATATGTAACATTTTGCAGATCATTTAACAAGAAAATATCAGTATCCTTACCATGATTTCCAAAAATTAATTATTAATAACAACAAAAATAATTTCTATTTCATTTAACTCGGTAAAAATAAGTAGAAGGACAGTAATACAAAATATAAAATAAAAGAAATATTAGTAAGAAATACTTTTCCCATTAGCTTTTATGACTTCGAATATTCTATTTGGTCGTGAATCCTATAAAGATTAGATTCCTGTTTTTCAAAAATTAGCCTATGAGCTGTTCAAAGCTACTTGAAGCTCAATAAGGAATTTAAACATTTTCCCACTAGGATATACTTGACGAGTAAGCATTGGCCAGGTTTTTTCTACTTTTTTAAGATCAGGGATTTTAGCTGACTTAGGTAGAACCTGCACATTATTTGCAGCGAACCAATTTTTAACTCTATGGTGATGTGAATGGCAGCTAAATCTTGTTGAAACTTCTTCTCCCCCTAATTCAGAGCCATAAGAAAGAATCTCAGAATTCAGCACTTCAATATAGCCTGTATATTTCTGCATACCACTGAAAAAAGTCAGACTTGTTCTTTTTCCATATCCATTTGCTTATTTGATCATCCCCTCCCCCCTCATTTGTAGAGTTGTATAAAATGTTTCTACATTTTTCAGATAGTGCCAGTATTATTGTTAATCATCTAAATCGTCTATATTAAACTTCTTCTCATCTGAAAATACTAGAAAAGTTCCATCTGAGGTCCATGATACGAGTTTCTTAACACATGATAAACGGTAATCAATTTGTGTTTTTTTTCCACTCTGGATGATGCTTCCGCTATTTGAAAATGCATATTTGGATCTTCTTATGTAGTTATAAACAGTTTTTCTTGACACATGAGTAAGCCGTGTTTGATTTGGGGCCTTTGTGTTACCAGCACTACTCTTTATAAGCTCATAAACAGATTTTCTTTCATCGCAAAGCGTTAACTTTTTAGGCCTACCAGTCTTCTTTCTTTCCTATTTCTGTCTGGCTTTCTCATAAAGTTAGAAAGTGTATTGGGACTGATGTGCAGTATACCAACAACCTTTGAATCTTTGAAACATGTCTAACACTTTTAACGTTAATTTTATATGCAGCAGTTTGCCCCTTTTGGAAATGAATTTAAAGTATTCTTCTAGGCAGTCTGAAAAGAAAATAACAATTCAATTTTTAATAAAATACGTTTTCCTCAACAAAAGCAGTCAAATAAAATTCAATATTTACTTATTACTTGCGCACAATCCCCCAAATAACAAATTTTGGAAGGTGTCCTTCCACTAATTTTACACTCTCGAAATCATGCACGAAAGATTTTTTTTTTTTTTTTTTTTTTTTTTTTTTACAATCCACTAATTAACATTAGTACAAGAGATTTCATTTTTATGTGAAATTAAAGAAAACTTTGTTAAACAACAACTGTATAAAAATCTAATAGACAGTATTAAAATACAGAAAATAATTTACAAAAATTGACTGTCCTTCTACTTTTTTTACGCAGTGTATATAAAAACTTATAAGTGTTAAATTTTTCTCTCATGTTTTTGTATGCAGGTTAACTAGCTTTCAAATTATTTTATGTATAATTAAATATTTGATGTTTAAGTTTATTTTTACTTTCTCTTACACTTACGGTAGAAAAAGTATTGTTTTAGAGTCAAATTTTCGAAAGTGGGTTTTTGTTATATTTACATGTTCTGAGATCCCCAGAATACGAAAATCATGTTTTAAGCGAATGGTCTGTGTGTCTGTCTGTCTTTCTGTCTGTGTGTGTGTCTTTTATCAGCATATCTCAAGAACAAATAGTAGAAGAAATTCCAAACTCGGCATTCTAAATGTGTATCATATAGGTATGCTACACTAAGCTTTTCGTTGAAATGAAGCAAATGGTTCATGTACAGGGGCACTCAAAAGTATTCAAATACATTATGTCTATGGGGGAAATTTCAGGTAAGTAGAAATTAACATCTGTAGACTGCACTAAACCAAATGAAACGAATATATATTTTTTGTAAAAGAGATTGTGAACTGAAAAAAAAATTTGTATGTAGGAGCCTTGGATCCCCCCTCCCGGGGGGGGGATACAATACCTTTAAAATCAATACCTTTAAAACGAATGGTTAAACAATCGATCTGAGATAATTTAAAATAAAGTTATTCATAAAAGTTATAAAGTAATAAAGTTATAATGTTTTTCATATAATATTGAGAATAAATTCATATTTTTTTTTGGATTTTAGTGTTATACTACTTATCTAGTACGGAAATCGTCTGCATTGCATCGAAGATAATTTTTTTTAAATAATAAATTCAATAAATTATTTTTACTGAGTGAATATGTTTAGGAAAATA
The DNA here is from genome assembly GCA_963930645.1 of Salticus scenicus. Taxonomy (NCBI): domain Eukaryota; kingdom Metazoa; phylum Arthropoda; class Arachnida; order Araneae; family Salticidae; genus Salticus; species Salticus scenicus. The sequence continues at coordinate 282,514,153 of OZ005649.1, read as the reverse complement.
TAGACAAAGTCATGTGGTGGCCACAACACACTAGTTATTTGTTGTTAGTGGATGTGCTTTACTAATAATATTTTACCATTTCTACGAAAGCTGTTCGGGCATTGAAATAAATTCCTCATAGAGATGTGGCAAAAAATGTATGCTTTAAGCTAAATATTCATCGCTTGTTTTTTGTATATTTATATGTTTTGAGGCTTCCCAATTACCGTAGTCATGCTTTTTAACATTTGATCTTTGTCTGTGTCTTTTAGAGTGACTTAAAAATGAATAATTTTAGGAGATCCAAATGTTGTATTTGGTAGTTAATATAAGTTTGTTGATGGAAAAGTTTTATCAAGATCGATAAGTATGATTGTTGCGTGTGAAAATTATTTGTATAATTTTAAGTAAACTTTTAATTTTAATAACAAAATTAAATTCTATATAAATGTAGGTGCATTTATGAAACGGGAGATTGAGGGAGGGGGGGGGCGGTGGCCCCCCTCACACAGAAATAATTATCACATAAAACTCTTCCGAAGCCTAATTTGAATTATTTAACATAGGTTTACATAACAGTACTCGTTATCTTATCTCTTAATCTCCAACCTGTATTTATAGTATTAAATTTCAGGGTAAGAGAAAGTTGTGTGAGTGACACACCAGATTATATATTTTTATTTTAACATTTTAAATAATAATAATAAAAAAAAAAGACTTCAAGGTATTACATTTGTCGAAGAAAATATGTGTGTACATCATCATGCATTCTCTACAAAAAATTACATTAAACTACATCATACTTTTTCTTGTTGTTATTACACTCACAAACATTTAGTAATGCCTACTAAAATAATCTTCTTCTTTCACGTCATAATACATCCGTCGGAAATTACTGTTTTCAAAATATCAGAAACATATAAAAACTTCGGCAAGTTTCTTGTTCCCGTCTTGAATAAATTATGAAGAAAATAAAATTAGCCTCTTCAAGGAAATACGTTGGACTTCTTATGAAAAAATTGATATATTCCTCGAATTATTTTGCTTAGCAATAATGCTAACAGTAAATTTTTTCCTGCAGTATACTATAAGTATAAATTTACTGTAGGTATAGATATTTTATGAGGAAAGGAAAATATTTTGAACTAACTTTTATAAATTGCATTTATGTTTAAACATTATTTTAAAAAAAAAAAGAAAAAAAGTATTATGAAAGTGTAATACTAACAAGCTATTTCTTCCAATTTTATTTTAGGTATAACTTTAATGAGAATTTTTAGAGTATCTTTTAACTTGTATATTATTTATAAAAATTGATTGAAGCAAAATAAGTTATCTAAAAGGCTAGATTTATGTAAACAAAATCCATATTAACACAGCATAATATTAAACATTGAATTTCTGATTGATTAAAAATGTGCATAAAATGTGTATTGAATTATTATGTAGATATATGTATATATTTTACGCTTTTTGTTAAAAAAAAAAAAAAAAAAAAAATCTATTATTTAAGAAATGTGGGGATTTCGAATTATCTGTAAATGATATTTTGCACAATTAGATTTAAAAAATAATATAAAATAAATAAATATATGAATGAAATATTTGTTTATAACGCTATTAATTTCTTAAAAAAAAAAAAAAAAAAAAAAGGAAATCTTCCCCCTGCTCACTTTTCTCACCAACCTCCACAGCAGCTTCACTCCCGACTTCACTCCAATAACCAAACTCTCTATGGGTAGATATCCACAAATAAAAATATCCATGTAAAATGTACACTGAAATAATATTATAATTATTACTCATAACAACAATAGTTTCTATTTGGCTCATTTATTTATTATTATTATTATTATTATTATTATTTATTTATTTATTTTTTTTTATGACTGAAATGCAAGTACGATATCACAAAATAGTGTTAAATTTCAGAAATTCCTATTCATCTGCGATATTTATTAGCACTGCTCTGCATGAAAATCGGTCCCAACACCATTTTTGCAAATTCTTATATATAATGATTGCCTGAAACTGAATATCACGCCCATTTTGCCTTATTATTCACCGTTTTAGGTGACGATCCCCTATTTTTATCACTTTTCGGTACTTTTATGGCTATAAATTTGATTTGTATGTAAGGAAAGGAATATTTTAATTGTTAAATGTCTTCTGAGGGGCTACAGAATTGAAAACTTATAAAACATGAACATTTGCAGCAAGAGGAAATTTTTTTTGGTGGGGCAGTTGCCACTGAAATTATAAATTGCATTTATTGTATTTTATTAATCAATTATTATTATTATTTGTTATACACTGCACGTTTTTTTTTTTTGTTTTTGTTTTTTTTAAGTGTTTAAATAAATATTTTTCATTCTCCAAAAGAAATTCCTGGTCATATAATTACCGAACAGTGATACAAATTGGGGGAGGGTTGGCACGGTGGGTGATTGGCCAAAATGGGGTCATATTCGGATTCAGGAGGTCATTTTACAGATGAATCTGCAGAAATGGTATCGCAGCTCAACTTTTTTTTTTCAGCTTAGTGTTATTATGACCGTGTGAAAGAAATCAGTAAAAGCATGAGCAATGATACATTCCTATAGCCAGGGCCCCTATATGAAAGAAGATTGTCGTCTAAAAATAAATGCTGTTTAAGTCTTCCTTTTCCTTATAGACATCATTAGTTTCTATTTTGACATTTTTACGACTTTGAAGGTAACGCCTACATTTGTATGCCGTTCGTTAAGATCGGTAGGGGAAGAAAGGAAATTTTCTCCCTATATAAGTAAAGGAAGCAAAGAAAAATAAAGTTGTAAAGAAAAATAAAGTTGTTATGTAAAGAAAAATAAATCGTATAAAATCACATAATTATTTTATGTACTTTTCGAGATCTGTGAATTTATACATAAATAAAATCTAAACGCAGAATACTTATGCTTTGAAAAATAAAAAAATAAATAAATAAAAAATAAAAAATAAAAATGAAAATTGATTAAAAAAAAAAAAAAAAAAAAAAAAAAAAAAAGAAAAAAGAAAGAAAAAGAAAATAATTATAAGATAAAAAAATTTTTTATAAACCATGTTTTTAAATTTTCTGTTGAATCATATAAACGCTACTGAAGGCAGCCGGAATCCCAGCAATTGGATAAAAGTATTAAAAAAATTCCTTGCTATCGTCTTTTGAGCTATTATAAAAGTTTCAAATGGCTTTCTAGCCAGGAAGTTAGTTAAAAGTTGATTGCAAGCTTTGTACTGGAAACGCTGCCGAAGGCAGCAGGAACCCGAAACATTTGGTTAAAAATATTTTAAAAATGCATTTTCACCGTATTCTGAACTATTCTGAAAGTTTCAAATGTCTAGCTAGTCAGGAAGTTAGTTAAATAAATTTTCTGTTGAATCATATAAACGCTGCTGAAGGCAGTAGGGACCTGAAACAGTTAACTAAAAGTATTAAAAAAAATGTACTGTCACTGTATTCTGAGCTATCCTGAAAGTTTCAAATGTCTAGATAGTCGAGAAGTTAGGGAAAATCGATTGCAATCTTTGTACTGCTAACGCTGCCGAAGGCAGCAGGAACCCGAAACATTTGGCTAAAGATATTAAAAAAATGCATTTTAACCGTATTCTGAACTATTCTGAAAGTTTCAAATGTCTAGCTAGTCGAGAAGTTAGTGAAAACTCGATTACAAGCTTTGTATTGGTAACGCTGCCAAAGGCAGCAGGAACCCAGAGTAGTTGGTTAAAAATATTTAAAAAATGCATTTTTACCGTGTTCTGAACTATTCTGAAAGTTTCCAATGTCTAGCTAGTCGGGAAGTTAGTTAAATAAATTTTCTGTTGAATCATATAAGCGCTGCCGAAGGCAGTGGGGACCTGGAACAGTTGACTAAAAGTATTTGAAAAATGTATTGTCACCGTGTTTTGAGCTATCCTGAAAGTTTCAAATGTCTAGCTAGTCGGAAAGTTAGGAAAAAATCGATTGCAATATTTTTACTGATAACGCTGCCGAAGGCAGCGGGATTCTGAAACAGTTGGCTAAAGGTATTAAAAATATGCATTTTAACCTTATTCTGAACTATTCTGAAAGTTTCAAATGTCTAGCTAGTCGGGAAGTTAGTTAAATAAATTTTCTGCCGAATCATATAAACGCTGCCGTAGGCAGCGGAACCTGAAGCAGTTGACTAAAATTATTAGAAAAATGTATTGTCACCGTGTTGTGAGCTGTCCTGAAAATTTCAAATATCTAACTAGTCGGGAAGTTAGTTAAAAATCGATTGCAATATTTGTCCCTGACAAACACACACACAAACAAACAAACAAACAAACACACAAACAAGAATCGAAGTTAATAAAAACATGGTAAAATAGTTACATACTGCATACTACAGGCATCTGATTTATACCTTAGCAAAATATGATGAAATTGACTCTAATAGTTTTCGAGACTATGAAACTTATACAGTGCGTTAAGAAATTATAAGACCACAAGCGTATTAGTGCATTTCTGAAGAAGAGAACATAATATTCAAATTTTTAGTTGCGTATTTAAAATTGATCGTGAAACATATCCTAAACTAATTTCAACTTTTAAAATTAAATTAGATTTCATTAAAAGTTATTCATTATTCTAAAAATTAAAGACTGTGACTGTTAAGAAATTATAAGACCACCTGAGAAAATTAGCATATTACACATGACGTTAATCTCAATATAAAGCGCATGCGTCAATATTTCGTAAAAGCATTATCTAAGAAGCAAAGACTTAGGTTTTGAGTGTGTTACCTACGATTAATTTAACGATGCTTCAAGGTAAAGAACTATGGGAGTGCGAAATGAGAAAAAAAATATTTTATAACGATTCTGGTAAATCTAAAAGAGATATTGCGAGGTTAATGAATCGTTCTAAAACTTCCATTCACAATTCCATAATTAGAAAAGATCATTCCAACAAAATAAAACGATCTGGTAGAAAAAATATTTTGGCAGCACATGATAATAGACAAAATTTTCGACTATCAACTAAAAGAATTCTTTCAGCTAGTGAAATTTCGAAACGTTTCAGCGAGAAAACTTCACATGTAACAGTCTGGAAGAGTCTTAAATTAAATATTAATACGAAATTTATGAAATTAAAGAAAAAAACAAAGTTATTGAAATGCCATCGAGAAGAAAGATTAAAATGGTCTAAAATGTCAGGTCATAGAATGATGAGTGGAAACAAATTATATTTTCTGATGAAAAGAAATTTAACTTTGATAGTCCCGATGGTTACAAACACTTTTGGCATGACTTAAGGAAGAAACCAAAAGAATGCTTCAGTCGACAAATGGGTGGAGAATCAGTAAAGATTTGGGGAGTTTTCGGTTATGAGGGGTTGTGTGATTTGCACCGGATTTCGGGTCATATGAACTCTACACAATATCATTCTATGCTATATGATCATATGATACCGTTTCGACCTTTATTGGGTGGTGCTAACTGGATATTTCAACAGGACAGTGCTGCTTGTAATACATCTAAATCCACTCAGGAAAGGTTTAAAAAAATAAATAACTAATCATTTGCCATGGCCAAGTCGATATCCAGACTTGCACCCCATGGAAAACCTATGGGGTATATTATCTCGCAAAGTTTATGCTAATAATAAACAATTTTCATCTGTCAATGAACTGTAAGAAGCCATTGTAAAAGAATGGCACAAAATTTCTAAAACTGAACGTAATCACCTGGTTATTTCAATGAAAAGTAGAGTGTTTGAGGTCATCAGGAAAATCGGAGGACCAATATCATATTAATATTTTATACTTTTTTTTTTTTTTTTTTTTTTTTTTTGACAAGTCTTACATTTTCTTAACAGGTTAATTTTCACTCATTTCTAATGTATATTTTAATTAAACATGTATTGCATTATACCAGGTTAGTGCAAATTAATTATAAAAATATACAGCAATGTGTTATTTTATGTATTTAAATTATGATTAGAATCTTAATTTTTCTTACAATTTACAAAATTAAAGTGGTCTTATAATTTCTTGACGGACTGTATAAGTGAAATGTTTTGCCCTACTTCAACATTCAATAGCATCTAAAATAATGTATTTTTGTATGAACGGTTTATTGCAACATGTATATTGCGCATTTTTGTACCAGACTGCTAAACTTCGTGTTTTTATTTAAAACAGTTTTTGCTGTATAAACAAAGAAATCGAAAAAGAAACGATAAATTAAAAATTAAAACACTGCAGCAATAGCGCTCGTAACTTTTTTTAGATTAGAGAGATTACTTAATTTATACCTTTTTTATGTATTTCTGCACATTTCTTACTTTTTATATATGAATTCAATAAAATATTGATCAGTTTAAGTCATGTAAATATAATATTTTTAATACTCAACGCTTTAATAATTAAGCGTCATGCAGAATGTCTATCGAAGTGGACAATTATTTACTCACGATAAAAGATAAAACAGACGTTGTAAATTCTGAAGTAATTAGCCGTCTCCGTCATCAAACAGACTGAAATAAAGCTTAATACATGAATGAATGAATACATCTTTATTATATTTAAGAGCATACAATTGAATCTTTTTTAAAAAAATGTAATCATCAATCTTCAAGCGGTATTAACTAGCGTTTTTAAATATTACTAATTATAGAAAGAGGACAAATTAGAGTTTTTATATTTACTTTAAAACAATAAAAAATATTAACAAATATTCATTTATTAATAATAATAATAATAATAATCAAACTTAACAAAGAATGCTTTACGAAATGTGCAAAAATTTAATTTACTTCATGCGAATACAGCTCAATGTTTTGAGAACGTTTTATAGATACAAGAGATGATTTGGTTTGACTTTACTAATAAACGCTCAAGAGACCAACAAGAAGATGTAGACAAATGTGCAACATAATAGTTCAGAATAAGTACCTTTTAATTAATGTTCTCGACTATTAAAACTATGTTCAGAACCATTTAGAGTATTTATGTATGATTTAATTACTGAAAGCAACTAAAAAACATGTGTGATTAATAATATACTTTTAACCCGTTAACGCCCGAATTAATTTTGCAAAATATCATTAGCTGATTATTTCACTTCTAAATTAATATAGACAACTGACAGTAAAATATATTATTTTAAACAGTTCTTCTGATAGTTTTAAATTTAAAGCCTATCCTTATCTACTGACGTTTAGTGTTCTATCCAGAAAACTTCGAGATAGAAAAATTTTGCGATAACAGATTAATTTCCTATTATATGTTGACAAAGATCTCGAAAGTAAAGTATTATAGTATATATTATAATTCAACTTGATTTAAATTAGTATACCTGCGCATAAAATGATATATGTTTGACGAATGAAAAATCATAAAATGGCTATCCAAATTATGAAATAATAATTAATAGTAGGCGCATAAAACTTGCAGGGATCATTTAGAGTGACGCTGTAAACTGTCACTAAAAAGCAGAAATCATTCCAAGAAACCACAAAAAAATATACGTGCCTGTAAGATAGCAAGAATCCAAGTAGAAAAGTAATTTATTCTTTTAAAGTTCTATTGACAAATAACTAAGTACAGTGCGAAAATAAAACAGATACTAAGATAGGTTAAACTGTAGAATATTTATTGAAGATAATTTTCAAAACAAATAAATAATATTATTATTATGAATTAAAGACAATTTAATATTAGCAATAACCTGGTTCGTAATTTTGATGGAAACCGTTATATTAGTGGGAGAGAGAGCTAAACGCATTACATCTTTAAGAGTCGGTGATTATTAACGAAGTGTGTGGAATCCAAAACGACAGCCCAGTTGTTAACTGCCATATTGTGACAACATCATCACATTTTAAAGCCAAAGGCGCCAACATATTTTCCTTTGTGTCAATGATATTTTAATGGGAATTTTTAAAAATGAAAAGACGGTTAAAAAGATGGCAACCCTATCTTGGCATATATCACTTTGTGCCAAATATAACCGTTGGAACAGGTGCAAGTAATCATCGAAATATTACGAAATTCTTTCGACACGATGTCTAAATTATGGGTTATTAGTTTATATATATCTGCGATTAAATACATTATCTGTATATAAAATAAAACATACCAATAAAAAAATATAACGAAAATTTTCTAATAGAACATTTACAGCTATAAATATAAGTAGATTTATTGAGAAACACAGTGAAATATAAATAAAAATTAATTACTTTCAGGGAGAATAAAAATTAAATTGTGTATTAGATCCCTATATATATATATTGCATTATGCTAAAAAGAGATCAATGAATTTAATACTGAATTTGTTCTTAAAACTAGAAAAGGTTATGTATTTTAATTTCGAATAAAGAATATATCAACTTTGAAATAAGTTTGACATATCTAAAGAGGATTATTAAATTTAATAAATTTTAATTATGAATAAATAGATATTTAATCATAATAAAATAAATTTGATGAAATAAAAGGATATGTGAGGAACTCCCTCACAGTGCCATTTTATTAGCTGTCCTCAAATGAGGACACTGGGCGCTAAAGGGTTAAAGATAAAGCGTATTAAAATAAATTAAAAAATCTGGTGTGAAACAACCACACGACTTCCATTACCCACTAATGCACGTATTATATGCATTTTTAAAAGATAATGTGATCAGAAAGCATAAAAGTGACCTAAAGAGAAAATCGTTAGAGCCGTTTTTGGGATACCAACTTTTACAAAAAATCAATTATTGACCGGAAAACAATAATTACATACAAAAGGATATTTAAAAGTGAGTTAATAGGGCAAGTTTGAAAAAAAATCCGTACTGCCGTTTTCAAAGGAACGCGCTTGCAAGACCTGAAATTGAGCTATTTATACAGGACGCCTATCAATTTTTCTGAACTAACCAACTACATCATTCGAAAGGACATCTAATAGAGTGTTTATATAAAAAATTTGAAGAAAATCGTTAAAGCCGTTTTTGAGATACGGACTTACGGTCCCACTTCCGGTTTCCGATGTCCTACTTCCGGTTAAACTCAATTATTGACAGGAAAACAATAATTACATACAAAAGCATATTTAAAAGTGAGTTAAAATGGCGAGTTTGAAAAAAATCCGTACAAGCTTTTTTAAAGGAACGCCTTTGCGAGGCCTGAAATTGAGCTATTTATACAGGACGCCTATCAATTTTCCTGAACTAACCAACTATATCATTCGAAAGGACATCTAATAAAGTGTTTATATAGCAAGTTTGAAGAAAATCGTCAGAGCCGTTTCTGAGATACGGACTTACGTTCCCACTTCCGGTTTCCGATGTCCCAATTCCGGTTTTTCAATTTTCACCAAAATTTGAAAATTTCATCTGTACACCAGACGTATTTCAATTCTAAAGTTTCGTAGCTCTATCTTTATTAGTTTCTGAGCTATAATAGCCAGATGATTCTCCACATACATACACACACACACACACACACATACATACACACTGACCAATTGCCAAAAACCACTTTTTTGGACTCAAGGGACCTTAAAACGCGTAAATCAGGTGAAAACCTGATATCGAATTTTCAGACCGAATACAATACTTCCATTACCTACGGTAGTAGGGTAATGGAAGTAAATATATATATATATATATATATATAAATACTGCATTCCATTTTTAGTCTCTTTGTAGGAAAGATTCTTTTATGTCATTTACAAGATTAGGAATTCGTATTTTTTAACAGTAGATATATTATAGCATGCAATTGAAAAAAAAAAAAAAATACATTGCTATGCGTGATTTGTAATTCTCAACCATCTACAAACAAGTAATAAACGAAGCATATAATGTTTAAAGTAAATGTATTTCTGTAAATTAAATTTTCCTCCTATTAACAAATACGCCTGGCCTTTTATTTTTGATGCATGGTGAGATAAATTATGTCGACATGATAATAATACAAGACACTAAAACGTTAGCAAATTTAATTATGCTCTTTCAAAATAAGTATGTGAAACGCATCGTTGAAAATTAGTTGAAAATGATAATCTTCCTTTGCCTTTTACAAGATTTTAAATTTCTGATGAAATATTTAGGATTTTTATGCCGTAGTTGTGTATTATGAGCACCAACCCAATTAAATTATGGTATTATATTTGCCATTATTGCTCTAAAACAATGCAAAACATTCTTTCAGTAAAAGGTTATCTATAATATTTATACCAATTACATATAGTATTATATATATATATATATATATGTGTGTGTGTGTGTGTGTGTGTGCGCACTAAAATTACTAAACAATATAAAACAAATAAGATAAATGCTAAACTTTAAAACTAAAAATTTTAACCTCAAATTAAAATGTAATATATATATATATATATATATTTGTCTAAAAAAATGTTTAGATACTAAATTAAATTCCAACTATTACATATATGTATTTTGCAAGATTTCTTTTCTTTTTGGGTGAATGTAGTGAGGGGAATTTTTAAAATTTAATATTTTAATAAATTTTAAAATATTATTGATACTTTCTTCTTTCTTAAATATTACTTTGCTAGATACGCTTCAATGTACATTGAATGATATGTTAGAGTTTTGGAAAAAGGAAAATATCTTTTGCGTCTTTTGTTCAGTTTCCAAATTTATTTATTTTTATTTTTTATAGAGTGCCCGTAAAATAATTTTTCCTGTTTGATGACATTTGCGGCTAAAACTAATTAATGAAATGGAACCAAAATCCATATACAATAAATACTGGAAAAACGTGAAAAAACTCTTTCTTGAAAAAAAAAAAAGGTTTTGTCTGCCGTCCTTCTGTCTGTCTTTCTGTCTATATGTCTTTCCTTCTTTATGTCTGTGCATCTATACGTTTAGCCCCTGCTGAACGTATAAGTACAAAAATTTCCGTACGGATGTTCAGAAGCCTTTCCGAGGAGTTAGTGTGGAAAAATATTAATTATTTTCGGAAATATTAATTAAAACGTCAGCCTATGTCAAAATAATAAATGAGTAAATTCTGAGATTAAAATACGTTGGGAACGTTAAATGGCCAAATAAAACAAAAATATTGTTCCGATCGTTACAATTTCGGTACCAAATGAAAGGGACACTTTTTCTAAATCCATAATAACAGCTTACCGATGCGACAGTTAAAATTAATGTAATTAAATAAAGTATGAAATTTTAGTGAAAACACTTCATTATTTCGTTTATCCTTCTAGACACCTCATACGGATGTCTGCAGACGACCTTCCGTTCTGAATAATTACTTTTCAATTTTCGATATACAACGTGATAAGCTACAGAAGATTAAAATAGCAAAGGATGAGGAACATTTTTTGCTCGTACGGAAATAAAAAATAATTATCCTTGGAATATAATCTATGATGATGAGACTCAATTTTATCGGAAAAAGTCAGTCAATATTTACAACAGCCGAAGTATACATAGCTTCCTAATCGGTCCACATTAATCTATTGAATTGCATCGATCTCTGAAACATTAATCATGTTATGCGGATTCCCTGATCATTTCATAATGAGATCATACTCTTTTAATAATATTACTGCTTAGAGGCCGTATAACCTGAACCGTTCTATTGATGAATATAGGTAAATATTTCAAATGTTTTCCTTTTATATATTGGGCCGCGGTAGCCCACTCGCTAGAGCGCCGCACAGTGGATCGAACAATGTTAAAATGCGAACATAGGCCCAAAAATCAATCTCTAAATAACTGATATTTTGCAATGAAATAATTTAAAAGAGTATCTAAAAAATACAAATATAGGGTTATTACTTCAATTACACGAAGTTTTATTATATATAAATAAGTTCAAAACGAAAACTTTCGGAAATAAGATTTTTCGAGGAATTTCAGTGACTTTATTTGAATAGCCATCAAGTGGCACTTACGATAACTATGAAAAAATACGAAATAAAAATACTTTTAATAATGTCCTAATAAAAGTTTAAGGTACTTCTGCCAACATTTTGTTGGGTTTTTTATGTTGTGATTCACGCATGAAATGTGAATATAAAATTAACAAAAAAATTAAATTTATAAGTCGTGTAACTTTTTTTGTCCAAAATTGTCCAAAATTTCAAACACATTATACTACTCCCAAAAGTATAAAATGTAATCGCCACAAATCGCCACTTTTAGAGAAAAATAATTTTTTATTCTGTTTACCCCCCAAATTATCAATCGAGAAATTTATCTGAATAACTGTATTCATTAATGACAGAAAATATATTAAAATTTTTATAGTGAAAATATTATCGGTGGTCTGTCCAGAGAAAAATCTGGGTCCGTTAAAGGACCCTTCACAAAATTATTTATTAAAAAAAAGGACCCTTCACAAAATTATTTATCCTAAAAAAGGACCCTTCACGAATTTCTTTATCCTAAAAAAGGACTCATCACAAAATTGTTTATCTTAAAATTTATCTTAAGGGATCCTTCACAAAATTTTTCTCCTTACAGATAGACCTTTTGATAAATTTGCTTCATTTTGAAAATAGATTTTGCATAGAACGAATAGGCACCGTGAATAATATGATGTACTTTGCTGTATTTCTCTGAAAAGCTGATATTCAGTTTCTAATTTGTAAGAGCTTTCAATGCATATGTGCGAGTTTAGCTTTACAAAACTGAACCGTCATTTTTAAAATGAAATCTTAATTATAGTTTTATTTTATAAAATTACATTTTTCAAAATTTCACGTAAAGAGGACCCTAGCCAAAAAGCTTGAATGAGTTTGATTTTCACACTAAATTTAGATTCACAAATTTATGAATAGATTTTTCACAAAAATAGGACCCTGTCTGAAAAGTCTGGACAGACCCCTGATTATAGAAATTAGATGATTAAATAGATATAAAAATAGATATATGATTAAATAGATATATGATTAAAAAGATGATGAAATAGATATAATAAATCAGAAATTATTTCTTATTTTTTTAAATATTTAATAAAATAATTAATTTTACTTTAAAGGTACTGAAAAGTACCGTTGGACCCCAAAAAGAGGGGAAATGTAAATGGTTGCTGTGATGTGTCATAAAATGTTAAAATGAAATAAATGTTTAATGTTAACTTACTAAATGTTAAAATTAAATATTATAATCCCATGTTATGATTTAAAGTAAAAGTTTCTGTGCAATAAAAATAAAGACAAATGTGAATTTTTCATAGAGTTTGTCAGTAAATGCTTGCATGAGTTTTCTATTGAAATACTACATAAAAAAAGAAAGAAAAAAGAAGCAGTAATGTGATGATATATTTAATATTGTTTGCTAAATTAATTGTGTTATAAATGTAGATTTTCTTCACAAAATTTTTATTTCTTTCCTTTTATTCTCTTCTTTTTTGCAACATTTGCTTCTTTATCAGGTATGTTCCTAAATACCTGTTTGCAGCAGAAAAATATGATACCGTTTAAACCCTTTATAATGCCAATTTTCCCTCAAAAGGCACATTAAACTAATTTCACGAATAAAAATTTATGTAAAGAAAAAAAAATCATTTAGCTTATTAGAAATAATTAATTTTTATTTTGACACATTCTTCTCTTAGTTAATCGCAAACTTCTCGCAACACATTGTATTAGCATAAGCAGAATTGCCATAAATGACTATTTTTTTTATATATTTTTTTCACACCAATATTATAAAAATAATATTTATACTGATATTTTTCTAGAGAAATGATACACAGGAATCATTATTTTAAAAAAATGGTGTCAGTTGAATAAAATGATAACGACTTTGGTGGGAAAAATATTCCTGCGGCCTTATAAAGGGTTAAAAAAAACATAGAATTGCTATAAGTATCATACATATATGCATATTTAAATCGAAATGTGACAAAAAACATCATACATAGATTATAATAATACCATAACCTTCCTATGGTCGCCACTGCCTATACTTCGATCTACTGTGCGCCGGCCTCGAAATTGGAAGATTGCGGGTTCGTTACTCGAGCCGGCCAAAGACCGTCGTGTACACTAAGGGTGGCTGGTGCACGTAAATCTGTCATGGCCGAAATGTCCTCCATGTTCTCATCAAAAATAATACCTCTGCGGGTCACCGAAGCCATCTCTTCCGTGGAGGACCAAAATTATGATGACATGTGTCCCAGACCGTCGCCAATTGCCCATCTGCGCAGCACTAGTGCGACGTAAAACCCAACCATCCATCCATCCTTTTATATATTATTATTTTTATTATTATCCTTTTAATAAATACTCTTAGACACGAGGATTCTTCTAAAAGAGGAGGTGTTGAAGAAGCTATTCGACTGTGAAATGATTCATTTTAAAAATATGAATTTATAGCTAACAATGTGACCACTAGCTGTTGTGTACACGTACACAATTATTTTTTTAAGAGGCGCATGATACGCATTGTTTAATTAACCTTGATAAATATTTCCTCATCTCCCAACACCTTTATATTCTTTTGTTTGAATCATCTATTCCAGAAATACAAAGAAACTTATTTAACGTAATCATATGTAACCTTGAACAGTAAATGAATATTTGAAACACGCGTGGGCGAAAATAATTATGAACTGAAATTGACAATTATGACTATTTATTGCTGAATAAACATTTACAAACTATGATTTACTTAAAAGAGCTCCTAAATTAAGCTTTGTAATTATGTAAGATCGTCTTATTATAAAATAAGATGTTATTCTATTCCACACAATGTTGTAATATAATAATAATCTAATCTAATGATTTATATTGTCTAAAAATAGACACTCAAAATGTAATTTAATATTATTCTCGCAGTCTGTAATAAGCTCTCAAAAGGAAAGGATGCATAAAAATGCATTCTTAAAGTTAATACCAATAAAGCTATTAAATAATCATTGCATTGTTTCAACAATTATTCCAACTAATTAAAATGTTCATTTTACATCATTAGAAAATAATATTAGGCTTATTAGTGTAGAATGATGTGCTGCCAGTGAATAATTAACCAGATCAAATGGATAATCTGAAAGGTTAGAAGCCAGAAGACATTGCTACCTGCTGAACTACCGTATACAAGATAAGTGAAGATTTTCATGTTTTTTTCTCAAAAGTCTTACCTTGTGTATATTAATAAACCTACTGAGGAATATAAGCTGATTTAAGAATTCAACAGTTGATTACATGAACTGGTTGAGAAGGTTTTTGGCTATACTTAATTAGTATATAACCAGTGAAACTAAATCCAAATAACATAAGCTCTTAATGGTGGAAGTAATTTGTGAAAATAAAATTTTGATGATGGCAACCTACAAAGAATATACCACCATTGATAAACTGAATTCATCAAACTACGTCACATGGTCGTTAGAGATGTTATTAATCAAGGAGGACTTATCAAGGGCATCATCACAGATAGTCCGCCAGAGCCAATCACTGCAGATTTGTCCAAAAAGGACCGTAAGGCCAAAATCATGATAAATCTATTTATAAGTTATAATCAGATAATACATGTCAATTGTTTATCGATTGCTTAAGATATATGGGTAAAACTTAAAAATTTACACGAACGCAGCAAACTATCGAGCAAATTATATCTATTAAAAAAATTATATACATTCAAAATTGCTTAAGGAGGCAATATAATGAAGCATATAACAAATATTCTTGAAATAAAAGAAAAGCTTACAGTTACAGGCGAAAATATAAATGATTCTTACTTGTCAGTTTTATTACTTTGTTCGCTGCCTCCCTCATATTATCCTCTTGTCGCAGCTTTAAAACCAAATCTGACGAGGATCTTACACCGAATTATACTCAGAGCAAGCTAAATGATGAATATAACAGAAGAATAGGTTATAATACCGCGTCGCAATATGATGAAAACACTGTAGCATATAAAATAAGAAAAAACAAAAACACTTTCCATAAAAAACGAAACAATAAATTCTGAACATATTGCAACGTGAAAAACCATAACACCAACGACTGTTGGTACAGGAAATATAATAAAAAAAACAATTATTTATTTGAAGGTCACAGCAACATAAAAAAAAAACCTCATCCTTGTGTTTTGAAACTACAACTGAATCAACTACGAAACAAGAGGGGAATGATTTGAATGCCTCAGATGATGAAATAGATATAACCAAATAATAATAATAATAATAATAATAATAATAATAATAAATAAATAAATAAATAAATAAATAAATAATTAAAAATAAAATAAATAAACAAATAAATAAAAACTTGTCATTTAAAGCATTCAATAAATAAATAAATAAAAACAATTGCATCGTAGATTCCTCATCGCATATCGGAAATGATAAAAAAAACTTCCTGGAGGGGAACTAAAGGGAAGCTTATATGAAGTAAAACAACTAAAGAAACGGTTAAAATGAATGTATTAATTTAATTCATGAATGTAACAATAAGAATTGCATCACGCTTTGGCACAAGCGACTCGGGTATAGAATTTACGCTGATGTAAGAGACATTATGGATAACAACTAGCAGTAGGAATTAATATAAATTTCTGTAAACAATGACAAACCATGCGAAACGTGTATTAAAAAAAATCTGACAGATTTACCATATCCTCAGCGATCTAAGTACCGGGCTAATATAGTACTTGAGTTAATACATACTGACATTTGCGGACCATTTCAAACACCCTCAATAGGGGGAAAAACATATTTTTGACATTCATCGATGATTGCACCAGATTGTGCATGATTTATATCTTAAAACATGAAAATGGCGTATTGACAACGCTCAAACAAGTTATAGCATTAGTCAAAAATAAGTTTGACAGATTACCTGAAAGAGTTAGATCTGATAATGGGAAAGAATATGTGGGAAGGGAAATAGAAAATTTCCTGGAACAAGCTGGAATAAAACATGAACTTACAGTTCCTTACTGTCCGTCCCAAAATGGTTTTGCTGAAAGAAAAAACGAAACTCTAGTAGAAATGACTAGAACAATGTTAACAGAATTTAATTTATGCAATAGTTTTTTGGGGGGGTAGCAATACACACAGCAAATTATCTGCTGAATAGATTCCCCACAAAATCAAACGACAAAAGTCCCTTCTAATTATGGAATAGAATTAAACCAAATTTATCTCATTTTAGAGTACTTGGGTGTAAAGCCGTTGCTTACATAAGCAAACATAAAAGAAGCAAATTCGACAATAGAGCGCAAGAGGGAATTTTTGTAGGATATGACTATAGCGATCAAAAGGGATACACGATTTCCACACGAGGAAAAGCATTATTATTGTATGAATGGTTAAATTCTTGGAAAATCAAAACTCTAAACTCTCATTTACAGGAAAAACCGGAAAATAATATTAGTCAAATGGAAACTATAAATGTTGAACTTAATGACACACCTGAAAATAACACCGAACAAACAGAAAATAAACAATCAACTTAGAAGGTCCTCAAGATCTAGCATCGACGTACCTCCCGATCGACTAATTTACATGGTGAAACACGATCTAATACACGAACCTGAAAGTGGGACAGAAATTCGAAACCTAACAAATCCCATTAAGAAAAATAATTGGATAAAAGCTGCAGAAGATGAGATATCATCATTAAACAATCATAACACGTGGACATTAGTGGATTCACCACAATAAAAAAAAAAAAATTATTGGTTCAAAGAGGAAATTTAAAACAAATATAATGACACAGGGAAACATAAAAAATTTAAAGCACGTCTGGTAGTTCATGAATTTCTCAAAAATTTGGGGAATATTGTCATGAATTGTTTGCACTGGTGGTTTCCTATACAACAATCCGTAGTTTCCTAAACTCTGCAGGTTATCACAAATTAAACATATTGACATAAAAACGGCGTTTCTACGCAGTGACTTAGATGAAGAGATGTATATGAAATAACCAGATGGCTTCATTAATCCAGGGGAAGATAATAAAGTGTGCAGGTTGAATAAATCAATTTATGGTCTTAAAGAAGCCGCTATTTAAAAATTGGAAGTTTTCTAAAAACCCTAAATTATGTCGAAAGTAAAGCCGATTCGTGCCTGTATGTAAACAAAACTTCCGACAATATTTTCTTCATTATCATCTATGTAGACGATATTCTAATCGTCGTAAACGACAGGCAAATTGTCGAAATAATAAGGAAGTTAAGTAAAGAAATCGAAGTTAAAGATTTAGGAGAAGTTAGTTTCTATATGGGCATGAAAATAACTAGAAATGATTGAGGGAATTTCGAAATAAATCAAAAATTGAAAATTAAATATTTAGTTCGAAAATTAAATTTAGAAACCTTTAAATCAACATACAGCCCCATGAAAACAAATTACTTAAAATTCGACGATAATGACAATCAATTATTAGATAACAACAATAAATACAGACAAACAATAGGGAGTTTCTTATATTTGTGTACAGTCAGTAGTGCAGACATATTAGCAGCCGTAAACCTACTAAGTAGGAGAAATGAAAGTCCAAGGAAAAAGGACTGAGAAACAGTTAAAAGGGTAGTAAGTACAGTACCTGCCGCTTATTAAAATCACATTCGTCCTCAGCCAAAGTGATTTTCTTAAGTGGCTGATTTTTATATCCGGCGAACGTTTCGGCACACAAGGAAAAAGTATTATTTTCTTGAATTTGGAAAGATATTTCAAAAGGTAACGACTAATAGAATTAATAAACAATATTAATTTTTAAAAATAATTAATTGTTCCTTCAATATAATAAATTAAACACCTCCCAAGTTCCGATGTACTTTTCTTTGAAAACAATCATCATTACTTTGCCGAAAGTTCACGCTATTCTTTAAATTTCAAATCCTTACGTTTTAACTTTTTGCTTCTTAGTTATTTCAAAATAATTATTGAAAGTTCTCTTTTAGTAATTAAAAAATAAAAAATAAAACTACTTGCGAATCAAATCAAATTTGTAACGTATTACCACGCTTTGGAGAACACATTCTTTGAAATTATTACTGAGACAAGTGATGTAAATTTTCAACAAAAACAGATAATGGAGATTGTTGTGTTTTGTTTTCTTTTTTGTAAAAAAAAGATGTAAATAAAAAAGTTTGTTTAGCGTGCATAAATAACATTTTTGCTGTTGAAGAGATATTTTTTATTTTATTAAGCGACGATGCTGATTTTATAAAGCGGCGGTTTTAAAATAGTTTGTATTGAATTGATTCCGGTCCTGGCAATTTCATCGTATTAACCTGTTGATCGTGCTTAATTTAAGTAATACTTTTTACTCGAACAATATCGTTCGTATTGTGTAAATTTTATAAATGCTCATGCTACATTAATAAATATCGAATTATAAGTTTAAACAATAATTTAAATGATCAATATAACAAAGTACTATAATCGAAGTTTTGATATATACATTTCAGTGCATTCATGGATTAATGCATATAGTTGATCATAAGCTATCATTTTACATTCTATTGTTAAATGTAAACAACGCACGTTTTTACATGAGAGTTTTACTATTATTAGTTATAAAATCTACAAAATAGATAGATTTTATATTATAAAATACTAAATTTTTCGGTTGTAAAATATTTGATTTTACAACATAAGTTTAATTAAAAATAACTATATTTGTATTTATATTTTCAATATTGTTTGAAACATTTTATTTATTTTAAAAACTATAGTTCTTAAATAAATTCTCTCGTAATCCGTGACATGTTACATATTCTTCATTAAAAGAAATTTTCAACATTCGCAATTTATACAGGATGTACATAACTTAAGTTACAAAGTTGAATAAAATTTAAGAACAAATTACATATTTCAACATTTTTCTTTGCTTTTTGGCAAAATATCAACAGCTTTCATAACTTTTCAGACGCTATATAGAAAATTTTATTAATGACAGCAACTGATTTATGATAGAATTATATATTACATCCCAACGGATATTTTCCAAAAGCTTAGAGATTTAATTAATTTAAAGAGTTTTGTTTGCTTTGCTAAAATATACAAAAGAGTGAAAGATGTGTAAACGAATAAATTTACGTATATGAATAAATTTTCATATAACTATTGATGTAGATATAGGTATAATGCATATAATTCGGCTAAAAATTGAAGCTTCATTTATGTCTTTTTAAAAAATACGAATGAATCAAAAATATGAAACATTCAAAACTTATGTGTAATTACTTCGAAAATGTGAGATATGTGAGCCATATGTGAGCCATGGAGCAACAAACTTAATAGCTTATATTTATTTTAAAATGGTGGCGCCTTGTTTATTGGCGTGACACGAAGACCAAGTCAATTTCACATAAAAAGCTTCTAAAAATTGAGATAACATAAAGGAGAGTCTTCGGTCGGGCTTATAGGGATGTCTGCAAAAATAGATCTAATATTTCGATTTACAAAATGTGTGTACACCTAATATTTTCCATAACTGATTAGAATAATTTATATATGTTACCGCTAAAGTGCAGAAATTAGTTAATCTGCAGATTAGCTAAGTAATGTGCACATTAACTAGGGTGATCCGTTAAAATGAGAATTATTGTTTTATTTCTGAAATTACCTAGGTAATCTGCGAAATACCTAGATAATCTGCACATTACCGACAAGACACTCGTTAATCTGCACATTACCTACTAGGCACTCGTTAAAGTGAAAACAAGATTGCTAGTGGTGTAATTTTACAGCACGCTGTGTTATGTCTGTTTTTTTTTTTTTTTTTTTTTTCATTCAAAAAAAAAAAAAAGATTTATTTTCTTTGTTTCTTCACATATTTTTATCTGCATGTGTTTTAATTTTTATGTGTTTTAAAGTTATATTTGTTTTATTTTTTTTATTTATTTCATCTTTTTTATTCTGTCAATATAAATTTCAATATCTTATGCACTTTATTATGAAATATATCTTTAATAGCTTTCAATAAATTCGATTTTATAAATGAATGTTAGAATTGTAATACAGTAACGATTTCTTTTCAAAATAGAAATATTAAACCATTTAAATGTAAAAAAAAAAAAAAAAAAAAAAGTTATTAACAACTTATAACTATTAATATATATATATGCACCAATTTTTAATTAGCTAAAAAAATACTAAATCAGACAATTCAGAAGCAATATTTAAGAAGTACTTCAGATAATTAAAACTGCTTTAATATTTTTTAGAACACACGAAAATTAAAATGACAGTTTTTCAATGCTTTACTAAACTATATTTTGCAGCATACATATACCTGTACAAGTTTAGCAAATATATTAATTTTACAAAAAAAAAAAAAAAAAAAAAACTTTATTAACACATTTTATGTGATAAACTACAACGAAATTATCTGAAAAAGCGAACAAAATAAAAATAAAAATGTAATCATGATATATAAAATATATAAGAGAAACATAAAACTGAAAGAAACAAAAAAAAAATAAAATAAAATAAAATAAAATAAAATGTGATGAAATGCTAAAATTGCACAAAAATTTCATATTAAGTATTTATTAAATAATGCCATAATACTGAATGCTATAATATTTAAAAATTAATATATATATATATATATATATATATTTAGTAAGTAATAGTAATTTAAATCAATTTAAAAATAAATTAGTCTTAATAAGTTGTTGTTTAATAGTTTTATTCAGAGAGGAAATAATTACTGTGTTGTAAATT
The DNA here is from genome assembly GCA_963930645.1 of Salticus scenicus. NCBI lineage: Eukaryota > Metazoa > Arthropoda > Arachnida > Araneae > Salticidae > Salticus > Salticus scenicus. Next base: position 282,492,530 of record OZ005649.1, on the reverse strand, counting down.
TAATATTCATATTTCAAAATGGAGTTTTACGAGAGAGTGCTTTTAATTAAGATTAGATTTCATTAATAAAATGCGGACACTTATCATACTTATATTGACAGAATTAAAAAAGTGAAGAAATAAAATAAAAATTAAAACAATTATAACTTACTTGTTATTTTAAATTTTGTGTTGGTAATAATAAGAAATGTAATCATGGCTTCGATCCTCAATGTCCAAATTTTGTGTTTACCGTTTATCATAGCGGAGGGGAAGGTGTAAAAGTTTTAGTTTATGTTTGAAGATTATTCGCGTATCTGCATGACATGACTGTTTGACGTCATAGTGAATGTAAAAAAAAAAAAAAAAAAAAAAAAAAAAACTAAGGTTCGAAACAAAGATTTGAACATTAACAATATAGAAGCCGCTAATGTGCAGATTACCTAGTTAAAATGCGGAAAACTCTTGATTCTGCACTTTAACGGGTAATTTTAGTTAATCTGCAGAATAGCTAGGTAATCTGCACATTAACGGACTTCGAGCTTTAACGGTAACATCTATATTAAATTTTATGCAAAATTCCACTAACACCGATATTTTCGAAACCCTTCGGAATATTTTTAGAACAATAAAAATTATTCACTTCATTTGAGGGTCTAATCTTTAGGCTCAAACAAATTTTTATGATTAGTTTGACTAATCTATGGGGTGTTTATCTTTAAATTTATATTATGAAGTGTGGAAAATAATATAATAAGCGTATAATAGGAAGCGTTGGAAAAATGTTTTTATGCCAATCATGTTTTGTCGTACTTTGAATAAAGTTATAATATGTTAGAATGATATATTGTCCTAGTTGTGTTTAAAGAGATTATGATACAGCACAGAAGGTTTCAGTTATGTTGCAAAAAGCTTACAATCTTTCAAAAACGTAAACATATTTAAGTATGCTCTCTGATACCTTTCTGAAACAGTCGCTCTTTTTGATTTTCTATCTGTTAAGTGATTGTAACGTTTCAGTTACGTATCTAATTTTTGTTACGATCGCGGACATTTCTACGTTTTTGAAACTAATCGGAAAGCAATCTGAACGTTTTTAAACGTTTCTGAAATGTTTATAATGTTTCAATTTTACATGATTATCACGTTTCTGGTACAATTTGTACTGTTAGGGAAGAACTGAAATTTTCACCAAAATTTTCATTGCTTCCCTGTAAATCGAGAACATTATGGAATTGCTGAAAATTAAAAAAAAGTACATATTCAATCAATATAATAAGGGTCTCTATTTTCTAAATTGTTCTGAAGTTAAGCCTATTGCGTGATCTTGTGTTTCATTGTCGGAAAATTGTTACATACACACCGACTGTACATACAGACACACACCGACCAATTGCCAAAAACTCCTTTTTTGAACTCAGGAGGCCTTAAAACGTCTAAATCAGATGAAAATTCGACTTCAAAATTTTGGACCGAATACAATACTTCCATTACATACTGTAGTTGTGTTATGGAAGTAAAAATGAAATGTAACTAACGATGAGTCAAACTAATATAAGTTGAATTTTTTCAAGCATTTCTCGACTAAATATTTTTACTATTACTTTTAACTTTTTTTAATAATTTTTTTTTATTATTAATATTTTGAATTATTACCAGGAAATACAAATATATTTTTTTTTAGATTTGTTTGTTGTGATGCTAAGCAATTAATTTGTATAATTATTAAGGAGTGCCATGACATTTTTATATCATATTTTACACGCCACGGAAAAAATAAGGAAAAAATATTTCAGATTTTTATGTAAGAGGAAACGATGTTTTCCTAAATTTTTAATATTATTTTTTTTATAATTTAAGATATGGGGTATGTCAAGCACAATGAAAACGTTAAGAAAAATAAAATATAATAACATAAAATAGTTAAAAGTTAAAACATATTTACACAGCTTCTGTTCTCGTAAATATGTACTCAAGTAAGGTCCTTTGTTCACGAGAAAATAAAAAAAAAAGCCGTTTTTATGACTCTAAATTAAAATATATTCAGCCCAAAGACAACCTTTCAGTTTATCTTAACTTCTTTTTTAGAATCAGTACACAAAATTTTAAATCCTAGTAATGAATAATAATTATGGCAATTTTTTTAAAAACAAATTTAAAGTAATATTTTTTTCTGAAATTTATTTTATTCATAATTTTAAAACAGTATGCATTATAGATATAAAATTTAATAAACTATCTCACGAAATTTAAGTTAAATTATTAAATTCAAATTACATAAATATATTAATAAACCTTTAGTAGAAAATGAAACTCGTAATAGAAATCGAAAAAGGAAAAAAAGAAAAAAAAAATGTTTTATTATAACGTTGAAAATACTTTTATATGCATAGGATAGAAAACAAGTTTAAATTAATATTACAACTAAAATTATCTTTGCATGGGAAAAAAAATGAATGAAGGGTTATTTATTCGTTTAATTAATTAATTAACTCTTTTTAAGAAAATGCTGATAATCCCCAAAAATAATGTTCTTGGTGATAGACTGGATTTCACCCCTTTCGGAAGACACGCAAACACGCCAACACGCCATTGCAAATTTGATGCTCCGCGAAAGCACCGATCCCTCTTCTGTAACCAGCAAAATTATTAATTTTGCAGATCATGGAGAGCAAAACATTCACAGCGGATTTTTAGCCTACCAGCCAACAATAATGTACACAATAGTCTATAGCCGTATCGAAAAACGAACTCTTATGTCATTGTATATAGCTGTTATTCCAGGCCACATTATTTACAAACGTAGGGGCGTGGCTGAGAAGTTCTATTCACACCTCATAAATGTATATCTTACATGGACGAAGATCATGTAGAGTGAAATAGGTTTTAACGTCGCAGTACAGCTACACATTGAGGAAAGTTACAGAGTTGTTGATAGTCGGGATAGCTCAGCGTGCTAAAACATGGATAACTTTTTATTGAATAATACAGAATGGTAGCGATCTTTGCGGATAAGCATACTTTCAAATCGAGGCTACGCATTAACTGTTCTTGTATATTATTCAATTATTGACTTGTTCGCTTCTAAATTTTGAATCAGATAACAAACTGCTCAATATTTTCTCCTTCCAGTATTCTGGTTCAGTAGATTAGCTATCGAATGCTGAAAGATAATTATATTAAAGCTACAACATAGCTGCCAATATTTTAATTTATTCCGGAGCACTTTTAGCTCAGCCTTTATTTCGCACCATTTTATTTTTAAAACATTTTTATCCAATATGTAACCATTATAAAACAAGAAAACTTTACTCTTAAAAAAAAAAAGTGGTATGGAATGAAGGCAGAACGAAAAGTGCTCCGAAATAATTTAAAATATTGGCAGCTATGCTACAAAATCGGATGAAATATTGAGTTACGTTGAGTGGGTTTAATATTACACTATAACTACGCAGTGTGCAATTGACAACGCAAGAAAGTAAACGAAAAACAGGATACTGCAGTTTTAGTTAAAAAATAATTCATTTAAAACAGACAGACAAATTGAACATAACTAGGTAACGTAAACATATTCAAGAACAGATTTTCACTCAATAAAAGTTTTGGACTTTTATGGATTAGCCAATAGGATGGATGGTTGGGTTTTACGTCAAACTAGTGCTTCCCAGACAGGCAAATTGGCGACGGTCTGGGACACGTCCCTAGAGGTGGTCCGAAGACATGCCACCACTATCTTGATCCTCCACGGAATGGATGGCTCTCCTGCTTCGGTAACTTCCAGAGGTATATTAGCCCATAGGAAAATGAGAATGAGATTCTGTGTAAAAATTAGACAAAAGTCAAGAAATGCATAGATGTTACATAAGACTTTAACCAGTGAGAGAGAAGGTTTACTGCAAAGTCATAATTAGCAATACTTTACAGGTCCTTATAAATGTCAAGGACTTTAATATGCTTGCCTACTGTCGGAGTTATATATTTTTTTTTCATTAATTGAAAAATTGCCTATTTATGTGGATTATATGATAGAGTATAATAAAAATCAGTGAATAATCGGGAAAAAAATCCAAATTTTAAAATATTTTGATATTTAGGCTCAAAATATGCATAAAATTTGCGAAAAAAAAAAAAAAAACACTTTTACAAAACATCATAAGTCAAACTTAAATAAAGATAGTTTTATTCTGTAAATTTCATTTAAATTATTGAAAGGTCCTTAAGGGAGTGAATTACTCTCAAAAATATAACCACGTTATTTAATATTTTAGAGAAGATAACATTTTTATATGCTGAAAAAAATCTTGAATATACATGAAAGTTCATAACTTCTATCGACAAAAAAACAAAAATTAGTTTAGCTAGATTCATTGTCGTAGTTCAATCCCTAAAGCAACTCCTCTAGAGTACGTTGTCAAAGTTTAATAACGTTTCAATAATAAATTTTGGAGTTATGATTTTTTGGGATAAAGCAAAATGTTAAAAATCTCATTTTGAGAAACAGCAGAAAACATATTTAAAAACCAGATTTTACCTATTAAAGGAAAAGTGATTTTAAAAAGTTCCTGATTTATTGCAACGTTTTATTTAATTTTTTTATTTTCATTTTATATTCAGTAAAAAATTTTGATGCTTATATTGAGTAAAACATTTATGCAAACAAGTATTTACTGGTCACTTCCGATTTCAAAATCTGGCTAGTGACTAATATTAAAATGCCTGTAAGTTTTAAGGAAGATAGAAAAAAATTCAAATTGATTTAGAAAGCTAAAATGTCAGGCTTTAATAATAACTCAAAAATCGAAAATTGGAGTTTTGACCGAAAATTGCATTTTAAAGGTAGGCGGGCACCTTAAGAAAAGAGAGAGAATTTTTCCATTTAGGCCAGTAGAATATTTTAACTAAGTTAAAGTTAAAATAACATTTTTGTCTCAATAATGACTAGCAGTGGTATAATTCTTTATTTCTTATATCCAAATGCAACTGTACTGATCTTACATACTGAAATAAAACCTATATTTTGCTTTGCTGGAATATGATGAATTACTTTCAAAAAATATATTCTCGAAACTCCAAGAAATGGGCATATCTGTAATATCTCTCAGCATAGGAAGGGTGAGTTTATTAATAGATGGATATTTATTATTATTATTATTATTATTATGCTTTAAGTCTTTAGCAGTAGAGCAATTTGAATTAAAAAAAATAATAATAAGGTAAGACATATCAATGTTGAAAAAATAAATCTCTACATATAAAAAGGAAACTGTGTATGTAAGTGCGTGTATACATAGTTGAACAGTTGATCGCAGAGCTACAGATATTGACACGGAGGTCGGTTTTCACCACATCTGTTACATCTTAAAACACGACAATATATTTTTTGATTAGTTTAAAAATCAATTTAAATATATAAATTTTTGAAATGAACAACTCTGGAGATATGAACGTAAATGTAAATAGCCTTTCCGGGGAACATTAAGTTACTTGGTTAGAGAGTCATACTAATAAATGGAAAGGTCGGAGTTTCGATTCTCCTAGAAACAAAGTGTTACTGTTTGCAGATATTGAATAGAAAATATATCAGTTGATAACAGAAAATGAATCATTGTCATCGCACTATCCTGTAAAGTTTGAATGATGAGAAAATGAATGAAAAGGAAAATTTAACATAGAGCTGTGTTGAAAAGTTTGTAGGCAAATGGCTGATCACAAAGCTACAAAATTTTACATGGATGCCCATTTTGACCCCTCCTGCAACTTTAAAGGATTATTTTCGATTTATTTTATTTATTTTATTATTATTATTATTTTAAATAATTAAAAAGTTTGGAGGTGAAGAGATCGTCTGTTGCTGCCATCTCTTGTGATAGAGTGAATATGGTAATATGTCCAAGAAATGTTTGTTCAAAAATGTAGTTCTTGAATAATAACATCGCCACTTAATTTATAGTTAGAACCTAAACAGAAATGTCCAGGTTATGGCACAAATACAGACAGTGGGTACTCGATTCGATATAATGGATATAACGGATATATAACGGAACCAATGTAACGGAACTGATATAACGGAGACGAAAGATGCTGCCAAAGGCTATGGGTACCCATATCGAGGTTTTAAATGAACTTATTGAATTTGTCTTAGTTTTTATTCATGAAGTTACTCAAAATATAGTGAATAATATTTTTTAACAATTTCGTTAAATATATTGGTGTTGTTAAATTTCATTTCAAATGTGTTTTTAATATTGGTTTCTTTAAATAAAAGGAGATAAAATTGAGCTCAGTAGTGTTAAAATTAAAAGTTATAATTTTGTGCAGAATCGTTATATTCAAGGCGAAAGCTAAATCCGAGTCCTTAGGAGCCGAACTTCTAAAATTCCAGAAATTGTTTTTTATGTATTTGTGTTAACTATATTTTAAAGCAAAAATTTTACGGATATCTGTTTTTGTTCTCTGAGATATAAAGGATTTTGTGAAATCGTGTTTTCCCTTCCACCCCCCCCCCCCCCTTTGAGGGGCGAATTTTGTAAAATCGCTTCTTAGGGAGTGCTTACACTATATGTTCTATAATCTGACTCAGTTTCGTGCCAATGGCTTTAATAGATTTTACTGTGCGTTGATGAGCCAGTGAGGGAGTGGAAGTACTCTTTTCTATAGATAGATTAGAAAGAAATGTAATTAGTTATCTCTCCATGGTAAATAAAAGTTTTAAAAATAATGACAGTAGAGTAATGAGTTTTATTATTTATCAAATCTAGTAGCAGAAACGGAGATTTACAGCTAGGTTGGCTATAGATTATGATACCTGTTGTAACAATAATATCTGAGTTTAAAGTATCTAGTTTAATATTTTTCAAAAATTTCATGACTAATAAAATTTCTCTCAATTCGATCTTTTATTAATAAAGGAGATTGTACTACATAAATTAAGGCAGTTTATATAATAAGATAATCCACCTTTACTAAGGAGGATAATAATGAATGTTTGTAAAAACAACTGGATTATATAAAATGAAAAATTTAAGTTTAGACGTTGCCTGCAGTATTAAAGTGAGTTGATTTTGTAACTTGTTATTTGAACATCACTGCTATGATTGAGTATTATTGAATTTTAAATTTATAAAGCAACTGAAACAAGTGTTATTAACTTATTAAATGAAATTAAAGTTAAAAGTGGATTGACTCTGTTATAATGTAATCATTTATTTCAGTAATTTATTTACAAATTACAAACTTCTTAGATTACACTGCTCGGCATGAAAATTGCACCCAGCACCATTTTTGCAAATTCTTATGTAAAATGACCTCTGAATCCAAATATGACGCCCATTTTGCCCTATAACCACCGTTTTCTGAGGACGCCTGCCTATTCTTACAATTTTTTGGTAATTTTATGGCTACAAATTTGATTCATAGTGGTGAAAAGATGTATTTTAACTGTTAAGTATCTTTTGAGGGCCTAAAGAGTTGAAAAATTCTATAACATGAACATTTCAGCGGAGAGAAGATTTAGGGGAGGGGAGATTTGCCAATGAAATTATAAGTTACATTTATCATATTTTATTAATCAATTACTAATATCACTTATTATACATTATATATATATATATATATATATATATATACCGGGTGATTCAAACTAGATGTTACAGCGATTATTTCGTAAACTAAGAAAGATAGAAACAAACTTTCAATTACAAAATTGGTGCAAATTAAGAGTAGATATCAGATATGGCATTCTTTTGTACAAGGGGCTGTATACATGTTAAAAATGAAATTTAATTTTTATACGGCCCCTCCTATCATATGACTTATATTTAGAAAAATATTCTCCTCGCACTAACAATAAAAAAAAAAAAAATCATCTTTCTAAGTCAAAATCTCGCTGAGTTATTGCAATTTGAAAATTCTAGCATTTTTCGCCAAGTCTTAAGGGGTTGTATCAAAAGTGAGAAATTGTAATTACTATTGCTTTTGTAATAAGGCACACGTTGATCAGCGTTTGGGGGGGGGGGGGAAGAAAAAGAAATAATTCAGGGAAAGATGGCTATTTTAACCTGTTATGTCTCTCTTTCCCCTAGTGAATACACAAGAGAATACTCATTGATAATTTAACAAATAAAATTTATGAATAATTTATGTACTAAAAGGGAATTTTCAAATTCATTTTTCTTTCTTTATACATTCTGTTACTCATATACACGGTGTAGAGAAAGAATTGTTTTTGAGTCAAATTTCCGAAAATTAGCTTTTGTTATATTTGCACGTTTTCAGATCCTCTGAATTCAAAAATCATGTTTTTAGCGGTTGGTCTCACTCTCTCTCTCTGTGTGTGTGTTTGCATGTTATTAGAATATCTCAAGAACAAATAGTATCAGAAAATCCAAATTCGATATTCTAAATCCGTATCATATTGCGGTGCTACACTAAAGTATTCGTTACGATCAGACAATTGTTTGTTTACAGGGTCATCCAAAAGAATTCAAACAGATTACGTCTGTGAGCGAAATTTCTCATATGTACAGTGTAACATGTATAGACTGCCTTAAACAAAATGAAAAGAACAAATTTTTTATACGCATAAAAGCATGTTTTATGTAGATTCTGGTGTAGCAACCATTCATGATTCATTTACAGGGTTACCCAGAGTATTTCGATATATTGGAGATATAGTTGGGAAATGCTGGAAGTGCATTTCATTTTGTGTTACTTACTTACTTATAACACTAAATTTACGTACACAAAGTCATGTGTATATAGTTTATAGACAATATACAGGGCTACCCAAAATTAAGGTAACTCTCGTGCCAAGTCTTGGCAATAAACTAAAAGAAATAAATCGCCGTGATCAACCAAGAAATAAACCAACCCAGGGGTTGAATAGCACTAAGTTCCGTTGGAAATCCATATTTTTCAACCATCAAAATAATATATTGTTGAGACATACCACTTGTGTTCTTTGCTATACAAAAGGAACCGAAATTAATATTGAGAGAGAAGACTCCACTGAACATCTATATTTCCTTTATTTATATTTCCTCTTCATAAGTAAATCTACATCAATCCATCATCGGGGCATCAGACGTCCACTACAAACAATATACCCAAGACCCACAATCTTCCTTACCACTTATCAGACATCGTAAAAATTACTGCCCGGCATCTTCCGTTAACTTACGCAGGGAGAAAAAAAATCTGGAGTGACTCCACTCGACTTTCCGAACATTGATTAACTAACAGTTTTGTAGATAAAATAAAGAAAGAGGTGTTGCTAAACAAACAAAAAAGAGAAAACCATAACAGAGTTGAGTATTTTTCTCCATATATCACACGAAGTTTTATTTAACGCTACTGAACTTTGAGCCCTTAGATCATAAGGATAAAGAATTTTTCGTTGTGTCCCTGTAAAAATCTATAGATGCTAGATTCACCAAAATGCTTATAGTTAGTGCAACAGTGATTTATAATATTCATACAAATTTTCAGCTCAATTGAATAAGGCGTTTAGATGCTATCGCTGGTCTCATAGGCCATAAAGATAAAGAATTTTTCTTTGTGTCCCTGTAAAAAAACTGTAAGTGCTAGATTCACCAAAATCTATACAGTTGGTTCAAATGTGACCTATCACATGTATACAAATTCTTTGCTGAGATTAATAAGGCGTTTAGACGCTATCACACTTTTAAAAATTTGGCAAAGAATTTTTCTTTGTGTCCCTGTAAAAAAACTATAAGCGCTAGATTCTCCAAAATCTATACAGATTAAGTATCTGCGACCTATAAGATGTGTATAAAGTTTTTGTTCAATTGAATAAGGCGTTTAGATGCTATCGTACTTTTAAGATTTTGGTCCCTTGGCCATAATGATAAAGAATTTTTCTTTGTGTCCCTGTAAAAAAACTATAAGTGCTAGATTCACCAAAATCTATAGGGTTCGTACTATGGTGACTTATAATATACGTACCAACTTTCAGCTTATTCGAACAAAGCGTTTAGACGCTAGCGTGTTCACTCACAGACATAGACACATACATACACACATACATACACACATACATACACACACACATACATACATCATCGTAAAAATAGTGAAAACGGACTCGTTGGACCTCGAAACGTATAGAAACATCAAAATCTCGAATTCGGATTTTTGACATGATTACAATACTTTCCTCACTATAGTGTTCGGAAAGTAAAAAGAAGAGAGCCGGAGAGAAAGAGCGAACCGACGATCGCGGCACGTGTCCGCTATTTAAGTGGGGGAAAAGGTTATCTTAATCACCGACCATCGCCAGGTGCGAGATGAACGCAGACGATCGGGAAAGCTAGTTGACAGGCTAACGGACATGTTATAAACAAAAGAAAAGAATGATTATATAATCGCTAAAATTGAGAAATTTAGAAATATATTGTTACCCTGACTAATGCCAATTAGGAAAACAAGCCAAATGGCGTATACAGAGTTCTACTAATCAAATTTAAATAACCATTTACGTTTTTCATAGGCGAACTCAAAACTCAAACTGGCGAATGGAAAAATTAGAAATAAATTCGGGAAGGCATTGAATAAGATTGATTGACAAGGTGCTCACAGAATTTTGAAAAAAACGAACGTTCTAGAACATATCACATACAAATAGTGTATAATACAATACTTATTTATTTTCTGAAAACGGAATAATGTTTTAAAATGAGAACAAAATGGCTATTAATTAAATTATGTTTTTATACTATAATTATTTCATAAAAACGATGTAATATGCTGAAAGAAAGAAAAATTAAATGTTTTTCTTCTTATTTATTTCAGTTTATCCTCACCCCTTTTATATTTATTATTATTATTATTTTATTTATTATTTTATTTATTTTTTTATTTATTTTTTTAAATAGAAAATTTGGGTTTCTTATTAGATAAAACTATTTATTAGAGAAAGATGTCAGACGAAATATTTGATTTCGCATGACAGTAACTTTTTTTTATTATCATTATTATTAAATGTAATTGGTGTAAGTGTTTGCTCCATTTTTTTTTTTCGAAGAACACTGCTGACACAGACCGCAAAATTAATTTCCCATACCCATACTGTAAACAAAGTAGCTTTTCGAGAGCGATTTTTTTTCTGTATAATATCACATTTTGAGGCCTTTTTATTTGTTGCTCTGTATATATATGAATTATCAGCATAATTTAACAACAAATAATCTGGTGTTCCACTCACACGACTTTCTCTTACCCTGAAATTTAATACCATAAATACAGATTGGAAATTAAGAGGTAACATAAAGTGTACTGTTATGTAAACCTATGTTAAAATAATTCAAATTAGGCTTCGGAAGAGATTTATATGATAATTAGTTCTGTGTGAGGGGGGGGGGATCTCCTGAAATTATTCGACGCAGGTAATAATCAAACTTTAAAAAACTTGGGTTTGGTAATAAGGAAACCCTAAAACGTGTAAATGCACAAAACAGAAGCGATGCATATTTAGCTTAAAAACATACATTATTTATCATATGTCTATGAGGAATTCATTTCCATTCCTGAGCACCTTTCCTGGACATGGTAAAATATTATAGTAAAGCACTTTCACTAACAATAAAAAATAATATTATAGCTTAAATATTTGCAACCCTGTATATCTTTTCAAGAATATGTACAAACCACAAAGTGCACCTAAATATAAACCTATAGTAATAATATACGGCACAACCTAAAATGCACTTCCATCAATTTTCAGCTATTGTCGCATTATAATCTAGTTATTTTGTGTAGCCCTGTAAATGAACAGTGAATGATTTCCCTGCTATATTCTACATGAGGCATGTTTTTATGCATATAAAAAATATATATTCATTTTATTTGGTTAGTGCAGCCTATAGGTGTTCAACTCTACTTACCTGCAATTTTCCCCATAGACGTAATGTATTTTAATTTTCTTGAGTGTCCCTGTACACGAACCATTTGCTTCATCTCAATGAAAAGCTTAGTGTAGCATCCCTATATGATACATATTTAGAATACCAAGTTTGGAATATCTGCTGCTATTTGTTCTTGAGATAAACTGATAAAAAGACACACACCCACACACACAGACCAACCGCTAAAAACACGATTTTCATATTCAGGGGACCTCAAAACGTCTAAATATAACAAAACCTCACTTTCGAAAATTTGGCCCAAAAACAATACTTTCTCTACCTTATGGGTATGAGTAAGTAATAACTACAGGAAATGCGAATTTGGTATTTTGGATTTCATATCTAGTTGCCACTTGAAAAGTTGATGAAGGTTTGCAAGTTTCAAGGAAATTGATAACAGACTTGATTTTTGTTTTGATAAGTATAGGCACTATAATTAAACGGGGGTTGAGAAGGGCGGTAACCCCCTCTGACATAGAATTATACATCTATACCATATCATATTCTATACAAAACATTATATTAGAATATTAACAATAAATATGAATATCCTTATGACTTTTACAGTATAAAGTTATTTAAATGTAATTTATAAGAATATCTGTCCCAAAACGCAATACATTGGCATTTTTTGTGCGTTCCTGTACATAAACCAATTGTGGAGAATTAATTAATGCCATTTTAAATAGGGAATATCATATAGTAAACCTGAATAACATATATCATTTCTGAAAATTTCTGAAATACAGACGCTGGGGGCGGGCAGACGGACAAATGGACAAAAAAAAAAAAAAATGCAAATTGAAATCTTATTCACAGTTAAAAATTGTTAGAAAATGTTTAATGTAAACGAAAATGCAATTCCAGCAAATGTCCAATAATAACCCCTAACGTAACTGAATATTTTTGTGTGCCCTGTAAATCTAATGCTAATCGTACTGTACAGTATAGAAAGCATTCTTTTGTGTATATGAATAACATATTTCAATTTCATTAAGATTTATGCAAAGTAATTAAATTTTGGTTTGTAGAAATATCTTCACATAGAACGCAATGATTAGGAATATTTTCGGGTGTCTCTGTATACAAAACAGTGATGGTGTTTACTCCATTTTCTATAAAAAATATCCGATATAAAACTATAATAATGTATTTCAATTTTATTAATATATGCATAAATTAAAGGTATTAAAATATGGTTTATAAAAATACCTCTCATAGAACACAATGCTTTGGAATACTTTCGGGTGCCCCTGTGCACAACCTAGCAGATGTATTCACTCCATTTTCAATAAGGAACATCCGATAGTGAACTCAAATAACATATATCAATTTCAGGAAATTCTATGAATATTCACGGGTGTTAGATCGCAGACACACAAAAAGACGGATGGACAGACAGACAGATCGAAGTCATTAACACTTTTCAATCTTGCTGGAATTTTGAAAGAGCCGAGGTCATTAAATTTATCAACCATGATGGAAAGTGGTAAAAATAAAGCGCGAAATTTTCACACGGTTTTGCTAGTCTTTTAGTTTTTTCCCTCACTTAACGTGTTTTAATTTGCAGGTGACCCCCTAAGAAATTTAACTATTAAATTTTTTAACAATACGAAATTATGTAAATTTGCATTAAATTCTTAAAACTGTGGATTTCACGTGTTTGAACGATTTTAATTGCTATTTTAAAATAAAGGATCATTTTTTAATTTTTCTCATCTCATAGCTAACCCCCTAAAGTGAGTCACTTGGCGTCGAAAAATAGATGCCAAAATTGAAGAAAAAGTGGTGTAAGTCATCATTTTCAAATTGCAATAACTCGGCGAGATTTTGACTTAGATAAATGATATTTTATTTATTTTGCTTGCTAGAGCGAGGGGAATATTTTTCTAAATATAAGTAACATGATAGGAGGGGCCGTATAAAAATTAAATTTCGTATTTAATATGTATACAGCCCCTTTGACAAAAGAAATGCCATATCTGTAATCTACTCTTAATTTGCTCTAATTTTGTAATTGCATGTATGTTTCTATTTTTCTTAGTTTACGAGATAATTGCTGTAACATCTGTTTTGAATCACCCGGTATATATTATTTATTTATTTATTTTTAAGTGTTAAAATAATTATTTTTCACACTCCAAATCAAATTCATGGCCATATAAAATGCCGAAGAGCGATACAGATTGGGGACGGAGGTGACGTCCCGAGAAAACGGTGGGTGGTGGAGCAAAATGGGGGTCATATTCGGATTCAGGAGATCATTTTACATAAAAATCAGCAGGAATAGTATCAGGGCTTTAAAAAATAAATAAATAAATAAATAAAATGCAGCGTAGTGTTATTAGAGCAGCGTAAATTTAAAATGATTTTATAAAAGAACTTTTATTTAATGAAGTGGCGGCTCATTGAGAATCAAAGACTAATTAATAAATGTAATTAAATATTCTTATTAAGGTATCATGTTGGAAGTATTAATTAACTGTTTTGAAGTTAAGTAAATATTCTAATAATTTTTAGAAATATTATAATGTTGTGTTCTTAAAGAAAAGTCAAGTGAGAAAAATTTTATTTGTCAAAAATAATAAATAAATAAATAAATAAATAAAATAAAAATAAAAATAAAGCAACGACAGTGACTAGCGAAGCAGGCAAAGACTCCTAGTATACAATATATAAAATATAAAAAAATATGACGAAGTTGTAAATACAAATACGCGATGTTTACTATTCGTATTATATCAGCAATGGCTTTGAAAATATGATTTATAAGTTGATTGAATTAAAATTTGAAACAAATGATCATAGCACAGTTAATAAAAACTGTATGAAACGGATTTATTTTATTTATTTTTTTTTTTTTTCAGGTGAAGAAGCGAATGAACTTGGTAGTTAAAAGAAAAAAAAAAGGGGGGGGGGCAAAGTGTTTTGATAACCGGTGAACGAAAATCATTTTTAGTCCAAGATACAAGGTTGAGACGGAAAAGAAGTGATCTGTTTTTTTTTTTTTTTTTTTTTTTTTTTTAAGTTCATCGGTAAATTCGATAATTTAGACTAGTGACTGTTCATAATCTGTAAGATGGTGACAACACTGCGAAGAGAAGTGTCTTTTATATAAAATATGCCATCCCTTTATTGGGTTGAAATTCAAAATATTCTTTTTAAACAGTGTTCCTTTATAATATTACATATTATGTTTGTGAGAATTAGTACTACTCCGATTCAAAAAATTAGAATAATGAAAAGAAATATGGTCAAGGGAAATGAAAATCGAATTTATCAAATAAATAATCAACAATATCAAATATAAAGTACTATAATATGAATCTGCATATTTTGCAGATTATAAAAATGTAAACACATTACAATGAAATAGAAAATATATTTAAATCAGCTAACAACAAAAAATTCAAAATATTAGAATACTTTCTAACATGGTTCAAAAAATTAGAATAATGAAAATATATTGAACATAATTTAAACTCTAAGTATTTTTACTTGCTAATCAGTACTTTGTTGCATCACCCTTAGCTTTAATGACAGCTCTTAAACGTTTTGGCATGTTTTTAACTAAAGGTTCACAATCTTTTTTATCCAAATTCGCCCATATGCTCTTTATACTAGAAATAAGTTCTTTTTTGTCTCTAGGCGCAACTTCTTGAAGTCGTTTCTTCATAATTCGCCACAAATTCTCGATAGGATTTAGATCGGGTGAGTTTGCAGGCCAAGGGAGTACAGGTATGTCCTTCTCTTTGAGCCATTTAGTTGTTGATTTGGAAGTGTGGGGAGAAGCTGAATCTTGCTGAAACAAGAAATCGTCATCACATAAATCCTCAGCTGAAGGAATCATGAAATGTTCAAGAATTTCTTGATAGACTTCTGAATTGACTGTTGTGGAAACAATACACAACCTGCCTGGGCCTTCAGCAGTCATGCAGCCCCATACCATAACAGAGGTCGCAAATTTAAACGAACGTTTTAAACATTCTTTCTTATAAGCTTCATGTTTGAGTCTCCAGACACGTATACCTTGATTTCCGTGAGACACACAAAACACACTTTCATCGCTGAAAAGTATCTTTTTCCAATCGTCGTGATCCCAAATTAGCCTTTGTTTACACCATTTAACTCTAGCAGCCCTTTGCTTAGATGATAAGAATGGCTTTATCTTAGGCACACGTGATCTAAAACCTAATTTGCGAAGTCGTCGTAGTGTTGTAGATTTGGAGACATTTATACCCATTTCTTTCCATTTTCTATGCACATATCTCACACTCCGAAAACGATGTTTCTTCACAATCTTTTTCAATTGCCTTTCATCTCTTCTTGAAGTTACTGGCTTTCGACCACTTTTAAAGTGTTTATTTTGAAAACACTTATTATTAGAATATTCTCTCAAAACTCTACTCACACTTGCTTGAGAGCATTTCACTTCTTTTGCTATAAAAAGTTGTGTTTTTCCTATTTCGTGCAAGTACACAATACGATATTTCACAGCCTCAGATAAATCGCTCTTTCGTCCCATATTAAGCAAATACTACGCTACAATCAAATGCCAAACGACTTTTCATTTTCAACGGAGCACATTTATAGTCCCACAGATGTTAATCCCGCAGCCGTTCTCTCAACTTATAAGAAAAATTTGAATATTCTAATTTTTTGAACCATGCTATCGAGGTATTCTATTTCTTTGAATTATTCTAATATTTTTTAAATAGTTAATTATTAATATATCAGATAAAAATAAATATTTATGTTATATTTATAAATGCTCTGAAGATAATTAGATACTTTTAATATATTTTTTCCTGGACGCAGTATGCAAATTGACGCGTTAGCAACATCAAACTCATTCTTTTTTACATTATTCTAATTTTTTGAATCGGAGTAGTAAGAGAGGGCCAAAAATAAAAAAATAGGAAAGCAGAAGCTGTTTTGGTAGCATGTAGCGTACCGTCGTCAGTGCATAAAGAAATCTGAAAGAAGTGCTCCTATACATAGGAAAGGGGTCGGATTCAACTTAGGATGATCAACCAATAGGGTTACGCGGAATGTGGGTGAATGACCAATGGGAAATTACGAAACACTAGTTGCGGAAAATATGGATGAAATTAAGAAAATTCTAACTGAATATAAAATTTTTAACAATCAGACAAATAGGGCACAGCGAAATCACAATTAACAATACTTTTAGGATATTTATAAATAGGAAAATATTCAACGAAATCGAGTTCGTGAATGGATAGTCTTGCAAATAAATTTAGCTGAATCAAATTTAAAATTGTGGTTTTCCTCCCAGCAATGCTTCGAAATAGCCGATTTATTGTTTTCTTGCTTACGGACGTAATTAATATGTTCATTAAGGCGGAATTTAAGACTGCGTTTAGCTTGGCCAATGTAAACCACACTTTCAGTCCACATTTTCTTCATTTTTTCCATATTTTTCAAAACTAGTGTTTCGTTATTTCCCATTGGTCAACCACCCACATTCCACGTAATCCTATTGGTTGATCATCCTGAGCTGAATCTGTTCCCTTTCCTATATATAGGAGCACTTCTCTCACATTTCTTTATGCACTGAAGAGGGTGCGCTAAATAATAGCAAAAGAGCTAGCTCTCTGCTTTCCTATTATTAATTTTTGGCGTTATAGACGTTTTTATTTACTTTGTGTATAATCCCACACCAAGTCTTTCATTAATATTTAGATTGCCCATTGCGCAGCACTAGTGTGAAGTAAAACCAGACCAACCAACCAACGATTAATGTTTAGTAAGAGAGGGGTTCATGGTTAGACTTTCGGTTAGTGTATAGAACTTTATTCGAAATAAAAAGATATTTCGGACAAACAAATATGCTTAAATGAAATTATTGTTGCAATAAAAATATTATTTTAATTCTTTAAAGAAACAAAAATAGACGTCGCCTAGTAAGAAATTCATGAATCAGATCAAATGTCATCAAAGAACTAACCTCCCATATATATATATATATATATATATCAGCACGTTAATGCAAAACGCCGGCACTTTTTTCAGGACACTTTCAAGAATAAGCATTTTCCATATTTTGACATTATAATTTTTATACAATATCTTCTATTTTATTTAAACACAAATATTTGTAAAAAATACGATTAAATATTTCTATGTGAAAATGGTGGTAGCGAAAAAAGACAAAATTTCTCATATCAGGAAGTGTCCTGAAAAAAGTTCTGGGAATACGACCTCTGCATTAATGACATGTGAAAATTTATTTTCATGGAATTTTTTAATGATAAAGTACAACCATGTGTATAAATTCTCTCTAAAAAAGAGAGTTAAGTTAAACCATGTGTCGTTACCGTAATATAAATGTATAAATATTTCCAACAATCCACTGATTTGTTGACAAGAAGTGACAGAAACGGGAAAGTTAATTTAACTCTATATTATCATATCAGTATTGGGTTTGCATAGAGATGGCAACAAAATGTCAACTACATCACTTCTATCGGCTTTAATCTTAAATTCTCTGACTGCATTTTAAAAGGGCAAAATTTTAATATTTTCGCTTCTCAGATTTTAAACTGTACTAAATTATGCTTATTTTAATTTATGATTAAAATTATATGTATGCATGTAAAGATGATATACTTTATAAGTATTATATATAACCTTGGTACTTCAAAAGCAAGCCAAAAATCAGAAATTATACGTTTTTTAATTATAAGTATATTGTGGTAAAAACAGCAGATGATTAATTCTAGTCATTAACACTTTCCAACAAGGTTGAAAAGTGTTTATGACTTCGGTTTGTCTGTCTGTCTGTCTGTCTGTCCGTCTGTCTGTCTGTCTGTCCGCGCTCTAACTCCCGTAAATATTTATGGAATTTCTTGAAACTGATATATGTTACTCAGGTTCGCTATCGGACGGACCCTATTGAAAATGGAGTTTATACCTCTACTGGTTTGTGTACAGGGACACCCGAAAATATTTCAAAGCATTGTGTTCTATGAGAGGTATTTCTATAAACCTTAATTTCATACCTTTACTCTAGACATATCTTAATGAAATTGAAATATGTTATTCAAGTTCACTATCGAACGTTCCCTATTGAGAACGGAGTCTATACCTCTACTGGTTTGTGTACAGGGACACCCGAAAGTATTCCAAAGCATTGTGTTCTATGAGAGGTATTTCTATAAACCATATTTTCATACCTTTACTGTTGACATATCTTAATGAAATTGAAATATGTTAGTCAAGTTCACTATCGGACGTTCCCTATGGAAAATAGAGTTTATACCTCTACTAGTTTGTGTACAGGGACACCCGAAAGTATTTGAAAGCATTGTGTTCTATGAGAGGTATTTCTATAAACCATATTTTCATACCTTTACTGTAGACATATCTTAATGAAATTGAAATACGTTATTCAAGTTCACTATGGGATGTTTTCTCTATCAAATGGAGGAAATGCCACCATCGGTTCATGTACAGGGACACTCAAAAGTATTCCAAAGCATTGCGTTCTAGGAGAGATATTCCTATAAATCAAACTTTAATAACTTTACTATCAACGAAGTTTTAGGAAATTGAAATATGTTATTTACGTGCACAAAAGAATTCTTTGCATAGAATGTAGCATGATTAGCATTAGATTTACAGGGTGGCACAAAAATATCCAGTTATATTAAGAGGTATTAATAAAAAATTGCTAGAATTGCACTTTCGTTTACGTTAAGCGTTTTTAACACTTTCTAGCATTTTTTAAGTGTGAATATGATTTCAGCTTTGTGTATCTGCCTGTCCGTCTGTCTGTCTGTCTGCCTGTCTGTCTGTCCAATCTCTAACTCCCGTAAATATATATGGAATTTCTTAAAACTGATATATGTTATTCAAGTTCACTATCGGATATTCCCTATTGAAAATGGAGTTTATACCTCTACTGGTTTGTGTACAGTTACACCCGAAAATATTTCAAAGCATTGTGTTCTATGAGAGCTATTTCTATAAACCATATTTTCATACCTTTACTCTAGACATATCTTAATGAAATTAAAATATATTATTCCAATTCCCTACTGGATGTTTCCTGTATAAAAGGGAGGAAATATCACCACCGATTTATATACAGGGACACTCAAAAGTATTCCAAAGCATTGCGTTCTATGAGAGAGATTTCTATAAATCAAATTTTAATTACTTTACTTTCCACGAAGTTTTAGGAAATTGAAATATCTTATTTATATGCACAAAAAAATGCTTTGCATAGAATATAGCATAATTAGTATTAGATTTACAGGGTGACAGAAAAATATCCATTTATATTAAGAGCTATTAATAAAAAATTGCTGAAATATTACTTTCTTTTACATTGAGTGTTTTTAACACTTTCTAACATTTTTAAGTGTGAATATGATTTTAACTTATGTATCTGTCCATCTGTCTGTCTATCTGTAAGCCCGCGCTCCAACTCCTGTAATTATTTATGGAATTCCTCGAAACTGATATATTTTATTGAAGTTCACTATCAGATGTTCCATATTGAAAATGGAGTGAATATCTCTTCTGGTTTGTGTACAGGGACACCCAAAAGCATTCGAAAGCATTTTGTTCTATGAGTGTTGTTTTTATAAACATTATCCCTATAGAATTTTCCCCATTTAAATTCCCCATTAATAGGTCCTGTACAACAGGTTTGTTTACAGTGGAAAAAAAATATGCCAATGCATTACGTTTTAGGACAGAATTTTTTGAAAATTATATTTAAAAGTCTTTCTACTGTAAAAATCATAAAAATATTGAAATTTATTGTTAATACTCTAAAATAATCTTTTGTATAGAATATGATATGATTAACTTTCTGATTTACAGGGCTACACTAAAATATTCAGAGAGACCAAAAGCTGTAATTATAATCTAATGGCTGCATTTTCTTTTGCGTTAAGCCTTTTTAACACTTTCCAAAATGACTAAGAGTAATTTTAAAATCAATTAGTCTATCTGTATATTTTTCAGTCCTTCTGTCTGTTGTGTGATAACGTAGGCAAAGAATATTAAAAGTTATTCGATACAACAATTACGTACAATTGGAAAGTGTTACTAATCAATGCGTACTGCAGGATTTTTCTTTCTTGTTTTTATACATTAGCTTTAAACGCCTCTGCATATAGCTTTGACGTATCTTATGTAACACTTTTATGCTTCAGTAACCTTATATTTAGATATGTCATTAAAAAGTATTTTAAGAATGCTCAAAGTAAAAATGCAAAAATATCAGGATATAGAAATATTTTTCTTTTCAGAAAAATGCTATTGTTTTATTAATTATTTATTAAATTAAATCTATAATAACATTTTTAAATATAAATAATTAACGAAATTTACTCTGATAATTACAATAATTATTCTAAAATTAATAGAAAAAATAATATTTGGTATTTAAATTTTTCACCTATAAAATATATACTCAGTATCTTTTTTTTTTCTAAATAGCACTTAACATGAAAAATTCGCAACATTTTCTACTGCTCTACTTTTTTATTTTACAAAAACCAAGTTGTTGTCAACTAAAAACGAATAACAACTTTGAAGTACAGTGTTTTTTGAACCAGACATAGACTGATTTTGAAGTCATTCCCAAAAGACCTAAATATTTATAAAGAAGAAGCTAAAAGACTTGGAAAATCGCAGAAAAGCTGGCTATGCTTCGATGCAGATTTTGTATTTCAAAAAGTTTTCTTTTAATCTCTTCCGTATTTTTCTCACGATTTTTATGTTTTAAAAATGTTCTTATATATATATTACATGGAGATTAAATTTAGAATAAATAAAACAGAACAACTATTGTAAATTATCGTTTGTTTAACTTCTAGTTTAAATAAATTTTTATTATTTTTATTTTTTTTATAAAACAATAATATTTTTTTCTATTAAGTAATAACTATTTATACATTTAATAAAAAAGTGTATAAAAATTATGATTATCTTATAATAATAAACTAAAGCGAATAAAAAAATTTGAAATAAGATAAATACATTATTTTTATTTACTTACGAAACATACAAAAACTATGTTATTACAAATATGAAAAAAAAAATATATATGTATGTGTTTTAATGGTATAAATTATCTCTCTCATGATAATTGTTTTTTAATTGCTATGTATTTTTAATTTGAACATTCTTATGTTCATCTGATTGAGTAAAATAATTTAAAGAAAGAAGAAAATGGAAATATAATGGCATTTTTTGGAGATTATTCAAATCTGCGTTGCTGAAAGTGCAAGATCAGACGTATTTTATGTGTATTAACACGTTTCAACGTGCTTTAAAAATTTCCTCCGTGTATCCAATTTATTTTCCCCGTACCATCTGTAGCAATTAATAATACATTAAGCAAAAATGTTTTTGTAAATTGAACTATTTTTTTTTTTTTTATAATTTGTTAAAAAAATATTACTTTATTAATGATTTTTTAACGTTTAATTCTTTTTTAAGAAATTGAGCTTTTAATTACGGACTATATTTTAACATATTTCGTGAATTTTCAACATTTAAGATTTTTAATGTTTCGAAAAAGAAATATGCATATAAATAATAATAAAAAAAAAAAAAAATACTCAAAACTGTTTTTAAGTGCAATTATTTGAATATTGAAATGTTGTGAGGTTGTGTTACCTTGATCATCCTGGCAAAATACCTTGGTATTGAAAATGCGAAAGTTTGAGCAATAAGGGTGAATGATTATAACCTATACCAGTTAATTTATTATTTCAGTAAAACGGGCGATATGAATACCCCAAAATATTAAATTTAGAGCAATGCTACGTGTAATAAAGAAATGTGTGGAACGAATAATAATAAAAAAAATCTGACGGCATTAGAATAGCCAGTGCTAATTGCTAGTTGGCTATAATGAACAATAACTATACTATTAACATAATGTTTCTCTACTTGAAGAAACTTCAAGTGTCATTAACATCCTTACAAACCGTACAACTTGCAGCAGATCACTAAGGAAAGGCTAATGTGCAAGCCTCTAAAACAAAATTCCTCAATTTTTAAAGTATCGCTGGTTAAGTGTAGCTCTTACAGGCGAGCCATTTTTAAAAACTTCTATAAAATCTCAGATAATGCTTTCTTTTTTTATAGGTACTTTCCGATTCAGCAAAAACAAAACTTCACTGGAATATTGGCTTCGCATGTGCACTGCAACTACCATAACAAACCCTTTTTCTTTCTTATTTATTTATTTATTTTTTTAATAACAATCCATTTCCAACTTACTCTATCTTTCAACCGACAGAACCATTCGAATGAAAGACATCCTTCATATTTCTTAAAATTTACGACGTATGACATTACTGAAAATTATAAGCTATAAGAAATCAGAAAGTGTTTTGGAGATCCAACGTCAAATTTGGCGATTTGACAGTCGAATTTAGCAAAAATTTGTAGTTTAGTTTTGCCAAAGTTTGGAGCAAGAAGAACAGAATTCTGGAGTTTTTCGGGAAAATTCATTGTTTACAGTGCAGAACAAAATTCTTTTAAAGTTCTTTAAATGGCTCACAAGAACTATATATATATATATATATATATATATATATAAGAATGATTGTTGATGATTGTACACTATAAATTGCTTATATTTAAGTGCTACATTCTATACGTAGTAAAAGGCGAAACAGATGAAAGTTTTTCCATTTATACGAAGGTGGGCATTGACATAGCCTCAAATTAGGCATTCAAATGTGGCGAAAAGCGGTAGTATGGGATTCGCAAAATTTGGAAACTCTAACCTCAATAGGAGTCTAGTTCTGGAAATTTTTTAGTGGTGGTTTCTGACAAGCAATGGTTCCTGACACAGAACTACCTACCTCGAACACCCATACTATGAAGCTACCTTGAAAATTCCATAAACCACTGACAATATTCTCTATGAATTCACATTCCATTCAGACTTCGAAATATTCGATTGTTCCTGACTTAGCAAAATTTATGCTCTGTAGTGTATTTAACAAAGTTTGTTTGATTTCTCTAGGGAAAATGACCATTTTATTGTATTGTTTCAAGCTGCCGGCATGCTTTCGTCCCTAAACAAATAAATAAATAAGATTAATTGTGTTTAACAATTCACGCGTGCTCTCAAAACAGATAGTCTTATTATATAGTAGAATATAGTAGAATATATATAGTAGAATTTCTTATATAGTAGAATTTCTTATCCTTGGAGCAGGATAAGAAATTTGATGAGATTGACTTCCTTAGGTAGATATGCGGTTCAAGATTACCGTGCATACCTAACCGACAAAATCTGCGTGATTTTATTTTATTTTAATTTTTTTTTTTTTTTTTTTTCCTGTTTGGAAATTCATTATTCAGTCAATTTGTCGGCTAACTTTTGTTTTCAGAATTTGTAGCCGTACTGCAAGAGAAATGCGAAAGCTGCTTCCATGCACTGTGCTTGGAGGTGATGTATTTCGGTATTCACAATAGTTACAAAATTTCTTTAACAATGAGTATGTCGACGCGACTTATTGCATTTCCAACGGTTAGTATCTTTAAAGGTAATAACGTTCCATTTAGTCAGCGCACATTGACGATTCTTTTGGGCTTTTTAGCAGATTTTCGATCACACTTTTTTTAACGTTAAACTGTAATCATATTTAAAATCAAAACAACAGGGCATCTAACATATTAATTAAATTATGATGTAAGTTTACGGAAAATATTACTTTCAATACAGCATTAACAAAACAGGAAATATTATCATATAATCACCGGATAACTGAATATATGTATAGTTGTCAGGAATATTTTTTTTTTTTTTTTTTTTTTTTTTAAAATAAAACTACACACTTATAAATTGGTATTTCCCAAAACATATTATAACTTGTTTTAAATATTCGTGATTTCTAAGTGATATATATATATATATATATATATATATATATTATTATTATTATTATTATTTATACATATAAAAGAGTACTTCCACTCACTCACTCACTCACTGACTCATCAATGTATGCACCCCTTAAGAAGCGATTTTGCGAAATTCACCCCCCACCCCCCAAGGGGGAGCAGGGGGCAAAATGTGATTTCACACAAAAAAAACTTCATATCTCAAAGACAAAAACAGATATCCGTAAAATTTTTGCTTTAAAATATAGCTAACACAAATATCTAAAAACTAATTTCTGGAATTGTAGAAATTCGGTCCCCAAGGGGGGAAAGGGGGTGAAACGTGATTTTACATGTGCAAAATGTGGTTTCACATACTCCTATATATCTCAAAGAAAAAAACAGATATTTGTGAAATTTTTGCTCTGATATATAGCTAATACCTAAAAAACAATTTCTGGTGTTTTAGAAATTCTGCCCCCAAGAGGGGGAAGAGGGGGCAAAATGATTTGAAATAATCCATGATATTGAAAAAAAAAAAAAAAAAAAAAGAAAGAAAAAAACATGTGAGATTTTTGCTCTAACATATAACTCCCACAAATACATAAAAACCAATTTCTTTAAATTTAGAAATTCGTCCCAGGTGGTGCGAGAAAGGAGAGGGGGGGGTTATGGGGCAAAAAAATAGAAATACACTTAGACCGTTCAAATTTGGTACAGATAGGTTTTACAGGCCTGCAAGTCGAATGAGTATATTTTCGAAAGTGTAAAGTTATTACGAGGGTCAGAAAAGGGGTGGGGGCGTAGGGGCAAAAAAAGTAAAAATTGAGTTAGGTCACTCAAAATTGGTACATGTAGGTTTTTGATGCCTACAAATCGATTGCGAATATATTCGAATTTGTAAAATTATTAGGATAGACTGGAAGGGGTCATAAAGGGGCAAAAATATATAAATAAGAGTTAGAGCACTGAAAATTAGTGTTGTTGAGGCTCGATAAATCAATTACGGATATTTTCGAAAGTACAGAATTATTACGAGGGGCGGGAAGGGGGGCGGCCGCAGGGTTAAAAATAAAGAAATTCAGATAGAATGTTGGGAATTAGTTTTATTAGATTTAAAAGCGCGAGAGAACGATTGCGAGTATTTTTAAAGTCTAAAATAATTAGGAGGGGCGGGAACGGTAGGTGAAGGAACATGCGTGCCTGTATAATCTGCCGCTGGGAGTGGGGGCCCGGAGCGATTATTCCACCGATGGGAGAAGGTTTTTTTTTTTTAATGTATTTTATATTTATATTTTCCCTTAAGATAATATAGTGATTCATTAAGAGTGACAGCCATAAATGCACACGCGCAGCGCCCAATGGCCTGCGCTGCCGAAGGCAGCGGGGACTCAATGTAACATTTTTTTCCAATGAAAATTTTTTTTTTCTTTTTTTCTGCATGATAAAAAGTAATGCAGTTTTGAGAATTCATTTATTATAGTGATTCATTTTAAAATAGTGACCAGCAAAGCGGGCGTAGCCTGCTAGTTATTATTATTATTATGTAATTTAATTTAATTTTTATTAATATTATATTTAAAATAAATTTACACAAAGTATTATAATGATGTATAAGAAAACAGATAAAGATTTGAAAATATTATTATTGATTAAAGATTTTTCGATGCATAATATTCATGTCTAAAAATTTCAATTTAATAAAATTACTCTTTTTTTAATCGCCTTATGCTTGTGGTGTTGGAAGAATATTCAGAAAAGGGATATTTTTACTAACGAAAAAAAAAAAAAGAAACTTTTTATTTTTATATATGGTTAATTTGAAATGTGCTGTATCTGCATAAAATCCAACTAATTCAAAATATATTATTTAGCAAGAAATATTCTGAAATTTTTATCTTCTAGTAGCTGTATTCTGAAAATTAAAGCACAACATTTTTGTGAATGGAAAATAAAATTAATATTATTATTGTCTTAACCATGTTTCATAATAATTTATTTTAAATAATTCAATTTTTGTTTACTGATATCGTATAGTCGTTTTAGCCTTGCTTTTAGAACGATTGTTTACCATAATTATATTTGAAAAAAAATATGCATTTAAAAACACATATGTAGCATTTTCAGTCCAATAACATAATACATTTTCTTTCTTGTCGGCAAATCTAATTATATATTTTTTAACTTGTATCTTTATATATAGATGTATTCAATCATGCCTGGTTTGACAGAAAATGTATCTATAATTTAATATACAATAAAATAATAATTTAATATAAAATAAATGTAAAATGTAAGGATTGAAATTTTTATTGTTATATTTCCCAATAAAAACATGCTATATTATCATCGATTTAATTAAAAAAAAAAAAAAAAAAAAAAGTAGCATTGCTTGTGCTCGCATAACAATTCCCTATAGTTTTAACATAAGAAATCATTCCTACGGTAGATATTACTTCTATAAAATTCAAAAATTCAAACTATATAACAAAATGAAACCAACATAGTTGCATTCTTTATTCTCTTTTATTTCTAAAAACAATTTTTATAGATGACACACGCACCACATAAACTTTAAATTTTACATCTACTTTTTACGATAGCTCATGATCATGTTTTATATAAAAATTAATTCATTTTTTACTTATTTTTATTTCATTATGCACGCGCACTTTTTGTTTCCTAATTCAAAATTGTTAAAAAAAAACTTTTTCGATAGTGTTTGTTTCGATACTGATTATTATTAATTTTCTTTTCTTTTCTTCTCCTTAAAAGAAAAAAAAAAAAAAAAAAAAAAAAAAGATGAAATTCTGGCACAAACTGAATTTAGTTTAGGATGGATGATTATTAGTCTTTTTTTTTTTTTTTTTTTTTTTTTTTTTAATTATAACATCGCTTTCACATTATTCAATTATATTTTCGATAAATTTTAGATTTCAATAAATGTCCAGCTATCGAAAAATGACGCCTCAAAAATCCCGGATTGAGACTAATAGTCCTCAGTCCAAAAAAAAAAAAAAAAAAATTACAATCATTTTTTACTTTCTCTTACCCATAAGGTAGAGAAAGTATTGTTTTTTCTTCCCTTAGAAGAGCTAAAATTCAGTAGATTTTTATGCATGATTATTTTTTTTTTTTTGAATTTTCACGATATTATGTTAGGATTTTCGTATAATTACCTGAATAAATCTGATTAATAAATTACAGGAAAGAAAATATGTTAACACTTGAGCATGTGCATATAAAATAATGTAGTAAAAGTGTTTATATTTAATCAACTACTCAATATTTTTACATTCTGGTTTCATTACAGTTCCTAAAATAATACGTCGAATTACCTAAAATTGGCATTATATTCGGTTATATAACATAGATGTTGTAACAATATATATATATATATATATATATATATATATATATATATATATATATATATATATATATATATATATATACCCCCAAAATATAGGTACATTTCAGACGTAAATGAATACAGACGATTAAAATAAACCTCTTAACTGTATGCCGTACTTAAACGCATTTTAAATGTCAATTATTTTTTTGTGTTCCAAATCATAGAGTTTTATTGCTTAAAATTTCACTCTTCCCATTTTTGTCTCCGGAGCGAAAATTTCCCTAAATTGTTTAAAGTACATCATGCTCAGGGTAAGGTGGGGTAAGTGGGACCCCTTTTCGGCATAATTCGACTTTAGCTCAACATAGCACTGGATGTAATAGGTCTAATAACTTAATTTTTTTTTTGTGGTTCATTCTCTGATATGTTGTTACTGTACCCATGGCAACCTCTAACCAAATTGGCAAATGATGAATTAAAAATGAAAATTATTTTGGGTGGTCATCGGGGTGACCCACTTGCCCCTCAATGTGGGATAAATGGGCCACCCCCTGAATATATTTTTACACATAACTGGTAGAGATTTGGTGGGGCAAGTGGGACAATCTACATTATTTTCTGAATATTTGAAAAAAATCACTGAAGTATCTCCATTAGTTCACCCATAGCAACTTTTTCTGGCACACAAGCCTGCTAAAAGAAACAAATGTCAATTCTTCAACTTTTTACTTTTGCATGTAGAGTAGCCTAAAAGTTAGGCCTACAAAGTTTAAACTAGAGGCAGTGTTGCATGCTAGTGAACATTATATCTTGATAAATCGTTGGTAAACATGTATTTTGAAAGTCTCTTGGAAAGTGTTGGTTCATTTAGTTTCAGCACAACATCTTCTAGCCCTTGTGATCATGAATACTATTAGATTCAGGTGGAAAAAAAGTTATTACGCATAGTTGTGTCTTTTTGAATGTATTACATGACAATTGTATCATCATCGTTTGGACTGTTATTTACACTCTTAAAACTGTGCCTCATTTTTCAGAGGTACATTTTTCACTTTTGTGCCTTTGAAAGGTAAGAGGCACAAATTGTGCCTTTGAAATTAAGAGGCATATTTTTGATTTTTGTGCCTCTGAAAATTAACAGGGATATATGATTTTTGTGCCCTTGAAAATTAAAAGGCACATGTGGTGCCTTTGGAATTAAGAGATACATTTTTACTTTTTTGTGCCTCTGAAAAGCACATATGAGAGGATGGTGCACTTTGAGAATCGATCTTTGAAATTATTGTCTTAGATGTATGAAAATTTACATACACGTGCATTGAAATGGCTCAATGTTAAATATATTATAAATTCTCAAAAATTATTAAAAATTTTAACCATTTTTTTAAAGTATTAAAATGCTCCATTAGACTCAGTTTCTAAATTTTCCTCTCGATTTCACAATATTATAATTTATCAATATAATCTAAACATATTTGTGTATTAATTTATATATTGATCAGTTAATTTCTTTTCAATATTTTTGTGTTTGTTAAAAATTTACGTGTAATTTCAGCATTCAAACATATATATATATATATATATATATATATATTTAATGTATCAGTGGTTAAATTCATGCAGAAATATGGTTAAAATTTATTGATAAATTATAATAATGTAAAATAGAAGGGGAAATTTAAAAAGGCATTCTCGTGAAACATTTCAAAAATTTTCAAAATAAAATAAAATGTTAATACTTTGAGAAATTTTAATACATTTAATGGTGATACATTTCAATGCGCATGTACGTAAAATTTTCATAACTCTAAGACAGTAATTTCAAAGAATGATTTTCAATGTGTACCATCCTCTCTAGGCACAATGGGCTTTTGAATAGAAGTTTCTTATTTTAAATTCCTTTTTGTGCCTTTTATTAAAGGCATGTTTCAGTGATTTCATGAAAATTGCACTTGTGCCTTTTTTTCCCCATCTACTAAAGGTTTCATGCTTATTTAGACATAAAAAATTGTATATTTCCCCAATTTATGGGGGTTAAGCTTATATAAATGTTCGTTTGCATAGATCAGATACAAAAAAAAAAAAAAAAAAAAAAAAAAAAAGTATTCTTAAGAAGTGACCGAAAAATATTGTTATAGGAATGCACATGAATATAGCTCTGAATTACGCTTCTGAATTAAGCGCAATCATTCATCTGGAGGAAAAGAAAAAAAACAAGATGCAGCATGAAAGGCACAACATTTGTTGCAGCTGTCATGCTGTTTTCGATGCAAAATTTCTGTATTTTGAAAACAATTAGCCTACATTTTTTTTTTCTGATGGTGCATCAAACTTAAGAATTTTCACCCAAAATAACTGTTATTTGATTTTTCCCATTAATGGCATTTTTTAAACTTTTTTTTTTTTTTTTTTTTTTTTTTTTTTTTTTATCTTTAAAGTGTTGTTGTTGTGTGTGCGTGTGCATGCACTTTACAATTATTTTGTATTCAGTTCAAATAATATTAACATATTAAATTTAAAATATATGCAAATAAATAAAATTTTTGTCTAAAATCTGATAACTTCCAATTTGTTTCTTAACTTCACATATTAACATTACCTTTATGAAATTGATAATCATAAAATTGAAAATGTTTGTCAATTACTGTTAATTAAGCAATTAATACACTTTAAAAATCCTTTACATTCTATCCCCCCCCCCCACACACACACACACACCTGCAAACCCATTTCTTCCTTACTTTCCTTTTAAAAAAGTAGTTTAATCTAAATTGCAGAATAATTTGTTGAATACAAAAGTACTTAAATTTTGGAAAAATGAATAAAATAAATAATAAAGATTATTTTATTGAAAAATGTTGATGAAAACAAAACTCTTTTGAACTAATTGTTTTGCTGTTTGTCAATCCATCGTTTCTGCTATTTAGAACATTTACAGGGATCGCAGTGTTGCTCTATTTTTACGTGTTATTTTACTCTTTTGTCACTATTATTTCAGAACAATAATTTAAAAAAATATTATAACATTGAAACCTCAAGAATTATTTTTTCTTTTTAATAGTGGTAACAACATACTAAAATGCATATGAAAATATAGAAACATTGCGACTCCTGCATTCAATATCTTAAATTTGAGAACTGCTAATCCCTCAAGGGAGATAAACATGAAATGTTAACACTTACTTTAGATTTCCTTACTATAATCATAATAACATTAATTTTAACTATGTTTAATTATCACTGATTACCTAATAAATAAATGAATAAAATTAAAATTTGTAAATTATTTTTGCTGCTGAGTAGTTAGAATATATAGTAAATATAAAATACAAGCGAGTTAAATAATTATATTTTATTAACATACACATCAACATTTTTAATATTTTAATAAAATGATTTGATAGAAATGGTTTTAAAAACTTCTTAAACATTTTGAACCAATCTAAAAAACTGACTATTGTTACAGGGAAAGTTCAGAATACGATGTACATTGACATATATAACTGCTACTTGATCTCTGTTGAGCTTTCTTTCTTTCTTTTTTTTTTTTTTTTTTTTTTCGCTAGAAAAAAATACTGGGCACTGGCCTTTTCTTCTGAGAACATTCACCTATAAATATAAAAAAAGAAAAATGCTCACGATTTTATATTTATTTATGATAAATTTAAATATGTGATTAAAATATTTTAGTTAATTTTTTAAATAATATGCACATATGAAACAACTTAAAATGCAAAAAAACTGTTATTATGCGCCCAGAAGCAGAATTTCCTGCATCTACCTGCAGAAAAACAAATTTATCAGGAATTCCGGAATACCGGATTAAGTTTAGCATCAAGGAGAGTAAGCAATTCATAAAATATGTAAAATGCACACCTACAAAGAAAATAAATTAAGAAAATAAGTGCTCCATCAGTAGCCGAGAGGTTGTGCTCAAAACTGGTAGACATGAAGTGCTGGGTTTGATCACGGGTTGCCCTTGTCAACCTATCCATTGAAAGTTTTCTATAGTTTTCTCTGAAACTTGCATAAATATACAGGATATGTTCCCTTATAAAGGCCCCAACGGAGAGCAACATTAGAGGGAGAATAAAAATAAATTATTATAAACCTAATAAACTTTATCTTTAAATTTAAAATTAAAATATTTTTTACCATACTTAAAAATATATATATATATATATGTATATAAATACTTGTGGCATACAACGTACGAGCTACATTTAAATTTTAACATAAAATTCAAACGAATGAAACTATTATTTAGCAAAAGGTACTTTATCCTTAAGTAATTTTCTATCCACTCTTCATAATGGCTACTCTACTTCCATTCCAAGAAATTGTTTTGTACCTATTATAGTTCAAATTTCAGTTCACATTTGCTTGACATTTATTTCACATTTTCAATTTGACATTTATTTCAAAGCTTATAGTTACAATGACTTTTCACTTTACTGATCCATATTTTTACAGAAATTCACAGAAACAGGTGCACTCACAATATCTTGTAGCAATCTTCTTCGAACGCAACCGTAAACACATCCTCCATCTTAAAACACTGATGCATGCTGGGTTCGGTTGTTACGCATGCTCAGTTCCGTTATATGCAGCGCTTAGAAATTTTAACAGCGTTTTTAAAGGCACAAACGTGAGTTTGTGACTCTCGCCGACATCGAAGTTCAGTCGGTGCTTTTCATTTTGTTGTGCCTTCTATATTTCTTCCAGTATCAGAGGCACTTTGACAGTGAGCCTCTTGATAGAAGGCATAATTTACTTGTGCCTTATATTTAAGAGCTACAGTTTTAAGAGTGTATTACCAAGCCAACATAATATTTCTTTTTTGTTTTGCCTTCAAATTGGACAAGGCCATAATCCCCATTTTTAAGTTCTGTTGTTAGTGGGTGATAACTGATAGTTCATCTTCGGAACTTGAATCACTGCTGGTGGAGTCATCCAGAGATAAACCATATAAATTAGTGCATATGACTATTTTTAACTATATTAAAGAGTTGGGGTGGGTGGCCCACTTACGCCACCATTGTGGTGGCCCACTTACCCCAAACACGGGGCAAGTGGGTCCCCCAAATTTTTTTCAACCGTGTTAACGTCATGAGTACACGATACTACAAAAATATTCTGTGTTTTGTACACTTTCAAAATATATAAAGTTTTGGTTTGTATCATGAAGGGTTTGGCAGAAAATAATTAGTACGATGGCGCGAATTACGATAGGAATGCAAATTTAAAAACCGTCACAAAAAGGCTTGTAACTTATCACACACATAAATGAAAACGATGCCATAATGTATTCTACATCTATTGGGGTAGGTACATAAAAATATTATAACAGATTTTTTTTGAGTCAATAACTGGGGAAATGCCAGGGGGTGGGGGTGGCCCACTTACCTCAATGGCTCAGTTACCCCACCTTACCTAAACACAATGTTTTAAGATAATACGTGAAGTAAATTTTTAGATTTTGGGGAAATTCTTAAATCGTATTTTTTTCAGTCATTTATGACAATGTAGTGTATTATTTCAAATGATTTCAAAGTGTGATTCTTTTAAGATATTTTTTAAAGATATTTTATAGATATTTTTAATGAGTACATTGCAAATACAAGTGTCTAAAATTCAGACACAAATGTGTCTAAAATGGGGTGTTCAATTTTAAGATGCTAAAAAGTGTCTTATTTTATTCAGACACTTGAAGTATCTTAAAAGGCACATTGTTTCACACACTTGAAGTTTCTGAATTTCCGCCATATTTGATCCCGTCTACAATGAATAATTTTCATAAATAAATAAATAAAAAGTTGCATGTTATACTGTTTATTTGTGAAAAATAGATTGTAGTATTTCCTTGAACATAAAAAAAAAAGCATTAATAATTTTTACAAAAAACAATTTCCATTGCCGGCGATGGGAATCGAACCGATAACCAACAGATTCAAAGGTGAGCGTCTTCCTAATCAAGCTATCTGGACACACGTTGTATGTTGCTTGTATACTGAAATGTATTCTAGTATCTGTAAAACAAATCGAAATTTTATGCCTTTGCAATAAACTATCTATAATAACTAAAGCTTAATACGTATTATTATCATAAATTTTATCGCAATAAATATGAAAAAGTAGTAGACTATGGATTTTAAACGACTTTTTAAAAATTGGTATTTTCATGACAACAAACTATGTACATGAAAACCAAAAATTTGTTCTTTTACCTTTTGAAGTGTAGGGCAGCACTGCAAAAGAAGATAATTTTTAAAACGGAAAAAAATAAAAATAAAAATAAAAAATCAATTATGCACAAATTGTTTAAAATTGCTTAGTTACAAATTAGCTTTCTTAGCTACAAGTTACATGCTTCGTTTATCTTAATATTTTTTTGTTTTATTACATGTGAGAACTTTAATTAAAAATTATATTTGTTTTTTAATTTTTAGCTGAATAAGTTTTTCTCTAAGTATTTTAAAAAAGTTAACTACTTAAATTATGTAAAATAATAGTAAATTTATTCGTTAAAAAAAATTTAGGATATGCATACTGCTTAAAGTACATTCCATACGGAAAATTTCTTAAGTATTAAAAATGTCTGAATTTCTAAGTATCTCAAATTTGAAATGTCTGAATTTCTAAGTGCCTAAATTACAAAATGCCTGAATTTTTATGTGTCTAAGTTGTAATATGTCTTAATTTCAAACATATCAACCATATTCAGACACTTATCTCAGTTCATTTATAAAAAGACACTTATGTGTCTTAATTTAAGACAGCACATGCGTTTGAAATTTTGCTTGCATATGTGTTTCAGACATTTATATGTTTAAATTGGTATTTCAGACACATTTCTGTCTGAAATACCAAATGTCGGAAAGACGCTTCTATTTACAGTGTACCGACATGTGTTTTATAAATTAATCAATTTAAAATTTATATAATTAGTACAAAAATATACTTTAAAATATCATTTATACAACAAGCATAAACTTTTTAAATCATACAGAAGAAAACTTATGATTTCCTTGGAATTTCTTGATAAGCAGTAACAATTAGTATTTACATAGATAGAGTTCAATGTGAGCTGTATTTTTCACAATTGTTTTATGTGTCAAAAATATATTGCTTAGATACAACCTGTCATTATCTCTCTTATCTTAAAACAAAATTTTATGTTTGAAGCAAATATTTGTCGAAACTCAATGTTCCTTAATTAAAATTAACATTAGTATTTATTGTTATAGATTATAAAAATACATCTTTCCATTATAATTAAACATTAAAAGTCCATGAAATTACTGAATTTTGTAATGGATTATCAAACAGGAAATTTTTTTTTAGTACTAAAGGCTCCTTTCACGAAAATTTGTGAAACGCTGAAAAATCGTCTTTGAATTAAATGATGTAGTGTACAACAAAGTTCCATGTATACATTTACAGCATAGGTAGAGTGCATTTTATTAAATATTATTTTTATTTGAGAAACAAGAATTATAATTCTCTTTTTTAATGATAACAGACGCTCTTGAAATAACAGATGATTTGATTTGTTCATGGCGCATAAGTTCAACGCTTACATACACAATTTTTACAAAGTATTTTACATTGGCTAGAATAATGCATTATGTAATTGGTTACGTTATCTGTGTTTGTGAAAGTAATACAAAAGTATTCATATAATAATGCTATGATATTAAACTCAAATTACACATATAAGTAACGTAAAAGATCTGTCCAAGATTTTTAAAAATATTAAATGATTTATACAAATTTTAAGTTTCTTGATGCATATATTGAGGATGCTGCTGCCGGTAAGTGAGCAGCAAGTTAGGATTGAATAACTTTGAAGTGTAGGAAAGAGAAAATGAAAAGCTGTCATAACATTCAGTCTGAAAAATAATATATATATATATATATATATATATATATATATATATATATATATATATATATACATATATATAAAACAGGGCTGAATAAATGTAGGGTAAATCTAGGATAGATGACCATAGTTTTTAAAGATTGAAATGAAAATTGTTAAAATGTAAAAACAATAAATATTTTTGCATAATTAAAATTCTTATACATATATTCATCATATTTTGGACAAAAAATAATTAAATATTCAGAACAAAAAGTTGGAAATGAAAGTATTTTTAAATTAAAATGGAAGATGGCCATTTCTCTTTCATGCCGAAGTGAGATGGCCATCGAATTCAAGAAAAAATAATCTGGTGTGTCACTCACAGGACTTTATCTTACCCTGAAATTTAATACTATAAATACAGGTTGGAATTTTACAGGAAAATTAACTCAATCTGACACACACAGACTGTAACTTATATATAACTATACCGAAATATGGGGATTGAAATCGAGAGATAATTTTCCTTAATGCTAAATAATAATGTTAAATAATAATAATAATAATAATAATAATAATAATAATAAAATCAATTGAACGATTAACTCAGGAAATCTTTTGCTTGGCCCCACGGACGGTTAGTGACGTCATCACTTCACCTGAATGTAGTAATAAATCTATTTTTTAAAAAATAAGTAGTCAATTTCAGTTAGTGGGAATATATTATGTTTTTGCTTAAAATAATGTGTTTAAACCTGCATAAATAAGCCTGCATAAATGACAAAAAGGAAGAAAGAAAGAAAATAAAAACGAAATTAGATTTTAAAAAAATTAGAAAAAAAAAACGAACTATCATAAATCAAATCCTTTTTTAACATGCGTTTATTTTCAACAGGATAAACTTTCGATCTTCCACTCATTCACTCAAATTTCTACCATCTAATGGTGTTTTTTTTTCTTTTATCTCTTTTTAAGGAAAAAAAAATATGTAGTCGAGAGTATAGTGATGGTACATCATACAAATTATTGTGTCTATTTATTGAAATTTTATTTTTCCGACTGAGTGAAAATAATGCCTGGACCGGGACTCGAACCTCGGATCTTTGACTTACAATCTTCTTTGACTTACCTGGATCCGGGGTTCGAGTCCCGGTTCAGGCATTATTTTCACTCAGTCGGAAAAATAAAATTTCAATAAATATGATTTTCTTCCACAGTTGATTGTGTGATTTTAATAAAAATTGTATTTCTTTCTCCCATTATCTAATGGTGTTTTCCATTTCCTGCGGCTTATTTTCTGTTGAGCTATCTACATGATAGACCAGAGATGTTTCTGCCCAAAAGTTTGTCTGAGTGAGTAATGCTGACCGGGGTGTCGGCCTGGATAGCTCAATTGGTAGAGCCTTGACCTAGTAAGTCAAAGGTCCGGGGTTCGAGTCCCGGTCCAGGCATTATTTTCACTCAGTCGGAAAAATAAAATTTCAATAAATATAATTTTTTTCCACAGTTGATTGTGTGATTTTAATAAAAATTGTATTGTGTCTATGTTTTTATTTGAGTTTTCAGAAATTGCCAGATTTAATAATTTTCTACTTTTGGTACTTTTCCAATATAAAACAATAAGTGTATAAAATGGAAAATTTCTTAAAAAGTAATAGTATTTTTAAATACCTTCTTGACACCGTAAGGAAATAATTTTTGCATTCTGCACATCTGGCCACCCGTACCTTTCGAATGATACCATTTTCAACTCTCTACTCCCATAATTAATATGTTAAAAGTGTACCATAAATTTTATGCTTGCCTATTAATATATAGATATATACAGGAACGAAGGGAGCTTGGTCTAATGATAGTGTTCGAAATTTCGCCCACCGATTTCAGTGTAGTCCTCTGAGTTACGGCGTACGGAATTACCAATATTCTAATTATACGAATCGCAGTAGCTACTGGGAAAATTCGAAATAAGCCTGTATTATACAAGAATATTCGGAATTCCACTCGCCGTAGATATGAGGACTGTAATGGAGAAAACTTCGAACTCTATTTAAGACCCATCGGTATTTTGTTCATGTATATTGTCATCATGTTTTTTTATTAAAACGAAGGACGAAGGTTCACATTTGTGATGTATTTTTACTTATGGTGTTTCTCTGAACACTAATTTCGATCCTGCATTGCAATAGAAATCGTCTTGTCCTCGGGATCTAGTCATCGGAATCTAGTCATCGAAATTCCCTCTAGCCCTTCTTGAAGTGCTTAAAGACGTCATTGAGTCACTCTGTATAGTATTCTTAAAATTACATAGTAAAATACGTATAATAGAACTTGAAATATAGATCCAAAAATTTTTGAATGCGCTTCGCATAAATATTCAATAGGACGTGTACTTTTGTAAAGACATTTGTTAAAGTCATATTTATTGCATTTAAAATATATCAGTATGTTCCATGAAAATAAAGTACTCATTTATCGTGATGCATTTTTAATATTTTATGTTTACCTGCATCATTTGCTCGATCTAAGTAAAAATTTCCCGCATTAGATGAATCACTAATTTAAAGTAATATATATTGCAGGTTTCTTACCTCGAATTTTGGACTTCATACTATATTTCTTTTTTGGGATATCTGATTTTCGGATTCAGTGATTTAAAAAAATATATATACAATTATATCAAAAACTTAGTTTTGAAATATAGACCGTAAAGCAAAATGTTTTCTACAATATATGTGTAAGGAAAAAAAATTAAAACTTCCGTGTAACCTACACATCTTAAAAATTTATGTTAAAAAATCAAAAAAAAAAAAAAAAAAAATTACCGTTAAAGACTCTTTAATGCAATTAAAAATTAACAAACTACATTCCCAGTGAACAACTATAGTTAAATTTAATTTTTATTGTTCATAATGAAGATAAAATATACAAAATATAGGTAGTAAAGAAAAAATTCTGATCTCCTGACAATTACTATTTATTTTGGTTGAAAATTGTAACAAAAATGCAAAAGTTTACAAGTATCTAAGGAATTTAGATATATATACGTAAGAAGGTTTCCCATCTACTATTGCTGCTATTACATAAATACACATAGTTATTTTTAAATGCATGCATATCATAAAAAATTATACTATTAAACTACTATACTGCAGGGTTTTTTTTCTGAAAAGCTTATATATGGTTAGCAGAAACAGAAAAAGAAGATATGAAAAAGAAAACATATTTAAAAATTATAATTATGAATAATTTAGGAAAAGCCGTGAAAAAATCCACTCATTCTGACTGATAATAGCATTACACGACTACAAAAAATATGAGAGATTTCCCTGAAGAGAATGACTAAGAATTCAAATTTTGTTTACTTTAAAAATTATTTAATTTGTACGTAACATCATAAAAAAATCAGAAGCGTTAGAACAAATAAGGAAAAAAAAATCTTTTTGAATTCCCATTTTAAGGGAATAGAAAAAATATATAATAGAGTATTATACTATGAACTAGAGTATACAAAAAGAAATTTTCCAAGTAAATTTTAAAAAGTAACATGAAATATTACCCATTTAATAATTTTTCCTACCGCATTAAACAATGAGATCTAAAGTTCTCTATATGAAAACTATTAATAGAAACACTACATTGAATTATTGAAAGAAATACTACTTCAGTTATATATTAATATACAAATTTCATTATATTTTTATGATTATTTACATAAACTTATACTAATTACTTAGCAGGTAAAATTGTTTCGAACTTAACAATTTCATATTCAGTGTTTTAAACAGAGATCATTTCAAGTAAGATTTGGGTAATTTTGTGTAATATTTTCTTAATGTTTTTTTCTGGAGAATATAATATTTGCCATTTTGGATTTTTAGTGAGTAGAAATTTCATAACAATGGTACTAAGATAGGATGTATTTGGTTAGTAGATTTACAAAGATCTTTGAAACGCACTGTGTGATTATGTTGACAATTGACGAAATAACTAAAATTCGATGTATTTCTTTTGAAACACTAGAAAACCTTTTTCAATATTTTTTATATCTAGGGAAAATTGGAATCTTGTGAATTATAAGAAATGTCATCATACAAAGATCAAAAGTTTTTACTTCTTTCACAATAATAAAATGTTCATTATATTACAGATGTGGTCAAAAAAAAAAAAAAAAAAAAAAAAAAAAAACGAAAAACAATATTAGTTAGATATGTTGAAACAACAGCAAATATTTTTCGTAATTTTCTTGTTGTTAACCATTAAGTTAATCTCTGCATTATTACGTTTAAGATCGATCAGATTAAAATATTCATATAAAAATTGCTAACTCATATTATATACTAATTTTTTGTATTTATTATTTAGTAAGAGTACTTAACTCTTAGGTTTATGATGACCTTAACTAATAAATTTATTAGTTACTAGCAGGGGCTACGTCCGCTTCGCTTGTCATTATATTTAAATGGATTAAAAAAAAAAAAAAAATCATAATTTATTTTTTATATCACATTATAAATAAAAATTAAAACAAGAACGAAAATTCATGCTCTACGCATAGATTATTAACACTTCCAACTATACGTACTT
The DNA here is from genome assembly GCA_963930645.1 of Salticus scenicus. Lineage (NCBI taxonomy): Eukaryota > Metazoa > Arthropoda > Arachnida > Araneae > Salticidae > Salticus > Salticus scenicus. The sequence continues at coordinate 282,451,936 of OZ005649.1, read as the reverse complement.
GTTTTATCGTATAACTTTCAATATTCTTTAACTGCGTTATAACACAACAGGCAAACAGAAGGACTGAAAAGTATACAGATAGAGTATTTGGATTTAAAATCACTCTCAGACATTGTTGGAAAGTGTTAAAAAAGCTTAACGTTAAAGAAAATCCAGACGATAGATTTTAATTGCAGCCCTTAATTTATCTAAATATTTTAGTGTAGCCCTGTAAATCTGAAGGTTAATCATATCATATTTTATACAAAATATTAATTTACAATATTAATAATGTATGTAAATTTCTTTATGATTTTTACGGTAGAAAGTTATTTAAATATGATTTTGAAATTTTTTTATTAATAGCGCTTAATGCAACTAAATATTTTTGTGTGGCCCTGTAAATATAATGCTAATTATACTATATTCTATAAAAATCATTCTTTTGTGCACACGAATAACGTATTTCAATTCCATTAGGATGTGTACAAAATAAAGTTATTGAAATTTCGTTTACAGAACTCTTTCTCATGTAAAGCAATGCTTTTTAACACTTTCGAGTATCCCTGTACACAAGCCAGTTTCGGTATTTACTTTATTTTGCATTGAAAACATCCGATAGTAAACTTGAATAACATATTGCAATATCATTAAGGTTTGTGTTAGTAAATGTATTATTAAAATATGGTTTATAGAAATATCTCAAGTAGAACACAATGCTTCGGAATACTTTCGGGTTTCCCTGTACACAAAAATAGTTGAGGTATTAACTCCATTTTCAATAGGGAACATCTGATAGTAAACGTGAACAAAATATAACAGTTTCAAGATATTCCATCAATATTTACGGGAATTAGAGCTCGGAGAGACAGACAGAGCGACAGGCAGACAAACAGATAGACAGATACACAAACTGAAATCATATTCGCATTTAAAAATTGTTAGAAAGTCTTAAAAACGCTTAATTTAAATGAAAGTACAATTCCAGCAATTTTTTTTATTAATAGTTGTTAATATAATAGTTATTAATATAACTGAATACTTTTCTGTGGCCCTGTAAATTTAACGCTAATCATAGAATATTCTATACAAAAAATATTCTAAATGAATTTCAAGTTTATTGTCATTTTTCTAGGCTTTATTCATTAATCTATTATTATTATCAAAAATTAACACACATTTTTTAGTAGATTTAATATGGCAAGCTTTATCCATTAAAGAAATGATTGATAGTAGATTATACATTAAGTCCGGTACATAGCAAACATTTTCTATTATTAAATTAAAAGAATATTTACTTACAGTTTTGGCTTTGACTCTTCCAGTTCCGTGGCACACAATTTTTGAATCTTACCTGCTAGATGCATATCCGTACTTTCTGGTGATTTCAAACCATATTCTATCCTTCACCATGTGGTACGAGGCCCATGAATCTAAAACTAATATATTATCACACATTAATTACACAGGTTTACAAAAATGAAGCTGACGAAATTAGATTTGATGATTTTAGTTGATCTTATTGTTTTTTGATGTACTGAAACCGAAAATGCAGACCATGTTTCTCTTTCACGTACAGATTTTCGTCAATACAGGGTGTTTACCGACACAATTTCTTACATATACCAACATAACAGTAGGTTGGTTGGTTGGTATGGCTTTACGCCGCACTAGTGTTTTGCTATTACAATAACTAGCTGGAACCCGCCGAATTCGACGGTCACTTTATTGACCGTAATGTTTCAAAAATCGTCGCCTCATTATTTAAATGTATTTCAAGTTAAAACATCTAATATAATTTACGACATTTCACTTAAAAAAAAGAAATTCGGAAAAATGCTTATAAATAGAAATACTATATACGACACCACTTTCTACAAAGTACTGTCAATGGTGACGTCAAACTGACTCCAAATAAACAGTTGATATCTCTTATTTTCTATTTCGTTTAATACTATGACTACATGTTAGCTGACCCGCCCGGCGTTGTCCGGGCCTATGATAATAACCTTAAATGAACCTTAAATTTGTATGATTTTAAATCCTAAGCTCGATTTTGTATGAATTTCAATTTTTAAATAAAAGCATCGCGAAAAAAATAATCAGATGTAAAAAAAAAAAAAAAAAAAAAAAAAAAAAATACCTTGAACCGGACGAAACTCTGACTTGTGACCCCGGTGCCTGCGGCAGAGCATACGCCGGCCGCTAATAACTTAAAAAAATTCCCAAAAATTAATCTGGAACCAAACGAACCCGACCGGCGTTGCCCGGGCCCATGAAAATAACCTTAAATGAACCTTAAATTTGTGTGATTTTATATCTTTAACTCGATTATGTTTGAATTTCTATTTTTAAATAAAAGCAAAAAAAAAAAATAAATAAATAAATAAATAAATAAAATAAAATAAAATAAAATAAATAAATAAATAAATAAATAAATAAAAAAAAATAAAAAATAAAAAAAATTCGGAAAAAAAAAAAATCAGCTGTAACAAAAAAATTACCTCGAACCGAATGAAACTCTGCCTTGTGACCCCTTTGCTTATGGCAGCGCATACACGGACCGCTAATAACATGAAAATATTCCCAAAAATTAACCTGGAACCAAACAAACCCTAAAGGCGTTGCCCGGGCCCATGACAATAACCTTAAATGAACTTTAAATTTGTATGATTTAATATCTTTAACTCTATTTTGTTTAAATTTATATTTTTAAATTAAAGCATCGCGAAACAATTAATCATGTATAAAGAAAAAATTACCTCAAACCGAACGAAACTCGTGCTCGTGACCTCGGTGCCTGCGGCAGCGTATATGTGGGTCGCTAATAACATGAAAAAATTCTTAAAAATTAATCTTACACGAACGAACCTCTGAATCGTGTTTCCGCCGCCTGTGGCTGCGGCACCGTATAGCAGGCATGCTACGCACGCGCTGCAAAATTCCCTTTCCTCCACCAGGGGGCGCAGTATGTTGCATACGAACATCACCAATCACCTTGAATTTCCAAGACCTTTCAAATGAGGTGTCACATGGTGATGTCAACTGCAAAATCCTTTAGTTGCACTTTCTCCCGCCAGGGGGCACAGTGGGTTTTGTACGAACATCACCAACGGTCAGGAAATATCAAGACCTTTAAATAAGATATAACATGATAGTGTCTACTACAAAATCACCTAGTTCCATTTTTCACCACCAGGGGGCGCACTATATTGTATACGAAAATCCCCAATCAACATGAAATTTCAAGACCTCTATCACCAATCGCCTTGGATTTCCAAGACCTTTTAAATAAGGTGTCATATGGTGGTGTCAACTGCAAAATCCTTTAGTTGCACTTTCCACCACCAGGGTCGCAGTGCGTTCTGTACGAACATCACCAACGGTCAGGAAATACCAAGACCTTTAAAATAAGATGTAACATGATAGGGTCTACAGCAAAATCACCTAGTTCCATTTTTCACCACCAGGGTTCGCACTATATTGTATACGAACATCCCCAATCGACATGAAATTTCAAGACCTTTAAAATGAGGTGTTACATGTGTGGGTCTAGAATGGATTTCCCTCTCAAACTAATTTCCCCCCTCCCCCCCTCCAAATCTACTTTCCCCCATTTTTCCCCCCTTTAAAATCGAAAATTCTAAATTCGCAGAAAGTGATTTTTTAGTATTCGACTCTAGTCCCCATATGTACAATTTCTTCACCGTGAAGTAATTTGGAGCTTAGTTAAGCTCGTAAACGTGTTTTTAACGGGGGGGGGGGACCGTTCGACTTTTTTTTTTTTCTCTTTTCATTGCACATCTACAGACCAAGACCTTTTTTTAGACACGTCAACCAAATTTTTACACCAAGTAGTTCTCTCAAAGTAGTGGAGACAGACAAAAACATGTTTCAAATTAATATATATATAGGTATCCATAATTAATCATGGAAATATACTATAAATCTTCCCATATAATTATATTGGTTGAAGAGTAATGGAAGAAATTGTATAGGTAGGTACCCTGTATTGACAAAAATCTATACGTGATAGAGAAAAACTGACTTCATTTTCGGTTTCTTCACACCAAAAAACATAAAGACCAGCTAAAATTATAAAATGAAATTTTTACATGTCGACCTCTGTTATCAAACGAAGCACAAAATACAGAGCTTTTAGTACCCATCATACTATAGGTATGGGGAACTTAGGTAATCGTGAAAAATTTCGACCTCGGTTTTTTGACTTTTCTACACGTTTTCAGGTGTGAGGAATCCGAAAATGACAAAATTTCTATGGTGTCTGTCTGTAGGGTGTCTGTTAGTCAGTTAGTCTGTTAGTATGTTAGTGGGTCAGTCCGTTAGTTTGTTAGTCTGTGTACACGATATCTCAAGAACAAATTGTCGCAGAGAGGTCAGATCAGTTTTAAAATGTTACTTTCGACACTGGCAAGAACCCTATTCATTTGCAACATTCGATTTTAAAAACTTCGTAAGTTATTCGAAATTTACGATTTTCTTAACATGGGAGAATAGGACAAAAAATCACTTAAACGTGCATTAAATGAAAACGTTTTACTGTAAAAATGTCAGACCAGTTTTAAAATATCAGTTTTGATGCCGGAATGAACATCAGTAACTATAAATATGCTACTTTGAAAATTTCACAAGTTACTGGAAATTTACGAATTTCTTAACATGGCAGTATATTGGAAAATTTCACATAAACGTCAATCTTGAGGGATATTTTCATCGTAAAGATGTCAAACCACTTTCGAAATAATATTTAGGATACTGGCATGAATATCATAGACTATGATTTTTCCAATTTAAAAAATTCGTAAGTTATTTGGAATTTACGATTTATTTAACATGTCAGAATAAAGCAAAATTGAGCATAAACTTCCATTTTGAGGATCCTAAATACGTTAGACAACTTCAAAATTACGTTTATGATATTTGTTTGAACATGATTGAATACAAATATTCTAATAGGAAAACTTCGTAAATTATTCGTAATTTACGATTTTATCAACATAGCGAAATTGTAAATTTTTCATATAAATATGAATTTGAGGATTATTGCATTGGAAATAGAGCATGAAAACTAAACAACGAAATTGACCCCGATAAAATAAATTAATAGATTAGAATAAGATAAATATATCGAAATGAACGGTGGATAGCCTATTAGGCGGAGATTTCATTCTGTCACTGGATGAAGCTTTGGTCAAATTGATTTCTTTTAACATTATTGCCGAAACGTCAGTGGAGGCCCTCTGTTGAGACTCAAAACGGTTTTGGGCTGTGTCTGTCTGTCTGTCTGTCGCGCGATGCCGCCAAAAAAGCGCTATTTACTTGAAATTTGGTACACATGTTCATGAGCCCCACGAAATCAGCTGTATAGTTTTTGGTATGTATTCCCTTTGTAGTTCGTATACAGGGACACGCCAAAGTTTATCTTATCATTACGGCGTATGGGAGAAATTTATATGTATCACGATAGCGGCCACAAAAATCACGCTGTTGGCTTGCAATTTGGTACACGTGTTCATGTGCCCCGCGAAATCTGCTGTATAGTTTTGGGTGTGTATTCCATTTGTAATTTGTGTACAGGGACACGCCAAAGTTTTTCTTATCATTACGGCCTATGGGAGGAATTTGTATGTACCGCGATAGCGGCCACAAAAATTACGCTATTGACTTGCAATTTGGTACACGTGTTCATGAGCCCAACTGAATCAGCTGTATAGTTTTAGGTGTGTATTCCATTTGTAGTTCGTGTACAGGGACACGCCAAAGATTTTTTATGATTACGGCCTATGGGAAGAATCTGTATGTACCGCGATAGCCACTGCAAAAATCAAGCTATTGACTTCCAATTTTTGCCGAAATGTGAATGGAGGCCCTCTGTTGAGACTCAAAAGGATTTTGGATTCCGTCTGTCTGTCTGTCTGTCATGCGATAGCGGCCGCAAAAAACACGCTACTGACTTGAAATTTTGTACACATGTTCATGATGCCCACGAAATTAGATGTATAGTTTTCGGTATGCATTCCATTTGTAAGTTCGTGTACAGGGACACGCCAAAGTTTTTTTTTACTATTACGGCCTATGGGAAGAATTTGTATGTACCGCGATAGCGGCCCCCAAAATAATGCTATTGACTTGCAATTTGGTACACATATTCATGAGCCCATTGAGCAAGCATTTGACGAAACTGATATAGATCTGAGACTGACCGCCTTGGCGAAAATAATGCTTCTTTTATACTTTTCTATCGAAAACAGACTGTTCTGGAAAATTCTCGTATCACATCAGCCAATGAGATTAGAGCTTCCATATTTGGTATATCCTAATAAGGTTTTTCTCGCCAAGATCGCCAAAAAAATCGCCAAGGAGGGAAATAGTCGCCAAATTTGGCGCCAAATTTATTTCTTCCCTTATAGGAGCTTTTTAATGCGTTTTTAAAGGAAAATTTGGCTATTTTACCGCTAAAACGACTATAAAAGCACAAAATTAGCATTTTATCAACTTACTAAACCTCTTTCAAAGAATTTATACAAAAATAAATGCAATTATTTACAATTTCGTAACACTTTATATCATATACAAATAGGTATACAAAGAGAGATACAACGGGGGGTTTAGGGGGGCTGCCGCTCCCCTCAGGAATGTATTTGATTTTGGTAATAAGTCGATCGAAACAATATATATTATTATATAATAAGGAATAAATAAAAATGACCTATTGAATAATGTCTGATGCAAATAGGACGTTGAGGCTCCTGATCTGCAGATCCACTAGTAATATGTCTCGCACTAGAAATTTCTGAGAACATAAATATGATGGGAAACTGAGCAGAGTCCACCTATGCCAACTAGTTTTTTTTTTAATCAATACGAGTATTCTTTTCTTGTTTCTCTGTCCAGATAATTTGTTATGAGTTTTTTTACTGTCATTTTTCTAGAAACAATCCTTTGCTAAGTGATCTGGTAGCCTGCATATGCAACACAGTTTTTTTTTCTGGTACTTCTTTTAGTTCCCCATCATACTATAGGTATGGGGAACTTAGGTAATCATGAAAATTTTCGACCTCGGTTTTTTTACTTTTCTACACGTTTTCAGGTGTGAGGAATCCGAAAATGACAAAATTTCTATGGTGTCTGTCTGTAGGGTGTCTGTTAGTGAGTAAGTCTGTTAGTGTGTTAGTCCGTTACTTTGTTAGTCTGTGTACACGATATCTCAAGAACAAATTGTCGCAGAGAGGTCAGATCAGTTTTAAAATATTACTTTCGACACTGGCAAGAACCCTATTCATTTGCAGCATTCAAATTTAAAAACTTCGTAAGTTATTAGAAATTTACGATTTTCTTAACATGGAAGAATAGGCAAAAATTCACTTAAACGTGCATTAAATGGAAACTTTTTACTGTAAAAATGTCAGACCAGTTTTAAAATATCCGTTTTGATGACGGAATGAACATCAGTAACTATAAATATGCTACTTTGAAGATTTCGCAAGTTATTGGAAATTTACGAATTTCCAATTACTGTCTCTATTACAAAAAATATATATTTGTTTCATTTGGTTTAGTGCAATCGACAGACGTTAAACTATATTTTCCTGCAATTTCCCCCGTAGACGTAATGTATTAGAATTCTCTTGATTGTCCCTGTACACGAACCATTTGCTTGATCTTAACGAAAAGCTTACTGTAGCATCCCTATATGATACACATTTAGAATACTAAGTTTGAACTTTCTGCCATAATTTGTTTTTGAGATATGCTGATAACAGACAGACACACAGACACACTCACAGACACACAGACACGCACACAGACACACGCACACAGACACACAGACTATTTTCTAAAAACATGATTTTCGTATTCAGGGGACCTCAAAACGTCTAAATATAACAAAATCTCGCGTTCAAAAATTTGACCCAAAAACAATACTTTCTCTACCTTATGGGTAAGAGAAAGTAAAAATTCGTAACTTATTTGGAATTTACGATTTACTTAACATGTCAAAATAAGGCAAAATTGGGCATAAACTTCCATTTTGAAGATTCTAAATACATTAGACAGCTTCAAAATTACGTTTATGATAGTTCTTTGAACATGATTGAATACAAATGTTCTACTACGAAAATTTCGTAAATTATTGGTAATTTACGATTTCAGCAACATAGCGAAATTGTAAATTTGTCATGTAAATATGAATTTTGAGGATTATTGCATTGGAAATAGTAGCATGAAAACTAAACAACGGAATTGACCCCGATAAAATAAATTAATAGATTAGAATACGATAAATATATCGAAGTGAACGGTGGATAGCCTATTAGGCAGGGATTTCTTTCAGTCACTGTATCAAGCTTTGGTCAAATTCATTCCTTTTAACATGATTATAATATGTCTCGCACTAGAAATTTCTGAGAACATAAATATGATGGGGAACTGAGCAAAATCCACTTATGCCAACTAGTTTTATGTAGAATGCTTCAACTTTATTTTCTTCGTTGTGCAAATTCATGTTGTTGGCTACCTCTTCTCGTAAAATTTCTAAAATCTCTTCCTTTTTTTCTCTCTTTGATTCTTGTAAACTTCTCTAATTTTCACAAAATTTCCTCTCAGTCCTCGAACTGTAAAATACACAAGTTCTAAAAGTAAATTTTTTAATTCGTTTCCTGCTTCTATTCTTCGACCTTCTATTTGACCGGTAAACGTATTCTTTATTTTTTGCCATAAAATTTTGGCATTTTCCTCATTAGCAAACTGTAATGCTTGTTTATCTTCCAAACACAATTTTACATAGGCTATTGCATCCGAATTCTTGAGAATTCTTGAGAATCTACCGAATTCAGGTCTTCTGGAGTGACGGTTATTATGACAGAGTCCAGTTTTTAATAGCTAGGGCTGCTTTTATTTTCATCGCCTATACGAAATAATTAGTTCCATTAAATTCTGAATTGTTAAGCATATCCATTTTTAGTTCCCCATCATACTATTGGTATGGGGAACTTAGGTAATCGTGAAAATTTTCGACCTCCGTTTTTTGACTTTTTAACACGTTTTCAGGTGTGAGGAATCCGAAAATGACAAAATTTGTATGATGTCTGTCTGTAGGGCGTCTGTTAGTGTGTTAGTCTGTTAGTGTGTTAGTCTGTTAGTGTGTTAGTCCGTTAGTTTGTTAGTCTGTGTACACGATATCTCAAGAACAAATTGTCGCAGAGAGGTCAGATCAGTTTTAAAATATTACTTTCGACACTGGCAAGAACCCTATTCATTTGCAATATTCGAATTTAAAAACTTCGTAAGTTATTAAAAATTTACGATTTTCTTAACATGGGAGACTAGGACAAAAATTCACTTAAACGTGCATTTAATGGAAACGTTTTACTGTAAAAATGTCAGACCAGTTTTAAAATATCAGTTTTGATGCCGGAATAAACATCAGTAACTATAAATGTGCTACTTTGAGAATTTCGCAAGTTATTGGAAATTTACGAATTTCTTAACATGGCAGTATAGGGCAAAATTTCACATAAACGTCAATTTTTAGAGATATTTTCATCGTAAAGATGTCAGACTACTTTTGAAATATTATTTAGGACACTGGCATGAATATTAATTACTATGAATTTTCCAATATAAAGATTTCGTAAGTTATTGGAAATTTACGAATTTCTTAACATGGCAGGATAGAGAAAATTTCACATAAACGTCAATCTTGAGGGATATTTTCATCGTAAAGATGTAAGAGCACTTTCGAAATATTATTTAGGATGCTAGCATGAATATCATAGACTATGATTTTTACAATTTAAATAATCTGGTGTGTCACTCACACGACTTTCTCTTACCCTGAAATTTAATACTATAAATACAGGTTGCAGGTAAGGTAAGATAACGAGTACTGTTATGTAAACCTATGTTAAACAATTCATATTAGACTTCTGAAGAGTTTTATATGATAATTAGTTCTGTGTGAGGGGGGCTACCGCCCCCTCAACCCCCCGTTTCATTAATGCACCTACATTTATATAGAATTTAATTCGGTTATTAAAAAATATTTCCATTTTAAAAAACAATTTATTAAAATTATTATTTAAAAAAATTATCTTTTATGATAAGGCAGACGATTTCCATATTAGAGAAGTAGTATAACACCAAATTTTAAAAAAAGTCCATTTTTATTCTCAATATTAAAAAAAAAAAAAAAAAAAAAAAAAAAAAATACGTTTTTTTTCCAAAGTTTTTTTTTTTTCGTTAAAAGTAAGAAAAATCGATAACTTTGTTTTAAATTATCGCAGATCGATGGTTCAACCATTCGTTTTAAAGGTATTGGCGAGCTCTTTTGAAAGATACCCATCATGAAAATTTACTCCCCTCGAGGGGGGACTTCCCCCCCCCAGGGGGGAGGCGAGGCTCCTACATACACAAAAAAATTTTCCCAGTTAACTGTCTCTATTACAAAAAATATATATTTGTTTCATTTGGTTTAGTGCAGTCGACAGACGTTAAACTATATTTTCCTGCAATTTCCCCCATAGACGTAATGTATTAGAATTCTCTTGATTGTCCCTGTACACGAACCATTTGCTTGATCTTAACGAAAAGCTTACTGTAGCATCCCTATATGATACACATTTAGAATACTAAGTTTGAACTTTCTGCCATAATTTGTTTTTGAGATATGCTGATAAAAGACAGACACACAGACACACTCACAGACACACAGACACGCACACAGACATACACACACAGACACACAGACTATTTGCTAAAAACATGATTTTCGTATTCAGGGGACCTCAAAACGTCTAAATATAACAAAATCTCGCGTTCGAAAATTTGACCCAAAAACAATACTTTCTCTACCTTATGGGTAAGAGAAAGTAAAAATTCGTAACTTATTTGGAATTTACGATTTACTTAACCTGTCAAAATAAGGCAAAATTGGGCATAAACTTCCATTTTGAGGATTCTAAATACATTAGACAGCTTCAAAATTACGTTTATGATAGTTCTTTGAACATGATTGAATACAAATGTTCTACTACGAAAATTTCGTAAATTATTGGTAATTTACGATTTCAGCAACATAGCGAAATTGTAAATTTTTCATATAAATATGAATTTTGAGGATTATTGCATTGGAAATAGTAGCATGAAAACTAAACAACGGAATTGATCCCGATAAAATAAATTAATAGATTAGAATACGATAAATATATCGAAGTGAACGGTGGATAGCCTATTAGGCAGGGATTTCTTTCAGTCACTGTATCAAGTTTTGGTCAAATTCATTTCTTTTAACATGATTATAATATGTCTCGCACTAGAAATTTCTGAGAACATAAATATGATGGGGAACTGAGCAAAATCCACCTATGCCAACTAGTTTTATGTAGAGTGCTTCAACTTTATTTTCTTCGTTGTGCAAATTCATGTTGTTGGCTACCTCTTCTCGTAAAATTTCTAAAATCTCTTCCTTTTTTTCTCTCTTTGAGTCTTGTGAACTTCTCTAATTTTCACAAAATTTCCTCTCAGTCCTCGAAGTGTAAAATACACAAGTTCTAATGTGGAAATCTCCAGTCCCAAAGATTGACATTTTACGGCTATTCCTTTCGATCGAACGATGTAGTCATTTATGGCTGATTATGTTTCTTAAGTACATTTTTTAATTCGTTTCCTGCTTCTATTCTTCGACCTTCTATTTGACCGGTAAACGTATTCTTTATTTTTTGCCATAAAATTTTGGCATTTTCCTCATTAGCAAACTGTAATGCTAGTTTATCTTCCAAACACAATTTTACATAGGCTATTGCATCCGAATTCTTGAGAATTCTTGAGAATCTACCGAATTCAGGTCTTCTGGAGTGACGGTTATTATGACAGAGTCCAGTTTTTAATAGCTAGGGCTGCTTTTATTTTCATCGCCTATACGAAATAATTAGTTCCATTAAATTCTGGATTGTTAAGCATATCCATTTTTAGTTCCCCATCATACTATTGGTATGGGGAACTTAGGTAATCGTGAAAATTTTCGACCTCCGTTTTTTGACTTTTTAACACGTTTTCAGGTGTGAGGAATCCGAAAATGACAAAATTTGTATGATGTCTGTCTGTAGGGCGTCTGTTAGTATGTTCGTCTGTTAGTGTGTTAGTCCGTTAGTTTGTTAGTCTGTGTACACGATATCTCAAGAACAAATTGTCGCAGAGAGGTCAGATCAGTTTTAAAATATTACTTTCGACACTGGCAAGAACCCTATTCATTTGCAATATTCGAATTTAGAAACTTCGTAAGTTATTAGAAATTTACGATTTTCTTAACATGGGAGACTAGGACAAAAATTCACTTAAACGTGCATTTAATGGAAACTTTTTACTGTAAAAATGTCAGACCAGTTTTAAAATATCAGTTTTGATGCCGGAATGAACATCAGTAACTATAAATATGCTACTTTGAGAATTTCGCAAGTTATTGGAAATTTACGAATTTCTTAACATGGCAGTATAGGGCAAAATTTCACATAAACGTCAATTTTTAGAGATATTTTCATCGTAAAGATGTCAGACTACTTTTGAAATATTATTTAGGACACTGGCATGAATATTAATTACTATGAATTTTCCAATATAAAGATTTCGTAAGTTATTGGAAATTTACGAATTTCTTAACATGGCAGGATAGAGAAAATTTCACATAAACGTATATCTTGAGGGATATTTTCATCGTAAAGATGTAAGAGCACTTTCGAAATATTATTTAGGATGCTAGCATGAATATCATAGACTATGATTTTTACAATTTAAATAATCTGGTGTGTCACTCACACGACTTTCTCTTACCCTGAAATTTAATACTATAAATACAGGTTGCAGGTAAGGTAAGATAACGAGTACTGTTATGTAAACCTATGTTAAACAATTCATATTAGGCTTCTGAAGAGTTTTATATGATAATTAGTTCTGAGTGAGGGGGGCTACCGCCCCCTTAACCCCCCGTTTCATTAATGCACCTACATTTATATAGAATTTAATTCGGTTATTAAAAAATATTTCCATTTTAAAAAACAATTTATTAAAATTATTATTTAAAAAAATTATCTTTTATGATAAGGCAGACGATTTCCATATTAGAGAAGTAGTATAACACCAAATTTAAAAAAAAGTCCATTTATATTCTCAATATTAAAAAAAAAAAAAAAAAACGTTTTTTTTTTCAAAGTTTTTTTTTTTTCGTTAAAAGTAAGAAAAATCGATAACTTTGTTTTAAATTATCGCAGATCGATGGTTCAACCATTCGTTTTAAAGGTATTGGCGAGCTCTTTTGAAAGATACCCATCATGAAAATTTACTCCCCTCGAGGGGGGACTTCCCCCCCCAGTCGGGGAGGCGAGGCTCCTACATACACAAAAAATTTTTCCCAGTTAACTGTCTCTATTACAAAAAATATATATTTGTTTCATTTGGTTTAGTGCAGTCGACAGACGTTAAACTATACTTTCCTGCAATTTCCCCCATAGACGTAATGTATTAGAATTCTCTTGATTGTCCCTGTACACGAACCATTTGCTTGATCTTAACGAAAAGCTTACTGTAGCATCCCTATATGATACACATTTAGAATACTAAGTTTGAACTTTCTGCCATAATTTGTTTTTGAGATATGCTGATAACAGGCAGACACACAGACACACTCACAGACACACAGACACGCACACAGACACACACACACAGACACACAGACTATTTGCTAAAAACATGATTTTCGTATTCAGGGGACCTCAAAACGTCTAAATATAACAAAATCTCGCGTTCGAAAATTTGACCCAAAAACAATACTTTCTCTACCTTATGGGTAAGAGAAAGTAAAAATTCGTAACTTATTTGGAATTTACGATTTACTTAACATGTCAAAATAAGGCAAAATTGGGCATAAACTTCCATTTTGAGGATTCTAAATACATTAGACAGCTTCAAAATTACGTTTACGATAGTTCTTTGAACATGATTAAATACAAATGTTCTACTAGGAAAATTTCGTAAATTATTGGTAATTTACGATTTCAGCAACATAGCGAAATTGTAAATTTTTCATATAAATATGAATTTTGAGGATTATTGCATTGGAAATAGTAGCATGAAAACTAAACAACGGAATTGACCCCGATAAAATAAATTAATAGATTAGAATACGATAAATATATCGAAGTGAACGGTGGATAGCCTATTATGCGGGGATTTCATTCTGTCACTGTATCAAGCTTTGGTCAAATTCATTTCTTTTAACATGATTAAAATATGTCTCGCACTACAAATTTCTGAGAACATAAATATGATGGGGAACTGAGCAGAGTCCACTTATGCCAACTAGTTTCTAATAGGAATTAAAATACTTTATAACGCATTATTTTCAGCAACTTTTGATTATACCTTCCTATGACATACCTTCATTTTCAAAATTTCGTCTATAACCACGCTCTTCTGCCATTTGTTGGGGTTTCAGAAGTCCAATAAATACTTGAATAGGAATTAACGACATTTAGCTTAGACGAAACATGACAAAACATACACGAAATTAAGAAAAACCGTAAGTAAATTAAAATAATGTCTCCAATACATCTTGTCTGCGAACCACACAGGTTACGGCCACACAGCGTACATAGCGATATACTCTTCTCTCCTGGCGTTCGCATTCGGAGCATGCTGGAGGCGCTATCACGCGCATGCGTTGTTAAGTAGGAGCACTTGTTTTAAAATGGATCGCTTGCTTCCTCCAACGAAAAATTATACAGTTATTTCTATATAGAGCTTGAAAGTGTGTACCAGCTTGCAAGTCAATTGGAAGAATTTTGCGCCCGTTACATTGAAATTCCGTCCTTAGGGCGTAATGATAAGAAAAACTTTAGTGTGTCCTAGTACGCGAACTAAAAATGGAATACACACCCAAAGGCAAACAGCTCATTCCGTGTGGTTCATGAACATGCGTGTACAAAATACAAGTCATTAGGATTTTTTTTTTTTTTTTTTTTTTTTTTTTTTTTTGTGGCTGCTATCGCGAGACAGACACACAGACAGAATTCAAAATCTTTTCGAGTCTCCACATGAAAGCCTCCACTTACGTTTCGATAATTAATATTTGATTTATAGAAATTACTCTCGTAGAACTCAATGCTTTGGAACAGTTTTGAATGTCCCTATACACAAACCAGTTGTGGTATTTACTCCATAATACATAGGATGATAGTGAACTTGAATAGCATATTTAAATTTCATTAAGGTTTGTGTACAGTAAAGATATTAAAAAATGGTTTATAGAAATACCTCTCATAGAACACAATGTTTTGGAATACTTTCGGTTCTCCCTGTGCACAAAACAGTAGATGTATTTACTCTATTTTCAATAGCGAATATCCGATAGTACACTTGAATATCATATATCAAGAAATCCATATATTTCAAGAAATTCCATAAATATTTACGGGAGTTAGAGCGCGGTCAGAGAGACAGACAGACGGACTGACAGGCAGACAAAGCGAAGTCATTAATATTTTTCAACCTTGGTGAAATATGTTAAAAATTACATAGAAGTTACTGTAAACCTCGCTTTGGGTACCCGCTACCTACGATAGCCTCTTTTCTGTCCGCACTGCATCGGGTTCAGGTTCCCACTGCCTGGAGAAATGTCTTACCGGGGAACTTCGATTTGGGTATTTATCTTCGATAGATGGATCTGCTGTTATTTAATACGTGCTATTTGAAAGATGACTGCATACCACCATTTGTTATATGTTTCAGTTTTGAACCGCGGATATTATAGCGCTCGCTCTTTACAATATATTATCATATAATTCCGACAAAATATAATAAAGAAAAGAAAAGTAGATTTTCTTTTAAAAAGAAAAAATAATTAAAAAAAATAAATTTTAATAAATTTACTTTATCATTTTTCCAGATAAATACAATAAATACAATGAAAAAAAAAAGAAAGAAAAAGAAAGAAAAAGAAAATAAAGAAAAAAAAATAAAGAAAAAGAAATGTTGTTATACTATGAAAATTATACATAAAGGTAACTGTTATAAATAATTATTTAAATTTTCCTTTAATCTACTTAATTTTTTCTATTGCATTACCATTTGATTTTTAATAAATAAATTAGATAAAAAAAAAAAAAAAAAAAAAAAAAAAAGGGAGAAGATTTTGCTTTTAGTAGCCGTTGTTAAGAATGAAATTAAAGAATTAAGTAAAAAATAATAAAAATAATAATTCAGAAAATTCAAAATCGCAAATCTAAACGATCTCGACGAGGTACACACCTGCATGGTCCAAGAAGATTTGTAGCTCGGCGATCAGTAATGTATGCACCAGAACGCAGACAGGCACACACAGAGACACAGACATGTCTCTTTAATTAATTAGACGGGTCCGATTCGCTTCTCAGTATGTTTAACTGGATTTTGTAAAGAATTCAATCACTATTTATTTTTCCATATCAAGTTATAAAAAAAATAAAGAAAGAAAGAAATCACTCTAATCCTCGTTTCGGGTATCCGCTGCCTACGGCATCTCCTTTTCCGCCAACACTGCATCAAGTCTAGGTTCCCACTGCCTACAGAAAGTTCTTTTGCGGCCACGCCCTTTTTGCTAGTCACTATACTTAAATGAATTTTCAAAAGAATTGAATCACTATTTGTTCATATCACATTATAAATATAAACTAAAAAAAAGAAAGAAAGAAAGAAAGAAAATACATAGATATCTCTGTAAACCTCGCATCGAGTACCTGCTGACTACGACAGCTACTTTTCCGCCCACGCTGCATCGAGTCCAGGTTTTCAATGCCTACAAAAAAGTCTTTCCAGGACACTTCCGTTTGGGTATTTATCGATGACAGATGGACCTGCTATTATTTAAGAACTACGATTATAAGTATGACTGTATTTCACCGTCTATTAAATATTCCGCAGACGGTTTAAGGAAATAATAAATTTTAGAAAAATAAAACGTAGAATCCGGTAATAAAAAAAAAAAATGATAATTATTAAAATTTTTTAAATTCGAAAAAATCTCAATGCGGTGCACACCTATAGGGTCCCAAGGTATCCATCTGCCAAGTTTTGCAGCTCTAAGATCAGAAGCCTGAGAGCCAGGGAGCAGGCAAGACACACAGATACACACACAGATATTTTTATTTATTTATTTAGATTAGATATTTAACTATCAAAATTACCTGTATTAAGGATCTTATTCTAATGACCTTAAAAAAAAAAATAAATAAAAAAAAAATAAAATAAAAATAGCGGCTACTAAGTCTTATTTCGTAATTAAAATTTTCATTAAATTATCCATTAGTATTTTAAAATATCTTAAAATACATGAAATAAAAAATTTTAATTTTTTTATTTTTTTAATGAAGATGACAAATGATACGAAAAATAAAATAAAATAAATAAATAAAATAAAATAAAAAACTGAAAGTTATTTGCAGTAATACAATACATATTAACATACATATTTCAATATTAGCAACTTTTTTTCCCTAGAGTTTACAATGTCAAATAATGTTATTTCATTTTTTGATCCATTCGTGAAATATGTGAGAAATTTGAGATATGTATTTTAATTTTCTTAAAAAAAAAAAAAAAAAAAAAAAAAAAAAAAAAGTGCGTTTTGATATATTTACATTTAAAGAAAACTTATAATTAACATATATTTACATTGATTGACCATAAATACTAACAAAACATAAATAAGTGACATTAAACGTAGAAAAAAGGAAATTTATGTGTTCTTCTTATTGTGTAGGAAATATGTTTATATATATATATATATATATATATATATAAATATATATATATATAATATGTATAATTTAATTTAAAAATGTAATTTTTTTTAATTCTTTTTTAAGCATTTTAATTTATAATAATAACATTTTAATCATGACAAGCTGGTAATATATTTTGTTATGTACTTTAAGCCATATTGACTGTGTATATTTCACAATACCACCATAGTGAGGTATAAACTTGTGTAAATTTCATGTACTCTCATTTAAGTAAGTATTACAGTATTTTACTTTAAAAAAAACTATAAAAGCATTAATAATTTTAATTTCTGACACATCCAACATTCAAAAGTTATAATGGGAAGAAAAATGCAGATACTAACAATAAATTTTCGGAAAGTTACAACAGCTTCCAAAACACATGCTTCAGTAAAGTCCATTAGTAAAATAATTTTTGTTGCACAGTTCCAAGCTAAAAATTCTGTCATTGGAAGCAATTATAAATACATTAAGGGCATCATTTTTTAAAAATTGCTTTCCAAAGGCTCTTTGAAGTTTAGAAATAAGGAATAAAACACAAACTGCGAACGTTGGCCGTTTTTAGAATACTTACAATTATTTTTCGAACACAGAATGAAATGTTTTTGTAAAATATTATTTTAGTAAATCTATTTTTTTTGTATGATTTATAGATAAATGCACATGAATCTTTATTTTATTAGACTTCTTTCAACATTTTCTTACAAAAAAAAAAAAAAAAAAAAAGAAAAAAAGAAAAGAAAAGAAAGGAAAGGAAAGGAAATCTGGAATGACTCGACAAACTTTCTGAACATTAAATAATTAACTGCTGTTTACATAAATTAAAGTAATAAATTATAATATGGTTTTTGAACACATTTTTTATGCATAGTATGTTGCTTAATTTAACGGTATTCCACATCAATTAATTTGAGATCATAGGTCATAATGATAAAGAATATTTTGTTGTGTTCTTGTAAAAGTCTATAAGTGCCAAATTCACTCTTCGTGCGACGGCCACCTAAAATGATTATATAAATTTTCAGCCAAGTCGAATAATGCGTTTAGACGCTGTCGCAGTTTAAATAATTCCAGCCCACAGACCATAACAGTAAAAGATTTCTTTTTGTGTACATGTAAAAAAATATATATAAGATGTAGATTGACCAAAACCAATAGGATTCGTGGTACGGTGAACTATAATACACTTACCAACTTTCAATTCAGTCTGTTAAAGAGTTTCGCCGATATCTTGTTAATTCACACACATACACACCTCCATACATACAGAATGATAAAAATAGTGAAAATAAACTCAGGAGACCACAGAACGTATAAATGCACCAGAATCTCAAAATCAAAATTTCCATGATTACAAAACTTTCCTTACATATGTATATTTCGCTAGAATATAATAATAATAATAATGAGATTTTCCATTATAAAATACATGTATATATATTTAAAGTCTGTTACATTCAGATTTACCAAGACATTTGAAAAATTTTATAATTAAACATAGCTCCATCGATATTTTTGTGGAATGTATAAGAATAAAATTCATTCAGTCTACATAGATATGACTCAAAAAAAAAAAAAATAGATCGTATTTCAAACAAATAAAAATTATCTTTAACGTTATCACAAAATTAAAATTATTATTATATATATATAAATAATGATAATAATAAGGTGTGTGTCTCTCACACGACTTTCTGTTTAACTGTGTTTCGAAACTACATATATAGATAGATTGAAGATTAAGTCTTTGATCATTAAGATAAGATAATAATGTTCAATCAACCAAAAAAAAAAAAAAAAAAAAAAAAAAAAAAACTAAATTTTGTTTAGGAGCAGTTTTAATTGACATATAATTCTGTGCGTGAGGGTTGCCGTCCCATAAGATGCCCCCCCCCCCCCACAATCAATTATAAAGTCTACATTTATTTTTAAAAAAGAAAAAATTAAGACCTATATTAATTTGCTTGAAACATGCCAATCTTGATCA
Source organism: Salticus scenicus (assembly GCA_963930645.1). Taxonomy (NCBI): domain Eukaryota; kingdom Metazoa; phylum Arthropoda; class Arachnida; order Araneae; family Salticidae; genus Salticus; species Salticus scenicus. The sequence continues at coordinate 282,432,139 of OZ005649.1, read as the reverse complement.
CATTTTTAAGTAGCTACCTAATACAAAATTCAAAACATAAAATTTGAATTCTATACAGTTTATTTCTTTTAAGTTAAGCTGATAACAGATATACATACAGATCACGCGTTAAAAATTAGGAGTTAGAATTCTGGTTGCTCGAATAGTGATATTATACAAAATGACAGAGTTTGAAACAGAACTAAAAAGAAGAAGAAAAAATGTATTTGCAGTATGGGTATGAATAATTAATTTTCCTTCCTGAGCAGTATTCGTCGACATAGTAAAATGTACCAAATCACTTCCATCAATTACATTTAATGGAAAAGAATGTTTAGGTAATTTTGTGTAGCCCTGTATATTGTCTGTAAACTTTCGCAAATAACATTGTGTACTAAATTTTGTTTTTATGTGAAAAACACTTAACACAAAATAAATTTCAAAGTACAGCCGCAATATATCCAAACAAATGCATATAAAAAAATATGTTCATTCCATTTAGTTTAGGACATCCTGTAGGTGCTATACTGTACTGACACCAAATTTACCTATTTACGTAATGTATTTGAATTCTCTTGGATGTCCCTATACACGTATCATTTGCTCGATCTCAACGAAAAGTTTAGTGTATATATGATATAAATTTAAAATGCCGAGATTGGACTTCTTGTTACTATATGTTATTTACATATGCTGATAACATAGACACCGACACACAGACACACAGGGGGGCACAGAGACAAACATACAACCACACACACAGCGAAAAACCGCTAAAAACATGAATTTTGGATTCAGGTTACCTCAAAAGTCTTAATATCGCAAAAAATCAATTGTGAAGATATGACCTAAAAATAATACTTTCTCTACTATTTAAATGGGTAATCGAAAGTAATGCAATTTGTCTATGCTATTTTTAATATAAAACAAATAAAAAAAAATGAACAACATACCAGTAAATGTGTAACTTATTTCGTACATTTCATACAGTTTCTGGTTGGAATGATTTATTCGTAAAAAAAAAAAAAAAAAAAAAAAAAAAAAAAAACTGTTGTTATATCTAGATATCTATCTATCTATCTATACATATATATATAGATATAGATATAGATATAGATACCGGGTGGGAAAAATGTTTACACAATCTTTAAAATATCATAAAAAATCTGAAATAAAATCGAAATAAAAAACAGCTTACAGTTTTAGAATAATCACGGGATTTTTTTAAGGTGCCTGCCTACTGTCGGAGGTGATTTTTTTTTTAATAATTGAAAAAATTGCCTATTCTTTGCCTAAATATAGTAAAAAACCGTGAATAATCTGAAAAAAAATACATATTTTAAAATATTTTGATATTTAGGCTCAAAATATGCATGAAATTTGCAAAAAAAAAGCACTTTTATAAAACATCATAAGTCAAATTTAAATATTTTCATTCTGTAAATTTTATTTAGATTATTGAATGGTCCTTAAAGGAGTGAACTACTTTCAAAACTATAACCATGTTATTTAATATTTTAGAGAAGATAACATTTTTACATGCTGAAAAAATCATGAATATACATGACAGTTCATAACATCTATCGACAATAATAATAATAATAATAATAATTTAGCTAGATTTATTATCGTAGTTAAATCCCTAAAACAACTCCCCTAGTGTACGTTGTCAAATTTTCATAACGTTTCAATTATAAGTTTTGGTGTTATGATGTTTTGGGATAAAGCAAAATGTTAAAAATTTTATTTTGAGAAAAAGCAGAAAACATATTTAAAAACCAGATTTTACCTATTAAATAAAAAAATAATTTTAATAAGTTCCTGATTTATTTAAAAGTTTTTTATTTTGTTTTTTAAATTCATTTTATATTCAGTAACAAATTTTGATGCTTATATTGAGTAAAACTTTTATGTAAACAAAGATTTACGGGTCATTTCCGTTTTCGAAAACTGGCGAGTGACCAATATTAAAGTGTCTGTAACTCAAGTCTAAGTAAGATAGAGAAGAAAAAAATCCAAAATGATTTAGAAAGCTAAATGTCAGTCTTTAATACTAACCCAAATATAGAAAATCGGAGTTTTGACCAAAAATTGCATTTTAAAGGTAGGCAGAAGAAAGTTAGGTTAAGTAAAGAAAAAAACTAACTCAAACCTCAACCGACAGATAGCGCTGGAACAAATGATATTCACTGAAATATGCAAAAGAGACAATTATTAAGGCTTGAGCTCCTAATCTACAACTGGTTCACTATTGAAAACGGTGTATGTGAAAATGAGGCTGAATGCGAAATATAAAACTTCGTTGGTAACGTTATTTTATTTAAAAAATGGAATAAGCCATCATTGGCTTGCGTAAATTCCGACTTCTAAAAATGTACGGAGTGAAAGAGGATCTTTAAAAGTGTCAGGCCTCGTAAAGCATGTTCAGTGTTTTGAAGAAATTGAAACGCCGGAGGATCGCGGAAGAACGGGGAGACTATGTTTAAAGAAGACTTACAGAATCAGAAAAACTCATGCCAGATTACTGGCAAAACCCGGCCCGGCAACAGCGATTCCAGGCAAAGCTCGTAAAAAAAACATTTGAAGCAAATATTACGCCCCTTCCCCGATCTTTTCATTGTGACAAACCTATAACTTTGAATTAAATTCTTAAATTAGGAAAACAACAGTTTTTATATAACAATCACTATTTTTATAAATGCATAAATAAGTTCTCTCAACCAATAAAACTACAATTATATTTTCACTTTCAAATACGAAGTGATTCTTTTACTCACTCGTAGAACGCAAAGTATAAAGATTGAAAAAAATATACTTAATTTAATTATTAAAAAAACTTCTACATATTATTACGTATTAAAGTTTTAAAAGTAATAAAAAGAAAAAAAAAGTGCCTATTTTCAGAATTTTATTTATTTCTTTTTTCGCCTTTTACCCTTTTAGAGAGTTGCAAGAGTGTCAGAAAAACATTAATCGACAGAAAAACTATTCTAGTAACGAAATAAAAATTAATTTGAAACAACCTCACTATTATTTACTATGGAACTAAAAACAACATTAATAAATAATAAAACTCTATTTAGTTTTCATTTTTTTTCTCATATTACTCTTTTAAGCAGTGTTAATGAGCACAGGATATTAAGCAATTAATATTATTGTGTATTCAGAGTTCATGAACTGTCCATGAATAATTGGCAGGCCTTGCAGAGACTTAAAATTTAGTTACAGAATACTCCAGAAGACTACAAAAGTGTCAACCAAGTATAAAATTACACGAAAAGACACAGCTTCAATAATAATTGACAACATAAAGTTACAGTATCAACTGTATTATAAGCATAACACACGCAGCATACAAAGGTTGTATTCCATAACATAAAACATAGCTTAAACTGTATTTAATAGCTGGGGCTCAGTCAGGGAGCTCCTAACTCTTCAGTGACTTGGCTTCTGAACTGTACTGGCGGATTGTGTTTGCTTTATATAACTTCGTATATTTCCAAAGTGTTCCCTGTATTTCAAGAAATATTCGATTTCAAGCTTAGAATGAGGACTTTGTCGCAAAATTGCCAAAAAAGTCACAAAAAAGCGTTTAACTCACCAGTCTTGTGGCCGAGAACTTTTCTGCCCTAGTGCATATTTTAACAGGTTTATAAAGGAAAATCAGCTATTTGTAATGCCATATAAAATCAGAAACGTGGAACATTAAAATTTTTTAATCTATCTAAGTCTGTTTAAGGGAAATTTGATAAAAATAACGACTATTACTATATATATATATATATATATATATATATATATATATATATATATATTAATTAGGGAGGGTAGAACCAAATAGGAAAGACAAAATTTTCAACCAATTGCGTATATCTGAAGTTAATAAAGAAAAATAGACCACCTTAACATACAGACATGCACGCATAAGTAATATTGATTGGTGCAGATAGGTAGATCAAGAGATATATGTTTGAAGTAAAACAATATTTTATATAGTACAATTTTTCAAATATTCATATTTTACAAAAATTTAGAATTCTTCTTCTTATTATAGCTTTTAATAATAAGTTAATGGAAAATGCGAAGAAAAAAAACATTTTTAGAATGTTGGTGTAAAAGTCCCTAAGTATATTAATTCATCTCAATTATTTGCATTCATTAAGTGGTAATAAATTTTAATTTTAGATTTCGTCTAAAAATTGGTTCATCAATGTAACAGATTCTATACATTAGTTTATAACTTTAATACTAATTGTTAAGAACTAAAGAAAATACATTTTCAAAAAAATATCGATGTATTACATATACACATGTGTGTTTGATTATATTCGTATTTTTTTTTTCCTTTCTTATAATAAATTATTAGCTAAAATCTCTTTGAAGAACAAAGCACATTAACATTTGGCATAATTCAAGCAATTTTAAGCAATACAAGTTAATTAAACATGTAATACTTTTGATTATATTTTGATTACTTAAATTATATTATGTATCAATTTTAAGAAAAACTTTTTTCTTTTCTTTATTTCTTTCTTTTTCTTTTTCTTTTTTTCTTTTAAGAAAAATGACTAGTAATATTTTTACACTCACTACATCTCAATTCAAAATTAAAAAGATTTGTGAAACATTTTTCATTCTTTAAAAATTTTATTTCAGTTTTATTCAATACATGGAAATTGTTTTCAAACGATTTTTTAAATTATCATTATTATTATTATTATTATTATTATTTTATTCTAATAAAATTTTCCCATTTTACTTTTTGATATTTAACGAAAATATTTATTTTATTTAGTTTTTATTTATTTGTTTGTTTACATAGCGTCTGAATAAAATTTGAAACCCATGCCTAAGCAATAAATTTTTTGTTTATTATTATTAAAATTATTAATTTATTTTATTTATTTAATCGGCATACATATAAAGAACTTGTACACAATTACATATATTTCTTTCTTTCTGAACATTCGTTTAATCAATATCTATTTAAAGGTATTATCTTATTATCCTATGGATGTCTTAGTTGCCTCAATAGCTATCAACCTAAATTGCTTGAGTCAGTAAGTCAGCTAGCTGCTTCTAAACAGATACTTATTATTCTGACAGCCGCAATTAAGATATATAGCTTGAAGAGCTGTTCATAATTAAATAACTCGAGTCTTCCGGACACGCCGTTTCAGTTGGAATAAATGCATACCCTATTTAGTGAATTAATTCTATATTTAGAAAACAACTTACACGTTGTTATTTTAAAAGTATATCTATAATTTAGTTTTCATGAAATCTGCTTATCTTTTGATATTTCTAAAGAGAATTAATAAAAGAGAAGCAAAAATATTTAAAGTTTGAGCCTGAGAGAGATAGGTTTAAAGTTTGAACGCATACAGTCGGCGGTAAAAATTATTGAATCCCACATTCCCACTTTTCACATATGTATGTATATATTTATTAAAGTTTGCTCGCTGATTTTTGTCATGAACTTCCTTTTTCGTAAACAGTAGAAGACTAAGATTATGACTCTACAAATAATTTCTTAACAAAAGTATATTAGGTGCCTATCAACTAAGTAGGAATTGGACGGCTCATTGTAAAAGTGGTGTAGCTCCATATTTTTTAAATATATGTATTTTTGCTTAATTGTATCACATTTTGTCACACCTTTATAAAAAAGAAAAAACTCCAAGAATTGCATGAAATCCCATAAATGACATTGCATTTTTTTCTTAGAAAACTAAAACTTCCAAATATTCATAATAAAAATGAAGTTTCTAAGTTACTTCAAATTATTTTTAATATAATTCATAAATTCTTAAAACTACAGTTAAAAACTACAGTTAGTCTTAAAACTACAATTCTTAAACACAAAAATTGATAACACTCACTGAATCTCGACTTTTTTCCCACGCATAAATCTGAAAACATCTTGTTATTTAGAAATCAATTTCCAAGGAGATAATTCACTTTTGCAATGAATGATTCCATTATTGCTAGTGCTTCAATAATCTTGCTGCAGACTGTATTTCAAGAAAACGTACAAAAGTTTTACAGAACAATATTTATAGCTTTATATTAAAAAAAGGAATTGTAGATTTGTACAAAGTTTAAATGACGCATATTTTCCATAGATCTTCACGAAAATTTAGAACACTTAAAAAATAAATTAATTAAATATGTACATTAGAAAAGAACTGCAAGCGTCTTTGCGGAGGTTCCTACTTATCTGACGTTAACTCTGTAAAACTTGGCACTATAAAACAGTCATTAATTTTATTTACTTAAAATATATTATTCGCACTGTGTCTTGTACAGTATAAATACACTAAAAAAATTTTAAAGAAATTTTTACAGTAACATGAAGCGCACTGACATTTTTTTTGTGTGATCTCCTGTGGACAAACCTATCGTACCATTTTTAAATATTGACTGAAAACACATATTATAAGAATTTCACTTTCATATTACATAGATAAAAGTAAAATATAATAAGATAAAATATTTTTTATAAGTATCGAGACTTACCTTTGACAACTATAATTAAAATAAACTGGATGAAATAGTGCTAAGGGAAAGTGAATTGCCACGAAGTTTCGTATGGGGACTATACTTGAAACGTGCTCAAGGAATTAAAATAAAATATATATATTTAAAATATTTACTTGGGTTCAAAGGTTAATAATTATTTCATATGCTCTCATACGTTTGCACCAGCATCACCAACAACAACGACGAGAATAATGAGAATATATATATTAAGACGTAATAAAATAATTTATGAAAAAAATATATATATATGTGTTAAATTAAACATAACTTAAATTTTAATTATTTTTGTATGCTATTTCTTCGTAAGTTTTGAAATGCAATAGAAATCATAAAACAGATAAGGAATATAAACCTCATAAACTATGGATGTTTTCAAGAGTCAGTAAAATTTGCATCTGAATTGTTCAGAGAAGTGTTATTGTTTAAAATTTCGATTGTAAAATACATGAAATATGAACCCAAATACAAACGATAAAGGAATATGTGATAATCTGAGCCATAGCTTTGCCAAGCTAATTAATCAGTTGGTTATTTCGAAATATAAATTAATATTTGTGCATCCTAGCTTATATTTAATTCCAGCGATACTAACATAAATTATGACTTGAATAAATTTGCATGCTCATAAAAGGCAACCAGAATCTCTTATTTAATGAATCCAGGAAAATTTACGCCGATGCATTTTAACTACTGTATTAAGTGTTCACTGCTAAGTGAGATTTATTTCTTATTGGTATATTAATAATTATAATTCCATAGAGAGAAAGATATTCAAAATACGATTTTAATTTATTAGAATTCTTAAAGTATAAAAACTCTATATTTGATTAATAATTATATGTTAACTGTAAAGTTTTAAGTATAATAAAATAAAAAAGACTTTGAAATTAAGATTGCAAAAATTCTGAGTTCTTAAACTTCTCCATTAACATCTATAGGTACAATTTCATTTAAATAGCTTTTATTTATAAAAATGCGCAAAATATTATGAAATGAGAGCATATTATAAAATTTGTATAGCAAATATTATAACTAATATTATCAGATTTATTTATACAGATTGTTTGAAATTATTGGGGAAATTGCTAAAGTAATAAATTTGTTTCTGAAAATATTTATATAACACTTGAAATGGATTTAAATCCAAACAACTTATAAAAATTCTATTTACTGGATAACTCATCGCTAAAGGTTTAATTAAAAAAAAAGGTAATGATACAAAAAAAAACAAAAAACAAAACAAAAAAAATATATTGGAAATTCATATTTATTGTTAGCAAAGGGCAAAGCCTTTAAATTAAAATAACCCCATTTTTTTCAAGTAAACTGACAAGAAATTTTCTTTTTTAACAACAAACAATAATTACGCGACTTTATTGACATTTTGCTCCCCCCCGCAAAAAACAAAATGTATATATATATATATACAGGGTGATTAGAAAAAAACTACCCCGATATATGAGGCCATAGCTACCATACTGTTCCGAGAAACTGAATAAAAATTTGGTGGAAGGTATTTTGAGGTATGCGCTCAAGAATTACATAAAAAACAATAGTTAAACTCTAACAGTTACGGTTACACTGACAAAATTTCGAAAATTTCAAATGGCAACACCTACTTTTTTTTTTTATTGAAATATAATCTCCATAGCAAAAAACCATAAATAGCGTTGGAACGGTACATCTAGCACGAAAATCGGCAGCGCTAGCAGGCTAACAAAAAAAAAGAAAAAACACGACTGTTACGTGCCTACAAGAGCACCACTTTCATTTTTTAAATGACGTCACATTTCACACTGAGTCTTTGGTTCAGACTAAAGTCTACTGATTCTACTTCGAAACGAAAAGAAGAGACCAATGTATCCTTAATTTCGTTTAATACTACTGAATAAAGGCTTTAATTTCGTTGTTAGTCGTAAGACGCTGTCATGATGACGTCATCACAGTACGTGAAAAACAAGGCATTGTAAAATGGCAATCAAAATCGATTTTGTTAATGAAAATGAGGTTTCCCAGTAAGCAGCATATTGTTCACAGAGCAAGAAAGCAAGGTACACATCACGCATTTTAAATGCCTTATTTTTCACTTAGTGTGATGACGTCACTCATGACGGTGTCTTACGACTAACAACGAAATTAAAGCCCTTATTCAGTAGACCTACATGAAATTAAGGATACCTGGTCTATTCTTCTCGTTTTGAAGCAGAATCAGTAGACTTTAATGAAAGTCGAAGAATCAGTGTGAAATGTGACGTCATTAAGAAAATGTAAGGTGCTCTGGTAGGCATATCACACATGTTTTCTCTTTTTTTCTTAGTATGCCTAGCGCTGATGATTTCTATGCTAGAGGTTACCGTTCCAACGCTATTTATGGTTTTTTGCTATGGAGATTCCATTTCAATAAAAAAAATTTGGTGTTGCCATTTGAAATTTTCGAAATTTTGTCACTGTAAAAGTAACTGTTAGAGTTTAACTGTTGTCTTTTATATAATTCTTGAGCGCATACCTCAAAATACCTTCCACCAAATTTTTATTCAGTTTCTCGGAACGGAATGGTAGCTATGGTCTTATATATCGGGGTAGTTTTTTTCTAATCACCCTGTATATATGTATATATATATATCCCCTAACTTGAAGCCAATTGTTTTCTTTCCTGTTACTGAAAAAAGACATTTAAAAATTGCTTTCAAATAGTACTTATTCCTTATTTTTCTAAACGTTGAACTGTATTTAGTGGATGCAGAAAGATCACTATAAATTGATTTATAGTCACAAAAACATTATTGTACTTTGCCCCAGAAAATATGTCCCCCTTCATGTAAGTCACAGAGCTGATATATAGTGTAACCACGTTTCCTACGCCTAGCAGTGAGGACGAGTCGAAAATCTTGGAGGGTTTCCAAGTTGATCAACGGGTTTGGATTTAGTAAGCATCCAGTCATTCGGTATTCCCTTATCGCTTATTTTCTCTCAACGAAAAGCTCTCCTCCTCTATTTTACTAGTGGACTCGTTGAATCCGCACTTGCGCAGAGGCTTCCATGGTCGCAAGAAATGTAGTTAAAGAGTATTTCTGGTCATTACACCACCAGGACTGGATATACCCGTTCACAAAATTGTTGATTTTTATGTAAATTATTTTCAATTTAAAAATTTATAATTATAACCTTTTCTTCATTTTTATGTTTGAAAGGTATTATATATTGGTCATCCGAAATATCTAGTTTAAATTCATACTAAAAGAACCTTCTATTTAGTGTATTGTAAAATCCAAACATTAAAAACAACATTCAATCTTCATATTTTAATAAGACTACTAGATTGTTTAAATATTCTTAAAGAAAAAAAAATCACATTTTCTTAATTAAAAGTTTTGGATAGTATTTTCATATTAAAAAAAAATATATAATAAAGATCAGACAAATACTTCTAATAAATTTGCTTTAATATTTTATTATTTATTTTACTTTAATGTGTATAACGAGAAAGTATTAGATAGGTAAATAATTTTTACGCACAGTGCTCAATATTTCTGTTATTGTTGAGGATACCTGAATGCATTTTGAAGATTTTGGGAAATATTCCTGTCTGTCTATGGCCTATGGCAAAAAAAAAAAAAAAAAAAAAAAAAAAGAGAGAAAGAAAAAAAATCAAAAGATAATGTAGAAACATTAATATAAAGAATTTTAAGTTTTATATTATTTCTATTTTGACACTGTGAACTTGAAACCTACGATTTCCTGTGAAAGCAGAACGTAACCCTAACGGGGGCGGGTGCATATAAAATTTTAATGCCAGTGTTTTACAAAAGAGATTTTCAGTATGATTAAAATAATTGGCTGGAATAAATTTGTAGCGTAATTTTAAACAATGTAATCGATTTTTCTCATTTTAACAAAAATAAATAAAATAAATGATTAAAAAATAAAAAAATCTGTTTTGATTTGAATTACTGAAATTCGCAAAGAAAAATATCGATAAAAAATTTGTGATGGCCAGAACATGTTAGTTTTAATCGTATCATTCCAAAGAGACATAAAATAATAACCTATTTTGTTTCAAATACTTCGAAATGTTAGTACACCCCTTTAAGTTCAAAATAAAGAGTAATATTTTAAGACTTCCAGAATATACGAATATTACTTCGATTTCAGAAACATTGACAACGGTATATAATAATGTTTCAAAAATTTCGATACTTTTATGTATTACATACAATACTATAACAATTTTTATTATATAAAGTACATTCATATAATTGAACAGTTTATTTATTGTCTCTGATTCAAAGTATGTTACAGAAAGAATAATTTGTCTTACAATTAGACTTTTGCTATGTTCCTCCCAATATTGTTAACAACGACTAAGCAGAATATTTACGAAATGTGAAGGGTTACAATCTTAGAGCATATATCTTACTAGATTGTGCAACTCGAAGTAAGTAATCAAAAGCAAAATCACGTGATGAGTGATTTTCAGTTTTCATCCTTAAAAGTCACGGGATCACTCTTCTCAGACAACGGGTGTCAAAGATTTTTAGCCGTGTCATGCAATTGCATCATGCATGTATTACTATGCATTAGGATCCAAGGAAAAAAATTCTCTCTCAAATAAGGACTCTTATCATTTCTTAAGTAAGTATATTATTTTAAACTCTACTAAAATATAAATATAGTATTAAATGAAATATTTAATGCACAAATTGAATTTTTTTTCACTGAATCGGTTCATGATAATTGTATTGACGATAAAAAATTAGTAATAATTTATTTGAAAATATGATGTATTAAAAACGTATTACAGTTAACAACTATACTTAATTTTTCAGCGATTTTATTAACTTTGTGTTTCTATAAAATATTACAATTTAATCTTAATAAGAGAAGGAGAAAAAGGAGGTATTTTTCGCAGTAGCGATAATAACCCAAATGTGGAAAACAAAATTTGGAAATGAGTCAACTGTGGTAAATTGAACTGATCTGATCGTTTCCGACGAAAATCACCCTCTATGTTGATTACTTGTTTGTATAGGAACTTCATTACTAAATGCATGCTCTAGTAAGATATATGCTCTCGGAGTTCAACAAGACAAAATTGCTTTGTGATTTTATATATTTTGTATAATTATTATATAATGATACATACAATTGTTGAAAAATTCTAAATAAAAAGTAGTGGCGATGCGATTTTTTTATTATTATTTTTTTAATAATAGGATATTTCATTGTGCATCTTGAAAGTTTATTAAAATTTCACTAATGTCGACATTTTTTAATGAATAGCAGAGATAAAATAAACCGAAGCTCAAAAAAAGACATATTTAATTCAGAATGTAATAAACTTCACAATCAAACCTACTTGAAAACAGTTTTATGATTATGTTTATTAAACTGCGAAATCCGACATAAAAGAAAAGTATGGTTTTTTGAGAATGTGCGTTTGTCTTTCGTTATTTTTAATTAGATTAATTACAGAATAGACTTCCCGCTTTGAAGAATAAAAGCATTATTTTATATGTGAGTGAGAAAGCGGTGTAAATACAGAATCAATGCAGAATCTGAAGTCTAGGTTAATAGAATTTCCTTCCCATCTGTTTGCTTTGCTTTCACGTGATGTGTCATAATTCATGATTTGTTCGATAAGGGAAATTTTTTCTCGTTTCTAAGCGAAAACTAAAATTGTATTGTGTTGTAATTAGTTTCGAAACTTTATTTATTTTTATAATTTAAAATATTCACCATTTGCTATAGACATTATCGTATTATTTGGACATGAGAAAAAAATATGAGTTAATGGTATTTATCTTAATTTAATATTTTTATTCGCAAAATATTTTTTAAAATTAAAACAAATAAATGAATACAAGTGAATACGCACACATGTGCATACATATGTGTTTTTGTGTACATTGATATTCATACAACAGCCATTGATACAATAAAGATACCTGTGTATAAAGCCTGTAAATAAGTTTGCATTCGATCATTCCCTTTTATCCTGATTTTGAATTGCAATTATATTATTATTATTAGCTTTAAATAACATTTATGCTGGTATTAATAATAATATTACATTTTAAACATGAAATATTTAATACTGTCCCATAACCTAATGACAAATAAACATTTATCACTCCATCATTCATAAATTATTCTCGTAAATGTTGTTTCTTCGTTTTGCTAAATATGTTAGAAAATATAATATAAACTCTAAGTATTGGAAATGTTTTAACTCCTTTCTCAAAGAGGCAGTTGATTTCTAGTTTGATCAATACAGTGCTTAAACTTATTTTATCAAAAAAAGTATAGCATTTTCACTAAACGTTTTAACATTAAAATTATATACATTTGGTTTTCTTTTCTGATTATGTATGAGAGGATGGGTAGGGGTTAAGTGAATGAGACTTATTATTTTTATGTATTTTCCATATGTAAGAACATTCAGTCCATTTTAGAATAATAATAATAATAATAGTAATAATGAAACATAACTTAATTTTCTCAATCATTGTAAATATATAAGTACTACTTTGAATGTCTGTTTGTAAGCAAAAAACATTCATTTTGTATATGAACTATTTTGAATATTATCTGTAAATAAGCAAATAAGTGTTGTTGTGTAAACAGCTATGAATTATTTTGAATGTTTGCGTGTAAGCAAATTAGTGCTATTTTGTAAATATAAATGAACTATTTTGAATATTTGTGTGTAAGCAAATAAATGTTATCTGTTCTTTCTATAGTTAAGAAATATATTATTATTATTAATTTCTTATCTAATAGAAAGAAATTTAATGATTACTTAAATTTCTTTTTAATAATTCCATTAGCTGATGTTTTTCTGCACAAGTAGCATATTTACCTACGTTATTATTAATTTCTTATCTAATAGAATGAAATTTAATTATTACTTAAATTTATTTTTAATAATTCCATTAGCTGATGTTTTTCTGCACAAGTAGCATATTTACCTACGTTATTATTAATTTCTTATCTAATAGAATGAAATTTAATTATTACTTAAATTTATTTTTAATAATTCCATTAGCTGATGTTTTTCTGCACAAGTAGCATATTTACCTACGTTATTATTAATTTCTTATCTAATAGAAAGAAATTTAATTATTACTTAAATTTCTTTTTAATAATTCCATTAGCTGATGTTTTTCTGCACAAGTAGCATATTTACCTACGTTATTATTAATTTCTTATCTAATAGAAAGAAATTTATGATTACTTAAATTTCTTTTTAATAATTCCATTAGCTGATGTTTTTCTGCACAAGTGGCATATTTATCTACGTTATTATTAATTTCTTATCTAATAGAAAAAAAAATAATTATTGTTTAAATTTCTTTTTAATAATATCAGTAGCTGATGTTTTTCTGCACAAGTAGCATATTTACCTACGTAGTTTGCCTTTATTGAAGCAGTTTCTTTTTCTAACTTTTATTTTTTAATACTGTTTGAGATAAAATAATTGTAAGGTAAATGTGATGTAAAGAGGGTATGGTCATATGTGCTTGGTCAAAAAAAAAAAAAAAAAAAAAAAAAAAAAAAAAAATGATTTGGGCATAATTTGAAAATAAATAAATGTATGTATACGTATACTCTTTGTTATCACATTGGCGTCAGATCTGCTGTATTAAAAACGTTTGAAGTGAGCTCTAATTTTACCAAAATGGAGGTAAGCGTAAGAAATGGAAGTTTGTGTTACTTATTATATCCATATTTATTGCCAGTGTAGCCCTAGAGGTCACCCCTTTTACGAGTAGAATCTACCGCTGTTATTTAGGATTGTCATTTGTATACGAACAGTATACGTTAACATTTAATATGTTGATTTCTTTACAATTATATGAAATACGAAATATAATTCGTACATTTAAAACGTCTTACATATGAGGTTTCTTTAAGCATTTTAAAAAGAAATGAAATTTAATATTTGTATTTTATTAATGCTTAATCATTTTTGCTTTTTATACTATATGCTATAATTTTAATTATAAAATATAGGAAGATATCTTATTTTTATTTGCTTTTGGAATATATGTCTTTATTATTAGTAGTATTATTATTATCGAATACCACAATGAATTATTTATTTGTTCCGTGTCTAAATAAGTAAAAATCTCTCTCCAGAATACAACTTCAAATAAAAAATAGTTTTCGAGTAATGTTCAATTATATATCAACCTTAACTATCGAAATAAAACATTGATTATCTTCTGTATAGAAGTATATATAATTCATAAGTGCTTCTATTATCTTCAAAAGAGAACAATAAAATGAATATAAATTGGTCGAATAAATATCGTATCCAGAGATACATTTGTTAATGAATAATTCTCGAATGCATCCATATACTTTTCTTTAACAAACCGAATAATATTTTGTATGAAATAATTTACTCCGCATCATTCACAAGTAAATCTACGTTCAATAACGTTATGCTATAAATATTAATATATATCACCATCAATATTAGCTTTTTCTTACTGATGACTGGGCTATATTCCGTATCTGACCGCCAGGTGTCACTAGTGCGTGGTATTCCCAGGATTCATCCAACTCTTTTCATCGATGTTCCTCTCACATCCCAACTCATTCTATGTCCTCGCGACATTCAGAATAGATCGCTCTTTCCCCGTTTCCCGCTTCGATTTTGTTGGACGGACTGAGAAAAAGTTCGAAAGTTCTTCCAGTATTAAATCACACCGCAATTTCTTTTAGATTTCGGGAAAAGAATGTCGGGTGTTTATCTCAATGCTATAAGAAAGGAAAAATATGTTTATGAAAAGCAAGTGTTGTTTTATTACATAATTTCATTCATGAAACGTGATGGGGAAAATGTTAGTTTTAGGAAAGAATCAAGACAAAAGTTTGAGATCGTTTAACTGTTTTTACAGATCAAATCATTTAGAATGGTACATTAAAAGTTGAAAAAAAAATATACTAACTTAATGTGTAGTTTTTTTTAAAAACTACATAATATAGATTTCTGAAAATTTTTAAATGAGAAATATACAAACATACGTTACGAAATGATTTTTATTTACAAAGACATCAAAGAAATTAAACTGAAACACTTATTTTCATCTCTTTCAACAATACGTGCTGTTTCATTTCATTTTTTGCGTCTTGAAAAGGAATTCATGTTGCTCTTATTGACTTACTTATTCATAACTATATTTCCGGGATTGGAAGCAAATGAAATCATATCAGGTATGAAATCATATAATTTTAATTTTTAATAATTTTATTTTTTAATAATCATATAATTTTATTTTTAGCATTTATATGTATATTAAAATTTTCTAATAATTACGATGTATCGAGCAAATTTTTTCGAACTATATACATATAAATAACTAGACTCATAAAGAATTTTGTTAAAATTTCTCCAATTAAAGAAAAAGTTTCATCTGCTATCTTTTCATATATTTAGATTATTTTGTTTTTTGCTTATTATAAATACTGTTTTGATTTAAAATACATAACTACTACATATAAATAATAATTATTATTGTTATTTACAGCATTTTTATTTAAAAACAAAATATTTTTTCTTATGCTATAAAGGTATATATTTAATGTTTGCTGCGTTTGCTTATCATAAGCACTGTTTTGAATTTAAAATACACAATCACTGTTTGAGCAATATTAATAATAATATTAAGTTACTTATTGTTATACACTGTATTATATTATAAACGTCGGATTCACTGCACTTAAATTATTTAAACCATTAATTCAAAATATGAAAAAAAATATATATATAAAAGTCAATTTGTAACTTTTTAAACTTTTCTTAAGAAAAAGATGTAGTAGATTACGTAATAATAATAATAACAATAATAACAATAATAATAAAAGAATAGATATCGCAGGCGTTTTGCGCTTACATAGTAAATCATAAAAATAATTATATATATATATTTAATTATGCACTTTGACGGAGTATAATAATAATACTTCAATCGTAGTATTTTCATTGAAATGCAAATTTTTGCAATATTCCGGTATTAAAATAAAACAAAATTTATCTTAATTATACTTATCTATGAAGTAACACGACATTTTAACAAAGGTTTCTTACAATATAATTTTTCAACATAACTGAAAATTGTAGAAAATATTTCACTAAATTTCGTTATGAAGAAAAATTACAGATATCTCAGTTTTATTTTGAGTGTGTACCTTTATCATAGTACTATCAATAGGTATGAAAGGGATAAGATAATAATAATTACTTTTTTTTTTCATTCCCAGTTTAAAAATATTAATAGAAAATATAAATGTATATATATATAGTTACATTAGTTAATTAAATCGAGGATGGATTATTATAATTATTATAATTTTGAAATTAATCTCAGTAAAATGAATATTATTTTTCGATAGCATTTACAATAAAAATATAAGTTTATTCTATTTAATATTCACAAACTTTACTGTTTAACTTTGAAAAAAATAACATCTTTATGGTGTTTCGAAAACAATGAGTTATAAGAAATGATATATATAAAAATTAGGAAAAGAAGATTTATAATTATTATAATTCTTTTTTTTATATTTATTTTAATTACATTTTATTAAAGTCGTCAAACGTTTCTTCCTGTTACTAATTATACCATTGTTAACAAGTAATAAAACATAAGAAGATTCGAGTGAAACGATTTTTGTTGTTTTATTAATAGATTGTGTTTGCGAAAAATAATACAAAATTAAACATATATTCATAACTATTTCGTTCTCAAATATACATCAATACATTTTTATGTATTACTTTAAAAAATGTATACTAAAATGTATACGTTACGGGATTTTTTTTTTAAATAAAGCATTATATATTTAGTTGCAAGTATATTTATATTTCAAGAAAATTATAATTAGTCACATAAATCGACGGAAAATATTTTCAAATAAGGAAGCTTTTTATTTATTTATTTATTTATTTTTTAATGGGATTATGCGTTTACGATTATACTTTTTTTAATAAAATAATTATAAATGTTGTGCTTTTAATTTTTTAAACGAGTGTACAAAATATACTAGAGTAATAATGAAAACTTTTAAAACTGCACAATGTAAGAATATTTTAACCAATAAATGAGGAGAAAAATATAAATTAATTTAATTGTATCCTTGTTTAACATTTACAAATTGAAAAGGCTTTAAAAATAAATTGTGCCTAAAATTTTTAGCTCACCTTGTTTTATTAAAATAATCGCAATTGTATATATTTTACGGAAAAATGTGTTTTTCTCCCAGATCGATAGAAAGACTTTAATTAATAGTCTATTTTTATTGTTAAAGTATCATAAGTTTAACTTGTAAATGTGATACTTTTTTAATAACACAAATTTGCATGAACATCATTATATTTTTATAAATACGGGCTAGGATCCCTTAGAAAGAACCCCACGAAGGGCACTCATCCGTAAGCCTAGGATCCTACAGTACTCAATTGGCCTTACACCCAAAACACTAAACACACAACATCATATTTTTAATCCGGTTATCAGCTTTCAAATTGTGAAAAATTTAAAACGTTGAAAGAAGCAGACGATGTACTTAAATCATAAGAAGAGAATTGCATTAAAAATTATTAACGATGTATACCTGAATTTATATTTAAAAATGTATTTTCACATTTAAAAAGTAAAACTAATCACGTAATGAAGTACTACCTTAAAATGTGCGAAGTAGTTGAAAAATCAATTCATTTAACAGCGTGATTCTAAGTTAATTTAAGCTATCTTTTTCAAATTTTTTTGGAACTCAAATAAGTTGTTATTTGTCATTATATATATTTGACTTCATATATTTATACTATTTTATTTTAAAATAATATTTAAAATATTCTTTTAGTCATCACATTAAATTCGGTGTTAATATGAGCATCCGAGAAAACATTGGATCGATTCTACCTCTAGATATTAAACTAAAGTAAAATTAATGGAATATTTAATCAATTTTAAGTAGAAATTTAAATATTAATCTTTGCCGGTCCTATTGTGTTTCACTCCTTTGATCAGGGACTTTTTTATTCTATATCCATCAATAAATTTTAATTATAAGGGCTGTCTAATCACTTGGAAGGTTATTCGTCCATTACATGATACAAAAATCACTCCTCAAAATTATTCGTGATAGTAGTTGAATAAAAATTTCCTTAAATTTGGCTTCTCTGTTTAAAGCGCTTTACAGCGTTAGGGCCTGCAAAAGTTTAATAATGAATAAAGATTATGCGTTCAAAATTTGAAAGATTCTTTCATTTAAAAAATATCAGTTGAGAAAAACAAGTTAAGTTTCAATAAGTCATTTTTAGTATGTAAAATTATACAAAATAAAAATATTTTTTTAGGAATTGATTTTAAAAAAATTACATAGTTATATATAACATATTTGAATGTATGAAAAGTTAATTTAATGCATGTTTTTAACGTAATGAAAGTTTTAAATAAATTATGCTAAAAAAACACAAGCATAGGTCCAAAATTCCATTCATGACTACTTAGTTACATATATATATATATATTACATATGATGTTTTATATCACTCATATCACCATATATTATGGTAATTATATATAATCTAGTACTAAATAAAGGATAAAAATTGCCGTTGAACGTAATATCAAAGTTATTTTCTTTAATCAGTATTAAACAAGAAGAAGAAAAAAAGAAAAAAATTACATAAAATACTAACTTCAGCCTGTTACAAATCATATTTTTCAGAAATTGCCAGGATTAAATTTTCAATCGCAAAATGTGACCAGCCATTCTTTTGTACCTGGGATTCTTGAATTAACGTTCATAGGCAACTTTTTCGATATCTGGCTTGGAAAATAGCTCATATGAAGGTATAAAATTAACTTTTTTTATTTGCCTTTCGAATTCAGGCATAATTCTATGAATGGTATTTGGTTATTTAAATTCCATATTTTATGATGTTTGAAGCTCGTAGACGTGATAGCACTCATCGGTTTGACCGTTCGGTTTTTTTCCGTGTTTTCTCCAAAAACTTGCGTGAATATGGGACCCCTTTGAAAGACCCTCACGGAGGGCATTCTCCCTCAGGCCTAAAATTCCAAGTGCATTCAATCTGCTTTAATACTTATACAAATACCAATGCCATATTTTATAATTGGCGATGAATTTGGACATTCCCGAGGATTTGAAGATCAATTATCGATTGGTGTACTTTACTTAGTAGAATGTTCTGACATTACTCGAAAATTCACAGATTGAAATCTTATCTTTCTTCATTTTTTATTCTTTAACCAACTGATTAACCAGTATACTTATATTTCAATTTATTAAAAGGTTGTCTTTTCTTCTTATTTTTTTCTTTCTTTCTTTATCTTTTTCTCTTTCTTTATAATTTATTTTATTTATTTATTTATTTTTTACGTATTTCGCTTTCTTAATAATCATGCGTTATTTTAGAAAGAAATTACTAAGTTCATGACAAATAGTTATTTCTAAATAATCAGTTATTTCTAAAGTCATATTTGAAGAACAAGTACATACAAAATATACATATAAAATTATATATTACAAGTCAAAACTTATTTTTAATTAAAATTTTAATCATTGTTTAAAACTAACACGCTTTGTGTACTAGAAAACTTTATAAAACAAAGAGAAGAGTTTAAGAAACTAGTATTTTTATTTAATTTCCATAGTTCATAAAAAGCAATTGTGCGGTTCTGGTGATTATTAAAAAATAATTCGAAAAGTGTGGATTAAATACGATTCCTACGTGAGGATTTCTCCGTGTATACCTTTCTAAGGGCTTTATACGTAGTTACGTGAATTTCGGAGAAATCCTTGTAAAACTCCGTACAGGTAGGCCAAATAAAATAACCTGAAACCGAATTCAGCCTTCCGTTTTCCATCTATGAGAGCAGAACTTCTCGGCGACTCGTGGGGCCTTTTAAGTCGTTCTGAAAAAATACTTATATAATTACATTTTTTTTTTTTTTTTTGAAAATGAAAGTAAAAAAAAAAAAAATAAAAAAAAATAAATAAATAATAATAATAATAATAATAATAATAATAATAATAATAATGAAATGCCAGTGATATTGCAATAAAGATATCCATAGTAAAAACTCGCGATATCTGAAGAACTTGCGATAATAATCTCAAACAAACGTCAATTGATGCATTTATAGATATTAAAAGCAAATTACATTATTCTGTTTTTATATTTAATTTGTCTCACGTCTTTGAAACAATAAGATTATTTCTTCTCATTAAAAATCCAGCATTTTAGTTATATTCTTGATAGCAATTTGCACAACAGTGAAATTTTTCGTAACTTATTAAATGGAAAAATTTATAATATTTATTTTTATGGTAAGGTTATTTTTTCTTCAGAATTGCAAGAAAAATAAGTAATTTTATATATTATTTTCTTACGTAAATTACTTATATACCTCTAAAGGAACAAATACAAATATTTTGATAGAGGCGTGTTTAAAGCTTATCAATTTCACAACGATTCTGATTTAAATTCGTATGTGACACTGGCTGAGCAACATGAAATATTTTTAGATTGCAATAACCATACCATGACGATCTAAAACTTGTACGTAAAATACTTTATTTCGCTTTTATTTATTTATGTTTAAAAACTAACAATAAATTGTATTTCTACACACTGGGTAAATTTTTTGAACACAGTATTTATATTAAAAGGATGCTCAGGATAAGAAGAACTGGAGTACATCAATATTATTGCAGACGAAACGAAATAGGCATTACAGGCATGCAATAGTGCTGGTTTGGGTGTTAAAGCCTGTTGACGACTCGAGGGTCCAGGCTGGGTAAAGCTCCTTCAGCGGCGTCTTTGTAAGAGATTCTTACCTGTAGTAACGTGAGTTTACGAGAAAATTACAAGCAATAACCCATGCTTGTTCAGTTCTATAAAAATACATAAAATCAATATGTTTGAACAAATTGTCAACTAAAGTTGACAGATCTAATTCGAAAAAAAGTGAAATACAATTTTAAGGTGAGTACTTTACATTGCGTTGCTATCAGTTCACTTTTATATTTTATAGCAATAACAGAGGAGTTAGATGTAATGAAATATTTCTTAATTCTTAAATATCTAATATATATACTTTTAGAATTTTCAACTTTTATAATAAATTTTACTGATAAGAAGATTTTACTGATAGTCGTCTGGTCAATTTTAGACCCAAATTTCAGTGTATATCTGAATCTTGATTTAACAACCTAACATTGCGAAAAATTGAAACATTACTGGCAATATTTAGCCTAAGACTTTACTGAGTGTCCTATAATTGTATATTTTTTGTCGTATTTTCCGCAGTTTACTTGTTATTTGCTATAGATTTTACAACTCACAATAAAACTTACGATTAAGTTTTGGAAGCGGTTTTGCAATTTTTTACAGAACATATATCTGTACTGTAAAACCAATTAAAATGCCTTTTAACCCATTAGGCGCCAAATTTCCCGTTGCGGGAACAATTTTTAAAAGATTTTTTTTTTCTCTGCAAGTAATTAAGATAACTATATATTTTTCTTTTTTACATTAAATATTGAAACGGCTATCTTCATTGGTATTTTTTTCAAAAACTTTCTAATATAAATTCTTTTGTTTTCAATTATTCAAACAAAGATCTTTGTTTTCTGCAAATCATCAGCAAAGAAAAAAAAAAATCAGCAATAATAACTAATTCGTGTACAAGAGTTTAAAACAATGGATATGAAATAAAACAATTCTTTTCTTAAAGTATAACCAACAGGGATCAAGAAAACTAATTTAAAAGGGTTTTGAATTTCTTCAACATCAGTTAGGTGTCAAATCTCCCACTTTGGAAACACACCATATCTTCTAACAAAGTATTTTTTTACTTTCTCTTACCCATAAGGTAGAGAAAGTATTGTTTTTGGGTCAAATTTTCGAACGCGAGATTTTGTTATATTTACACGTTTTGAGGTCCCCTGAATACGAAAATCATGTTTTTAGCAAATGGTCTGTGTGTATGTGTGTATGTGTCTGTGTGTCTGTCTGTTATCAGCATATCTTGAAAACAAATTATGGCAGAAATTTTAAACTTGGTATTCTAAATGTGTATCATATAGGGATGCTACGGTAAGCTCTTCGTTAAGATCAAGCAAATGGTTCGTGTACAGGGACAATCAAGAGAATTTTAATACATTACGTCTATGGGGGAAATTGCAGGAAAATAGAGTTTAACGTCTATAGACTGCACTAAACCAAATGAAAAAAAAAATATATATTTTGTAATAGAGACAGTTAAGTGGGAAAATTTTTTTGTGTATGTAGGAGCCTTGCCTCCCCCCCCCCGGGGGGGAAGTCCCCCCTCGAGGGGAGTAAATTTTCATGATGGGTATCTTTCAAAAGAGCCCGCCAATACCTTTAAAACGAATGGTTGAACCATCGATCTGCGATAATTTAAAACAAAGTTATCGATTTTTTTTACTTTTAACGAAAAAAAACAAAACAAAAAAAATCGTACTTTTTTTTTTTTTTTTTTTTTTAATATTGAGAATAAAATGGACTTTTTTTGGATATTTGGTGTTATACTACTTCTCTAATATGGAAATCGTCTGCCTTATCATAAAAGATAATTTTTTTAAATAATAATTTTAATAAATTGTTTTTTAAAAAGAGAAATATTTTTTAATAACCGAATTAAATTCTATATAAATGTAGGTGCATTAATGAAACGGGGGTTGAGGGGGGCGGTAGCCCCCCTCACACAGAACTAATTATCATATAAAACTCTTCAGAAGCCTAATATGAATTGTTTAACATAGGTTTACATAACAGTACTCGTTATCTTACCTATTAATCTGCAACCTGTATTTATAGTATTAAATTTCAGGGTAAGAGAAAGTCGTGTGAGTGACACACCAGATTATTTTTATTAATATTATTTGAACTACATATGATTAAAAATGCACATTGAAACCCAAATTATACGAAAATTCATAAATTTTCAGTGGGATTCATATATCGGAGTTTAATGGGTTAAATGCTCATAATTGTACAAATACATACTTCCATATACGTAGTCATAAATAGAATTTAAAAAAATCACCGATTTTAAAATCTCATTTTAAATCATCGTAATCATGTTTAAATTTAATAAATTGGTAAATTTAATAACTACATTTTTTTTTTTTTTTTTTTTTTTTTTTTTAAGCAACATTTTAGCGATTTATATAATTCAGCATATTACATTTTACTTGATTCTTTAATACTTGTTTCTTCTTAGTAAAAAGAAATATGTATATATATATGTGTGTATTAAAAAACCTCATGCTGTATTATTTTTATACACTAAAAATATTTATTTCATCCATTATTTTTTTGACTCTAAAATTGTTGAAATGTTTATGAGTTTTTATCTCGTTTATTTGGAAGAAAAATGCTGGCCAGTAGAGTTTCTCACTAAAGTAAATTATCTCGGTCATCACGTGCTGTGTTTTTCACACGTATATGGATCAACATTCCATTGTATTTTTTTTTTTTTTCTATATTTTTTTTTCCGTCGGCATTTCACTTGAGAATATCAACATCTGCCATAGAAAAAATATTTTTACGATCTAGAGAATTAAGAAAATATATAAGATATATTCAACAGGACTAATATTTTTATATGTCTTATAAATCCGCTATATTATTCTGTGGAAATATTTTTTATTACGTATTCCCTAATTCTTTTCAATAAAAAAAAATAAATAATGATTAGTTCACTATCATACTAGAGTTATAGAGAACTGATGTATGTGTGAAAAAACTTCGATCTGAGCGTTTTTTTTTTTTTTTTTTTTCATTATTATTCTTTTTTTCCTTTTTATGTTTTTAATTGTTTTGAGGTGTGAGGAATCCGAAACTTGGAAAATGGATTATATTTACGTTCATTGAGTAGTCAGTTCATTAGTAAGTTTATTACTTATTTTGTTATACGCAAGAACATATAATCGTAAAGTGTATGGACCTCTTTTAAATATCAATTAAATCAAAACTCCTATTGAATTGAAACATTCTAATATGAAATCTTTGTAATATATTCGAAATTTATCATTCCCATTGGATGAGAAAATAGGTCAAAAACGCACTAACAAGGAGACTCACAACATGGAAAATTCAGATCGGGACGAAATTGCACAGAATTGTAGCACACTATGAATGTAACGGTATATTAAAACAGTAGCGCTCACACAATTCTGCCCAATTTCGTCCAGATCCGAATTTTCCATTTCGTGACCTCTCCTTGTAATTTGAGCATTAAAAATATTTTTTTGATCATAAAAATGTCAGACTACTTTTAAAATCAAATTTATAATACTGACATAACTTTCATTGGCTACGAATATTCTAATATGAAAACTTCCTAAATTTTTTCGAATTAATATTTTTTAATACGTTAGAAAATTGCAATAATTCACATAAACTTGCATTATAGGGAACAATTTATTTGAAATGTATTGAATTGATATGAATATTGAAATATGAAATTAACTTAACCCTAATAACATGAATCAGCAAATTTGTATCAGGCGAATGCATCGAATTGGAGGACGGGAAGCTTAGTAAGCGGGGCATGTCAGTCTGCGATAGTGTACAGTTATCCAACAAATTCGTTTATCTTAACTTCAAATATATGATACTGATGGAACTGAAGTGTATTCACTACCCAATTACACTTTTATAGTATTACATTTTTAGCAAATTTTCCGTGCATCATATATTTTTTCATCTTTAATTGTTTATTATTAATTCTCAAATCGCAAATCGCACAACTAAAGCTTTTTTTTTTTTTTCAATATTTCTTCATTTTTCATATTGCTGTAGTGCAATGACTACTTATATTTAAATGCAATACGCTATTAATTAGTGACACATATTCTATGGTACTCGAAGAAAATTTATTTTCAAGCAAGTACAGTTCTAGAGATTGTATGTACAGATTTACATAGTTATAAAAAGAAAAGTTTATGCACAAGTAGGGCAGCAATATTGGCCCATTAACGCTCAGTATCGCCCGAAATTGGCGAGTATCCGACAAAATCGCCATTTTACCTATGATGTCTTATCTTGCTCGATATGGCCCGATTTTGGACCGATAAACTTGAATTTTCAAAAAAAAAAAAAAAAAAAAAAATCCATATTTGATATTAAATTTAAATTTAGTTTTAAATTTTGGAAAGTAGATGACAGATAACTGTTTTAGAAACATTATAAATACAGTGAACTGTTATACCCTGTAATTAGGCTGATATCGTATTCCGATACCGCCTGATAATGATAATTGAGCGATCCGGTGAATTTTAGTATTGGGCGTTATTACTGTTCTACGAGGGTAACGTATAAAACTAATATATATATATATATATATTAAAGTTGTAACCAATAGGACAACACTATATTTTTAATTTGTTAGAAACATGCCCCACTTTTCCCTGCAAAAATAAGGTTTAATTTCCTGATTTATTTGGATAAGGACTAAATAGCTGAACATGGTTGAATCATACTTCAAGTTTGGATAAGGTACGGAATAATATATATTTTTAAACTTTACAGGTTTATAAATTTATTGTTTGTCACTTTTGCCAATTAAAACCTTTTCGTGGTACTTTCATATTGGCTATAATACATACTCACACATATAGTTTTGAGATTTAATTAATAACTAACTTCAGCATACTGTTTTAACTCAACGCATAATTATAAACGTGGTATTAATTTGCAATAATGTATTTTGAATAATGGGATATGTATTTTGAAGCAACATTTAACTATATGAAATGTCTATATAGATAGTGCTCATCTTACAAATTTACATTTAAAATATTTATAATTACATTTACTAGAAAGTTGTAACGAAACTATATAATTATAAATATGATATGCTGTTAAGATAAACTATTTTATGTATCATATTATATATTGCAAGAATCTTTATTTTGAAATAATACACATGATAAAAGAGTGTTTGTAGAGTGTAATGTATATAATAATTTTGAATTTCACAATTTTGTATATATTCATTACAAACTAGCTTATTATTTCATCCTCTTATATTGATAGTACGATTAATGTATTACTTTTTTTGTAGAAAAAGAATTGTACTATTAAAAAAAAAAAAAAAAAAAAAAAAAAAAAAAAAAGACAAAATGCATAGTCAGTATTTTTACTTCACCCAAATCAGCAAACTAATAGCAAAATTTAATGTATTAATTATATTACATATATTATACATTATTAAATTATATATTAACAATATTACATATTCCTAATTTGTTTTCAGTTTTTGATAATTTAAAAGCAGTAGAATATTTAATAATGAATTATTTCCATATATTTTATTGTATTTCTTAAAAGCTCATTTCAGACTAAATACTTATAACGCATAAGAGTTATATAAATATACAGGGAGATCAGAAAAACTGAGTACGCATTTGAAAAATTAATAATTCACGGAATCTAGGTAGAGAGCTAAAAATTGACACATTTGCTTGGAATGACATGGGGTTTTATTGCAACCACAAAAAAAATTCAAAAAAGGGCGGGCAGAGGGAGCTTCATGTGATACGGAAAGTAAAAATTAGCATAAAAATTATGACAAAGCAAAGACGATATTCTTCAGAACAAATGTTCAACCGCCATTCCTCAACAAAAGCTGTAGTCGAGGGACAATGCTGTGAACAGCACTGTACAGCATATCTGTAGTAATGGTGAGACATTCGCATCGGATGTTTTCTTTTAGCAACTCTATTGGTGTCGGTCGATCGTGTTACACTTGCGACTTCAGGTAACCCCAGAGCCAAAAATCACACGGAGTGACATATTGGGAACAAAGGGGGGGGGGGAGGGTAAGCATGACGAAAGTGGCGGCTCAGCACGCGATCATCACCAAACGACGCGCGAAAGAGATCTTTCACACGTCTAGCAATATGGGGTGGAGCGCTATCCTGCATATTTCAGCACGTGTTTATCACCCAAGCTAGGGATGATGTGATTCTGCAATATATCGGCGTAACTCTCACCCGTTATGCTAGCAGTTATAAAACCAGAATCACGCATTTCCTCGAAGAAAAAGGTCCCTTTAACGGTAGATGTGGTAAATCCACACGACACCGAAACTTTCTCCGCGTGCAATGGAGTATGCACGACAGTTCTAAGATTTTTGTAGCCCAAATTATTCAGATGTGAGAGTTTACAGACCCTCAAAGTGTGAAAAGTGCTTCGTCGGTCCACAACGCGTTAGACAAACAATCGTCATCTACCGCCATCTTCTAAAACGCCCACACCGCAAATGCTCTTCCCTTCACAAAATCGCCGGGTAACAGTGGATGATGACGCACGATTTTGTACGGATAGCATAGGAGTGTACGCGTTAGTGCTACCCAAACAGTAGTGCATGGAATGTCAGTGCGTGATGCGATTTCACGAGCCCTGACATTCCCATGCGTAGACGAACATGCTACAATCTCCATTTCTCCCTAACTGTCTAAGCAGTATTAGCGCTTATGCCCGTTTGGCCACTATGGGGTCCATCGTTTAAACAACCCGTGGCTTCGAACTTCGAAGTTATTCTCTTCACAGCTGAACCTGTCATAGGACCTTTACCCTTTCGAATACCCTTCCTATGGCGATAGAATCATACAGCTGCAGTAGCAGGTTCCCCATTCTGATAGTACAGCTTTACAAACAGTGCCTTTTCTGGTAATGTCATCATGCTCCGATTGCTGGTGCATCTGATCCCCCTTACAGCTCTTTTTATACTCGATTCTCATGAAGCGTCACTGATGTTTTGCTGTCATCTGTTGGCCATTTTTTGAACTTTTTCTTTTTTGAGGTTGCAATGAAACATTATGTCATTCCAAGCACGTATGTCAATTTTTACCTCTCTACCAACATATTTCGGAAATTATTAATTTTTTCATACTCATTTTCTGATCACCCTGTACATAAAATAGATTTTTACATAATGGAAAATCAATAATTAAAATTAACTTATACAATAATAATAATAATAATTATAATAATAATAATAAATAAATAAATAAATAATAAAAATAAATAAATAAATATATAATTAAAAACTTTAAAAGTTTTTCTGAGAGTTTTTATTCGATCTACAAAATTGAAAATTTTGTAAGGCTAACGTACATACGATGAAAAAGAAGAAAATGTATAACTTACTGGTGCATAAAATTTACTTTCAGCTAATCAAACACTAATTTGTTGAAATTTCTAAAGTTATTAATCAAAAATTTATCGTTTTCTAAAAGATGATAATAGCATTATTATTATTATTATTATTATTATTATTATTATTATTTAACACATTTCGTAATATTAACTTCTGACATTTTTTTACAAAACAAACTCTACATCTGAATATTTCAAGCATTTTATGGAATATTCTTGAGAAATGTCAAACATTATTTTTAGAAATATGTGCAAACAAATCTCAATAAAATGAAAAATGTAATTTAGGGTATGAGACGTGAAATATCTGGAAAATACAATTTATGTAGCATATCAAAAAAGTTTTCTGTTGGGAACGGCTTGTCATAGTCTTATTTTTCGAATCTAATATTTATTTTTTTTTCTCATGAGAATTCACTTACGCTTTGTAACTGCCGTGAAGTAAGTCAAGTTAATAATCAAAATATATTTACAAATCAGCAAACATATTTTCAATATTGAAATTAAAAAATGATAAAATTTTATGCTACATATTATGCTTCAAATATTTCTATCTATTTTAATGAATTTTAAAAATAACTCATTTAAAGATAGTATATATATATATATATATATACTATATATATATATATATATATATATAAATGTAAAGAATTAAAGAGAATAAAAGTTTTTTTTTTTTTTTAAACGAAATTATATAATCTAACATGTTTATAAATGTTATGTAAATAGTCATGGAAATGTTTTAAAGAGGAAAAAATATTTTATTGATACTTAATAAGGTTCAAACAATATGAGTATTTCTCTTTATTAGATTTTTGCAGTTTTTTGGTAGGAAAATTGTGTTTTCTTGTGTTGCAACATTTAAAGTTCCCGTATTGTGTTATTTTTGCATGTTTTTTTTAATAAAAATGCATATGCCTTTTTTAAATTATTAACAGGAAGTTTCAGAATTATTATTATATTAGTAATATATATACTTAAATTGGAGTTTTCTCGAATTATCTTTTTGACTATTTAGTATTGCATGCAACCTGCGTCTTCTTTCAAAATATATTTCTTTTTTTTTTCGACACTTTTTTATGAAGTTGACATAAGGTTCGGTTATTCGTTTTTTCTTTTTTGTCCATTGTTCTGTTTATCCGCGCTCAAAGTTCGATAATTATTTTCTAAATTTCTTTACACTGATATATTGTCTTGAAGTATATTATGGTATGTTCCATGTTGCAAACGCTATAAATTGCAAAATTTATTTTTGTATTGGGACATCAAAAATAACTCTAGTGCGTTGCGTCTTTTAATCCATTGGTGAACAAGACACTTTCGCTTACATAAACTGAAAAATACTAGAATTTATGAGCAGTCTAGAAGAAAAGAAATAAAGGATTTTTTTTTTCTATATTACAAGTATAAACTTTGTTTAAAGAAATTCTGGGAGGTGATTTGCAATTAAGAATTAAATGTAGAGGAAAATATATATCCCACAAACCTTTAAGGGTTTACGAGGTATTTTCATAATTCATATTTAATATAAGACAAACAACGCAAATAATAAAATATATTTGTAGAGAACATATCATAATGAGAATGACATCTGTTATCCATATGTACAAAAACATGTCTTATATGGAACATACTTTCAGTAGCATTATGGTTTACACAGGTCTACAAGAAAATATTTAGCTATAGTGAAGTTAATATACTATAGCCTGTCTTCTATTGTTAATCTATGAAAGCGAACGTGTTGAACTGCAGGGATTTGCAAAATATTTATGATGTATTATGGTCTATTAAATGTATATTTTTAAAGCTTATTTAAATTTTTAAAAAATCGCGTATTTCATTAGTTTAAAATGTCCTAGAATGGTTTTCTGATTAATTATGAGGTGTAAGAGAGTATTAAGAAATAAGTTAAAAACTTTGAATAATCATATAACATGCACGAACACCCAAAAATTTTCTGGTCGAAAGAAAACACGACCCTACGTTAGGCGAACAAAGTAGGTACAAATGTTGCAAAGAAAGTGGTAATGCACAAAAACAATTTCAGCGATGAGCAAAAATAAATAAATCCGCATAACAATACAAATACTGGTGTGACCAGAATAAAAAAATACAGAACCAGAAAATATAAAAACCAGAAAGAAAAATATTAAAAATAATGCAAAAATATATAAATAAAAAAAAGTCAAAACGAAACGAAAACCGAAATTATGTATGTAATTTCTAAGTATCAGACAAAAACGGAGTGGAAGAAATATCATTAACAAGCTTTTTCTAACTTTTAAATATCTAAAAAGCTTCATGGATATTCAAATGGGAAGAGGAGTTAGGAGAAGAAATGATGTTAGTTTTAGAAAAAAAAGAAAACAATGACCATGAACACAACAGTAGGACGGAGTAGAAGGTTTGTAAATATCTTCATTACAAATATTCCGACGGTGCACTTTAAGAGGGTATTGTTCAATGCAAAGATTTTGTGTTGTAAGACTATTATTTGTATAATATATGGTACGTATGGAAACTTTTCGCGTGCACAAGGCTACATAAATCAATTTCTTGTGATATCATACGTTTAAATTTTGCATTATAAAGGGAATCACTACGAAAGGTTACAAAAAATAATAGGTTGTATTTTTTTTTCTTTAAAACATAAGAAAGTGTATAAAAAATGTGTTTTATTTCAACCCAAATAAAAATAAAATCGTTTTAATGAGTCTTCACGGAGGAAATACGTATTGAAGTTTGAACAATGAAACGACACCTACCGTTGAAAAATGTCTATAATCTGTGGAATTCCTATAATTTACCCTTTTTTTTTTTTTCGTTTGTTTGTTTGTATTTGTTTAAGGGAATACTTCTTGAATATAAGTTTTCGAAAAAAGTATAAAAATGTATTTATTATCTCTAGTCTTGTGATTAAAAAATATTTATTAAATAATGGATCCCTCCCTAAATATAGATATAAGTTACATTTAAAAATTTAAATATTTTCAACAGTTGCCTCAATACGACGGGTGTTTTCTTGCAACGAATCTGTTTAAACCTAGTCTTAGAAAAAACGGAGACAAAATTATGCAAAATATAATTATAATTATTATGTATTTTTTTCAAGCACACATAAAATTACACTTATGTTTTGGGGTTAAAAATGAGATACTTTTATGTGATATGTAATACTAATGATAAAACATTTCTTATTTTTTTTAGTTATTGTTTATTGTCAGATATTATAAGATATAGATATATTATTATAAAATCTATTACATACCTGCTAATTCATCAACATATGTATTTTTAAAATTAAACAAAGTAAAATATCTCTTCTTAAATATGAGTTTCTAAACAACGCATAAAAATACATTTACTCGGTCTAATTTTATAATTATAAAACTGTTTATTAAATAATGTGCAATTCATACATATAAATATGTTACATATAAAAAAGTTAAATATTCGCAATAGTTTACTCAATATGACTGACTGTTTTATTTTAAACAATTTAAAGTTGGAAACAGTCATTTCATGCACATAAATGAAACTATTCATTTTTTTATTAGTAGGTTGTGTTAGTAAACGTCATACTTCATAATTAAATAGTCAATTCATGCGTTACATATTCCATTTTTTTCCATGTAGAAAGTAAATTAGTAAAAAAAGTAATTATTTTTATACTGTGTGTTTATTGTTACTTCTTTTTACTTTGCTCCAGGCTGTAACATTATCTTTGTAAATTCAGCTAGAATGAATAATTAAAAATTTCTACCAAATTTACTTCATTCACATTACACAATTAAATGTACATATTTAGAATTTTTACCTAATTATATACTCTTTTTCTTTACTTAATTGTGTTAGTGAAAAGACGATTTTATTTTCTCTCATTTGTAAATTTATAATTAATTAGAATCAGCATTAATTTCACTAATTTAAGCTATTTTCATATTCGAGAAGAATTTTTTTCTCATTATTTTGATAAAGACAAATAATTTAAGAAATACTCAACGTTTTTGTAAATGGCCTTGAGACAGTGACACACTGAAAAATTTAATCAAGAAAGTGTAAATTACGAAAATTAAAATTAAGAAATTAAATTAATAGTGTGTAAGAATATAACAATCAATTTGACGTCATGTATGCTAATAGATAATTTCTTTTTATTATTAAAACTGATTAATGAAATACTTTTTTAATTAAATGGTAATGTTAGTGGCGTTAAATTTTAATAAAATCTACGCATAAAACTCAAAGCTTAATTTTTTCCTTTATTTATATTTCTTTACTTTATATAATAAAATATTATTTTACTTTAGTAATATTTACCCAGTTCAAAAGACATGAAACTAACAATTATTTTAATATGAAATTTTGCTATTAATATATTCCACATCAAAACTGAAAGTATATAAAAATTTAAAGAAATTAACATAAATTCAATACTAAATTGCACATTAAAAATTTACGAAAACACAAAAACATCCAAGATTTAAATTTATTACTTTATTTTTTAAGTGATAATAATAATAATAATAATAATAATGCTAGAGTTAAATATCTGACATGATTTGAAATATGATAATATAATTGCAAATATACAAACCACAGTCCTATAAAAGGAAGTATATAAAGGGATAAAAACATCTTTTTTCTTGTCTGGTGAAATTCCTACAAACATTTGTCAGCAGGAATATAATTACATTTTTCTAAGTAATTGCGTGGTTGTCTTGCATGAAACGTCATCTGTTGACATTTTTTTTTATTTGAAACGATAATTATTTTAATAATGAAATATACCTTTGTATGAGAATTCCAACACCCACTTCGGAATAGCACATAAATTTTTCTTTACCACATATGTAAGTATAAATCTATTAAATACAGTCATCTAGTAATTTACACGAATATTAAGCAACATATTGAAATTTTATTCTGTAGTTATATAATGTGATTATTTATTCTATTTACATCATTTTATACAGCAACCGTACTTTACAACATCGTATTAATATACTTCAGTTTTATTATATTGAGTATAATGTACATCTGTCAAAATGTATTTAAAAAAGAAAAATCACCACAAACTACTACAAATCACAATCAAAACCAAAATCCACAAAATTCAAATCAAAATTCTTGCCTATATTCTTGTGCGCGAACCCAAAACACTAAATAAAACAAAAACTATACTGTGTATGTCAAATAATCTATAAATAATTACACTGAACTTCACGTTAATTACATATATTTTGTAATTGTTATTGTGATACATAGAAACATGCATACGACCACTAAAAAAAATTGGGTTAGACCAAGTTATACCCACGGCATCAAGCAGCCATAAAATCTTTTTATTTTACCTAGTGTGATTCAAACTTATTGAAAGTACACATTAATCGTTACAATGCATAACACATAGATTTTCAGATTTATTTTTGGTAGGATCCATGTAAGAATTTTTTTTTTCTGTGTACACAATTTTTCATATTAACCACTTTCAAGTATCATAATGGTTTCTGTCAGTTTCATTATTTATGTTGATTTAATTTAATGATATTAAAATGCTTAACAAACATTTGTGTGTGCCACTGTATGTTAGACACGAAACGTATATACACGTAAAAATATACAGATACTTCTATGCGATATAAAAATATTTTTCTTTCGAATTTTAAGACATTTGAAAAAATTTTAGATCGGTATCAAAGTAAAAACAGACAAATATACTTATGATTCAGAATAATTTTTATACAGATATGATAAATTTAAAAGAATATGAAAAATTTTTTATCTCCCATTCTGTAAATAGAATGTATCAATTTTTATCCTAATCATTTTATTTTCTTTCTGTGAAAGACGAATGAAAACTAGGAAGTACTTTCTTATGTACAGGCATGGTAGAATTTATTAAACTCTTATATAGAAAATGTAGTTTACATTGATAATTAATTTGACGTTATTAAACAGTTAAAGGGTTACTTTCTTATTTTTACTTCTTCCATTTTCATTTCTTCAAATCAAATTATAATTGTAATTTATTTTTCATTAAGGATAAAAGCAAACAATGTTTATGGTTTGCATTCTATACATATTTACCATAAATCTTCCAGAGGGTAAACTAAACAAACATTGTTTGATTATTTCTTATTCGAAATCTTAGAAATAATAATTTATTTATTTGAAAACTCGGAAATGTCTAATTAAATAACCTTCTGATACAAATTTGAGTTTACATGCGTGTACATATTTATTCATAGAACAGCATATATTATAAAATTGTATAAAACTCTTTTATTTTTGATGCCATTTCTCATTCGCTGATATTTAGGATTCATTAATCTGAAATGACAAGCATAATAGTTTATCTTTATTTGATAATTATATAAAAAGAAACTTGATGAATAAACAATCGCTACTAATGCAGTCTAAACAGAAGCAAGGCTTTAATTAAATATTGATATAGATATGGAAATGGAAATGAAACGTCGTCTTTATTTATGGTTTTCGGAAATTATTTTAGTTAAACTGAAAATCGTTTACATAATAATTGAACATTAATAAATTTAAAAATGTTGTTTTTCTTTTTTAGATATCTATACAGTGGAAACGATGCAATGTAATTATCTTATATATATATATATATTTTTTTTCTCCAGAAAAAGCAATCATTATATATATATATATATATATATATAAAGCAATTGCCGCAACGAAAAATGATTTTTTCACTCACACGATGTAAAACATAAAAAAACATAATCAAAAACTTTTTAATTTAATTCAATAACGTGTGTTTTGATATTTGTTTCGAAAGACTGTTAAAAAGCAAAAAATAAATAATAGTAACTATAATAGATTATTGTTAGAATATCAGAAAATTCAAATTCAAGGAATTTTTGATTAATTCTATTTTTAATTAAGTTAAAATGTAAAATCATTCTATGTCTTTATTCTCTCACTGAAAATATTAATACATAATGAGTTTTTATTTATTTATTTATTTATTTATTATCATTGATTAAGTATTTTTAATGTAAAGTAGTTTTTCCTTATTTTTTTAAAAAATCCGAGAACAGTTAAAAAAAAAAAAAAAAAAGGTGCTATGTTATAAAAATATAACAAATGTATACATTAAAAGAGATTTGAATTAAAAACAATTATGATATTATTTTTGAATATTTGCGCTTAACGTAATAAAATTGTTTTTATCAGTCTGCAACAAAAGTGAAATACCAATTTTAAATAAACGATTTATATATATATATATATATATATATATATATATATTCTATTGTAACAAAATTGAAATTATGAATGATTACTTTAAATGAAGAAATAACTGAAAAAAAAGGCTGAATGAATAAATAAGGGAGGAAAAACATCGTCTGAAATTTCTTAATAAAGAAGTATATTATAAGACACGCATTAACGGTAAATTAATACCAAATGAGACGGTTATTATGAATGTGTGTATTTCCTTCTAATTTCATTGATTTATATAGAATGTTTTATGGTATAGGGAAAATATATTTTTCTCCATCTTAAGCAGCCTTTACTTGAAGAAAATCAAGTAGAACAAACCTGCAAAACTAAATCAAAATATATAATTCATTTTTACAAATTGATGATTTCGTGAAAACTTTTCAGACGTTTTCATATCTGAAATACAATTAAAATACTTTATTTTCTAGTCAAGTGTGTAAGAATATTTTGATATGACTGAAGCTGTATGAATATTAAGTTTCCAAAAAGATTGATAAGTTTAAATCAATTTGCTGAAAAGAGTAAACATGATCAGTCAATCATTTTCATTTAAAGAAGACTGCATTTTATTTAATTATACATTTCCAAAAACATCTCGATGAAAAATATTGCTACTTAGTAAATATATAAATTATGTCTTGGAACTTGAGAATATCCATTATTATATATCTTCATAAACATACTAAGATATTTAAGATAATACTATAAATTAAAGATTTGATAGGGATTTAGCAATTACACTATCATTATATAATTTATTTCTTCCTGAAATAAGGTGAATTTAAATTATATAATAATAATTTTGTTCATATGTTTGTTTAACAGAAAATCTGGAATTAGAGTATCATATTTTAATAATAAAAGATTTAAATGGGAATACAATTTGTTATTAACTTTAGATCCTCACATGATTAAAAAAAAAATAAACTCTTATTTAAGATTTTTCTATTGCAGTAAAATAATATAGTTTTTTCTCCCTCTATAAGAGAAAAAATATTGTATTCTATGTAAATGGCAGAAATATCCAATTCATGGTATAAAAAGACACACTAAAATTTTATATTTAAAATAATAATTAAAAAACTTTTATATCTATAAAGTATTTGCCGTTGGAATGTTAACAAAGTAAAATTTTCATACTTATTTGCATAGATTTAAAAATGCAAACTTTTGAAAACTGGAAAACTTAATACACTGACTTTTATTGTTTTTACAAGTAAGAAAACAAGTATCGGCAACACTTTATATATATGTTTTAGTACAGTTAAAAAAAAAAAAAAAAACATAACAGAAAAAAGTTTTTAATAATATTTTTTCCTCCAGCAAATCCAATGAAATGAAAAAGAAATCTTCAATTTGAGATTTTTTTTTTTTTTTAACTACCTACTGTAGATAACACGGTACTTACAATAGCACTACTGTAAAAATAATCGACAATTTAACTTCGTGCCCATAGTTTATGCCCTAGAGTATGGAGCCTTGAGCTTTTAGGGGGAAGCTAGTTCGAGTCAATACCTTTCCAATTTCACGCTTGGTAGAGTTCTTCAATACTGAAGAAAAATACTTCGCGATAAAGTTCCAAGCAAAAGTTTAATTAAAACCAAATTTTTGAATGTTCTTCAGGAAGAATTGCTTTTATTTTTTTACAATGCACATTTTAATATTTATATATTGAAGAAATACTTTCATAATCATTTTCTCAGATGAATGTCTGTCTTGTAAAAATTTACGGATGAACAAACACGCTTCAAATTCACAGCCTTTGGATTTTTTTTTTTTTTTTTTTTGATCGATATGATTTTACTTTTTCTCCTCAAGAATACACAATACAATTTTTTATGAATAACTAAAAAAATATCTCTTCATATATATATATATATATATATATATATATATATATTCAAAATTTATATTGAAAAATTGTGAGTAGAAATGCCTTTGAAAAGGCTTATAGTGAAAAAACTTTAAAAATAAAATCTTGTGATGTCCAATTTCCTAACATAAGAGAAATCCTATCTTAAATTATATGAAATACATGAACTTTCTTTAAATAAATGTACATATATGTAATACAAGTTTAATGAAATGCTAATAAATTCATTTTGTAATAAATACAGATCGATATTATAAAATAAACAAAGAATAATATACATTTTCTTCTGATATTTTTTATGTCAATATTAAATTTATTTAGCAGAAAGTATAATTTCTTATCCAAATAATTAATACATATTTACGCGCCATAGATATTTTATAGTAATGATAATTTTGTATAAAAAAAAAAAAAATAAAATAAAATAAAATAAAATAAAATAAAAGTAAGCCTTCTTGCATTTTAACATTTGTAAAAAGTATTAAAAAAACAAAACAAAAAAACTTTACAATTGTTTTATTTTTCTAGCTACCTTCAATTCTACATTCAGGCTTACATTCAATTAAAATACGTCTTGATTTTAACGAAAATTAAGAATAAGCGAAATTAATTAAATTCAAAATTTAAACTTAAGAGCTTTATATTTCAAGATGTTATACTTATTTGATATAAATCTTTAACGCTATGAGAATTGCAACTGTAAATGAACTTAACTCGCAAGGACTTACTGGGCTAATCCTAAACCCAGGGATACTTATTGTTGTATTTTACAATCTCTAAATCTTGATGAAGATTCTCACTTTCGGTAGCTAATATTTTTTCTTTCATTTGTAAGAATTTGTAAGAATTTGAGAGTGTTTGTAAGTGTTTATTTTCATAATATACCTTACAACAAAGCGAGTTTTAAGAATAAAGTTTGCAAAAATGCTAAAGCGTCTGAGATCATCTTTTGATACAGTCAGTCTTAAGTCACCAATCATTTAACGCCAAACTGTAAAATATAAAAGCAAAAATCCTTTTACTTTATTTTTCAACTGTTACCGGAAATAATAAGATGAAAAAAAATATGTTCTTAGTTGCAATTGTTTGTTTGTAAACAGCATCGATAAGGAATCAAATATGGTTGTTCATTGGCTTCCTAGTTGTCAGTAAACTGCTAAGTGTGATTATGTAAAACTTAAGAAGCTAATAAAAAAAAAAAAGAAAAAAAAAGTTGTAGTGGAAACACAACACCGTAGGCACTTTAGTAAAGAAGTTTTATAATTTAAAAAGGAATGTTTATATATATATATATATATATATAAATAAATAAAAATAAAAATACAAAAAAGTAGAAACTCTGAATTCTGCGAAAAAAGGAGAAAACAATCCATACAGTGAGTTTAAAAATGGTAGAATAAACAATGTAAGATTTTATAATAAAAGTAGAGGATTAGATATAATAAAAATAAAATAACAGTTTTTTTTTTTTTTTTTTCATTGGGATATCTCGCAGGTCTGCCTGACTCAGACAGCGCTGCCTGACATTTTCAATAGAACTGTATAAATGTAAAATTAGGGGGGGGGGGGGATCGTATGATTTCTTTTTCTTTAACTTTACCCTGATTATTTATTATATTTTTGATTCCTGTACTAAAATTTTCAGACAAAAAATAGAAGAAATGAATAAAGGCTCTGTTGGACGTAGAAACATATGACGGGGCATTTTTCTGATCGAATTCTGGATGCGCATCCTAGTGGGTTAATAATTCAGTAGAATAAAGAACAATTTGTGAAAAATGATAATCGATTATGATTGCTGAAGCCTCATTTCAGGTGATAAAATATTAAAATCTCCCGTGTCATAAATAATATTAACGACAACCTCTTCATGTAAATATCAACACCTCCCTCTAAATTATTTATGATAATAAGTAAAAGAATACGATGTCGTTATGTTCTTGAGATATTATATAACTATTGCTAAGAGCTGAGTGAGAACTTTCTTATTTAGAGAGGTTAAATTATTAGTTTCTAAAATGGTGCAAATAATATTCACGATCACTTGGCAGAGATACCAACTATCCAATAATGCTTTATATTGTAAAAAGTCCAAAACATAAAAAAAAAAAAAAAAAAAAAAAAAAAACACGTCCTAAAAGTTATGAACTGAATAGTTCGATAAAAGAACGGAAGAAATTGTTAAGAAATTTTATAAACGGTTTCATTAAAACCGTTTTGAATGGTACTTGATGATATTTTGAATGATAATCAGAAATAATCAACGGTTCACCCGTTTGACAAGGGCTGTAAATTACTCAGCTGCTTGCAAGACAGTCGAGCATTGGTAAATTGATAACACTCAACGGAAAGTGTACATGTGACGCTGCGACATAATCGTAATAAAATGTCATTTGAAGATTTTAGTTTGATAAATAAACGCTTCGAGTGATCATATTGAATTTTTTATTTCAGTGTTTCTTCGAACAATACACAGTAACGTATGCTTTTGTTTTTGATACCATAACTAAACGGATCGTTTAATTAAGTCATGATAATCAATCAGTCAAAAGTTATAGTAATCTGTAGATGTAATTTTAAAAAAATGTATGTGCCATAACTTGTTCTACCTTCTATTAGGACACTAGTAAAGTGGAGTTAAGCTTATTATTCTATAAAAACTGTATAAATTCGACGGGATCCGGAATTTTAGCCCCCAGCATCTCGCCCCCGGCATTTCGCCCCCAGCATTTCGCCCCCGGGAAATTTCGCCCCCCGGAAATTTCGCCCCCGGGAAATTTCGCCCCCGGAAATTTCGCCCCCGAGTGATGTAAAATATATATGTAATTATAAAAAATATATATAAGCATATATGCGGTATTTCCCAAAATATTACCATGTTTTTATTAACTTCGATTCTTCTTTGTTTGTTTGTGTGTCCAGTACAAATCTTGCAATCGATTTTTAACTAACTTCCCGACTAGTTAGACATTTTAAACTTTCAGAAAAACTCAGAACACGGTGGCAATACATTTTTTAAATAATTTTACCTAACTGTTTGGGGTCCCTGCTGTCTTCGACAGCATTTATGATTCACTAAAAAAAATATTTAACTGACTTCCCGACTAGATAGACATTTGGAACTGTCATAATAGTTCAGAACACGGTGACAATGTATTTTTTTAATACTTTTAGCCACCGGTTCCGTGTCCCTGCTGCCTTCGGTCGCGTTACCAGTACAAAACTTACAATCGAATTTTAACTAATTTCCCGACGAGCTAGACATTTGAAACTTTCAGAGAAACTCAGAACACAGTAACAATACATTTTTTAAATATTTTTAGCCAACTGTTTCGTATCCCTGCTGCCTTCAGCAGTGTTTATATGATTCAACTGAAAATTTATTTCATTAACATAGCGCCTAGCTAGACATTTGAAACTTTCAGAATAGTTCAGAATATGGTGGAAATGCATTTTTTTAATACTTTTAGCAAACTGTTTCAGGTCCCTGCTGCCTTTGGTAGCTTTTATATAATTTAACATAAAATTTATTTTACTAACTTCTCGACTAGCTAGCCATTTGAAACTTTTATAATAGCTCAAAAGACGATAACAATGCATTTTTTTAAATACTTTTAGCCATTTGTTCGAGTCCCCGCTGCCTTCGGTAGCATTTATATGAATCAACAATCGTATAATTTTCAGACTAGCTAGAAATTCGAAACTTTTATAAAAGCTCATAACACAATGACTACGAGTTTTTTAACACTTTTAGCCAGTTTTTTTCGAGCTTCCGCTACCTTCGGTAGCGTTTATGTTATTCAGCAACCATGTTACTTCTCTACTAGCTAGACATTTGAGATTTTCAGAATAGCTCAGAACACAGTGACAATGCATTTTTTCGTTATTTTTAGCCAAATATTTCGGGTCCCCGCTGTCTTCGGTAGCGTTTATATGATTCAACAGAAAATTTAAGAACATGTTATATAAAAAGTTCGTTCATTTTAATAATTTCTTCTTTAATAATTCTTTTAATAATTTGTTATATAAAAATATGAAGTTTATACTATATTGATATATGTTTTGATTTTGATCATAACAAGGGTTCACAAACAGCATGGCGATAAAAATATGCGTGAATTAATATTGAATGTATTTATACACGCTAAAAAGATTAACTACTTCTCTACTGACACCGTTCATAAATTCTGGTAGTTTTTAACTTTCAATAAGTAAAATTACTCTGCGCCTCAATCCCATCCGTGGAGGTCAAAGATGCTATGTCATGTCTTCGGACCACTTTTAGGGGCGAGACCCAGACCGCCGCCAATTTCCCATTGCTCAGCACTAGTGCGACGTAAAAAACCAACCATACCGACCAACCAACTCTGTTCCTCAAAGGGTTTAAGAACTGAGAATCGAAACTGAGGTTGTTTGCAAATATAGTACATTTTCAAAAGTAACTGTTAACTCTAATAGAGCTTAGAAAGTTTAATTATTTGTTTACATTTATTATTTTACACTATTTATTAGCAAATGAGCATACAATAAATTAAATTGCATTAAGCTAAAATAAATAATGCTCGCTTACTAAGTATGTTTTCGTTTGTTTCGTAATTCGTAAACAATTCATCTTTTATCAATATCATTGCAGGCTTTATCTACGGGCTGAATATTCATAAATAAAATTCATTCGTCGACTAGAACACATTTCTGTCTTAAAGAATCAAATTCGAAATGCTAAAATGTCGACAACTTTCGCAACAATAAAATTATGGACTCTGTCTATGGGCTGAATATTCATTAAATAAAGTGCAATTGTTGACAAGAACCTGCTTATGTCTTTACATATTACTTTATACACGCAAAAATGTCTTCAGCTTTCATAATAATATCATTACTAGCTCCATCATTAGCTTCTTTTGAAATCTCTATGATGGTAGGTCATAAGGTCATATTTAATGGCCAAAACCTTTGTATATTTGGTCATTATGAATATAATTCTCCTAAATATCTCCAAAACGAAAAATTTAAGTATCTCTAAAACGGAAAATTATAAAAAGTCCAAAAAGAGAGGTGCACAACTAGATGTTATAAGAAACCCATATACCAATTTGCAACGTTCTAACGTAACGAACCGTTATTGAGATATGCGAGATACATTACAGGCTCTATCTACGGGCTAAATATTCATTAAAAAAAAAAAAAAAAAAAAAAAAGCATTCATTGACAAGAACCCTCTTATGTCTTTAAGCATAACATTCTACACGTAAAAAGGCTTCAAGTTTCATAACAATATCATTACTGACTCTAACATTAGCTTTTTTGAAATCTCTATGATGGTAAGTCATACATAATGGCCAAAATCTTTGTATTTTTGGTCATTATGAACAAAATTTTCTTAAATATCTCCAAAATGGAAAATCATATAAAGTCCATAATCATATAAATCATATAAATAGAGGTGCACAACTAGATGTTATAACAAACCTATATACTACTTTGCAACGTTCTACGTCTAACAGTTTTTACTTTCTCTTACCCATAAGGTAGAGAAAGTATTGTTTTTGGGTAAAATTTTCGAACGCGAGATTTTGTTATATTTACACGTTTTGAGGTCCCCTGAATACGAAAATCATGTATTTTAGCAAATGGTCTGTGTGTCTGTGTGTGTGTCTGTCTGTTATCAGCATATCTCAAAAACAAATTATGGCAGAAAGGTCAAACTTGGTATTTTAAATGTGTATCATATACGGATGCTACAGTAAGCTTTTCGTTAAGATCAAGCAAATGGTTCGTGTACAGGGACAATCAAGAGAATTCTAATACATTACGTCTATGGGGGGAATTGCAGGTAAGTAGAGTTTAAAGTCTATAGACTGCAATAAACCAAATGAAACGAATATATATTTTTATAATAGAGATAGTTAACTGGGAAAAAAATTGTGTATGTAGGAGCCTCGCCTCCCCCTAGCGCGGGGGGGGGGAGTCCCCCCTCGAGGGGACTAAATTTTCATGATGAATCTATTTCAAAAGGGCTCACCAATACCTTTAAAACGAATGGTTGAACCATCGATCTGCGATAATTTAAAACAAAGTTATCGATTTTTTTTACTTTTAACGAAAAAAAATCGTATTTTTTTTTTTTTTTTTTTAATATTGAGACTAAAATGGACTTTTTTTGGATATTTGGTGTTATACTACTTCTCTAATATGGAAATCGTCTGCATTATCATAAAA
The DNA here is from genome assembly GCA_963930645.1 of Salticus scenicus. NCBI lineage: Eukaryota > Metazoa > Arthropoda > Arachnida > Araneae > Salticidae > Salticus > Salticus scenicus. The sequence goes on along the minus strand of OZ005649.1, from coordinate 282,388,031 downwards.
GATAATTTTTTCAAATAATAATTTTAATAAATTATTTTTTAAAAACAGAATTTTTTTTTAATAACCGAATTAAATTCTATATAAATGTAGTTGCATTAATGAAACGGGGGGTTGTGGGGGGCGGAAACTCTTCCGAAGCCTATATGAATTGTTTAACACAGGTTCACATAACAGTACTCGTTATCTTACCTTTTAATCTGCAACCTGTATTTATAGTATTAAATTTCAGGGTAAGAGAAAGTCGTCTGAGTGACACACCAGATTATTGAATTATGCGAGATACATATCCTCCCCCCACACACACACACGTACTTACATACTGACGTCACAAAAATTTGTGTAAAATCGTTGATATCTCTGAAACGGGAACTCGTATTGAAACTGAAGTTGCAAGTGTACAACTAGACATCATAACAGTTACGCATATGAATTTGCAATTTTCTACTATCATTCATTTTTTAAGCTATGCAGAATACAATATCAATTTCGCCCATCGGGATTACTAACTTCCTTATACTTTGTATAAGGTAGTAAAAATGGTAGACTAATTTTTAAACACCGCAATTTCCGAGATCTAAAACTAACCTACCTAAGTAGAATGAATTTTCCGTTGTTCCATTTCCGGTTTTTCAATTTCCCCCAAAATTTGAGAACAAATATCTGTATACCAGACCTGTCTCATTTCTGAAGTTTCGTAGTTCAATTTTTGTTATTCGGAGATATGATACCCAGAAGATTTCGCACACACATACACAAACATACATATACATACATACATATACATACATACATACATACCCCCTAAACAACTGTCAGAAAGTACTTTTCTGGACTCAGGAGGCCTTAAAATGTATAAATCAGGTGAAAACTCGATATCGAATTTTTGGACCTCACCTTAGAATGTAGAAAACGAGGGATAAAGGCTGAAAATTCATAGAAACAGGGGGCGGAGTAAAATTCCGTAGAAAAAAGCATGGGATGAAAACAAAAAAACTCACAATGTCAAGTGATGAAAAAAAAATGTGAAAATTTCTTTCTTCAGTAATGAAAATTCCTTGCTTCTGTAATCTTATTTCCTTATTTATCAAAATAAAACAAAGTAAAATAATATTTGATAAATTAATAAAATTATTATGCGTGCACTAAAAATTCAATAAATAAATAAATAATATTACTGCATACTTAAATTTTATTTTAATTAACAGCGATAAAGAATTAATCGAACAATTTTTGCATTCGAAAAGCTTATTTTAATTCTTATGTTTTATATTGAAATTAAAAAGGAAAATAGTGTGTATTAAATAAAAATATATCAAGAATTACTACATGCGTATTTATATTTTTATTTGTCATTACATATATATTTTCCACAACTTGGGGGCGAGACACTGGGGGCAAAATTTCCGAAATATACTGTTCGGGGGCGAAATTTCCGGGGGTGAAATTTCCGGGGGCGAAATTTCCGGGGTGCGAGATTTCCCGGGGGCGAAATGCTGGGGGCGAAATGCCGGGGGCGAGATGCTGGGGGCGAAATTTCCGTAAACCAAATTCGACGACATGTTGCATGAAAACAATTATCAATTTTCATCAGATGTTTAATTACCATTTATATTTAATTAATAATAGAATATTCTTATTACTATTTAATTACTTATAGAATTATATATATATATATATATATACTTTATATTATTAAATACACACTGTAGAATATTTCTTTAAAATATTTTTTATAAATACCAGCTTATTCTTTGCGACATATAAAGCATATAAATATATAAATGACATACATATTTATGTTATGATTAATTTCAATATCAGAGAAAGAAATATATAGTTCAACTTTTTCTTTACCCTTAGTAAAATTTGTATCTTACTAAGAAAAAATAACAATATGAATTGAGTTCTTTCTTCCGTTTTCCTTTCGTTCTTTTCACATACAGTCTCAATCTATATAAGACTCGTGGTTAATTAATGGTCCAAAGCCAAAAATATTATTTTTAATTTACAGGAAAAATTAATCGATATTTTAAAAAGTTTTCTTGTTAAAAAGTTTAAAAGAAAAGTATTGGATTTTGAAGACAGTAGAAGAATTCAGGAACTTAATGGAAAAGTGGAAACTTTGAATAACTATATCTTAACTTTTCTACGTTACTTAATGCTGACTGACAAATACTTTTTATCATTATTTTATATTTTTAAAAATGTGTTAAATTTCCTTTTCAAATAAAATTGTATAACATCATTATAAAAAAAAAAAAAAAATCTTAATTTTTGTTATCTTAAATAATAGTTTTCTGAAATAATAATTAACAATAATATATATAGTGCATAAAATATTAAATAATAAATATCATTTAAAATAATATTTTTTGAGGATGTACAATATAATTTATAAAGAATGAAAACGCTTATTAATAATTCTTAAATATTTTAATTCAATAAACCTACTTGTTTTTCTGACTGAAATTAAATATAAATTAGCTTAATTTCTGACGTATAATGCGGAGGCAAGGTAGGTCATTCCACTACCAGAAATTTTATTTGATAGATAAATTTATTTATTTTTGAAAAAACGTGTCATACAAAAATAGGTTTATTTTCCAATTAAAATTTCTGGTCTGACCTGCGGATTATACGTCGAAAAAATACGGTAACATTATTAAATTACTACCTTCTTTGCAGTATAAACTTTTCTATTCCAGAGAACTATTGCTATATATATATATATATATATATATTAGTACGACAGGACTATTTCTTTAAATCTGGCATTTTGCGTCGTTACCAATTTATAGTGTTCCACTTCGAAAATGCCTGCTAATATCCATTTTTACCATTTAATTTCTTACTCTATCTTAAAATTTTTTGCGAAATCCATAAAAACTTTTATATATTTCATTTTTTACTTCCCATGAGTGAGGATCGAACTCAAAACCTTCGGGCTCGTAGTTGTATACTCTGCCAACGGCTCTTGGATGAATACTTTCTGATTATGCAGACTAGTGTTTTCAGATATGTATATATTTTTTTTCATTTCCCATCAGTAAGGTTCGAACTCATAACCTTCGGGTTCGTATTTGTATACTCTGGCCACAGAACCAACGGTTCTCGGTTGAATACTTCCTAATTATTTCGACTAGTGCTTTCAGATTCTTTTTTTAAAGGGTTTTAAAATACAAATATAAGTAGGCCTGTCGCACTAAATTAAATTCAGTCATAAACAGAATTTCATCTTTTTTTTTTTTTTTTTTTTTTTTTTTTTTTTACGCATTAATATTTTTTGCATATTTATTCATTATGGATAATTTTTATATACAAAATAATACATTGCCTTTTTTTCAATGTAATATCAAAATTTAAAAAGTGTGATTTTTTTTTTTAAAGTTACAATTAGAAATATCACTGTTAAAATTAAAATTCGACTTCTCAAGGAAAACATTGTTGACAATTTAGGCTAATTTAACTGAAAGTAATATTTTAACATTATATTAGTTAAAGAGCTGTTTTTTAATAATTTAATAATTTAAATTAAACAGCACAACCTTATTAATGGGGACATGTATTTTGCAATTATCATAATTTACTAATCATGTTTTGCATAACTTGAAAAGACTGTTAAATTCTACACTTTCAAAATATTATGTTTGCTGCTCAAATATTCAATTTTTATCGTTAAAATTCCGATTACATTATACGCGTATTTGAAAATTTCGCTTTTATTTTCCCATTTCACCGCAAATACCACTACCACCAGAGTCATCAATCTATTTGATTAAAGAAAAGATCTCGGCACACTTTCTTATGAAAATAAGGTAATTAATCTTATGACAGAGGCAGTCTATTATATATTTTCTCCTGGGATATGTAAATTTTCACAGCATCCTCTGTTACTGCTTCTAAAATTTATAGCTTGTTGTAATAAACGAGAGATAAAAACTTCTTTATTGTTTTAACATGTTTTGTTTTGTTATAATAGATTATGTCAGTAAAGATGTATATATAATATGAACTTCTATAAATCAGATTAAAAATTCAGCTATTGTTTTAAGAAATACATAAGTAGTCTTAACTCTGAGTAAAATAAAGAAAGTGTACGTTAGTTTTAAGACAAAGAATGAACAAAATGCAAAAAACATAAATTTATTTCTGCTTTATAGTAATAATAGCATATTAATATATATTAAATTTGTTTTTATTTAATATTTAGAAATAAAATAGTTTGTATACCGATGTTTATAAAATATTAATTTTATTTTCAGTTAACATTTTATTTGGTATGCACTTTTCTGTAACAGTTCAAAAAATTTTGTTTTTACAATGTCATTACCTACGAAATAACAATTTTGCATAATCTCTATTACTATAACATTGCAGACTATAAGATGAATACGCGATATTCATAAAAATATGAAAGTAGCTCGCCATAGAAATTGTCCTGTAAGACAATTTTAATGATTTAATTTACTGAATCAAATACAACATATATATATATATATATATATACAGAATTCTGGAAAGTATTTTAAGATTTTTTTTTCATTTCATTGCAAATGTTTATTAAATTGAAAAAAAAAAAAAAAAAAAAAAAAAAAAAAAATCCATTCAATCAATTTTGTCGATTTGTTCTGTTATCTCTTGATTTAGAAATTAGTTCCGATAATTGATAATGACTCCTTATATGGCTATAGTGAAGCAATCGTCAATTAATAATTTGGTAAACTTAATTGGAAAATGTGTTATTTTAATATTGAAGAGGATTTCGTATGTTTGTAGGGCACTTGACAACAAAATGTATTATCGTTATTATTTTGTTTTATTTATTTAATTAAACAGTTTTTTTTTTTTATTTTTATTTATTTTTTTTTTTTTTTACAGAAAAACATGCATAATATAATCTAAACAAAATGCACTTTAAAATATAGTGTTTACTGCCGATATATATATATATATATATATATATATATATGTACAAACTTTATACAATATACATCTAATATACAGTTTCATTTGTTATCAGTACAGTTTTATTTATTTACTTTTAATAGAAATTTAGCAAACTAGACATTTTAATCAGCTGAAAAAAAAAAACACGATGCATAAATGTATTTCTGATTGCCTTAATTTCTAAATGCTACCATAAGTTTAGTCTTTCACATTATCCTGATATTTATTTTATATATGTATTTAACTAAATCTGTTAATTATCTGTTGTATTATTATTATTTTTTTATTCATTAATATTATATTCTTAAATAAAATTATAGCATTTTCAAACTTGGAAGATCTTATGTGTTGAAGCCGATAAAAATAAGAATTATCTGATTAATCCCTTATATTAAAACAGGAAATACATGTTTAAAAAATTAAAAATACTTTTGCAACACTATAAAATCTAACTCTTTTTTCAAAGAGGGGAATATTAAAAAAAAAAATCGTACATTACTTTATAATTAACATACAAATAACTTAATTTTATTAATACAAATAAATAAATACAGCTTTTCTTTTTCCGACGGTGCATAGAAAAGAAGACTTTTGTAATCCTATATATAACTATTCCTGTTTAATTATATATCTGTTTAATTCAAACGTACGTATCTACGCTCAAAATAATAGCATGAATTAGTTGCAGAAACGAATTGTGTAACTGAAAAAATAATTTGGTGTTATATTATTAAATAATTATTTTCACAGAAATTGGTCACAGAATCATGTATATTTAGGACCACTAATTTTTGTAGAATATTTCTTTTTATGTTATTGCAGGAAATTAATAATTATTTAAAGAGACCTACACTCAAAAAATAGGTTTTTGTAAAGTGCGGTATGCAGTAGTACGACTGCTGTCTTTTCATGTTTTCGAAAATGCTTATTTAATTATTTTATAGAAAAAAGATTTGTACCGTAAGTATTGCTTACATAAGGTTATAAAATGTGTACAAAAAAATTTACCGATTTCGTTATTATTATTATATAAGATCCTACATGTAACAAATATTTTTTTTTTTTTTTTTTATCATATTGGTATGAAAATATACAATAACTTATCGTGAAATATATTACACCAACTACCTTGCTCACGATAAGGACAATTCATTGCTGCGGGGAAATTTTTAGCTAAAATATCGCTAAGTAGAACATTTAATAATAAATTTATAATTGAATAATTCGTATTGGGATAAAACAAATAGAAGTTATATAATTGTAGAAATACATAAAATCTGTGAGTTACTAAATAAACAATTGTCAAAGTAGCTTGGTACGATAATTTGTAGTCCGAGATGTCACAAAAACTGAAACATTTTTTGTTATAATCCTTAATCCTCTATACAGAAAAAATTAGAGACTCATTTGGTTCTCATATGAATATTTCTTTTACTGTGATAAGTAATTGCTTTAAACACATTATTTTAAAATGTCTTTTAAAATTTCCGGTTTGAAATTCAAACAGTTAAAATGAACCATTTCTGGAAAATAAATAAATAAATAAATAATAATAATAATCTAATGGCTTATTTTAGTTAATCCCTTTTGGGATTAGGTAAAATGTTTCCCATTCACTTCCTATTAAATGCACGTTCTAATAGAAAAACTAGGAAAACTACAAACACACACAAAGAGATCTAAGAAGGCAATCGTTAACTCTGTGAATTAATGTCGTGTTAGATATCAGCATAAAGAGCTACTATGCTACTTTATAAAAATGTTTATAGTTTTACTATTAACCCTTTTCTGTAACTTATATACTTTTTTGTAATATATAGAAATATATTTTATAATTTCTTTTCCATTATAACTGCTACTAGCAAAGCCCCGGATAGGTAACGAACCGAATTCCGAATGCGGCAAAAATTTCAAAATCAAACTCGAAATGTACAAACTCGGCCTGATGCTGCCTGTGTACCAATAGATCAAAGTTTGTTAACGAAACTATTTTTTAATTCATGAAATCAATGAAGGTAGTGAATCAACGAAGGCTTTTCTCGCTTCGCTGGTCCCCATATATAAAGGAAACTATTTTCTATATCGCTTTACAAACAAAAATAAAATTTAAAGAAATCATGAAATTGCTTTAAAGCCCGCTTTGGTTTCCCACTGCCTTCGGCAGCGACCCACTCATTCGCAGACTCTCGTGTGTGTATCCCTATTGACTGTGACAATAACTTACCATTGGGCTTCCATTTGGCTACTTATCAGATGACAGTTTCGAAAAAATTGAAGTAGTTTATATTTGAATCCCAGTTACATATGAACAACACTATACGTGGTGTACATAATATTTTCTTTTACGTTATTTTCTATATATTTTTGATTTATTGAATCAACCATAAAATGACAACAATTTCACACCAAATATAATATTACAATGTGCTATGATCGGCTACGACTATCGCATGGGACAATTGATTTTTGTGTTTATAATAGTAGTTAAGTTAGTTAATAGTAGTTGTTATATAGAAAAATAAATAATGAAGTAATGAAATAATGAAATATGTAAACTTGATCATGGTACAGCCTTAATGTAGCTCCCCTTGGTGACTTTTGAATTTTTGTCGTCACTTTAGACAAAAATACATAATTTATGTTTTTTTTTTTTTTTTTTTTTTTTCCTTTTCTTTTCTTCCTTTTCTGTTTTTCAATATCTTTTAATTTATTTATATTTTTTATGCGCTACTTGGCTCAATGTGGCGTTTACAAAAGGGGAGTCCTTGGCGGAAAATGTCCCATATATTTCAGCATCAATTTTTTTTAAATTATCCAGGATTATCAATAAGTAAAGCTCTTTAATGTAATGCTGAATTCGATTTCATGCCAAGTGCGATTCATTCGTGCCAGAAACATACTATTTAAACAAAAGGGGGAAAAATCTAAAATTGAGGTATATTATTTTATTTATTTATTTTTCTTTACTCCATTTTCATATATTCATTTTTTCATTTGCAGGAGCAAATTAAATATACATATTTTTTTTTCTTTTTTTCGCTTGAAAGCATGATTAATTTTATGTTGAAAGAAACAAAAAGTTTTTTTTTATTTTTTCAACAATTAAAAATTTAACTGTTCATTTTTAAAGCTTTTACCAGGTTATTATTTTCTCATTTTAATTAATTTTTAAAAATATAATCAAAATTTCGTTACAAATAAGGTACCAAATGAAAGGGACATTTTTTTCTGAATCCGACGGTTTAATTAACTTATCGGTCGGACAATTAGATTTTTTAAATTAACTAAAGCATGAAAATCTGGTGCCAATTTTTTTTTAATTAACTAAAGCATAAAAAGCTGATGGCAACTTGCGTCAACACACAGACAAACAGAAGAAAATCTCTGTTAGCCAATCAACTTGCGTCAACACACAGTCAAACAGGAAAAAATCTCTCTTAGCCATTTATATATAAGAGATTTTCAGTCACATTTAAAATAGTTCTTTATTTTATTTCTATTTTTTTATTCGAAAATAACTTAACTAAATTGATTTAATTATAGCTCAGAATTATTATAGAAAAATATTTCTAAGAAAATATAATAGAGTTAAGTTCAATTTTTTTATAAAATGGTGTAATCTAAAAGAAAAACACACGATAAATATATATATACAGAGGCTGTTCGCACAATTTTTAGACGATTTTGATGGAGTGTACTGAAGCAATTTGACTCATATTTCGAGTTTTATTTGTTCAGTTTGATAGCCCTTGTTCTTAACTAACATTCTACATCATAATTTCTATGAAAATAATGCTTTTTATAATATCGGAAGAGGTATATTTTTCTACTCCTCTTGAACGACTTTCCAGAGTCCACAAAGCGTTGTAGGACGGTGTTTGGATAATGTTGATTTTAAGAGTCGAAAAATGCAAAATTCCAACAGTGATACATCAGGAGATTTAGCAGGAATGTCAGTGAAGGGTATGGTTTTAATTCCCGTTTTTTGTTCCATTTTTTCTAGAAAAGCAATTGCGGATTGTGATGTGTGGCTGCTTGTTTTGTCTTGATACAGTTTAACCGATTGATAGCATTGTGGATAAAGATCTGGATATTCATTTTTAAACATTGGAATTAAAATATGTTCTTGAGAGTATTTAGAGTTGATTTTGACATTTTTGTCACGTTTTTTTGCTTTTATCTTGCGCTTGTATGAAAAACCAGTGGCAATCATAAATCCTTTAGAAAAACTTTCTTTTGATGCTTTGAGCCATGTAGCAATTTTTTTTTCTCCACTTTTGTGATAATAAATTGACATTTTTTATTGCAACCACTTAAATAGACCCAAGATTCATCTGTTGTTGCAACATTTTTCCATTTTTCTACTGATAAATGCTTTTCATAAAGATTTCACTAAAAACTATCTTTGGAAAGAGCGGAAACCTATCCTTCTATCCATTGCCATTTTAAAAGCGCAATTTTGCATTTAAACAAAAATTCTAAATATCAGAAGATAAATAAAACTTCCAAAAATATAACTGTTGTGAAAATAAAATTCTCCATGCAAACGATTTTTTCTTACTGCGAAATAAAATCGTCTAAAAATGTGCGAACAGCCTCTGTATATATATTTATATATATATACGAAAAAAGCGATTACTCTTTACAAAAATATTCTAAGTTTAAGTCAAAATCATAAACACTCTGCATACAAATAAACAATATTTCATTTAATCTGTTATACAAAACGGAGATATATTGCTATTGAGTTTATTATTTGATAATTCATTTTTCTTTATTTTACACTATTTATTTTTCTATAACTGTACGTAATTCTATTATTTTTCTCTTATAAATATTTTCTATTGAAATGGGTTATTTAAATTTTGCATATGTATATATATAAACCACAGAACGTTCGTTACAATTACTACCATTAAACAATATTTTCCCCCTTCATTTATTTATATTTTAAAATTGTATCTCTTAACTATGCTTCTATATTATAACTTAGCATACAGAAATTCAATTTATTGTTATTTAATAAAAGTTGTTTTTTATTCATCATTAACATTATCTATAAACCATGCTTATGTGTTACAATTCAAAATTCATGATTTAAATTTATTGTTAATTATTAATATTCTCAATTTAATTACATATATTTTTTAGTTCCCCATCATACTATAGTTATGGGGAACTTGGGTAATCGTGAAAATTTTCGACCTCGGTTTTTTGACTTTTCTACACGTTTTCAGGTGTGAGGAATCCGAAAATGACAAAATTTCTATGGTGTCTGTTAGTGTGTTAGTGTGTTAGTCCGTTAGTTTGTTAGTCTGTGTACACGATATCTCAAGAGCAAATTGTCGCAGAGAGGTCAGATCAGTTTTAAAATATTACTTTCGAGACTGGCAAGAACCCTATTCATTTGAAACATTCGAATTTAAAAACTTCGTAAGTTATTAGAAATTTACGATTTTCTTAACATGGGAGAATAGGACAAAAATTCACTTAAACGTGCATTAAATGGAAACTTTTTACTGTAAAAATGTCAGACCAGTTTTAAAATATCAGTTCTGATGCCGGAAGGAACATCAGTAACTATAAATATGCTACTTTGAAAATTTCGCAAGTTATTGGAAATTTACGAATTTCTTAACATGGCAGTATAGGGCAAAATTTCACATAAACGTCAATTTTGAGAGATATTTTCATCGTAAAGATGTCAGACTACTTTTGAAATATTATTTAGGACACTGGCATGAATACGAATGACTATGAATTTTCCAATATAAAAATTTCGTAAATTATTGGAAATTTACGAATTTCTTAACATGTCAGAATAGAGCAAAATTTCACATAAACGGCCATCTTGAGGGATATTTTCATCGTAAAGATGTCAAACCACTTTCGAAATATTATTTAGGATACTGGCATGAAAATCATAGATATGATTTTTCCAATTTAAAAAATTCGTAAGTTATTTGGAATTTACGATTTACTTAACATGTCAGAATAAGGCAAAATTGAGCATAAACTTCCATTTTGAGGATCCTAAATACATTAGACAACTTCAAAATTACATTTATGATATTTGTTTGAACATGATCGAATACAAATGTTCTAATAAGAAAATTTCGTAAATTATTCGTTACGATTTTATCAATATAGCGAAATTGTAAATTTTTCATATAAATATGAATTTTGAGGATTATTGCATTGCAAATAGTAGCATGAAAACTAAACAACGGAACTGACTTTGATAAAATAAATTAATAGATTAGAATAAGATAAATATATCAAAGTGAACGGTGGATAGCCTATTAGGCGGGGATTTCATTCTGTCACTGTATCAAGCTTTGGTCAAACTCATTTTTTTTAACATGATTATGTCTCGCACTAGAAATTTATGAGAACATAAATATGGTGGGGAACTGAGCAGAGTCCACCTATGCCAACTAGTTTTTCTAAATATTGTATGCGCTTAGTGAAGATTCATTGTGACATAAATAATATATTTTTCTTTAAAAAAGTAAAATATCATTCCACACATTGAAACACCATTTTAGCTTCTGTATATAATTTGATAATTGCCGCAATCTGCATTAACATTGATTAATTTATTAGTTTTGTAAACAAATATACAATTTTCTTCATAATTACGCACGTTAATAATTAACTTAATAAAAATTTTAATCAAATTTATCTTCACTACGTCATTACGGTATTAAAATTCCTAACCGATTTAAGTTTCCACTAAACCAAAATCTAAGGATCTTAAATTTTCTAAGCTCTATACAATATTTTTAGTATATAAAATTTCCCGCAAAATGGCGGTAATGTTCAAAATTATAATTTAGTTTCTAATTACTTCATATTTGTGCAATAATACTGATTATTTAAGAATACAAGAGATATACTGTTTATTTTATTTGGTAAGTTATTATTTAGCTAAATCAAATCTTATTAAGATGTAAATTAGGTTAATCTGTGGTTTTTGGTAAGTTAGATTATGTACTTGTGCATCAACTATGGTAGCTTGTAGTGAACATGCTATTCGTAGCTGCAGAAAACAGCTTATCTCTATATCTGCAATGTTTGCTAATTCCTATGTGGCATGGGATTTTTTGATCAATATTTTTGTAAATTGGCTCTGTAATTTTTGTTCTCTCATTGATTTTTTCCACTCGTTTAATTATTTAACTAACAAGATAAGTCATCCAGTCAGTTAATTTGATTTAATAACTTTTATATTATGAAATCTTGCATTTTTATTAGCTAACTGCGTAGTTGGCTGATCTCTAAAGAAGAATTCCCTGTTTGAGCGTAATTCTAATATTTTAGTATTCAATACGTTTTAGTTATCCTTTTAGATTTTATGGCCAGGTTCTGCGCTTTTGATATATACACCTGGTTTCATTTTCTCAATTAAATGGTCTTCTTTCCTACCATCAAACACAACATTTTTTTTACGAATACTGTTTTGTAAGTATGGTGGATTTTTTCATATATTTGTAAAAAACATTACTTGTTACTTTCTTCTATATTCAGTAGAAGAAAGTATTGGATTCGCAAAAACTTCCAACTTCGGGTTTTCGATGGATTTACACGTTTATATCTAGGACAAAATTTGACCATTTTTAGAAAATATCTGTCTGTATCTGTATGCGATATATCTCAGGAACTGCAGCACAGGATTTCATAAAATTTTATATGTAGTTGCCACTTGACATACAATAATGCCTATCAATGTTTTGAGAAAATTGTCCAACAAGTGACGTTACCATCTCGTTTCTTTTATATTTTTAACATGGCAGTATAGAAAAAAATTTCATATAGAACAAATAATTTAGTATAGAATTTATTGTAAAACAAAATGATAAAAAAAAAATGATTTTTTTTTTTTTTTTTTTTTTTTTAAGATGCCATATAAAGAATAAAACTGGCTTTCTTCGGATATTTAGTGTTACATTATTTATTTAAAATAGAAATCTGCATTCATCAAGGAAGATAATTTTAATAAAATAATTAAATAATTTTACTGAGTAAAAGTAAATTTGTATAGGAAAAAATATAAAAATGACTAGTGGGGGCCACTACATACTAGTTAATTCTTTTTATATCTTTTTTTTTTTTAATGTCAAGGGTTATTTATGTTAGCTATACATTAATTCATTTTGCTTGTTGAAGATTTCGGTGGCATTTTATTTTCGTTTTTTCAAAATTTTACTACTTTGTTACCATATATATGATCTGTGTGCAATTCAACATAATACCGTAAAAAAATGAAAATATTAATTTCTTTGCTAAACTATCACTGAATAATATATATATATTATTCCTTTTCATTATTAATTTATTGCTACGCTACAATTTAATGCAACAGCTGTAATAAAACAAAAATCTCTACATATATTGAGTAATCATTCCTCACACGGCTGTTGTGATTGCAAACATGAGTAGGAAAGGTTGCTTTTAATAATAACTACAATTAAATTATGAAAAGTAATAATTGCACTTAATGACATTGTTGTACGGTTTTTGTAAACAAATATTATTGTATCAGGAGTTAAGTTAACCTAATAATTAAGAAAAAAAAAAGGAAAGAGAAAGAGAATTATAATAATAATAATAATGGGGAAATATTAAAGAATCGGAAAAAAAAAAAAAAGAAATTGATTAAAAAAAAAAAAAAAAAAAAAAAAAAATTGGTTGCTAGGTAACAAGTTTAACATAAAATTAGTACATTTCCTTTTTACTTGTATGATTTCTTGGTTGCTTACCTAATCTATCGTTGTCCACAATCGAACAAACTTTGTCGTTGTTCCAAATGCACCATTTACACTTATTTTTGCAAAGGGTGCAGCAATTGTGCAGTTACTTGTCACAAAAAACACCTTGAAACTAGCCCAGTCGCTTTTTGAAGTTTTCAACTGGTACAGTTCCAGGCATTTAATAAACTCATTCTCTTTGCCTTGTCATCGTCATTGTCAATAAGCTGCGTAAAGCCTCCTAGTGAAGAATTCAGTGGACACAATGGACAATCTCTCTTAAATAGCAAGTACTAAACTTTCCTATATCGGTAGGAGAGATTTATCAGCGTTATATTCAATAATTGTTCGCTTTTACACATAATCGGTTTGTTTGCACCTTTAGTCTAGGTAAGTAGCTTTAGAGAAATCGTTTAATTAAAAAATATTTTGTGATTTTTGCATTGAAACAAACACTTAGGAAGAATTATAAAAAATCAAGTATTTATTTATTAAAAAATACAAAAAAAGCACGTTTTACCTTAGACGCGTAAAACAATCAACATATAAATTGAAGTCAGCATTCCACTATTGCTATTGCGCAACTACACGGAGTCTCAGCTAGTGCATTCTGCTCTTTCTATTCCATCCTTGTACGCAAACTCCCCTCGCATCACCTTATATTACAGTATCCTAGTTATAAATGTTTATATTTAAATTAATTACTTACGCAAATTATGAACTAAACTTCTGGAACTTTTTTCATTACATAATATATATATATATATATATATATATATATATATATATATGATGGATATTTAAAAAAAAAAAAAAAAAAAGTTATGGACATTTAGAACTTTCAATATGGTGAATTTTTTGCCGCAGTTCTTTTTCTCTGCATATTCTTTAAATTTAATTTATTTCTTTTCTTCATCTTTATTAATATTTATATTCATACTGATATACTTTTTTTTATTTTTTAACATTCCTTTTTTTTAACATGTAACATTTCTTACACTTTTTTTTTCAGTATTATTAAAATTGTTTCTCAGATTGCACTACGAAAAGCAAGTAATTAATCATATAGGAGGTGACAGCTTACTATAATTTTTCCTCAGGGATATTGAGATTTTAGTAATTTAGTATAGCTTCATTTTTTAAGTATGTAAACCCTGCATTTTTTAATACCGAAACATAATTTTGAAAGTTTTGTCAAATGGTAATTTCATGCTACTTTTAAGGCAATGTAATTAAGTTACTGTTTATTCTTTTTCATAAAATAGAATGTTTATAAATTAATTTGATACGCGATATTTGATAAATTAGAAATCCATTCAAAAAATCATGTTTAATTTTTGGCAATATTATGCCTTCTTTAATAAATTTCAGTTTAATTTGAGATTTAAATACAATGATCATTCTAATTCATACACAAAAAATATTATTAATTTTCGAGCAGATTAACCACACATAAAGTTAATTCATGTTTTTTTTTTTTTTTTTTTTTTTTTTTTTTTTTTTGTATTATTAGAATTTTCTAAAAAGAATATAAAAATTCTTTCTTTTTGACTGAAATGATAGGTAATTTTCATAGGTTCTTTTTTTTATGTACAACCCAAATTCAAAAAAAAAAAATAAAATAAAATAAAAAAAAAAAGAAAAGAATACTTGTCACCTATCAAAATTGAGTTTAATCTAGTAAAAAATAAGTTCAAAATAGACATTTAAATGAACGTGTAACCTTTCTTAGGCTTTAAAGTATACATAGCATTTGATATACACTTAATTCAAATTAATACTAAACTGAATTATCAAAAAGCTTACAGTGATGATGGTTTATATAGAGTCAAAATATTAGAATATTAAAACAAAAATAATAAGTAAATAAAGTAAATTAAATTAAATTAAATATATATATATATTAATACTTTGTCGCGTCACCTTTTGCTAGAATCACAGCTCTGATCCTTTCAGGCATGGATTCCACCAGTTTTTTACATTCATCGTGACTGATACTGTTCCATGCAATTTTTAGTGCAGCAATGAGTTCAATTTTGTTGGTTGGAACTAGGTCCTGAACCTTTTTCTTAAGATGATGCCACAAATTCTTGATCGGATTTAGATCCGGCGGTTTACTTGGCCAGTTTCATACCGAAATCCCTCTTGCTGTTAGCCATTTACGAGTCGATTTCGAAGTATGACACGAAGCGAAATCTTGTTGAAAAATTTACGCGTCTTTGCATAAATCCTCAGAGGAGGGTATCATGTAGTGCTCCAGTATATCTTGATACACGGCGGAATTTACACGTTGTTTTAAAATACATAATTGTCCTTTTCCAGAAGCACTCATGAACCCCCATACCATGACCGATGTCGCAAATTTGACGGAACGCCTTATACAATATTTTTCAAAAGTATTGGGGTGCATGAGTATTGGGGTCGCGTTTGGCGTTTAGCCAAACGCGAACACCTCCTTCGTCAGCAGATATTTGAAATAAAGATTCATCACTGAATAAAACACTTTCTCAGTCTTGTTGCCCCCAGAAGAGCTTCTCTTTGCACCAGAGGGTCGTTCACATCTCTGTTTTATGTTCAGCTTTGGCTTTACTTTGGGGATCCGCGATTGAAACTCCAATGTGCCTAAACGTGGTTGACTTTGACACGGCAACTCTAGATTCTTTCCAACAATTATTGTAATAAGAAACACTTTTAAAGCGATTGTTTTGGACGATTCGTTTTAATTTGCGTTCATCTCTGGCAATCTTTACAAGCTTTCTACCACATTTACTCCGTTTACTTTTTAGTTAACCGGTTCTTCTATATTCCTTTAAAACCTTCGAAACCGTAGACCGTGAAACCTTCACTTGATCCGAGATAAACTGTTGCTTTTTTCCTGCTTTAAACAATGATACAATACACGTTTTCCTTGTTTCCGAAATATCACGTTGACGACCCATTTTAAGCGAAACACTAACTTAAGATCTTCCGAACGCCAAGCTTTATACTTGCCGCAACCTATCGGTTTACAGATATGTATAATTTTCCCTGCTTTTTAAATTTATCTAGTGAATGAAGTGATTACTCTAATTTTATGACCCATATAAAAAACCATAATAATTTTTAAATGTGTTAAAGACCCTTAAATTATTAAAATAATATCTGTATAGTTATTGAAAATTGTGTTGTAAATTCCTGAGTAACACACGTCACTTTTTTAATTTGCATACGTTCGTTTTACACGACGCATTGCCAAGCTTTGTTTAGAAAATACTGTTATTCTCTTATTTTAAATTTGGGTTGTATATATATATTGTATTTGCAATCCTAGTGTACTGTAATTTTGTCTTGCATGAATTAGTCACTTAAAAATCATTTGTAACTTAATTATAATTACTACATAGATTTTTTTTTTTTTTTTTTTTTTTTTACGTACGTACTAAAATTATTGCTCAATCATGCAACTATAGTAAAATTTCTACGAAATAATATTACTTTTATAGACGATATATACTGAGAAGTATTTATAAGTTCCATTTTCAAATAAATAAGTATCTAGAAACATGATTAATTTGAAAAAGGACATAAATTCGCACTTTTAAAATTAATTGAATAAGAACTAGAATAACTATACACAACATAAAGTTTCAAACATTTTATTCAATATATTGACTCTCGTAATTAACTCTAAACCGTTCCTATCATCTACATATTACTATATATAAAACTACACACTATAAACATGTATTGTACATTAAACGGTTTAAAATATGTTTAAGTAATAAATCCGTCGATCAATTTATCTTTAAAAAATTTGATTAAAATATTTAAAACAATATACATTCAATACAAATAATCTACATTAGCATACATACATTTATCTATAATGGGACACGCTATTTCAGTGTTTTTATGGTAATATAATTTTTTAAACACAAATTCTGCTCTAAAGTCATCCGAAACTGAACTTCGTACCCTTTAAATTCAAAGAAATTCAAGGATATATAAGTGCAAAATCTTAGTAACATTATACCATATCCAAATAAAAATGCATATGAGCGTTTGTAATGAAATTATAAACGAATCTGGGAATCTATTCCATAGGATTGTTTAAAAAAATAACAATGTTTTTCTACAGTTTATAAGAATGCAGATTGGTTTTCAATTCTTAAACTCATCTCCTGTGGGGGAATTTTTTAGCTTTCAAATGATAGGCATTAGATACTGAGTAAGAACTTATGTCGTGCTCGTTGGCCAAATAATTTGAGATTTCTACAAGATATTTTTTATTTTTCTGAAAACAGAGAAATTATGAGATAGGAACATTTTAAGAAAAAACTTCAGTAAGGGCATTTTCTCAAGGCCTACATTTCTGGAATATGCAAACCCACCATTTGCCGAGAGGTTCTGCTTTAAAAACTGGAAGACCGGAGCTGCTGGATTAAAATCCAAGTAGCCTTTATTAGCGTTTTTGGAGTTTTCTATATTTTTAATCGAAACTCATGTCAATACGGACTAGAAACCCTTGTAAAAACTCAAATCCCCGGCTAGATTTTCAACAATAGACAATTTTAACCTATCACCCAGAATAAGCAATTGTCCTTAAATTTCACACACGCCATTAATATATTTCTAAATCTGCTTCTTCTCCTTCTTCTTCTTCTTCTTCTTTTATATATATATTTAACTGTTTGAATGAATTAATAACAACTTATATTGTTTAAAATAACTAAGCAAATTTATTATAATTAAAGTTTAAAGTATTGATTCAAATGCATTATATTATTTCATCGAATTAAAAGAACATAATCAATTAAATTAAAGTTATCTTCTGTTAATATTTATTGCTTGTTTTACTATATATCTTACTTTTTTTTCTTTTTTTAATCAAAAAAAAAAAAAATCTTTCACAACAAGTCTATAAATGCTTATCTGATAAGTTATTGGTATATTATAATAAGAGTTATTAATTTATGTGTTTTTGTTGATAAAAACTAATCTTTTAAAGAATGTATTTAAAATTTGCACATAAATAGATTTCCTTATCGTTACTGAACTTAATTTATTATTAATATTAATTTTTGAAAAAAAGATAAATAAAAAAAATAAAAAATAACAATGTACGCATTTGCTATTAAAAAAAAAAAAAAAAAAAAAAAAAAACTTGAAGTTATATTTATTTTATTTTTTGTTATTATTGTTATACATTAAAAAATATATAAAGAAAACATTGCTTTTAATAAAATATTTCTATGTATCCCTATACTTAAAAAAAATGCTGAGTTCAATTTATTCTAAACGAAGAATTATTTTCATTATATATTTAAAATATGTATATATATCACAGATTATTTTTTTTTCTTAAATTAAAAATTAAAAAGGAACAAGGATGCGAAAACAAATTGAAAGAAAAGAAAAAAATTTTTGCCAATTTTTCCGTCTGCTCTAGGCTGTAAATTAAATAGAAATTGTTTTTCTTTTTATGTCAAAATAAAATAATAATAATAAAGTTATGAATGTATTAGATTTGCTATTAATATTAAACTAAGAAACATGAATAATAATATTATGATCAACAAATAAATGGAGAATGTAATAAATATGTAAATCCGTGTTTTTGTGTACATTAATTTTGTATTTAAATATAAAAACAATATCGCGATTCTTGCAACAGATTATAAGTACTGAATAAAAATATAAATACATTTTCAAGATGGTTTTTAATGTTTATAATATTTTATTATAAGTTTATTTAAAATATGTCTTTCCAATATATAAGAACTGTGTAAAAAATATTTAATAATCATTATTTTTTTTTTCATTTTATTTTCTATAAGAACATATACTGAAATATATATCGTTATCGTTTTACACAACACAGTTTTCCACATTTCTTTACCAGCTTAAAGTAAAAAAAAAAAAAAAAAAAAAAAAAAAAAGAACGAAAGAAAGAAATCTATTAAAATATAAAACTAATTATCTAATTTTCCCCCCAAATACTGATTGGTGTTATATAACAATAAACTTCCTTAAATTATAAATAAAAATAATTAAATTTATTTGTTGAAATTGTAATAGAAAAATTTATTTAAAATTACAAGAACCAAATTATAAGTATATGAAATATCAAATAACTGCTCTTTTTACGATTATCCTATTGAAATATTGCTACGTATAAAAAACAATTATTGCTAAATAGTATTCATTAGCTGTTAAAATTTTTCAGGTAACACCTTACCGTATTTTTATGTTAAACATCAGTAATTAAAATACGGAGTAGGAAAATTCCGGACCAGACTAATTATGTAGCTTTTCGCACGATCAACCCCATGGGTAAGTTCCGAACCAAACATTGGTCCGGAATTTACCTATGCGTTTCCACTCTACTCTTGTAAACTGAGGGGTGTTTCACAAATAAAAATTAAATCAGTAACGATTGTCATGAGTGATTTAACAATTTATATTGTTTAGTATTGTGTTCATAATTATAGTTTCAAAAATTACTAATCTATATTAGTGAGATTATCCAGTTATTGCTGTACATTAATTAAAACTAAGTACTATAATTTTCCAAAAGAACTGGAAATACATTTTTAAAGAGTAAATCATCAAACAAATATTTAAAATGTACACATATTTTAGTTTAATATTAGTCTGAACATATTTAAAATTTTAAATAGTTAAAAATAAAAGAATCAAATAATAGCAAACATTTTTATTAAAAGGTTAAGATAGATTAAATAAATAAATATATAGTTAAAAAAAAAAGCTTGTATTAAATTAAATATTATTACCTTCTCCTATTCATATGACAGTAGATAAACTTTTATTTTCGCGTCAAATTTTCGAAATGGAGTTTTAGCTATAATTACGCTTTTTGAGATACCATAAATCCGAAAATCAGGTTTTTTACCAGTTGGTTTGTGTGTTTGTCTGTATGTGTTTTTAAGATTAAATAATGAAATAAATATACACATTAGTCTGAACATATTTAAAATTTTAAATAGTTAAAAAAAAATCAAATAATAACAAACACTTTCATCAGAAGGTTAAGATAGATTAAATATTAGGTCGTTGCAAAAGTTCGTGCGGACGCGGATCATTTTATTGCCTCCAAAGACGAGAGCTTCTATCGCCGTGGTATACATGTGTTACCCGAAAAAATGTGCAAAGGTTGTAGAAAGTAATGGAGAGTATTTTGATTAAAAATTGTCATTTGATTTGATGTATTTTTATGAAATGAAGCAATAGAAAACCGAACGAGTTTATGCAAAGACCTAATAAATAAATATATAGTAAAAAAAAAAGAATTAAATTACTCATTTATGTGGGTAAGAGAGAGTAATAAATACATAAAAAAATAAATAAAATAATAAGTACAAAACTTTGAAACAACGCCATACAATGCAAGAACTCCCAACAATTGTTTTGGTTGAAAGAAAATACGACTTTTCGTCAGGCGAACAAGTACTCACATTCTGAAAACATAGCGATAACTCACAAACTGCACAAGCACCTATTTTATTCATGCCTAACTTTTTTCGCCTGACGTATATTCTTTCGTGGTCGTGTTTCTTTCGATCTGAAATAATTGTTGTCAGTTCTTACATTATATGGTGTTATTTCAAAGTTTTGTACTTATTACTTTTAAATTCCAGTTCTGTGGTGTTTTTTATAAATAAAATAAATCACTATATCTTTATTCCGTTACCTGACTACCTTAGGTAATGGAAGTACTGTATTCGCTCCAAAAATCTGATATCGAGTTTTCACCGCATTTACATGTTTTGAGGTATCCTGAATCCAAAAAACTAGTTTTTGGCAATTGGTCAGTGTGTGTGTGTATGAGTATGCATGTATGTGGGGAATCTTCTAGCTATCACATCTCCGAAACTATTAAAGATAAAACTACGAAACTTCGGAATTGAGACAGGTCTAGTGTACAGATGAATTTTCCAAATTTTTGAGAAAATTTGCTAACTTGAAGTGGAACATCGAACACCGTAGGTAGGACCGTAAGTCTGTTTCTCAAAAAAGGCTCAAACTATTTTCTTCAAAGTTGCTATACAAGCACTTTATTAGATGTCCTCTCGAATTATATAGTTGGTTAATTTAGGAAAATGGATAGGCGTCCTGTATAAATAGCTCAATTTCAGGTTTCGCAAGTGCGTTTCTTTAAAAACGTCTGTTCGATTTGTTTCCGAACTCGCCATATTATTTCCCTTTTAAATATCCTTTTGCATGTAATTACTGTTTTCCGGTCAATAATTGTGTATGCCAAGTTTTGGTAAAAGTTGGTATCTCCAAAACGACTCTAACGATTTTCTTGAGAATTGTTACATAAAACCATTTTAGATATACTTTGTCATATATTATTTGGTAATTACAGGGAAATTAAAAGTCCTCCTGATTGGGTAGATCAGTTTTAGATCTCGAAAATTGGTATTTTACAAAATAACTACCATTTCCAAACCCCCTTATTTTTTAACTCGCTATGTAAACTCTATTTTATATGCCTTTATACTTATAAGTTTTTCTTACCGGAAATTTTTTAGTGTCTACTTCGTTAGGTTATTTTTACTAAACACATAATCTCCAAAAATGCATTTAATTTGTGTAATAATTAGTAATGGAAGTCGTGTGGTTTTTTCACACCAGATATATATATATATATATATATATATATTATCGTTTTAAAATAAAAACTAAAAAATAATTATTCAAATCGTACAAACCACTTAAGGCCCTCCACTGCCATCGTTAGTGAAAAATAAATTGCGTCCTATATCCACCAAACCTATGTCTAATCAGAGTTTCCACTGTTTACGGCAGGATCTTATAAACCAGGCACTTCAACTTGAGTGTTTAATGTACTGTAGAGGGCCCTCTTAGGCTCCAATTTTCCCTGTTTATTGGTAGGATATATCTCATATTCTGCAGTGTATAAGTGCATAAATTTTAATTTGTGTATATATATAAGTCGACCGGTGGCGCTGGTACACTAAAATTATTCGGTTTTTTTCAAGGCTGTATTTCAGCTTCTACTGTGTGTAATTGCACCAGTTTTAACTAAAGTGTACATAGACCGACAGGCAATGCTGTTATGCTGCAAACTGCACCAGTCATTGGTGTATATTGGCCAACAAGTGGTGTTATATGAATGATATCTTAAAATTCTCTCATTTATTTGAATTTTGTGTATTATTTTCCACTGTAAATAAGAGCACAACTTTTAATCTGTGTGTATTCAGATATATTTTTTTCTGTTATATTACTTATATTTTTTATATCTTGTTCTGCTATTTCTGCTTTAGAGTTGAATTTGGAATTAGAAGCATAAGAATACGGCAATGTTTAAATAAATTGTAATATAATCATATCTCTCTTAATAATATTTTGCAGTGTATATTTTAAATGCTTGTTTTATAACTGTATTGTTATTTCATAGCAAAATATTAATAAATCAATTGAAATTTATGTGTTTTAATTGCTGATCGTATACATATGTTTTTAAGAAATTATATGTCTTTAATGTATCATATATAAATAGTGTTACGCTTGTATTTTATTGTATTTACACTTTATTATTACTGCTGCAATGAAATCTGAGTATCATCTACACATTGATGGATGAAAGGTCATTCATACGAAAATAAAAATGAAGAAAAAAAGAATAGATTAGATTATAACCAAAACCACTATTTTGTGCATATGCATGTATTAAACTAACAGTACAATACTGTATCAAACTTATGCTACAAAACATTTAAAAAGTGAAGATCCCCTTTTAAACTTGTGACTGATCCATCGCGTTTTACGAATCAAAAGGAAAGTTTTTCCATTATTTCTAAAAGGCATAGGTAAATTCCGGACCAAAAGTTGGTCCGGTATTTAACCATGGAATTAATTGCCCCCCCCCCCCTTTTAGTCCGGAAGTTACCTACACCCTTAAAATATTTCATTGTAAATGTATCTATATTTAGATATGTTACACATTTCGTATTCCAACATTATTTACAGATATCAATAAGTCCTATTTAGTTTAGATATCTAGGATCTTAGATTATGTATATCCCTAATTAACTAAAAAAAATGTTTTTCAGATGAAAATATAGAAGAAATAATTATATTTATAAAAATTAAAATTTATCTAAAATTTGTATCTAAGTTTTTTTTTTTTTTTTTTTTTATAAAACTAATAATAATCAATCTCGAGGAGAGAGGAAAATGTATCAAATAAAAATATAAAGAAAAATAAAAATAAAGAAAAATAATAAAATAAGCAATATTAAGACTGAATTTACGTGCTGAATGCGCAATAAAATGAAGGCATTAGATGATATATAAACCCAAATTAAATGTAAATAATTACAGCTAGAACACAACAATGAAACCAGACAAATAATTAACCCAAAAGCATTCGGGATATCATCGGGAAGACCCTTCAAATGTACAAAGCTGTAAGATGTTTCAAGAGCTACCATAAGAACTGAAATTAACTTGGTCCCTTACATCTTACCAAGAGAAAAATATCCTTATCGAAATTTTGAATAAAAATTTAATTAAATAGAAGAAAAAGTAAACTCTGTTACACATCAATACATACAAATATGAATATAAAAACTTAGAAAAGAATTATGAAAACCACTTACCCAAAACGAAATAGTTAAACAATTAAAAGGCATCAAGATGTCAGAAAGAAAATAATTACAAGATAAAAAGAACTTTTTATATACCATGTTTTTAAATTTTCTGTTGAATCATATAAACGCTACCGAAGGCAGCGCGAACCCGTAACAATTGGCTAAAAGTATTAAAAATTTCATTGCTATCGTGTTTTGATCTATTATAAAAGTTCCAAATGGCTAGATAGCCGGCAAGTTAGTTAAAAATCGATTGCAAGCTTTGCACAGGTAACGCTGCCGAAGACAGCAGGGTCCCGAAGCAGATTTTTAAAAATATTTAAGAAATGCATTTTTACCGTCTTCTGAGCTATTCTGAAAGTTCCAAATGTCTAACTAGTCGGGAAGTTAGTTTAAGAAAAATTCTGTTGAATCCTAAAAACGCTGCCGAAAGCAGTAGGGACCTGAAACAGTTGAATAAAAGTATTAAAAAAATGTATTGTCACGGTAATCTGAGCTATCCTGAAAGTTTCAAATGTCTATCTAGTCGGGAAGTTAGTGAAAATTCGATTACAAGCTTTGTACTGGTAACGCTTCCGAAGGCAGCAGGAACCCGAAACAGTTGGCTAAAAGTATTTAAAAAATGCATTTTCAACGTGTTCTGAACTATTCTGAAAGTTTCAAATGTCTAGCTTGTCTGGAAGTTAGTTAAATAAAATTCCTGTCGAATCATATAAACACTGCCGAAGGCCATAGGGACCTGAAACAGTTGACTAAAAGTATTAAAAAAATGTATTATCACCGTGTTTTGAGCTGTGCTGAAAGTTTCAAATGGCTAGCTAGTCGGGAAGTTAGTTAAAAATCGATTGCGAGATTTGTATTGGACAAACAAACAAACAAGCAAGAATCGAAGTTAATACAAACATAGTAAAATATTTACGTAATTTTTAAAGTTACGGATAGCAGTGAAAATGCAAGAAGGATATACATTCGATCTAGCGGTTTCGGTTAATTTTTTTAATGCAATTTCAAGACTTCACAGTTGTTGCATATTCTTTTAATTCAATTAATTTTCTAAAGCAAAATATTTTCAAGAACTTTAATGCTAATACATGGTAACCAATTAGTTAAATTTATAATTTTAAAACCGAAATGTAATCTTTTAATGTAAAAAATAATAATCTGAGACTTATTTCACATGTGAGAATAATTAAAATGCATAGATTTTAATAGCGAAAATGCAAATATTTAGTTAAAACTCCTTCTTGTGGTATACATGAATTTAAAAATTTATCTAATGTCTTATTTTTTATGGTTACAGATTTATATATATGAGCCAGGTTACATATTTTATCAATATGATACGAGAATTATTTATAAAGTATATTTTTAATCATAGTTTCTAGTATAATTAATATTAAAAAAAGTTGAAGTTCGAACAGAATATTTCATATTATTTTTCATCTCTGATATAGTAACGTCATATGATCTTCTCCAATTATCATTAAAGTAATCACCAAAGAGGGCAATTAGTATAATAAGGCGATTATGATAGGCTTGTTTTGATTAGCATTTCCCAAAAGATTACCTCTTGTGACATTTGATCACCAATGAGGGATATAATAAGACAGAATACTTACTCAATTCGATTAAATTGTTATTACTTTATCATAATAATTGAAATTTTGTGGTATATGATTTAAAATTATCTTTTTTGAACGTAGTTGGCATTAACAATGTATCTTTTGTAGACTAAACCATATAATAATTTACTCTCAACATTATATATATATATATATATATATATATATATAATGTTCTCCCTCGTCCCCCTAATCCACTGTTAGTGCCCTAATTAATTCTTTCTTTATTTTTTTTTAAATATTTATGTAATTCCAAATTCATTAACATGTTCTCAATTCTTATAATCATTTTATTTTATTTTCCGAGAAAACAAAACCGTTTTTTACTATACTGAACAGTTCAAATGAAATTTTAATCTAGAACAGGCAGATCAGATTAGAATACTTTTACAATAGAGTTACGTTAAAAATAGCTACAATTATCCTATTACGGATGTAATTCTTCATTCCTAAAAAATAACGACTAAAAATAAAATATCAATGATAAATAATTTACTTTCTATATTTTTTTAAAACTTAGAAAAAATGCTTTCAGAATAAAGGCTGTCCCTAGAAAATGGGGACATTTGGTCAACTTAATCTAGAATTTTCTTATTCCTACTTCCGTGTATTCTATGAATTCCGCTAAGCTAATCGGAGCAGTCGCCATCACGTGACCTCAGTTATTCGAGGCAAAAAGAGAATGTTTAGTTCTTAAGTTTCCTTTAATAAATGAACTGGATGTAACTAGCAGTGGAAAACATGACTTACGATAAATTTGTTTTGTTTTTGAAAGGCTCGTCTTCTCAATATGCAGTGTAAACCCTTGAATTTATTGAAGAGCTCTGATTCCCCAACTTTATCCAATTAATTTTTGATAGAATGGAGTAGAAGGCTGATTTTTACCAACTATGTGAAAAATACCAGAGCCGGGAATCGAACCCCGGGCCTTCCGCTTAACGCGCGGATGCTCTAACCACTGAGCTACACTGGCTGATAACCAGCTCGGCACTTCTCACATAATTTACGTTGGCAAGGTCACCGAGTCTGTGTGTGTGAGAGTGTGTGTGTGCATGTATATATACCGGTTATGCGTATTAGTCTTGTATTTTTACTGTTAAATTATTAAGTTTCAAATATGCATGAATTTAATTTATTTTCATTGTTTATCTGATACCAGTCTTACAGGATCACATACTTTCACTGAGATAGGTAAATCAGGCGGTTGATCTGCATTTTATTTCATTTCAAAATTATGGATATAGAAATTCACCTATTATATGTGTACAATAATCAGTCACCGTTCAATTCATTCATTTGTATTATGTAAATTACGATAGTGTACTATCATGCATCTTTTTCATAGTTTTCTAATATCCAATATTATATTAATACAAAAATTTATTACGAATAATTGATATTTCAATGTTTATATGAAAATTATTTTTTATTTCGAATGTCGTTGTAAGCGAATTAGATTAGGTTTTACTTATTTATAAAAGTTGTTTATTATTATTATTATTATTATTACTATTTAATTATTAATGAAATTAGATCACCGCTTTCCAAATTCGTCTTTGTATCCTAGAGCACATATTTGACTAGAAAGCGCATCTTTCATCAAAGTATGTAACCAACATAAAAAATCACGTGACATTGTGCCTTTCAAGTTTTCACCCATGAAGGTTACTTATGACGCTCCTCAATTAAATTTCCAACAAAAGGGTGCTAAAAAGTTTTTGCTGTGCCATTCAATTACGACGGATATAGCTGTTTCACTCGTCACGTGACAGATGAAAACCATCCTTAATATTCATTACCAGTCAAATAGGAACTTAATACTGAATACACTCTCTAGTCAAGTATATGCTCTAGAGATTTTATATACTGCATTTGGAATCATTTGGAGTCATTAAAGTTAAGACTTTTAAATGTAACTTTTTCATTTATCCAAAATTACTTCAATTTGTTTTGATTTACGCATTAAATATTTTTTATTGATATCATAGAATATTGTTAAAATTTAAGTTAATTATTATTATTATTATTTTAAAATAAAATCTGAAAGATGAATTAATTATATATATATAGCATTGTAAAAACAAGCCGTGAAAAAGTTTAAAGTGCTTTCTATGGAATTTAATGACATAATATTAAAACTTGTACTAAAAGAATGTTCAAATATCTTATTACATATAAAGATATATATATCAGTTTTATTTGTTTATTATTATTATTTTGCATCTACATTTATCTAAATTTTTAGCTAAAATATCAGCTTTAAAATGTGTTACGTGATTCCCATGAAGCAAATAAAAGAAATGATTTAACAAGTCTATAAAAATGTATGTTGAAATCTAATATTCCTAAAAACCTTCATTATTTTAAAACATTCTTTTTGTATTATGTTAATTTAAACGTTTGCGTTTATGTTGCTTTAAATGAAAGGAAACTGGATTTTAATCTTCTTAAGTAAATACTTCTGTCAACAAAAATTTTGCAATTAATTATGAGGTAAACGTCACTGAAAAGCAAAGAAATGTAATTAAAAGTATCAAATTTTGTCATTTTAACTTAAAGTTATAGTATCATTTTTCTTAAAAATTAAATTTTTGTTTTATCAATACATTTATGAATTTTTAATATGTGCAAGCAGGTTCATCAACAGTATATTAACTACTATATGTAACGTGATAGTTTTGTAGAAGCAGATGATATTTGAATCTCCTACCTTTGTTTCTGGCAACGTAAAATGTGTTTATTTAATTTCAATCTCTTTTGCTAAGACAGAAAAAAATAATTTTATCTGAATCTTAGAAAGTGTGTTTTTCGTTGTATTTTATTTAATTTTTAAACTTCGAAAGTTTTAAAATTATATATAGGATAAATTTTTAAAAACTATTCATAACAAAAAAAAAAAAAAAAAGTAGTAATTATAATACAATACTAATTTTAAGTTTTTAAATCTGTATTAATATTACATTACGATTATAATTTATTTTCCTGAAATTAATTTTGTTTCTCATTCATATTTGTGATATATATATATATATATATATATTATTCTTTAAAACCTATTTCACCTTCATATTCCCCGACACCACCTACCAATTTTATGATTTAAATTTTGTTTTTGGTTCTTATTTGCAATATCCTTTGATGTGCAATCGGTTTTACTGACTCTGTGAATTTTTGACAATATTTGTACTAAACAGCAAAAATACATAGTTTATTTTGTAAGCAATATTCAGTCAAAGCCTTTGAGGACGTATTAATGATGTACGCTTTCTTTTTTCTTCATTTGCGTTTTCATTATATTTTATTAAAATATTATCTTCCCATATTCACTTAATATTTATTATTTTGCTTGAAAAGTTTTTTATTACATACAGAGTAATCCAAAAGTTATAGAGGAAATATATATATATATATATATATATATATATATATATATATATATATGTGTGTGTGTGTGTATGTGTGTGTGTGTGTGTGTGTGTGTGTTATTTAAAACATATTGAACATACCACTTTGCGGTTTGCACTGAAATCACAAAAGTTTGATATTGTTTATACACGAGAAACAGTATCACGTATATTTGTCCCAACAGATGGCGCTGCAATTCAGTATTGTCTAGGGACACCTCTAGTATTGTCTTACATTTTAAATTGCTTTGGATTCTCAAATGATGCCATATTGCGAATGCTGATTAATCTGATTTTGGGATGTAGCATATGATTTCAGATGTTAGCGAACGTTTAAATTAAATATTTATTGTTTATTACAGCTGTTAATTGTTCTAAAAATAATATCATGATATTTTTAGTTAAGCTTTATTATCAGAATTTAAAATGCGCAACCACTTACGGGCATCATAGTTCTAGTTCCGCTGTTGAGGTACTACGCCACTGTAAAAAAAAAAAAAAAAAAAAAAAATATAATTAAAGCGTCGGGTGATTGAAAAGATTAAACTAATTTTTGATAAACCTTTTTAAATTTTTTGTTACTTAAAATAAATCACGTACCTTTCAGTTCATTTCAGTGAAAGTGCATACTGTAACAGTCTACACATTTTAAATGACATAACTTTTATTTTTTCTGTGGCTTCTGTATCAGCCAGTGTATATATATATATTGACGGGAGTCAATTCGGCACGTGATAACATTATCCGTCAGAGATGATAATTTGCTAAAATGTGTTTAGGTCAAAGTGAAAGAAATAGAGGTTATGCGTACCGAATTAAAAAAAAAAAAGAAAAAAATCTCCCTTTTTAAGGGACACCTTCACATATACACTAAGCGACAAAAAAGAAGCCGCACTTGGATATTTTTCTTTTCACCTTCTACAACAGCCAATTTTATCATTTGAAAAGCAAATTTTGGAACAGATATTATTATGTTGTCCTCCGCATACACTTTAGCAATGAGTCCAGTGTCAAAAATAAGATGCAGCTGTCAGAAAAACTGTAATTTTAGAAATTATTTCAAAAATGGTAAGAATAAGGCAGTTAACGATGCCACAAAAAAGTATTAATTTTTTAATGAAAATCAAAAAAATATTTTAAAACGTGAGATGGTAAAATAATTAAATGTTAACGAAATATTGGTAAACTGGTTTTAGCAAGATATAAAATTTTTTGGCCGTTTAAACTGGAAATTTCGCTTTAGGCTGCCATGTTGCTCATTCAAGCGAGATGACCGTAAGTTATAAAGCCATTGCTTATGAAATCGGTGTGTATTACATTTAGAACATAAAAGAAATTCAGAAAAGTGTTTAGCAGCATAATTTCTATAAATACAGTGCAGCAACTATTGAACAAAGCAGGCTTAGAAAGGTATTAAAAATTCTTCACACACCATAAATTTTAAGTCACCACAACCGGTTTCGAAAGGACGTAGCCTTTCTTCATCAGGTGCAAACACGTGCTACTGCCTTGGAGACAAAAGCAAGACTGAATGCAGGGCAAAATCTAGATGGGGAGGCGCAACACAAACAACCAATAGGAAGCATCATGCAGGACAGGACCAATCAGAGAGGAACACACACACACACAAAAAAAAAAAAAAAAAAAAAAAAGGAGGGAGGTAGGGAAGGAGTAATGGAGTAATCAATTAAATTTATTTATTATATATATATATATATATATATATATATATATATATATTAATTATTATTATTTTTTTAACTAGAATTATTTTATTATAAATAATATTATGTTATAAACATAATGAAGGAAATTATTTAATTGAATTAAACACAAATTTTTCCAGGCTGTAGACAGCAAAGTGGAATCAGATTTTTCATCGACAATTTTATCACGATTAAGGTAAATAGCTAAATTTTCCAAAAAATCCAGTTCGGAAACATGTTTGGCATGAAAGATAATTTTGGCATTCTTAAAATTAAAACTATGATCAAATTCCCAACTGTGTATCGCAATAGAAGATTTAGTAATTTCTTGATTGACAACATAACGAAAATGTTCACGTAAACGACATTCAAGAATTCTTTTTGTTTGACCAATATAAAATATATCACAATTATCACAAGGGACATTATAGATACCCACTTATGAAGCTCAGGAATAGGGGATTTGGTTGAAGGGAATTGGAATGTATTGACAGGTTTAAAAATAACGTGAAAATTGAAACGCTTCAAAATTTTGGCTGATTTAAAACATAAGGGGCGATAAAAAGGCAAGACAACAAGATTATCAGGTTTAATTTTATCATCAATGGAAAGAGTAGAATTATAAGTTGGCCTACTGAACTTTTTGAGAGGTTTATCAATTATAGAGGGTAAGCAGGTTTAAATGAGAGAAAATTTGAAAAAAAAAAATACATTCTTAGTGAAGAGAATTAGGAAAGCAAGACCTCAGATGGCTAATAAAATTAAAAAATAAATAATTAATTATTGGGCTGAACTGGTTCTCTCTGATGAGTCAAGTTTAAATTATTTCAAGCTGAAGAAAACAAGCAGATCTTAATGAAAATCGCACTCATTCTCCGTACATTATGGTACTCAGGTGCATAACTTTTTTAAAAGTCGGGCAAGTTTTTATGCTCAAGGGATCAATTAACTCGAAATAAAACACAGCCTTTATAAAAGTGATGCCTGACCGAATCTATTTTAGAGGTATCTTGAACATTTCCGCAAACAGCATTTCAATATGATAATGCACCTTACTACACGGCATCTGTGGTAAGTTTTTTCACTTCAAATTGCCAAAATTTCCTATCTATTCCCATGAGAACCTATATTTCTGTAAGTAATCATATGTTTTTTTTCACTTTAAATTAAATCTTATAAAAGATATAGTAGAATTTCTTCTTTACCAGATATGGAAATAGTCCTAATCGCGATCCGCTCAAAAATGTTTCGTCTATAAAAAGGTGGGGAAGAGGGGAGAGGATCCGAAATTTGCAGCCTACAACTTTTCCAGAACTAGAAAAAATTATTTGTGATATTTGGCACATTGAAATTTCTAAGATTTATATTAAAACACTGTATAATACTATGCCATTGGGCATTAAAGCGATAATTCCATATAAAGGTGGAAATAACTCAATACAGAACACATATTTTTAATAAAAAATTGCTTAGATCTAACAAATAAATAGTTTTATTTCATATATTAAAATATAACTCGTTTATTTCATATAATAAATCATAATAGAATACAAAGTGTATTGTTATTGCATTATGTTTAAAACGAAAGTTTTATGCAGATTCTTATAATTCTTATAATCTCCCTTTGGTATTATGTAAACAAGATAGTTTTATTTGTTTCGACCCTTAATTTTAAAGTTATTACAAATAAAAAGGTACAAGTCATTTTTTCTGCAGTGCGGCTTTTTTTTCTTTGTCGCTTCGTGTATATATATGTATGATATGTATGCATATATGTTTATTTCTCCGAAATATTAATGAGAGTTGTGTGTTACAAGAAAAAAAAAAAGAAAAGGTATTGTGTACAATAAATAAAGTTCATTTTTTGAAATGTACAAATTGCAACACAGATTGTATGACAAATGTACTTTTTTGCTGTTTATCAATAAAAGTCAAAATACTTAAATATATAGAAACCAGTGAATGAAAAATATACAAACAAACAAATATGAATTATTAATTTGCTTTTTAAAGAATCCGTTGTATCGAATAAAATAAATAAATAATTGTATTTGCCCCTATGAAATAAATTTAGCATGTACACTTGTTTTTTGTGTTTTTTAACTTATTTATATTGTGTTAAATTATTGCAGAATCATTGTAAGTTTCTACAATTATCATAAAAGCATTAGTGTATATTAATCTTTGTTGTTTATGAAGAATTTGACATAATGGAATAATGAAATGATATTTTTTTTCTAGAGTTTCTCATTTTTTACTAAAATATTTAGAGAATAAAATGTCACGCAACCCCATCATTTACCAAAATAAATGTACAGAAACATCCCGAGGCAAAAGAGAAAATGGTTGGTTTTTTATCTTAGTCATTTATTATATAAAATAAAAACATGTTTATAAATAGCAGATTATTTTTCGAGAATGCAATCAGAAATCAAAAAATAACCATAAGCATATTGATTTGAAAGATGTAATTAGGCCGTAAAAATAATAAAAGTGTAAGTGTTGTTTTTAGGTGCTTGGTGTTTCTAGCTTTTGTTTTCTTTAGGTTTTATTGGTTAGAATTTTGTTCTTATCACTACTCAGAAAAAATTTATAACCAATTTATATTTATATAAATGCATGCATTGCAATGTATGTAAATGTCAAAATTAAAGGAATAATGCTAATTTGAAGCATATAAAATAAAATATATATATACAGAGTAGACTTGAAAATATGGGGGAGCGGATTACTACTAAATTAAGCAAAAAGGACTATAATTGAAATGCCCCTTAAGAAAAAAAAGTAGTTTAAGCATGTTTCATTAGGGGCATAGAATGTAGCAAAACTGAAAATTTAGCATAGAGTATAACAATTACATAATGCTAAATCAATTTGAACATATATTGTAGTTTTAATTCTCACCTTAGTTCATAAAATTTGCGATTTATTTATGAAAAACAACACTTAGTGCATATTTTTGAACTAATTTTCAGTTCTGTGTACATAAAGCATTTAGTTCTGTATACTCTGTATACATAATATGTTGGCAATCTGCTCACCCCTTTTATCTGAATGGTATTATTTGTTTGGAAATATTTTTTATATAAAAATAAATTCTTTATACTTATTATTAAATGTTCTTATTTACTAAATAAGAATATTTGATAAAAAATTTTATTTGACAATAACTTTACTCGATATTGTTACCTACATTTTATTTTTCATTATATCTTTTAAATGCATTTAATTTTCGAATCCTTTAATACAAACATTAAAAATGCTTAAACTAATATATCGTGGCTATTACAAAACGCCCTTCTATATTTTCACATTATTTACGATTTCACGCAACCAAAGTACATTAAAAACTAGAATGTTGTGGCCACCACATGACTTTCTTCTATATTTTCCTATACAAATTCACTCAGTAAAAATAATTTATTAAAATCATTATTTAATAAAATTATCTTCCATAATGATGCAGTATGATTTCCATATTAGAGAAGTAGAATAACACTAAATATCCAAAAATAGTTCATCTTATTCTCGATATTACATGAAAAAAAATAATAATAAAAATCGATAAATTTATTTTAAATTATCGTAGATCTATGGTTCAACCATTCATTTTAAAGGTATTGGCGAGCTCGTTTGAAAGATACCCATCATGAAAACATATTCCCCTCGAAATGTGACTTCTCCCCCACATACCAGAGTGGGAGGTGGTGCTCCTACATATACATTTTTTTCCCCAATTGACAATCTCTATTAAAAATAATTCTTCAAAATTTCATAATGATTATTAAAAAAATAATTATATTTATGCACATTTATACAAAATTTTGTGCACGTTAAAAATCTAGAAAAAGCGGGATGGCAACGCAACCTCTTAGACATTTTTTACCAAAAGCTGATAGGCCCTAATTTATGTCAAGATGTAAGTACATACCAATTTGTAGGAAATTCTGTGCAGTAGTTCTTGAGACACAGTTTCTACAAATTTTTGTCTCTCTCTCCTCACACAGAGACAGACTGACAGAAATTTTCTGAAAATGGTCAAATCGTGCTTTAGATCTTTCAAAACGTGTAAATCTATCAAAAACCCGAGGTAAAATTTTTTTACCAATCTAACACTTTCTTCTGTTGAATATAGAAGAAAGTAAAAAAAAAAAAAAAAAAACAAATCAGTACGCATTAGGACGTATGTAAGTCATTAAGTACTCAAAAAATGCATAAGATTTTTTTAAATGAAATTTCTATAATATTTACGAGCAAAATATTTTTCTTTTACAAATATCAAAGAAAGTTAAAAAAGAAAGAAAGAAGAGAGAGATATTATATTGGAATTACGAAATTACGATTCCTATGCCTGCAAAATGCTGTATTCACAGATTAAATGATAAACTAGAGCAATGACTTTTATGGCTTTTCGTTCTTCCGATTATTCTTCTGATAAGTCCTTATCAGATATCTTCTAGATGAAGAACCATATACATCCTTTATTACTTTTTATGATAATTATGCTACACATATTGCTTAATATTGCTGCCATGGGGAGCAAACTTAGTAATCTACTTTCCTGTATTTCAATTAATATTTTTAAAAACATAGATTTACAGATATAAGGAAAATAATTACAAGATAAAAATGACATTTTATATAGCACGTTTTTAAATTTTCTGTTGAATCATATAAACTTGACAATTCTATATATTATTAAATACTTAAAAAAAATTTTTTTTGAAGAATTATCCCATCTACTTGAAAGAAAATGATAAAAAAAATGCGTAATAAAGAGACCAATTATAAGAAACTTTCAAACATTTATTAATTGAATAAAAATATTAAAAGAATGCATTGCCAACATGTTCTAAGCTATTCTAAAAGATCCAAATGTCTAGATAGTCGGAAAGTTAGTTAAAAATCGATTGCAAGATTTGTACTGGACAAAAAAGAAGGTGAAACATTCCATTGATTTTTAAGGAAGCTGGCTTTGGAAACAATCTTGGTGACTTGCCATCTAATTTCAAGAGTTGGCGACAAACTTGAAGACTTGGCAACAAGTTTGACAACTGGATTAGTACATTTGGCGAAAATGATAGCCCAGCATTGCCAAAAATCTAGAAATCCTATTATGATTTGATCGAAAAGACAAGACTTTCCTACAGGGACCCATTGCTTTCTAGCACCGAATGACCTCGTATAATCACTAAACCATCGCCAGCACTGAAAAGCAAAAATACACACTTTCGGAAATCAGGTTGTGTTCAGATTTCGAGCTAAGCTTTTTATCCGCAAGCGATTGTGTAATAGGTTTTTTGTCAGTTTTCCGGAAGAAGCATTATTCTCGCTCACCGGTGTTTATAATATACTTTCTTGGTATGAATAACAGTTATATTGTTTTGTTGCAAGAATATCCACTGAGTAAATTGCATTTGCAAAAAAGAATCTTCCTTCTTATTTCTGAAATATATATTACATGGAATGAAGTCGACGTTGTCATTTAAATAAGAACGTATTTTTTAAATGTAAATAACAAGTTTAAAAATCTCGACAAAAAAAATTCTTATTTAAAATTTTACTCGATATTATTATTAACCTTATTCTTTCATTATTCATAATACATAAAACTTCCCTGTCCTATTTCTTTCAAGCATTTGACATACATAATATAATAAAAATAAAAAAAGGTTCGTTTGAACTAAGAAACCACCATTAGTATACCTAAAAAATTCTATATATATATATATTACATGGAATGAAGTCGACGTTGTCATTTAAATAAGAACGTATTTTTTAAATGTAAATAACAAGTTTAAAAATCTCGACAAAAAAAATTCTTATTTAAAATTTTACTCGATATTATTATTAACCTTATTCTTTCATTATTCATAATACATAAAACTTCCCTGTCCTATTTCTTTCAAGCATTTGACATACATAATATAATAATAATAAAAAAAGATTCGTTTGAACTAAGAAACCATTATTAGTATACCTAAAAAATTCTATAGTCACGAAATAAAAGCTAAACTAGAACAATTGACTTTGCTGTCTTTTCATTCTTCTGATTACTTTGATGGCGATCGTCGTTAGCAGACATCTTATTGATGCTGAACTATCTGTATCCTTTATTACTTCTTT
The DNA here is from genome assembly GCA_963930645.1 of Salticus scenicus. Classification (NCBI taxonomy): domain Eukaryota; kingdom Metazoa; phylum Arthropoda; class Arachnida; order Araneae; family Salticidae; genus Salticus; species Salticus scenicus. The sequence continues at coordinate 282,350,854 of OZ005649.1, read as the reverse complement.
CTTCTATCTTAATGATGCTACAGATATTGCTTACATTGCTGCCATGGCGAACAGATTTAGCAGACTTCTTATCATTAATGTTAAAAAGAAAGTATAGTCAATGCAAGACAATTTGTAAATAAGTAGTTGTAGATTTGTTTTATGAGAAATATCGCAAAGTTTTGTTGACTTAACTAGAGCTGTATATATTAAAAGAATAGTTCAGCGATTTTTGATTTATATTTGCCTGTAAATAGAAAACGATTAGATTTCAAATGAAGCACTTTAAACTTGTATCGACTTCATTTAAAATGGACATTGTCGCTTTAATTTGAAAGTTTTAAACACAAAAATTTAAAATTAAAGTTTTTCTCTATCTTTGCCCGATTCCCATTTAATCTTTATTATTATTATTGTGTTTATGTTTATTATAAAACAATATGTTATTATTTATGAATTTTTATGTAAATACTGGTATACCTTATTTATCCTTAAGGAAAAAAAAAAGCAAATATTATTTTAAATTTAGCAAAATTTACATGCATTGCATATTCACAGGATGACACTAACTATGCTTTTAAAGGTCAAAATAAAATTAAAATACAAATAAATGTTTATTATAAATTACAATAAACACATAAATAATTAACCAATTGGAAAGTACAAAATTTATTGTCATTTTAAACAAAATTACTGGGCAAATTTGAAATAAATGATTCATAATTTACATATACCAGTGTGTGTATGCGTAAAGAAATACTAACATTGAAATTTATATTTCTCTAGCATTTTCAACTATAGATATAAAACTTACACTATTTCTGGCCATTTGGAGTCTGGATGGTTTGTTGCTTGGGCTTAAATTTCCAGGTGGCATTTTCGAATTCGAATTCAGGTATGGATATTCGTAGGTGTTCGGCATCCATTTTGAGATTAAGTCTTAATCGAGTTAGCCCTCGAGTGCAAGAAGTAAATATACAGCGACAAAATTTACCCAAACCAAAACCTACCCTTTTTTTATGCAGTAAAATACATATATATTATTTAGTACCTCATTATTATTCCTTAGTATTCTTACATTAAAAAGCAAGATTCTATACGGAACTGTTTTAATTGCAGGTTAATATTGCATATTTTGGGGCAGAGATATCTTGTGTTTTGTTAATATTTTTCTCTTAAATGATTAAAATGTTTAAAGGATTGCTTTATTTGATTAAATGGTTAATTATTTTTTTAGCGGCTGCATGAACATCATTGACTATGAAAATTCCACTTTGAAAACTCTCATAAAAGTGTATACGGCGAAACTTCGCATAAACGTTCATTATGAGAATTATATGAATCGTAAAAATCGTCGACGGATTTTAAAATATTCATGTTACTGACAAGAATACCTTTATTTATTGCTATTCTATTTTTTAAAACTTTGTAAGTTTTTCGAAATTTTGGATTTCCTTAACATGGGTCATCAGCTGAAAAATTCGCATAAACGTGTTTTATGAGGATTATGTCAATCTTAAATAATGTTCAATGCGTTTTAAATTATCGTTTATAATACTGACAATCACAGCATTAACTACATAGCTCTATTTTGAAAACCTCGTAAGTTATTTGGAATTTGCGATTTTCTTAACATGGTACAATAGGACGAAAATTCGCATAAACATGAATTACAAGGATTATTTCAACCGTAAAAAATTTTTGGCGTGTTTAAAACTATCATTTATAATACTGACAAGCGCAACATTAACAAAAGTTATTCTTTTTATAAAATTTCTTAACTTATTCGAAATTTGCAACTTTTTTAACATGGGACAATAGGAGGGAAATTTGAATAAACGTGTATTATGAAGACTATTTCACTCATAAAAAAATATTCGTCGCGATTTAAAATATCATTTATAATACTGACAAGCACAGCATTAACTAGGGTTATTCCATTTTGAAAACTTCGTTCGAAACTTGCGATTCTCTTAACGTGGCACAAAGGTAGAAAATTTGCATAAACCTGTATTATGAGGATTATTTTAATAGTAAAAATATTTTGACGCGTTTTAAAATATCATCTTTAGTACTAACAAGCGCAGCATTATCTATGGTTGTTCTATTTTGAAAACTTCGTAAGTTATTCGAAATTTGCGATTTTCCTAACACTATACAATAGGGCGAAAATTCGCATAAACTTCTATTATGAGGATCACCTCTATCTCAAAATATGTTCGATGCGTTTTAAAATATTATTTATAATATTGACAAATGCAGTATTAACGACGATAAAACTATTTTAAGAACTTTGTAAGTTATTCAAAATTTGCGATTTTCTTAACATGGGATAATAGCGCTAAAATTCGCATAATCGTGTATTAAGGGGATTATTTCAACCTTAAAAAATGTTCGACACGTTTTAAAATATCGTTTATAATACTAAAATGCACTGCATAAACTATGGCCATCGTAAGGTAAGTGCAAGTAATATGGCCACCTTAAGAAAAGAAATGTTTTAGCTATGCATAGTAATCGGTTTATTAAAAAAAAATCTCTGAAAGTGAGGACTATTTAGTGCTCGAAAAAAAAATAAAAAAGTTACAATAATGAATATTAAAACCAACAAGATTTTTCTTTTTTTTTTTAAAGACTAGTTGATGAAAGTAATATGCCCATAGGTGAAATATAATGAAGAAATTCATAGTTAATGCATGAAAACACATCATTTATTACAAAATCAAATTTAATTCTTGAAACTTTACAAAATTTAATTAAAATATAAGTAAGTAGAAAAATTTGAAAACAATATATTGAAATTTTAAACAGTTTTCAGCAATTTCTTAACCAATTTTAAATTTTTACGGTCAACAGAATTTTTAATTTATTTTAACTTCACATGTATGCCAAGTAAAAACTCCCTTATCTTTCTTGGTAAATCCTACACATTTGTCGTGCACATAATTATGACACACAATACATAATCTTATATCCATAACTTTTACTTTGTTGCAAATACCGCTAAACCAACTTTCTTTATCACTCTTATTTGCTCGAATATCTTTTCCACTATTAATCGCAGACTGATTTTTTTTAATTACTTTTTAATTTATTTATTTTCTTAATTATTTTATCGATCTTGTGATTTTTGAGTATATTCAGTATTACTTTTAAAAGTTCTTGCAAAGAGAAGTACTTTTTTTTTTTCGAAATTAGAACATGATAGTTCATTGCAGGGTTTATGACAACAGTACTTACTTGAGGGGCAAGGAGTATGACGAACCTGTTTTTTTTCCTCTTTTTGCACTATTTTTTGTTGGAGGCGGGTTTTCACACGAAAAACTTGGAGCAAAATCTTCCTCGAGAGTCACATTGACGGGATAGATAAGATAGGATTGACACGATAGTTACCTGTCCCATTCAAGTCACCTTGAACGTTGTAAATGTCAATGTCATAGCTTTGTCCCAAACTGGAGAAAATATTCCTCGAAATCGAGCTTTTGAAATGTTTTCATGGTTAATTTGTTTCAAAAACAAAAGAACTTATTGGTCCCAAAATTTCTCAAATGGCCCAGAACAGGATTTATTCAAACGCTGGGGAAAATGGGCTGTATTATAGAAGATGAACAAGGTGGAAGAATGTCTGTTTTTTCAGCCTTATCCAGAATTAAGTAATCAATGTGTGACTTGACCCCCATCAAAGATGAAAAGACAGCGTCCTTGTGGTTTAAATTTTGATACGTGCAAGTAATATGCCCATAGTCATATTGCCAACAATAACGAGTTTTAAAAATAGTTTCGTAATTCTGTCTGAAAACTCAGTTATTAGAATTCATTTATGCAGTTGAAAAGACCGTTAAACCAGCTTAACCCTCCGTCAGGCGCAATATTGAACCCGACAAGTTCGGGCGCAATGTGCTTCTCAGGCGCACAGAAAATAATCGCTAATTTATAAGCAATAATTTAATTTTTAGTATTCTACAAGTAATCAGTTATTACTATAGGAATATTTAGAAAAAAAAAATATGAAATTTATTTAAAAAAAGAACTTATTTTATGTTTAGAAACCATTACAAGAAATTTTCAGATTTTGACTAATGTGTCTTATTATAAGTGTAACAAATGCAAAAATTTGATAAATTATAATAATTAATTTTAATTTTAGTATTCTAAAAGTAATCAGTTATTACTACAGAACTATTTAGAAAGAAAAAATATGAAGTTTATTAAAAGATAAAGAACACGTTTTATGTTTAGAAAACATTACAAGAAATTTTTAGATTTAGATTATTATCAGGTACAAAAATTTGGTAAAATTTATACAGTGTCGTGGAAAGTTCAGAAATCGATATTTACTTTGAGTTTAAGTTACACAGCAGAAGAAGGGCATTGACAAATAGCACAGCACGTTCCGCAGATCATATTAGCGTGAGTGAGGCAGATTGCATTGTGACATTTTTTACACTCGTAGTTTGTCATTCTTCTGAAGCCTGTTTCCGCTGTGCAGGTTGAGCATCTACGTCTTTTCCGAGTTTGAGATGTTGAGTCCTCTGAAATATCTTTTGTAGGTTGGTATTTTTTCAGTCTCATCTGAAGACTGGTAGGGATTCCAACAGTCTTCATACTTCTTCGACTTAGCTCTCCAAGTACCAGTTGGTGTGCTAGTGTTTTTAGGAACGACCTTCTGCGGCATGGTTCTAGTTGATTTCCAAGATAAATCACTTGCGAATTAATACCACTTATATTCAGCATTGTGAAAAATATGACCATTGGCCAGCGCTTGACATTTCGGCTCACGCTGTAAGTGGCGCACATTTGATCTGCAGTATCAACGCCACTTTTAGTAGAATTATAGAATGTGATCATCACTGGTTTCTTTTGCTCTCCAGTTGTAGGATCGATTGCATTATCATCATGAAGCGAAGACACTAGAATTACGTTCTTGTTTGCTTTCGGTACATAGGACACTAATGTCTTCCCATCAAGAAAGCCAAACATACTAGTGTATTGTTTTCTTCCTTTAACAGAAACAAATTCATGTGGCAACTGTCTTTTATTTTTTCGCACAGTTCCAACATATGATAACCTCTTCATTTTTAAATCATCAATTAGATCCATATCTGTAAACCAATTATCAGCGGTAATATTGCGTCCAGACCCAAATAAAGGCTTAGCCATCCTTTTTACCACTTCACTTGGTTTGTTGCTCACACAGAATGGACCTTCAGGCTGTTTCCCAGCGTAGATTTCCATGTTGAGAGTATAAAACATCTTTGCATCCACAAGAGCAAAACATTTTATTCCATACTTGCTCGGTTTTGACGGTATATATTGCCGAAAGGGACACTTTCCTCGAAAACCTGGAAGCATTTCATCGATTGTGATGTTTTCCCCGACGCTATAGCTCTTCTGACAATTTTCTACAAATTTTTCGAACACTTCACGAATCGGAACAAGACGATCGATTTTTTTTCGTTCTACTCTGGTAGTAAGATCATCAAAGCGGAGGCAGCGGATCAGAGTTTTGAACCGTTTAATATTCATCACAAGACTAAATTTTTCAACTCCATCACCATCTGTCCCCCAAAGTTCTTCCAAACTCTGACGATTTCCTCTGAGAGCTCCTGCTAGATACAACAAACCAATAAAAGCTCTTACTTCAATGACGTCTGTAGAAGTAATGTCCCTTTCTCTGGAAAATTTGGGCTTGATAGATTCTATATACTGATTTGTATATCTTACAATTGTATTCAAAATGTCATCAGTGAATAAATTATTCCAACAGTCAACGGCAGTTTTCGCATTCCTGGCGTTTCCTATAACACCAGGAAGGTGAGTTATAATATTGTGAGCTCTCTTACGCACAGTTCTTTTTGGCGGATTTTTCGCCCATTTGGAAGTTTTATCTTTTCCCCAAAAAAAGTTGGACTCTGATTCTGGTTCATTTTCACCCTCAGTAACCTCACCATCTTGCTGTGTCTGAATTATCTTTACGCTCTTCTACTTCATCCAGAGAATCGATGTCACTCTCTTCACCCAAATCCTCGTTGACATCTTCTTCCAACAAACGCCTCACTTCTTCCAGATCCTCCGGTTTAGACAAATCGAAGAATTTGCGCGCCATTTCAGCGAAATTCTGGAAGATATCAAAGAAAATACATTCATAAACACATGTTCGGTCGCAATGCGCCTATGAGGCCGGGATGAAATATACACATATTTACGAAAAAATACGACAAATTTTACATGATATAGTTATGAAATGAATAACAGAAACAACTCTGATATTAAAAAACAGATATTACTAACCTTTGTATGTGCAACGAATTCGGGCGCAATGTGCCTCAGAGGCCAGAATTACGCTAACAGCTTTTCACGAAGCGCGCGAATGAACTAAACAGGTTGGCTTCACACATCCGGTAAAGATAGGCGACTACTAGGAGACACAGATTTCTACCCCTCCTGTGAGTGGAGGCGGGAATGAAAACATCAGAGGTGTGCCTGTCAGGCCAGTTGCGCCCGACGGAGGGTTAAATATTATGCATAACATTAAATACAAATACTTTGTTTCAATCAGAAATGTAATGAACTTACATGAGACAAATTTATAAAATGCCAATGTAATTAACAACAAACCAACAATGACTGTCCCCCGTGCGCGTGATTAAGGTTTGAGGGCAACGCAGTACTAAACTATGTTCTTCTGACTTCGAGCGATTAGTTTCAAGCGCCAACTTTCGGATTTCACTGAAATAAATAACATTATTGTGGGTTGGCAATATTACCCGCATTGGCCATATTTGCATCTTTACCTTATATAATTTAGAAAATTTCGTAAGTTATTCGAAATTTGCGATTTTCATAACAAAAGAATTAGGCAATTATTTCACGTATAGTTGCATTATAGAGATTACTGGATTGGAATAATGTTGATCGCTATAAATTTGCTATAGAGAATGCTATAAAGTTGCATAGAAAATGACATATCAAACTGACACTAATAAAATTAAACAATAAATTAAAATAAGGAAAATGTATCGAAGCGGAGTTAGGGTAGTATAGTAGGCGGGGAAAATCATTCTGTGACCTTTCTGAGTAATCGCTACACTTCATTTCTAATTCATCTGTTAGAAATGAAGATTTTCTGCGAAAAGTTACGCTTGACGAATGTTTCGTAGAAGTTAACGAGAACAAGAATATGATGGGAGGGGAGGAAAGGGGGGGGGGGTGGCTGAGCCCGCCTATTCCAACTAGTCTTTAATAGATCATCAATAAATTTATTTATTTACTTTTAAGAATCAAAACTTAATCCACTGAAATATTTAATTAATTTGATAAATTACTTTACTTATGTTATTGTTCGTTTCTTTAAGTGCTATTTTTACACATCTCAGTTATGCATAATACATGTCTAAGATAGACTAATATTTTCGTTGTTTATTTAAAAATACATCTGCAGTCGATATAGGTCTCATATTTGTTAACTATAATTTTTTTCATCATCGTACTTTTCTTGATGTTTAAATTTGTGCTCTTAATTATTTTGACAGGAAAGCACTTTCTGTACGTTTTTTGAATTTAAAGTACTTTAATATTTACTGATTTCACGCTTCCTGGATTTTTCAATGTAGGTTGTTATAAACTTATGTTGCGTAGTTTATAACTTTATTAAGGTTAAACTTTTCTAGCCCAGTGGTAATTAAGATTAATATATAACAAACACACACACAATATGTGGTTAAAAGTGTGTGAAACATATACAGTCGCGCGCATACACACACACACACACACACACACGCACACGCACACACACATATATATATTGGAAATTACGAATAAAATACATGGAATTAATAATTTAATGTTGTTATTTTAACAAAAACTAACTACTTCTTAAGGAAAAAAAATTAATAATTTAATTTGTGTCTTTTCATTTTTTCTTCGATTTTCTTCTTTTCATTTTTCAAAATATTTTTTTTTTTCTTTTTTCTGTAACTATTCTTCATTATATTTCAACAAATAAATATTTTAATATAACATTTAACCAATTGTAATTATATTTTTGCGTATGGTATAAAAATTTTATTTTTGCTTAAAATTTTTAATTAACGAATATTATATTACTTATTAAAAAAGAATAATAAATCGCTCAATTTTGTAGCGGAATTTATTTTTCTAAAATAAATCTTCAGGGAAATATTCTCTTAAAAGGTACATTTCCAATAATTTTCTCTGTTCAAATTAAGAAAAAATTCAAACTTCATAGTAAAGTGTGTATTGGAGAAAAAGGTAATAAACTTTGTGTATTTTTAAAGACGATAGCCTAGAGACATTTCAAAGTTTTAATTAACTTGTTTAAATAATTAGTTTAAGTTACCGTTAAATTTCAGAATTAATTAACTATTTTTTGTATTACTTCGCCTGAAATGTTTGAAACTATATGAAGCAATTTTAGTGTAAAAAGCTGATTTTTTTTTTTTTTTTTTTTTTTTTTTAATATATATATATATATATATATATATATATAATAACAATATTAAATTTCTTAAACTGCAAAAGTTATTTTACGTTTTAATATACTAATAATGAGTTCTATCAAAATAATCATTTTGACAAAAACAGTATTTAAAGTCCACATTATATTTATTTTTTTTGTTATTGTTACTTAGACTGTTTATTAATTTTTATCAGTAAAGAAAAAAATAATCATAAACCCTTTACGTAAATAAAACTGATAGTATATAGAATATTCAAATGCTTATATTTATAAAAATATTGGCATAAAATACACATGTACGAATATTGTTACTAGAATACATCATTTCTGTAACACAGAATAATGTATATAAAACACACATAAAATAACACACATAAAATAATCTTTACAACAATACAGATATTAAGCTTATTAAGAAAATAAAGTATATTTTTATAACAAGCTGCATTTTCCGAGTATTTGTACTTTCAAGAGGAAAATATTGGGGGGGGGGGGGGGGGAGAGTATTCCATGACCGTGGCTATTTTATAATTTTCTGCTGAAAAAGATTCCACGTTTATAGCTAAGAACTTTACTTTCGAATTATTCAGCTTAGCTATAACCTGACATCAAAAGTCAAAAGTTAAATATATATACAATATATATATATATATATATATATATATATATATATATATATATATATATATATATATATATAACATTGCAAAACTATTAATAATTATTATGAGGCTAAAGGGAAATTCAAATAAATTATTTATTTCACACATGTTTGCCTCGATCTTTTTACAGAAAAAAGTCCATTTTTTATATTTACACATTTACTTCTTTTAAAAGCGACATTTAAAAATTAGCGGTGAGTTACAAATTTAGATAGAAAACGTTATTGCAAGCCTGTACAATTTTTGGCTAAAAAAACTATTTTTTTTAAATTTTCTTTGTAAGTTTCTGTAACGATTTTCTATGATCAAATAAAATAAAATTTTGTATATAAAAAAAGAAAATAAATTGTTAATTAACGATACACGTGGAAACTAATTAGAATATAAATTATTGCAAAAAATGTGATTAAAAAAATGTATTAAAAGGAATCAAAGTAGGTACCAGTATTCTTCGTAAAAAAATCATAGTCAAAGACAAGAAACAATGCAATAAAGCATTTTTTTTTTTTTTTTTTACAAAAAGTCAAAAGAGGTGATGAAGACCCTTATGAAACTATATTTATTATTTAACAGTATTCTTTAGTGGAAACTATAATAAAAAAAAATTGAGATATCTATAAAAGGGTCTAAATACAGATATTAAAGTTACTTTCAAGTATATGACATATTGTTGCCATTTTAAAACACAAAGTTTATTTAAAAACATCCGACAAATTCCTTGTTTTTTTTTTTTTTTTTTGTTTTTTTTACTGAACTATGAGTATGAAAATAATAGTATTTGTTACACTTCCATTATAAAGAAAACAAAAACGAAAATTAAAAATAATTATAAATATAAATATAAATATTTTGAAATAAAGAATTTTATAAATTAAAAAAGTATCTTGCTAATGAATATTTAGTGTAAATCACAAAAACTTTCATTAAAAACATACAAAATATTTTTTTTTTCATTCTTTGTATAAAGCACATAATTATTTCCGAAAACTAATCGGAGCTGTTATAGAACAAATATGGAAATAATTTAAACGAATAGTAGCGTCCTACAATAACAAAAAATTCCTTCATTAGATGAATAGTTTCAGAAGTAATTAGCTAGGTGAATTTAATTAAAATTCCCTGGAAATTCTAAATTCTTAAGGCAATATTAGGATGAAATCAAATGAATGAGATGATTAATTTGTTTTTGTTCAAACATTTACTTCATCTCTATCAAGCACACATATGCATCCTAATTGATAGTTTTTTATTTTTTATTTTATTTTTTTATGTCAGTTTTCACTTTTAATTTTTAAATGACTAAAAATTCTTTCTTTCTTTTTTTTTTTTTGTTAATCCAATTTCCATTTTAATTAAAAACATAATCAATTATTATTCTTTATTTTAGCTGAAATTTTTGCTTGTAGATAGATTGTTTTGCTAAAAAGCTTGTTTTACAAAATATTTTAATTAAACTTTTCTATGGCTATTGTGTTGTTTTATAGATATTTAAACCATTTTAATTATACTTATGAAACAGCTTTGTGCATTTTTGAAATGAGGTCTCAGATAACTTATTATTTACTTCTTAAATGATATAATTTTCTAACACAAGTTATATCAATATTATATTTCTGAAAAGTATGAGAATTATCTTAAAATATTGAGTTAACTTTACAAAGATATACAATCTTATAAATTTCATTTAATATTTCGGCTGATTTTAATTATTTTTGAAATCTATCTATAATTAAAAATCGCTTAAATTTATGCTAAGATTAATTATATAGAAATAAGCCGCAGCATAACCTTATTTGTAAAAATAATTCCTAAAAGGAAAAATTAATATTATGTTAATCTGCGTAAAAAAAAAAAACCTTAAAATAGTTTGGTATATTATTAAGCGTAGATCAATTTAAACAAAAATAAAAAGGAAAAAACCAAAATAATGGATTTTCTGATATCAGTTAAAAAAAAAAACACTGCCATTGCACCAAAAAATCTATAATAGAAGTTGAGTATTTTGTGCGGTGCAATTTGGCGTGTTTTAGTTAATGGTTTTTAGATACATTTAAATAAAACATAAATAAAATAAATACTAAAATATTACCTTTCATAAATCAGTTCATTTTTATTATTATCATGCACTGTTCTTTCTTCTTTTTTTTTTTTTTTTGTCAACATTTTGACTAACATCTGGTTTTTTTTTTTTTTTTTTTTTTTAAATTAGCATATTGTTTTACTACAAACAATCATTTTATTTTAACTTTAAAGCATAAAGAAAGCATATAAAGTTAAAAATGAAAAAATAAATAAATATATATATAAAAGCATATATAAGAATAATTTATAATGATCTCGCACTAAAGTATGTGCTTGATGGAGACTTCTTTAAATATATCTTTTGATCTTTTGAATTTGAAATAGCCTTATCTGACAGTTTTGAAACACACACACGTGTTTGTGAATATATTTAAGCGATTTTTGTTAGGATTTTTCGCAGTACTGGTGAATTACAGTTTAGTGCTTATAATTGCGTATTTATATGGCAGATGTCAATCCTACAAAAGAATGAGATTTCTGATTTTTCTCGCAAGCACTATTTATCATTCAGAAATTCTTATCGTATATTTTCAGTGATCATTTTTCTGAATTAATATAAAATATGATTGTATGAAAATATTGATTGGTCAGAATTATCACAGAATGTGACTGGCATTACATCTATGATAAAATTGTTAAAATTAAAAACTACTGATAGTTTAAAATTTATAATGACTTCACGTATAAACACATCAAAAAAAGGTACAAAACAACTTTTAAAACACGTATATAAAATTCCTTTATTAAAATCAAACACAAAGCTTTTCGCTATATTAATATAGCATCTTCAGGTCTTGTTAATTAACATCAGAGTAGACAGCATTATATACTGAAGAAGTTCAATACAGTTACGTTTACAGTTCTATACAACACAGTTAGCTCTGGTGCGACTTTTTGTGAACTGGACCTTCTTTTTTCTAAGAAAGTTCCGGTGTGCTGAAAATTTTTTGTGTGTCAACGTTTTCTACAGAACTTTTTGTGTAACCCTAGTGTGACGCCAAGTGATCTTAAATGACTCATGATATTTACAAGACTTATTTTTTAACTGTAACTGTATTGAACTTCTTCAGTATATAATGATGTCTACTCTGATGTTAATTAAAACACCTGAAGATTTTATGTTAATAATACTGAAAAGCTTTGTGTTTGATTTTAATAAAGAAATTTTATATACGTGTTTTTAAAGTGATTTTATACCTTTTTTTAATATGATGAAATTATCTAATTAGTATATTTAAATATATATGAAGGCTTGTGGTAAGAATTAGTTTCATGCATATTGAAACATAAAATGATAAAAGTGACATTAAATTCTTTACGCATTCATACCTTTGGAAATAAAATATAATATAAATAATGATGCATACTCAAAAGATAAAAATAAGAGGCTTAAAGTGTGAACAATGAATAGTAAATATTTTTTTTTTCAAATGTATAATAAATACTTTTCTTTATAATTTTTTTTCTCCAATTAAAAATATGTTTACAAAAAGTAAATGGCAAATAATCAAATTTTTAAAGAAGTAACGGAAACAAAATCTTTAAAACTCATCGAACTAAGTATTTAAAAACATCCTTTTGTTTTCTTCTTTTTAGATAGTTCTTTTCTGATTGAAAAAACAAATCCACAATTAGTACTCGCGTAATTAATACCTTAAGCAATTCAGTGCTTTATCTGCATAAAGAATTTTACTTCCTAAACTTTTTTCGACTGAAACTGGCATTGAAATGCTAACCGCAGAGAAAATTAATTGTGAACGGCATGTGAATTAAAACAAAAGGTCTTCAGTAAATATGTGAATGAGACTTTTTTCAATGTCGGCTAAATCTTTTTTTTTTTTTTTTTTTTTAATAAATCAGTGAAAATAGAATGTGAAGTGGTACACTTTTCTTTTCCTTTTTGAAAATCTCCAATAAAGTATGGCGTATAATGATTATTTTTATCTGCATTGGGAGGCTTATTTTTAATTTAATGAAACAAAATTTCAAGTGCCTTTCTATAATAAAGGTTAATTTTTTATCTAATTTTAAATAAACTAGTTCTCAAGAATAAGATTTTATTTCTCTAGGACGTACTTAGCTTTCATGTCTAATTAATGATAATTGTAAATTTGCATATTTATTTATCAGCTGTTTTAGTGTATTGAAAATAATCCAATATTTCTATGCGTGGTGTAATTCGGCAATTAGTTTAAATTGCTAAATAAAATGTCTGCAACATTTTTATTGGGAGTTGCACCAAAATAGTAAAAATAACATTATTATTTTATAAATAAAATAAATAAAAGAAAGCTCTAAATAAAATTATTAAAAAAAAAGCTTTATCGTCATTAAATGTTTCTACGAGAATATTGGAATATACATAATAATTTTATTTGAAATTTCGTAAGCATTTTCAGAGCGGTTTAAAATGTCATAAGCTTCATTATTATTAAAACAAAATATGAATTTTTGATTCTAGAATATTGTACTATAAAGTCAGATTTTACATAGAGGGATGCAAGTTTAAGTAAATCGCCTAAGCATATTTTAATTTGCTTATAAAAATCTAAGTGTTTTAAATTTTCAATTTTCATTGCATATTGTCTTTTTAAAATGGCTAAACTACGTTAAAAAATTGCAATAAGACACATAGCGGATTATAAATATCTAAAAATAAAAAAGTACCATTATTAATTTACGAAAAATATTTGATTTGAAACATCTGTATAATAACCAGCATACCTGCCAACATATTTATTAATATTCTGTAGTACTGTTAGTCCCCACCTTTTTTTCATACCAGTTTCTTTGGAAAGTGCTTTCCTTATTAATTAATCAGAATTTCATCTGAAGACAATTATTCTACAATTTAAGTGGTGTGGAAAATGGGGCGGATACTAATAATGCTACTGAATATTAATTAGAATGTAGGCAGTTAAACAACCTGAATAAGTTTAGGTTTTATTTTATTTAATAACTAAACGCAATTGTATCTAAACATAATAACTAAAAAAAAAAAATCACAACAGTGGTTTCAGGTCAAAATAATAGCTTGTCTTTTCATCGAGTGAATATAAATACAGCAATAATGATGCATCATCAATTCAGCAATGTGCAATCGCGTCAGACTACGTACAACATCATTAACGTGTAATCAAAGATGTTTGATAGCTTAGCTATCATCTAAGATATTGGTAATCTAAAATATTGGCTTTGTCTAAAATATCATTTGTTAAATATCAGAAAAGTACTACCGAGTTAAAAATCGATTACCTGAAAAAAAAAAAAAAAAAAAAAATGAAAAATGTTGCATAAAAATGTTAAATGATATTGAATGATTGTTCTCAATGCGAAACCAATGGGCAATAACGGTCTAACTTAAAGTAAAATACAATGTAGTTCTAAAGAAAAGTGTAATTCTAACATTTTGCTGTAATCTTACATTTGATTAAAATAATTAACCGTAATTTGTAAGTGGGAAAAGAAAATGGCAGCTCCAGCACAAGAACTAATGGATATTTCCTTTAAAGTTTATGTTTAGTTGCACTTTAACATAAATTGGTGCCTTTCACCTCTTAGTGCAAACAGACCATCAATAATTGCTGTTAAGCTGCATCTCTCTCATTTAGGGGTAGACTGTATCTCAGTTTTTTTTTTTTTTCTTTTTTCATGTAAATGTGCAAAAATTGATACATGAGTGATCCATTGCGAAACAGGACTGATTATTTATTTTGCGGGCATATAGGGCAACGGGAGGCGCTGTTATGTTTTTTTTTTTTTTTTTTTTTTTTTTTTCCGTAAGGCTATGCTATAGTTTATATCACATATATATGAACCATACTTAATATGTAAGATAGCCATTCTGGAAGAGATTGATAAATAAGTTCGATTAAAAGTGGCATAGATACGTTAAGATTTGTTTTATTTTGAAAAAGTTTCTGTTTTGTAGAAGTTAAAATCTGAACAAAGTTAAAATTCATGAATCCTTATTGAGAGAATCTGTTATTAATTTTGTGCAGGTTAATGAACAGAGTAGGAGAAACTGTCACATAAAATGGTTTAGAAGAAACTTTTGTAATGTAACTCCATCCTTTTTTTTTTTTTTTTTCTTTTAAAGTAATTGAAATTTAGTTCATTCTATCAAATAAAATCTTTTAAATTTTCTCTTTATTTGCCTGGAGTTTCCATCTAAATAGATAAACAACTTGACTGACAAACTATGCAGAAAAATAACGCATCAGCAGCCTTTATTTATTTATTTATTTTTTAATTGAAAGTACTTTTACATTTAAACACCTTTATAGAAAAAGAAATTACAAAAGATTTTACTCAGTAGAAGTTAAGACTATCATTCATAACTTACGAATATTGGTTTCTATCGATAAAGTGAGTTTATTTATTTTCTTATGCTTCGACGCTTGCGTTTTACAAAAAACTTCTTAAACATCATATACTACAACTAAATAAATTCTGCTTTAATTAAGAAACAATGCTTTCAGAAATTTATTTACTTTTTACTTAAATGTACTTTTACTACTGATGTTTTTGTAAATAAATATATATATATCATTTGCACTCAGTTAAGAAAAAAGTGTGTTAAAGTTTAAAAATTAAGAAATTTTTAACTAAATATTTTTATTTAGAAAAACTATTTGATTTTAAATATTTAGTAACAATACGATTTAAATAGACTATTATTCCTAGTTTTATTATTATTATTATTATTACATATTGAAAATTAGTTTAAAACAAAATATTTAAGTGAAATAATATAATAGCATTTCCCGATTTCTTTGTGTACTTTTATTTTTAAAATTTCAATTAAATTTATTTAACAACTCAGAACATTTTTAATTATAACATAACATGGATAAAGACCTTTAACAGACGACGAATGTATTATTATATTTTCATAAATGTATTTATATTTACTCAAGCTAATAATTTTTATGAAAAAAAAAATATTCGATTTAATGAAGTAGAAGGTAATTTGTACAAAAAATACAACGTTCAACCTTATTTAATTCAACAGAAAATAATATTAATGATATTTCTGGTATAGTAGAATAATTTATATTAGTAATTACCTAAAGAAAAAGAAAATATTTCTGGCAGCAAAATCTCTGACCGGAAGTAACTATCTATTAATATAATTGGCTCTGTAAGACTCTTCCAGATTGTTGTCCTAAGCCTACATAAGACGACTTATTCTCTGAACAGTTTGTGTATTTCCTTCTCCGTCTTTTTCTTCAGAAAACCGTTTTTGTTTGATAAACAAAGGTCTTTTGCATGAGTCATTGCTTAATGACTGGAATTGCGGTGTGTAATTAAGTAGATTTTCTCCAAATACCTTTGTTTTCCTTATTAGGTAAATTAGTTATGATTAGTTTACTTAGCGTTCTTATTTCTATTATTACTTTAACTGGATATTTAAGGAGGAGAAACGAAAATGCTTAATGTATTTATTTTATACGTACAATAATTCATTTCTTACAAAATTAATTAAGATATTACTTTTGTATCTTATATACGAAAATTTTATTACGACAGAATTTCCCTGAAATCGGACACTACAATGCACATTGTCTTGTTTCCGTTGTCATAATTTAATATTTGTTTTGTTTTCTTTTTTTATTCATAAAATATAGTTGCTAATTATTTCGAATTTTCCAGTGTACCATACATGCGCATGTTCTGTTAAAATATTTTGCATAATATTTCGATGATTATACATGTCGAAATCTGTTATTAGTACACAAATTAGTTATTATAAAAATACTAAATTATCCTTATAAATATTGTTTTTTTTTTTTTTTTTTTTTTTTTTTTTTTTAATAATATCATCGACTTTATGAAAAAAAATAAAATAAATAAATAAATAAAATAAGCAAATAAATACGAAAGTTATTTTATAAAGAGTGAATATTTTCACACATTAGAAATATACTTTATAAAATATCTTATGAAAAACATCGGAAAATTCTATAATTCTAGCTACAAATTTATTGTTTCATTTGCATTTATTTGTTATTTATAAATTCATGTATTTTAAAATAAATAAGTTAGAAATATGAACATCAATGTGTTAGCATATACCATAATAAACTAAAACATATATTATATAATATTATACATAACATATATTATAACATATTATACATACATTATATCATAACAAACCAGTATTTATATATAACTTTATGTAACATATAATATACTGATTCAGATTTTTCAAATATTTTTCTCCTTTTCAAAAAAGAAGGAATCTAAAATTTAATCATCTGTAAAAGTTTAAATTGTGTATTTTAGTATGCAATGTAAGGGAAAATTAATAATGCGTAATTTTAAAAATTGTGCATTTAGAACTCCTGTACAAAAAATTTAAACGGAGCTAACATCACTACAGAATCTCATTTCGCATAAAATAAATAAATAAATAAATAAATAGAAAATTAAACCATCCTAGCACTTTTAGATCCCTGCGTTACAAACCTAAATAGATTCTTAATCAATTGTTGTGATTTTGAATTAATTTAATCATTCTGGCCAAAAGTTTATTTATCCGATTCGATTTGATATCGGAGTCTTTGGAGTTTTACAAGTACTTTTGAATACATAGTAAATTAGTAACACGCATTTGACAAGAAGCGTTTTACTCATTAAGGGCCTGCATCACCCACCGCCGCCGGAAGCCGAAGCTAATGTTATTCTACGGGAAATTTTTCTTTACAAATAACTTATTTATTAATACATATTTTTAAATTCTGTTTTCACATTCTGAAAATTCTCAGCTGTTAAATTGACGGAACATTTATTTATTTATTTATTTATTTATTTATTTTTTTTTTTTTTTTGAAGCTTCAAAATACGAATTTTAAATATGTGAATTTTTTTCATTTTGCAATTCAAAAATAAAATATTAAAAAGAAAAAAGATACATCTAAAAGAAAAATCCGTGAATTTAACAGTTGTGAATTTTTTGAATGTGAAAACAGAATTTAAAAATATGTATTAGTTAATAAGTTATTTGTAAAGAAAATTTCCCCATAGAATAACATTGGCTCGTGCTTCCGGCGACGGTAAGTGAAAAGGGCCGTTAAGAATGATGTTTTTAGACTTAAAATATTTTTTGTAATTATCCATCTATGTCGTATCTCGTATGTATTATTCATCTATCTCGCACTGTACAATATTTTAAGATGTAGCTTTTTCTTTCTTTTTTTTATTTTTTCATGTCCGTCACTTCCAAATATGGATGAATGTTTCTTTATTAATGAATAATCAACACGGAAAGTCAGTTATTGTATAATCATAAATTACAAAATTGAAATAGTTCATCCATTGAAAATGACGCTTTTTTTTTTTTTGACTCTATGTGATATAATTTCAAACGAACATAAAACTAATAAAAGATAGTCGAGGTGATTTAAAAATCTTGCTGGAGAGTACGAAGGTAATGCAAATTATAATAATAATAAACTAGCAAATGTGCATGAATGATGTGCATAAATATGTGTTTATTTATTTATTTATTTATTTATTTTTAATCTAAGCAAAGATAAGTTATTCAACAGAGAAAAATAATTAGGCAATACAATGATAAATAAAATATAGTAAAAAAAAAAAATGAAGTTTAGTTAAAAACGAATATAAAATAAATAAATTAAGGAACATACTATTACAAGTTCATTTAGAATTTATATAAAGTATCTTTTGTTTTATCTTCATTAAGTTTTTATGGATCAGATTCGTTATCTTAATCTAATATTGCTCTTGTGATCTGCTGTATTTTCTGGAACACTTGATGACATGCTTAAATTCCATAATATAAACCAAGCTGATGTAAAATATTTTGTATATACTATTGTAAACCATTCTTGAATTCAGAACTGAGAACATCATTAAAAACACGATGCAACAAACTACAGTAATATTTTGTAATACAGTCATAAAATCTGGCAATGCTTTCGATTTTTTTTTCTATTCGAAATTTTTCTTTGCACTTTTAAACTGGTTATTCGAAATTAGCTATTCGTTTGAAAATTCCTTTAGAGAACAATTTTAAGAGATGAAAAAATATTTCTGATTTCTTCACTACTCGTTTTCAGTCTGAGTTGTTCAGATTTCCATTTCTTATTCAACTGATTATATCGCTTACAAGAATAAACATATTTTGCCTTAGATCGTTTCCTCTTATTGGGGTATTATTATCATTTTTTTTCATTTCAATAAATTGAATTATGTTTTATTAAATTTCTCTATTCATCTATATTGCACTGTTTATCGAAGATCATTTAAACCATACTACCATATGCAGAAAAAATTCTTAATGTGGAATCTGATAAATTTATTGAATAAAAACCGGTACTAATACCAGAGTTAACAAATTTTATAATTTATTCCGGAGCATTTTTAGCCCAGCCTTCTATTCGCACCAAACTTTCTGTAGAACGTTTCTCTTCAACGTGAGACAACTATTAAATAAGATTAAGCTGGAGATAAGAATGTTAACAAAAGAAATTATAAAAGTTGCCAACTCTGCTAATTCTTACAATATTCATTTGAGGCTGAAAACTACAGAAGACAAACCAACAAAAGGAAAAGCAAAAATGCACGCGTATTACACAATATATTACGTCTTTAATACAAACAAATTCACTGAAGCAAGATTAGAATTAAAAATCAAAACACAATTGCCAATTTTAGGGGGGTGGGGGGGGTGTATTCAATGTCTAACATTAAATTTTGATTCTAACGGTTGCCTAATCACTTCGAAGATTAATCGTCTATAATGTATATATATAAAATAACACTTCTCAAAATTATTAGTGATTACTGAATAAAAAAAAGTTCCTAAGTTTGGCAATACTGTGTAAAAATATACCATAGCCGATAGTCGTATTAAATGATTTATAAAGTTTAATTGGAAGCAACATATCAACAATATTTGCTTTAGTAATATGTGATAAAAAAATAAAAAAATAAATAAACAATTTCCATATTAAGGAACATTCACAAGCTTCTGCAACCGCGTCTCCGCATTATAAAATATATTTTGCATTGTGGCACATTAAGCTAGTGTCTAGACAGAATCAAATGCGTTTTATATATTTTTAATATCATTTCAATATTTAAATCAGCAAGTAATGGAAAACAGTGCATACTACTTTTCTAATGAAGTAAAAATAATATGAATGTTACTAGCAATGTATAAAATACTGACTTCTATAGAATATATAGACATTTTTAGAATATCTATGAATTCTATAATGTTGGGCACTTAGAACTAAAATATAAAATGTTTGCTATATTATATACTTTCTCTAGACATTGCTTATAACACTTAAACATTTTACAGAATGGCAAATGCTGTTTGAAAATATGAAGAAAGGTTATAATAAGACCTTTTATTTAAAATTTCTTTCTTTATTCCCCCAAAATAAAAATTTAACTTTGAAAATATAGTGAAATGATACACCTTAAAAATCATTTTTATTCACAATTCATAAAGAAAAATTAACGTTAAAAAAATATATGCGGGAAAAATAAAATAATAATATGAACAGACATAAAACAAAACAAAATTTTCCTGTAAAATGTTAAAAAATAAATAAATAATAATAATAAATAAATAAATAATAATTAACCTGTTGTTGCAGCAGCTTGAAAGTACGATTGAATGTTATGTTGAATTATATTTCATTACTTTTTCGCACAAAGACATTTTATGCTTCTGCACCTTGTTTTACATTTACATTTGAAGGCAACTTTGCAGTTTTCATCGGACTGAGGAATTGCAATTTACCAAAGAGATTTTTTTCAGAAACTTTCTAAGCAAATTTTTTGGTCATAAAATTGTGATCATGTACATAATATTTAAAATTTTTTTAAATGTTTCCAAGTCGGTAGAAACTGACCACTGTCACAATCGTTGCAACTGTCAAATACATAAATTGCGAACATAATCGTCTCTTGTCAATGTCACGAATTAGGAAGCTCATAATAATTATAAAAGAAGAGTCGGAATCATACTCCGTTAATTAATTTATTTATTTTTAGTGGCTTGTATTTTCAGATCAATTTATGATAATTTTACTTTTCATAACATTTAAGTTTTGAGATAAATAGTGCATACATGGATATTTATTATCTATACCAACATGGGCACAGAAGATACGAATTTTTTGAGGACACTTTGTGCATGCAACTGATTTACTTGAAACACACATAATGCACAGCAAAAATGGAAATGTTTTCATCAAGCATATCATCATAATGTTGGTTTGGTCCGTCATGACTTATAACCTCATGAAAATTTATTAACACAACATTTTTCTTTTGTTTAAGTTAAATAATTTCATCTGTTTGCATTATTCGGAAGATTTATTTATTTATTTATTTATTTATTTTTTTGGCTGCATCTTTCAATATGTGTTTTAAAAAAAATCGCATTGAAGAGATACTCGTATTGTAAATCCTACTTTAGGTTTGAATCCTTATATCCCTTCATATAGTATTTTTTTAAGCACTGGTAAACGAAAAGTTCTATTTAGAATAAATTGAATGAAAAAACGGTTTTCCACTTCATCGGTGTCAAATTAGTTCTGCATACAAATACATATTTTTAATACCTTATTTATTTTAGTCTTTCGACACTGTCCAAATATCATGCATTGTGAGGATTTCCATTAAAAATATTCAATGCTCGATAAACCTTTTCTCAAACTGGTTACTATATTTTCCTATAATTGGCAAACTGCAATTTGTGTTACATTTTCAGTAAACAGAATATGTCTACTAAGGCTACTTCTTCAGCTATTTTTTGACGTAAACGCCTTGAGAATAATAATTTTCTTAAAACGATTTTGGTACCGTTTTGTATTCTTGCTGACACTAGAAAAAAAATCTACATAACAACAAGAATTAAATTCAGAAAAAATTCTCAGGTTTTTCAATAATGTGACTTTGAATGTCTTTCACTTTTTACGGAAAGGCTGATAGCGTTTATTGTACTGTTAAATATCACGACGTGAAAAGACTTTTATTTGGCTGGATGTTTTTTCAATAGGCTATCACGGAATTAAACTCCAATAGCCAAATGTATAACAATAAAGTATGTGAAATAACACGGTTTCCGTTATATAATATTGTATATTATATTATTATCACCTTCTTAAGCAGGATATATTAATTTACTTTAGTTTTTCATAATCGTCATACAATTTTTATTTAGCAACCCTTAATCTCCGGAATTTTTTATAATAGTCATTTTGGATGTTTTCACAACATTTTTTTTTTTTCTTATCAGTAATTTTGATTTAAAAGAAAAAAAAAACACAAAGTTTTGAAGCATAGGCTCGAAATTTGGACAATGCATCGTCGAAACTTTGGTGTGTCAATTGATCATGACTCATACACTTCACCTGCAATTTCTCTTGCACCCAGATTACAAAAAAATTCTTTTGGTGTACAGATTCAGGTAAAATCAGGCATTTTGTCATTGCCGAACAAAGAGCGTAATTCTACTGTCAAATTCTGAACTTTAGGCGAACAAACTAATGACTCGTGGCTTGCTGTATAATACTCAAAATAGATCGTGGTTCTATTTCCTGATTTCCTATACTTTTTAAAATACGTTTTTAATTATTTTTATTTTTTATTATTAAAAACAGTAATTTGCATATACTATAGTTAAAACATTTTTCCATTTTAATATAAATGTATTTCATAAAAGCATTAATTAATTTCAAGGAGGAATTAAATTTTTCAATTTTAACATTATTTCCGTTTCAACTTCTTAAAATTTTAAAACCTTTAGAGCAAAAACTACACAAAATTTTAGCAAAAAATTTTAAAGAAAAGTAAAGTATATGATATAAGGTCAAACAAATATGTAATGTTAGAAGAGAAAAATTTTAACTAAAATTTATTGATGTTGCTATGTGTGCATCAATCTGTTCAATGCTGGAAATTGTAAACCCTATTTTATTGGTTTCTAATTTAATTCAGAACGAAAAGTTCTAAAACTTATTTCATTCAACCACTAGCAAATGCTTACACACGAATCTTCATTAAATAAATTTTGATGTAATTTAAAGGAATTTCAGGAAAATAGATCTCCTAGAAATTGTTCAGAGAAAATTTTTGGAAAGAGGAAGTGCTTTTTGGAATTTAAAAGAAGTAAATATGTCTCATTCAATTTAGGTTTAATTTAAAGCTTGAAATGAGAAAAAGAAATAAATAAGACGCTTAAATGTGCGTCACGAAATTTAGTTGGTTTTACTTTTTACTTTTTTTTTTTTTTTTTTTTTTTTTGGTATAATAAAATTTTGCAATAAATTTAATTAAAACACAAATCTTCTTGTATTACATCAAACTGTTCGTGTTAATGGTTATGGTTGTCAGGTTCTATGCAGGAGATTAAAAAATTACAACAATGATTTCTTCTCTTGCCAAATATTTTAAAGAAACATACAACAGTTTTCTACACTTTTATTTAATTAAAAATATTATTAAATTTGTGAATTTAATGCATTTTAATCTTAATTTAAGAACAACTGTAAAAATAATAATAATAATAATAATAATAATAAATAGTGAAATTGCACATTTTACTAAAAGATTGATTTTTAATTAATTTTTTTAAATTCCCACTGCTTTTTTAAACATTTGCAATATATATATATATATATATATATTATATAAGACTACGCATGTGTACTCAGATACATCGAATATATATATATATATATATATTTTTTTTTTTTTTTTTTTTTTTTTTGATTGATATACATGTAGGTGTGGCAATTCCACCAAGGAAGTGTCATATCGGGACCAACATGGCAGATATGAAAATATCAGAGGAAAAGTCGCTTAGCTGTCAAATAAGGGCGGGCTTTTTTTTTTTTTTTTTTTTTTTTTTTGTGGCGCATTGTGTGTTTGATTGACTGAGACTTTTATGAAGGGCTAAAGAATAGTAAAGTATTTTGAGTGCCATATATAGGCTGACCAGATCGAAGTACCTTTATAACAGAGAAGCATTAAAAATTGCTACAATTATCAAATTATGGATGTATTTTTTCATTCCTAATAAATAAGGACAAAAAAAATAAAGTGTTATTGATTAATAATTTAGTTTCTACAATTTTTTAAAACTTAGAAATATGCCTTCAAAAAAAAAAAATTTCCCCATTTTTCCTCAGAAAATGGGGACGTTTGGCCAGTATAGCCATACTCCAATTATATATATATATATATATTGTTTATTTCATATAAATACTAGCATTTAATTGTAGTTTAGATATGAGTAACTTAGCGAATATTCATTAAATCAAAAACATAAAAATGTGTGAAATTTACCTCATCACATATAGGTATACTGGGTGTTTCAAACATATGTTACAGAATCTTAAATTGATGCTTACAGTCGGCAACAAAACTATTGAAGCACAAATACACGTTTTTCATCTTTTTTTTTTTTTTTTTTTTTTTTTTTGCTTATTTTAATCAACTTACTTTTTCATAAACATCAAACAGACCTCATGACTTGACAAATATTTACTTAACAAAACAGTATTATTTGCACATCTTTTAAATACGAATTATTACTGAAACTTCAATAATTTTGTTGACGACTGTATAGTGTGTGTTTAATACTCTTTAATGACACCGACGACGGTGTTTCCTTTTAAATAACATTGAGGTTTAAACCTTAACGAATGAAGCACTAGGAGCGTTTTCCAACAATGTTGAAAATTGTTCAAGATATTATGCTGATTTTATTTTGTGAGGTACTCGTAAGATTATTTTTAATTTTCATAATAAGAAAGAAATTTATACGTGTAATTGAAACTTACTACAATGTAATGTGCGTAGAAAAAGAATATGCATCATTAAGTATATATTTAACAGAATCATAAAACGGGATTCAAGAGCAATATTGACTACGAACATTAAGTGCTTTTTTGTATTACATAAATCATATTTTGGATTTAAAATTTTGTTATAATTGCATACTATTATTTTTTTTTCTTCTGAAGTAAAACGAATCCACTCAGTATCCAAGGGCTTGCTGTTAAATTGTTGTAAGTGGATTTTACACATTATCGCTTACAAATTTAGATACTAAACATTTAGATTTGGGATAGCTTATATTCTTCATTTTATTATTAGTTTTACAACTTACATATTTGGAACACTAAATAAAATTATTTTTCTGAAATATTTTCTAATAAAGCCATTTTCTTTTAAGTGGTGATAATGTTTCATTTGACACTGATTTAAAGAACACAGTAAAATTCTCAGAACAGAAAAATTACTCCTTTGCTTTAAGACAAATTTTTATCTAAAAAAATTAAATAAAATAAAAATTAAGTTTCAATAACGAAAAACTTTACTCTAAAGCAAATGAGGAGGATGTGGTAGGGGGGGGGGGGCAAAGAATTAACTCTCAGAATAAAGGAAAGGCAGATCGTGCCCCCAATGAATGTTTGAAAACTCGACGCCTATGTCTGTGCATGTTAACCACAATTATATAAACTGATATAGAAAAAAAAAAAAAAAAAAAAAAAAAATTCTGACAGCAAAAACATACTATTATATATATATATATATATATATATATATATATATAATTTCGTTTATAATTTTAAACTATAAATAAACCTAGTTAATAATTTGACCTGCAGGATGTAAATGTGAAAATTCGAAATCTACGTAATTTATATCCGAGAACTTTTTTTCCAGGCAACTTTCTTTCCAGGGGATGTTTTTTCTTAGGGACACTCTTTAAAAGACACGTTTTTGCCTGGAGACAATTTTTCCGGGGGCATTTTGTGGCGGGAAGATTTTTTTTCTGATACCGAATTGGGATTTCACTTTTGGCAAATTTAATCCTAATATACATTATTAGCTAACATGTATGAACTTTGGAAAAACTATATATATATATATATATATATATATGAGAAAATACTTGCTAAAATAATATTAATTTGTTTTTTAGTAATAAAATTCTTTTTTTTTTCTAATAAATTCTCTTATTATAAACTAATATGGAATATTATGACATAATCTATTTATACATTTATTAAAGAAATTTTACAATTAAAAACAGAATCATTCAATAAGATAATAACTTTTTTTTTTTTTTTTTTTAAATATATATAAATTACCTTTCTTATTTCTTATCTGTTCATTCTAAAAATCTTTTCAAAAATTTTATTAATTTTTAATTTAGCATTATGCAAGTGAAAGTTGAATAGGAATATTTCAAAATATTAATTATGAAATAAATTAATAATATAGAAAAGCGAACGAATGATTTATTTTATTCATTTACGTATCAATATAAAATATTTTCATATCTAAATATACATTATATACCTCTATTAATCTTCTAATTTATTACTTTTATTTAAAAATACAGTTTATAAATGTTGTAGATTTAATTCAATAAATGATACATTTGTACTTTTATTTTTACGTTTAGATAATTTATAATTCACGGACGATGTTTTATTTAACTGTTTTGTGATTAAGTTTAAAAAACTTTCTGCCACTAACGGCGTTTATAATGATGACCGAAGCGTCGTATAAAACCAGAAGTCATAAAAGCTAGATTAATATCCTGTATTATGATCGTTTATGGAATGCTAAGTCTCCTTCCATGGGTTTAACGACTGCATACTTTATGGCGCTGTATTCGAGTAGGATTATTTTAGGGAACTCTACAATAGATTAAGTATAGGATTAGGCTGCTTTGATGACATTATTCTCGGAATTGCATTCATCAGCATATAGAAGTAATGATACAAGGATGGTTTATTATCAGTGTTATTAATGCGGTAGTAAGGAAAATTCCAAAAACTGTCAAGAAAAATCACATTTACAAAATCTAACAAAATATACTATCTCAAAAATGCTTTTTAAACAAAAATACGCTTTATCATTATCTAAAGTTTTTTTTTTTTTTTTTTTTTTCGTATTCAAAACGAAACAAGAAACATTAAACTATAAGAACATTAAACTATATGAATTATCTAGCATTTTAAAGGATAAACATCAAAGACAATTTATTCTTCATCTTCATCTTATTATTATTATTCGATTGTTTTCTAATTTAAAAGTTTTTTACATGCATTAATCAAATAATAGTTTTTGATGACAGTTAAAATTAACATTTGATTCAAAAAATATTATACAAATTTATTAATACATCATAATTAATATAATCGTCATTAGTTATTTTAATTATAATCATTTTATTTAATCGTAATCGATTACATTAATCGTTCTCATATATACTTATTATTTATAAGTAATTATTAAAAATTTTATATAATTTCAGTTAAATTGTATATTTTTGAAATCTAATAACAAACAGCAAAAGTCTTTTTTTAATTAAAGTCAAAGTTTCTTTCAAATATAGTCTCATTTTAATAAAATATATTTAAGCATTATTTTAATAACTAAACATAATACTTTTTATTTAAAAAAATAATAATAATACTGCACGTGCACATACTATATTGACACATTTAAATGAAATACTTTACGAAAAAAATGAAATAATCTATTTTTGCAATATATTATTATGATGTAAATTATTTATATAATTATCAGCGCAGTTCAGAAGGAAATACACCGAATTGACAAAAGTATGCAAACTCACAAGAAAGCAATGGGTAAGCTTAAACAAATAAATAAATAAATAAAACAGATAAAATTCAAAAGATGAAAAAAAAATGGTCGGAAGAAGAGTAGAGTATAAAAATATTTACTAGTTGCGAAGGCCCAAGGTTACAATCTCACTCAAATTAAAAATTAGAGATATTTTTATTCATGTAGGTAAATCGTGAATTATATTGTAAATAAAAAAGAGTAAAATTCTGTAATTTACTTTTTTTTTAATGAAGTTCCCTAGTATTCTTTTATTTAGTAATCTACTGATAATTCAATGTTTTTGATGTACGGTTTCTATACGAGGGAAAATATTTTGTAACATTTCAAACATATCTACTTCACATATTCAATATATATATATATATATATATATATACTGGAATGATGATTTACGCATTCCGTGTCATTAAATTTCTATTCAGTTTGTTTCCTAAACAATTTCGATAAATGTTTCAATCCCATTTTCTATGAAAAGAAATGCATTGCTTTTAGGTCGCTTGTTCTTAATTTTTTTTTTTCAGATTACGACTTGAATTCAGGCAATGAATGCCTGTTTCAAATAGATTGTAACACTATATTAAATATGAATTATGTGTAAGATTTATATGAAAACTTTTTAAACGATGCCTATCCAAGCAGTATCTTCGGAATTTCTTTATATATATATATATATATATATATATATAATAACATATGTTAAACGGTTTGGAAAAAATGTTGAAACTGAATTGCATAAACGTCTTTTTTCAAGAAGTCGTACACCGTAGAGAGAACCAATAGTTTAATGCTTATAGACAAATTACTAGAATCAAATTGTAATAAGATAGTAGAATCAAAAAATAAAATAAAATAAAATAAATAAATAGAGAGCATTGTAATGAAAGGGTTTGAATCGATATTGTGTCACAGGAATCAGATATATTTTGCTCAATTCCCTATAAATAGAGAAAAATTTAAAATCCCACCTTTGCTGTTGTTAAAATGAACGAATGCCTTTAACTACAAAAGCATTTAGTGTAAATGTGATTTTTTTATTCTCTTAAGTAAAGTCAATTGCTTATTGTGGAAAACGTGTTTATCAATTTATCTGTAAATTATATATATATATATATAAAAAAAATATTATTTTCAAAAATTTGGAATGTTCATAAATTTGTCTTATAAACTTTACCAATTGTAATTTTTTTTTTTTTTTTTTTTTTTTTTTTAATAATTAATTTGAAATGGGTAATAGTGATCAAATAAGGTTCTCCTTTTATACAAACAATGTAAAAGTCAAATATTTATCTCTTAATCTTCTAAACAAAATTAGCATTATAATTTATCTCTACGTACATTATAAAGAGATTTAGTAATATTAATAACTAGCAGGCTTTGCCCGCAACGATGGACATTAAACTTAAATGAGTTGTCAAAATCCCATATCTTTATTAATAACCTAAGTTCTCGCTGTGATTGGTAGAGGTTTTTCTCGCTCGCACCGTGGGGAGTCTGGGTCCCCACTGCCTTCGGCAGCAACTTACCCACTTCTTACTTCCTCTTCCTCAGTGGGTGAGTTCGAAGTTTTGCAAAATCCCACTAATGCGCATAATGCGTACACTTAATCAATATCCGCACACCAAAATTCGCCATTCTAAGATAATTCAAAGCGAATTCAAACGAAAAACATATTTTTACACATGTTTATTGCCCTCCGACTCCGAAAAGGGGGGGGGGGATTTCGAATTTCGTGAAATCCAGTTAAAATAAGTGCCGAATGCATACAAACAATTTACGCACCAAATTTCGTGACCAAAGAAGTCTTTAATAGAAAATATTATAAATAAATAAATGCAAAAAGCACAGCTTT
This sequence comes from Salticus scenicus, assembly GCA_963930645.1. Classification (NCBI taxonomy): domain Eukaryota; kingdom Metazoa; phylum Arthropoda; class Arachnida; order Araneae; family Salticidae; genus Salticus; species Salticus scenicus. Next base: position 282,321,138 of record OZ005649.1, on the reverse strand, counting down.
AGTATGGGACCCCTTTGGTGACTTTAATTATTTTAAGCCATTTTTGCGATGAATTGAATTGGCTATCTCAATTGTGCAATTAAAGATCTTGGTGAGAAACGTCCGAGCTACTGCGGTGCCAAATTTCAAATTTTGCCAAAGGATCCGATAATAAAACTGTTCCATACACAAAATAAATAAATAAATAAATAAAATAAAATAAAATAAAATAATAAAATAAAATAAAAACTCTTTTCTGATATTTACAAAATAAAAATAAAAAATCTTAATAAAATCCAAATTATAATCATTTACAATTAAGGGGAGAACATAAAAGAACCTCATAAGGTACATAATAACAACAAAAAATTTTGTTTTACTGCAGAAAAGAAAAGTACTGCTTAATTAAATAAAAATATTAAACTAATGCCAAATATCTCTATGAAAATATTTATCCACATACAAATTCCTGATTGAAAAAAAAAAAAAATATCACCAACTTTTGAAGGTCAACTATTTATTTTTCTCTCTAATTTTTATTATCATTCACATGAAATTAAAAATATTTCATTTTATTTCTAGAAAATAAAAATATATATAAATGCGTATATATAAATATAAAACCTTCTACCGAATCTGGGTTGAAAACGGAAAAAGGGTAAAATAAATTAGAAATATCAGACCTATATTTATAAATTTGATACCAAATGAAAGGGCGATTTTTCTAAATCCAGGGGTGCAAACAGTTTTTCGATGCGTCAATTAGATTTTTAAAAATTAACGTAGGTATGAAATTTAAGTGGAAATGGAAAAAGGGGAAAATAAATTAGAAATATCAGACCTATCGTTACAAATTCAGTACCAAATGAAAGGTGTAATTTTTCTCAATCCTGGAATGTAAAAGTTTTTCGATACGACAATTAGAATTTTTAAATTAACTCAAGTATGAAATTTAGATGGAGACACTCCATTTCAATCTTTTTAGAATTTGTAGTTCGAATCACGCGAATAAAAAAGTCTTTAACTTAAAAATTTATTTTTATATTTATTTTTCCATTCAAAGCGTGTTAGTGAAAAAATATTTATGGCGCATGCGCAGACGTTTTTTACCCACAATTCTAAAACTAATCAAAATTTTGAAAATTTAAATAGATATAATTTTAAGTTGGGTGAAGACCTAAGTTTCTGCCAAGCGCCGTTGAATTCCTTCCAGCCGTTGTCGAGTGATGCCCGGACAAAAAAAGCGACATACTGACACGATGACACACACAATCATACACACACACACAGAGAGAGGCAAAATTTTCTGAAATCATTTTCGGCTTTCATAGGGTGTGAAACGTGAAGATATCGTAAACTTTTTTCATTGTGACAAATTTAAAGACAAAAGTCTGATTTTATTAATATAGATAAACCCACATTTTATTACTGTTTAAAAGTAAAATTATTTAGGGAGACAGATTTGCACAGGAAGCAGCCCCCGCTCACCGCTCGAAGAGCGGTGTTGAGCGCTTCTAGGATAATCCACGTGAGCTGCTCCGACATTTATTGAAGAAAAAAAAAAATTACATCATGCATCGCATGGCTTAGCCAACCAGCGACAGAGGGCGATGAGTATTTACAGATATTTATGTACATAAAGTATTTGGTCGGCATGCCGGGCCCAGCCGGCCCCACGCGACAAATGACATGCTGACGATAGTTGATATTGTAGAGTCGAAACCAGCTGATAATTGATGACGCAGATTCTGAGGTTGAGAATGGCAGCTCCTTTAGTAGAAACAGTTCATGTGTATGCATGGATTTAATCAGCATTAATTGCTGACCATCATGGGAAGAATCTGTAAGTAGATAGATTCGCGTTGAGGCTCAAGTCGGTCATTGATTGACTGCTGGTGACGTTAGGATGGTTAGCGGGGTACTGGTGAAGTTTCTGAGTAATCTGCAACTTCAGGACGTTTGGAATCTAGAACTGATATTACATGAGGATATCTTCAGCAGCTACTCGGACGACCACAGAGGAAGATAACACTGTGAAGGAACTTAAGGTTATTTAATTTTGACTAGAGAATTATTATTATAATTAGTAGAATTTGATATTAATCTGTTAGGTTTGAAATGTTCATTAAGTAGGAGAAGATGCCATTTAGTTTATTTATTAGCGGTTTTCTTGTTAGAATTTCGTCTAGCCAATTAATTGGTCTAGGGGAGGGATTTCTGTTAGGGGATAATTTTCTGTTAGGGGGCAGTGGAAATAATAATGTAGTGGAGTACCCTCCTCTCCACATGGACACAAGGGTGAGCGTCGGCAATGAAACTTGTATAGATAGGAGGGAAGGGCCCATGGCCTGTTAGGAATGCGGTAATAGGGGGAGTTAAAGTCCAAGAGTTAAAGCGGGCCCGTGGAATCAGCGAGAAGGTATGTCTCCCCTTCTCTGAACTATCCCACAGGTCTTGCCATTTGAGATTCATTAAGTTTTGAATTTTACTTTTGACGTAGGAGGGGGCGAGCGGGAATTGAAGAACATTTTGTGGGGAAATTAGTGGCTTCTTTTGCTAGGGAATCAGCAAGTTCATTGCCTACGATACCCCTGTGGGCAGAAACGCGTGCCAGGGAGCAAGTTATGTCGAGATTCATTATGAGTTTTTTTAATGCGCTGAATTTGCGGATGTCTGCTCCGATGTCTAGCTATTGCTTGAAGGCCCGAGAGACTGTCGCTGTAGATATTGACGCTTTGATTAGAGTATGCGACACTGGCCCATTGTATGGCTTCAGCGATCGCATGGATCTCTGCTTGAAATACCGTATTAAAGTCCTCGAGCCTGCAAGCCCACTGATGGCCCGCGACACCCTGTTCCAGCACGCAAAATGCGGCTGCAACCCCGGTATCTGTCTTGGAACCATCCGTGTAGATCGCCACCGGAGCAGAGGGAGAAAAGTTATTTTTAAGACAGTTGGTTAACATTGGAGCAACATCCTTGCCTGGATGAATATCCCAACTGCAGGTCAAAGTTTGCATAGGGGTTTGTGGGAAGATAATATTAGTTAGGCCAGGGTCTTTTAATTGCAAGATTTGAGTTTTAATGTACGTTTGGGAGACCTGCAGGTGGGCGTGGGGAATCCCAGTGATTACGGTTAGGGCATCTGTGGAAATAGTTTTATATCCTCTTGCAATTTGCAAGAATAATGGTCGTTGGGCAGAATTGAGGCCTGTTATGTCATCTGTTCTTAGGTGGCCACCCCAAATAGCGGCTCCGTAGGTTATTATTTTTCCTATTATTGTTTTGTACAAGAACTTAAGGAAAGAGGTGGAGATACCCTACCTCTTTCCCACCATTCTTGCTGAATTGTGATATATGCTTTGGGTTTTTAATTTTAGTTCTTTAACATGTGCCAGCCAGTTGAGGTGCCGATCAAAAGTGATACTTAGTAATCTCATTTGTTCTACGTGGTTGACACTGATGCCGTCAATCCGCATCTTGGGATTTCGGTTTCGTTTTAGGGCTTTAGGGAAGGCTAGTGTTAAGGCATTAGTTTTGGAGGGGGATAACTTAAGGTCGAATTCTTTGAGTAGCTTACTAAAGAGGGACAAAGCTTACTGGGCCTGGTCCTCCACGTTTTTCCTGACACAGCCCGAGAGAATCAGGGAGAAATCATCCGCATAGGCATAAGTGGTGAATCCCGCCGAGTTCATGCGCTTGAGAATGCCCTCCGCTACTAAATTCCGAAGGATTGGAAAGGATTGCCCTGAGGGCAGCCTTTTGTTTGAGGGTGTTCCGTGAAGCCATCACCCCAGTTCACTAGAATTTTACGATGGGAGAGATATGAGCAGATGATTCCGGCCAGATTGCCCGGGCAGTCAAGATCTTGTAGTGCGCGAAGAATGTGTGGCCACTCCACATTGTCGAATGCTCCTTTAATGTCTAGCGAGACGATAGTGGTGTAGTTTGATGCATTACAGCTAACGGCGCAGGAACTTTTGATTGCTTGCAAGGCTTGGTCACAAGATCTGCCCTCTCTGAACCCAAATTGGTTAGGATGAAGAAGATTATTAGATTTCAGAAAGAAGTTAAGTCGGGTTACTATGAGTTTCTCTAGCAATTTGCCTAAAGTGGGGAGGAGGCAGATCGGTCTGTAGGAAGAGGGTTCAGAGGGAAGTTTCCCTTGCTTCAAAAAGTACACAACTTCGCCTCTTCTGAGTGTTTCTGGGAAGTGTTGGTGTTTGAGACATAAGTTGGCCCATTGCAGGAGTATTTGAGGCATTGTATTATAAACGTTGCGTAGAATTTTAAAGTCAATATTGTCCGGGCCAGGAGCCTTGTTGGTGTTGAAACCGTATAGAGTGGCTTTTACCTCAGACTCCGTGAAAGGAACATCCGAGGGAGCCGAGTATGAAGTTGCTTGTTGGTGAGGGTAAACTGTTTGTGGGAATACGGTTTTTGTTAGATATTCTAGGTTTTGTCTTTTAGAGGATTAGCCTGGAGGACGTTCCAATTTCAGTTCTGTAGGTGTGAAGAATTTGTTGCTATAAAATTTTTGGGCAGTGCCGAAGATTTTTGTTTGTGAAGTGCAGATTTTTTTCCATACGGCGTGTTTGGCTTCATTTATGCGTTTCTTGAATAGGGCCGAGTGAAGTTTAATTTTCTGTTTGTGTTGCTGGATTTTTGTAGGTTCGAGGTATTTTGACTGTCTTCTCACAAGTAAACCTTCTCTCCTTTGATACCGGTTTTCCGGAAACCTATATATTTTCTGAAAGCTTATGTCACAAGTATAAAAACTGTGAAATCTTAGGGGCAGAGGGACAAGCGTTTAGGAGATACAGGGCCCACAAAGTATCAGTAAAGTGTGTATAGAGGGACATATTCCCATTAAAGCGTCTCTATTCCTTGTATGTTCCCGTATATTGCTGTCAAGTAATAACGTATTGTATGTCTTCTTCTTAAATTGCTTCTTATTATATGGATACTATAGTCGTTGTGGGGGCCTTGGTCTCTCGATTCGGAACAAGTAATCGGTCTCCGAACATCCAAGTATCGGAGATGATAAAACACATAATTATTCTCCTGGAAAATGATATGGAGATTGTGAAAGGGATCCGGACATTAGGATTTGCTAGAGGCAATGGAGAATAACGGACGAGGATATGGACTTCGAAGATGATGGTGTCTATAAGGAACAGCAATGCTCGTCGCAACAGTCACAGTCTCCACTTCTGTCATGACATATTTTGGTCAAGTGTGGCTAATGACAGGAAGAAAATTCTGATTTTAGTGGATTCGTGGTGTTCTAACAAAGATCATGCATTGTCTGCTTCCGAAGTACTTGATGGTAAAGTCCTACAAAAAGAATTGGTACCTAAAGGATGTACAGGAAAGATTTAGCCTCTGGATATACATTTTTTCAGACACTAGAAATCTTTTGTTCTTTACATAATGGAAACATTTATTATCGAGACACATCTGGCACCGCGATAGTTTTCTGGCCCTGCAGTCTGTTTTCACTATATCAGTTCAATGCTCCTCGTTTCAAGAACTTGATTAAGTATTCTTTCTATAAAAGCGGATACTTGGACGACAAACCTAGAATGTGGATTGCGCCAGTGGATTACTGCTTCAATTCATTGACAAATGATGAGTTTGCAAATGTGCGGCTATCGCTTTTGTAAAATGTGCCCATTGTGAACTGTCTTTCTGTCCGTCTCACTGTTTATTTGATGAAGTGCACATTGATTGTCTCTTGTAATGGATTTTATTTAAAGTCAGTAAAAAGTTACATTTTCAGCATCCCAACATATACTGTTTCTTTTCAAAGAGTTGTTTCTTTCTTTATATTGATATCTCCACCTTCTTACCCTATTATTAGTTCATATAAATACGTGAAACGAACATTTTAGCGACTTTTGGTGTCATCTTTCCAACATTTTATGTCCTATAACTCCTAAATGCTTATCCCTCTGCCCCTAAGATTTCACAGTTTTTCTACTTGTGTCATAAGCTTTCAGAAAATATATAGGTTTCCGGAAAACCGGTATCAAAGGAGAGAAGGTTTACTTGTCAGATCAGTCAGATGATTCCGCATGGAACGTAACTGAGGAGACCAGAAGGAGTAAGCAAACCGACGTCCCGACTTCTTAAGTCTGAAGGCCGAGGTGGCAGCATTTTGGATGGTAGCTACGAGGTTGTTTGTAAAGGTTTTAAGTTGGGGGATGTTGTTTATTGATTTGATTTCGTCTGTTAGTGGTGTGGAATTTTGAAGATAGAGGTTATTGAAAATTTTGAAATTTCCGCGTTTCGTGGCGAAGCGTCGAGATTGAGTTATAGTAGGTTTTGTATTAATAGTGAATGTTATGTAATTGTGGTCGGAGTTGTTGAAGGTGTCTAGGACTGACCAGTCATTTATTCTTGCAAGAGTTTTGGTGTTACAGAGGGTGAAGTCTGGCCAGCCATAAATACTTTTTTAATTGAAACAAGACGTACATACATAATTAAGTATTTCTATCATAATAAGAATAAATTTAAAATTTAATAAGCAATTTCTCATGCAATAAATAATGAGTTTAAATGTCGGATGTCCCATAAGTTTATAGACAATTTAGAAATTCATAAAAATATATGGAATTAGTAGAATTGGACGCGGTTTGCGAAAAAGTTATTCTCGTGAAAGGAAATTTTTTCTAGTAAAGAAAAAAGAATAGTGATGTTTTCATTGATAGAGGGCACTGTATGGAAGCGTAACGAGAAATATGCAAATCACAGTCATATAAACTGCATGGTTTCACGGTTAACACAGCTTATTTCTTATTTCGATTCTTACTTGTGCATACGTGAAGTTTTAATTGCGATGCTGACTTGGTAGATAAAAGGGGGAATTCCGTTCAACCGTCACAACTTTACGAAAGCCAGCCCAAAAAGTGGGAGGGATTGCGAGAGAAAGGGGGAAAGCACTGATGTTAGTGATTCAGAGCTGATTTCCGCAGCTGCTGACGTCAGGAGAGTAAGAAAGAGAAAATTCGAAGAAAAAATTCGAATTTCATTCAGATATTGTTCGTTTTTAGCCAATGAGAATCCGTATACAGAATTAAAGGGACCGAACATATGGATTATGCTTCTATGTAATTGTTTTTATCGTAACTTATTTTCGTTTCATTCATTAACGATGTGTACATTATAAGCATGAATGCTTTAACTAATTCCCGAAAAAATTATAATAGGAAGAACAATTAAATAATAATAATAGCAATAGGTTTTATTATTTTCTTTATATAAAAAGGGGGGGGGGATAATAATAGAAAAAGCATAATCATTAAATAAATATGTGTATGTATTATTTCCATAATCTTTTATTTTATTACTTTACATAAAAAGGGGGTATATAAAAAAGCAAACATTGAATAACCATTTGTATGTACGATTTCCATAATGACAGTGAAACTTGAATAATTCGAACTTGTTTAATTCGAAATTCTGGATAATTCGAGTTTTTTACTCGGTCCCTTGAATTTTGTATTAAAATAATGTTAAAAAATCGTGGATAATTCGAATTCTATTTTGGATAATTCGAATTTTTCATACGATTAACTTTAAAATATTACAGTAAAACTTTTCCCCAAGATTTTTCTCAGCTAAAATGCATTATTTATTTTAATAGTCTTTCAAAATAAGGATAAGGAAATACAAGAAAAGCCCGTACCTAGTGCATCAGAAGATATGGTGCATATACATGAACTTCGAGGGTTTTTTGAATTGTAAGTCATGTCTGACGTAGAAGATTCTATTTTTGTATCAACTGATAGGTTGAAGCCATATGCTATGACACAAAGATTGTACTTGAAGAAGCAATAAAAAATATCTGACTATTTTTTAAAAAAGTGTTGAATAATTAAGCTCGTAAAAAATATTGATTTAATGGGAGGGGGAAGAGGTTGTAGCAGTTTTCTTAGATATAAAGTTTATATGTTAAATCTTTGATCATAGAGTTTTAATTCTTTGAATTTATCTCTTCTTTTTGACAAAATATCATGCTTACCAACATCCTAATTAATATTCTGTAGTGTTGTTAGTCCCGCCCTTTTTTTCACACCAGTAAATTTTTAAAGTAATATTTTGCAAATGCAATTACGATTAAATAAGAAGAAAAATACTCTGAAACGGATACTGGTGTGAAAAAGAAGGCGGGGCTAACAATATTACGGAATTTTAATTAGTATGTTGGCAAGTATGAAATAGTATATGTAATTCGAATTTTTGGATATTTCGAATTTTTCTCAGGTCCCTTCAACTTCGAATTATCCAAGTTCTACTGTATATGGTATAATATGATGATATGGTACATTAATAACACAAGTTAATACTATAGACTTATCATATTGTCAGATGAAATGCTGTTGTTTTATTTTACTTTTGTAAATTAAAAATAGACATCCTCTCCCCACCCCCACCCCCTTTTTTTCCGAATTACATAAATATCTAATGCTTAGTTTTTAATTAAAATGAAATTTGGAGATTCAGCTCACAAATTTATTTTCAATATAATGAAATCATATTTACCATATTGTAAAATGATTTATAAATTTTCAATTTGCGAGTATGTACCTTTATTATGTTCTACGACAAAAAAAAAAAAAAAAAAAAAAAGAAAGAAACAAATTTGTAAGCAGAAAAACAGTATTTCTAAAATTTGTGAATTTTTCATTTCATAAATTAATATTTATAATAAGAAACATTAATATTTAATGTGTTCTTGTGTTGATTTTTTTTTTTTTTTAATTAAATGAATATTTTTTGCTGAGCATTAATCTTGAAAAAAGAAAAAAAAAGAATATAAAATATTATCAAAGTTGTATTGTAAAATGTTTTCAGTATTTATTATGTTTTATTGCGTTTACAGTTAGCAAAGTAATTTTCAAGATATGACAAATTTTATTAACATCAATTCATTATTATAAAAAAATTTCTATATTATTTTTAACTGGAACCAAGAAATAAGAAATAAATAAATAAATAAATTCGTTAGATAGTGATTAATTTATAAAAGTATATTAATGATTTTATAATTTTATAAAGTTAATTATAGTTTTTCGAATACAGGCATTTAAAGCATTTAAAAAAATCTGGTGTGTCACTCACACGACTTTCTCTTACCCTGAAATTTAATACTATAAATACAGGTTGCAGATTAATAGGTAAGATAACGAGTACTGTTATGTAAACCTATGTTAAGCAATTCATATTAGGCTTCTGAAGAGTTTTATATGATAATTAGTTCTGTGTGAGGGGGGCTACCGCCCCCCTCAACCCCCCGTTTCATTAATGCACCTACATTTATATAGAATTTAATTCGGTTATTAAAAAATATTTCTGTTTTTAAAAAATAATTTATTAAAATTATTATTTAAAAAAAAAAAAAAAAAAAAAAAAAAAAAAAAGGACGATTTTTTTTCAAAGTTTTTTTTTTTTCCGTTAAAAGTAAAAAATATCGATAACTTTGTTTTAAATTATCGCAGATCGATGGTTCAACCATTCGTTTTAAAGGTATTTTCGAGCTCTTTTGAAAGATGCCCATCATGAAAATTTACTCCCCTCGAGGGGGGACTTCCCCCCCCCAGGGGGGGAGGCGAGGCTCCTACATACACAAAAAAATTTTTCCAGTTAACTGTCTCTATTACAAAAAATATATATTTGTTTCATTTGGTTTAATGCAGTCTATATACGTTAAACTGTATTTTCCTGCAATTTCCCCCATAGACGTAATGTATTAGAATTCTCTTGATTGTCCCTGTACACGAACCATTTGCTTGATCTTAACGAAAAGCTTACTGTAGCATCCCTATATGATACATATTTAGAATACCAAGTTTGAACTTTCTGCCATAATTTGTTTTTGAGATATGCTGATAACAGACAGACACACACACAGACAGACACACACACAGACACACACACACACACACAGACACACACACACACACACAGACACACAGACCATTTGCTAAAAACATGATTTTCGTATTCAGGGGACCTCAAAACGTGTAAATATAACAAAATCTCGCGTTCGAAAATTTGAGCCAAAAACAATACTTTCTCTACCTTATGGGTAAGAGAAAGTAAAAATAAATATATACTCGAGATTTTTTTTTTTACATTTTGCTTGCTATTCAGAATTAAATAAAATAAAATAAGAAATAATAATGAAAATAAATAATATTAATACATTAATTCAAGTCAGTTCTTAGTACAAATTAAAATTCTTCACGCACAAAGAAGAAAATGAAAAAAGACATAAAAAGCTTTATAACTAATCAAAATAGATCTGATTAAATTTCTTAGCTTAACTTATGCTTGAAATATTCACCTATATGGAGATGATTATGCGCCTGTTTGACTTGACTAGGAAAATTTGTTTTCATCCGCGACTTTGCGGTAAAAACGCAGGTGCGAGCCGTAAGTGTTTGGCTATAATCTGGGCCAAAACAGTGATGCCAGATTGGCGATTTTGTCCCCATTTTGGGGACTTTTGAGGCTTCTGGGGACAATTTTGGGGACCAAATGTTTGTGGGGACTTTTTTGGGAAATTCTAAAAATTTTGGGGACAAATCTTGGGAGTTCTTGAACTTTCTGTCAATGTTGGCAACGTAATGATTTATCCCTACGACCAGGGATTTTCAATAGCTTTATTGTTATTTGGGGATTTTTTTCAAAAATTGCCTTCATTTTGGGAAAACTCTGAGCTCAAATCCACTTAAATCTGCTTGATATATATATATATATATATATTTTTTTTTTTTTTTTTTTGAATTTTTTTTTTTTTTTTGAATTTTTTTTTTTTTTTGAATTTTTTTTTCCCTTTTCAGTAGAAATCAAGTTGGAGATTTTTTCGAAAAAGAACCCTGATTTGGGGAAATTTGAAGACCTGTTTGGGGAAATAATTTTCGACCATCTCGCATCACTGGGCCAAAGCGTTATTGGTGAAGACGTTTTTCTTCAGCTAAGAACCGCCGACTGAAGCTAGAATTAGCGGCGTTGTAACTCATTTTCAAACTGTAATTTGTGGTGATGGCGAACATATAGAGTAGGATTTAAATGCCTGTAAACATTTACATGGAAATAAATAAACTTTTACATGAAAGTTTGTGGTTTTCTGACGTACATCGCCTTCTATCGAAGGGAATTTAAACTATTTTTTTTTTGTAAACCGCGTTCAAATCTACCAATTTTTTCAATAGTTATGAATTTTTAAAATGTCTACAAACTTATAGGTCACCTGGTATATTGTGTACATTAGGAGTAATGATTAAAATAAATAGTTTCTTTTTAGTATTATGTTTTAATTTATTTATTTTATTTTTTGCAGGTAAGAAACTCATTCATTCAGCCATAAGGTAAATTCATGTATTTTATTTTTATGTATTTTTGAATATCATTTTAAAAATATATTTTAATAATGAATTTTGTGCATTAAACGTAATTATTTCATTAATTTATTTATCTTCAGACCATTATGCAATTAATATTTTCTAATGAATTTCACAGCTTCTGGCAGCAGAAGTATCCCTATGTCGCCAAGTGTAATACCTCACTTTATCCCAAATCACCGTATTTAACTTTCTCCTAATCAGAAAGAAAGTGAATAGAAAATATCTTGTTAACTATACGCCACAATGGCGATAAATTGTTACGATGGCATTATATCTGCATTTTACACAATAGAAGAATGCAGACAAGCAGACATTTACATTAGATGTTATGCTTTTCTAAAATACTTATTTTAGGAAAAATATTATAAAAGTTAATGACCTAACAAAGAATAAAATCACATTGTGCACTTATCTATAAATTTAAAAATAGAATCGAATCCCCCCATTTCCGTTTTCAGCTTAGAATTCTGTTTAATTGTGCATTTGAGAATTTGCTTTTTCTGCTGAGTTTTATTTCGTAAAAATGAAATACGAAATTATACGAATTCTTTACAAGGTGTTTCAAATATTTCGGGTAAAATAGTACATATAGGCAGGTTAGATTAAAATAAGCAGATTGAGCACAGGAATGTGTGTGATAAAATGATGCATAAGTTCTAGAACGTAAATATATATACAAAAATGATACAAGAAAAACCGAAAAAAGTAAATGTTAATGATCAATCATTTTAAAATAGGTTCTTGAAAGAGCGGCAAATAAAAATGATATGTGCTTTATGTTATCCTAGAAGAATAAGCATACGTAATGATGCATCTGGCTTGTGATCTGAGAATAGTTACAGAGAAACTTTTAATTACGCATTTCATCAGTGCCATATTTCGCGAAAAAGCGTCATTTTTGTATCGAAAGTCCTACATAAATATTTTCATACCGATCTGCTATTTTTGACTTCATATTTTGTCAGATATATTTGAAACACCATGTAAAACTTAATATTCAGTAGCAATTTTTATAAATATTCAGTAACAATTTGAAAACATATTTTTTATCAGTGTTGTTGTAATTATAGGCTTAATGCAAAAAAAAAAAAAAAAAAAAAATCATTAAATAAAATTACATATTTTAGATTAATTTGATTAAGCGTGAAAATTTAACAGGACAGTGTGTTGATGTTGTTGGTTTTGGTTGTGGTGTTAATGGTGTAAGTGTTATGGCCTATTAACTGCAATTAGGCGCTTAGGCTTGGATGGAATGTCATCCGTAAGGTCTTTTCAAATATATTGTCTATAATTAATTGGGTTTTGGAAAAATCCACGGAAAAACTAAAATGGTTAGGTAGACGAGCATGACATAGGAACTTACCTGGACCTTACCATCTAACATATTCAAGAGATGAACCTTTCAGCCTCGGATAAGAGGAGATGAAATTTGGGCCTGTAGCTAAACAGAAATTTCCCCCAAATTATAATACCTAATCAACCGGATCAATTTCGTTCTACAATTTTGCCACTCAAACGTTAATGGGGTAGCAAAATTAGCCGATTACTGACGCGTTATGCCAAGCAGCTAGTTTCAGTTCCAGTCTTGTCATTTTTCTCTGTTATTAAAAAAGTTCGAAATTTCCATTTAAAGTATCTTAATATATTTTTAGCCCACTCCTATTCAATGACTATCAACCAAAATAAAATTCTCTAAGAGCATAATGAAGAATCCTTTATATACAGGATGTTCTAAAAAGATTGAAACTAGACTGAATAAGAAAGATATTAAGAAAGATATTAAGACTTATTAAGAAAATATGCGCTCGATATTTTTCAAAAAGTTAAGCATTTTATTTTATTTTTATTTTTATTTGACATCCTATGCATATTTCGTCAATCAGATAGTATATTTTTTCTCTCAAATAGATCATTAGAAAAAACAGCAATAATGTGCAATTTAAAGTAATAAGGAGAAAAACTTGCATTATGTATTTTTGAATGCAATTAAATAACGATACAGGGGGGGAAATGTCACCTACGTGATTCTTAGGTGAAGACAGCGACCATATACAATGACCATACCCGAAGACTATATTATCAAAAGTACATGAAAAAAAAAAAAATCGCAAATACACTTAAATCTGATTGCCAGTGGTCTACCTATGCGATTCATGCTGTAATCGAGTTTTTAGTTTGAAGTTGGGATACATAGTTTTAAAAATCTAGATTGATCATACTCGACTTTCCGAATATTTAATATATATATATAATGAGAAAAGTAATTAAATTAATAAAAGAAAAAATCATAATAGGATGTTCAAATATTTTTCCACATGCTGTTTCTCGTTTAATGGATCGTAATGGATCCAAAATATTTTGTGCTTCCCTATAGAAGAGCTGTAAATGGTAAGCACGTACTATAAAATATTTATGTCTCTTTTTTTTTTTTTTTTTTATGTTTTATGTCTTTAAGCAGTTTAACATTTTTCAAGCGATGTTAATTTTTTTTGAACACACACACGCAAAGAAAACAAATTCTTTATATATATTAAAAATGGACTATAAGTATTGCATTTATCCAAATCCTGATGGTTTACTTATAACATACCAACAAAATTCTATATTAATCACCTATAGAATTTAGACACTAGCATAAACTTCAAGTTATTCGAGTTTATAATCCATAATTATATACATATATTCGTTACTGCAAAAGAACTACAAGTCATGAATTAATCAAAATCTATACAAATTGTGCGGCGATGACCTATAACTTTCATAAAAATTTTTAGTTTAATAAAATAAGGCGTGATGCTGTCACAATTAAAAATAATTTGCGACCATTGGTCATAATAATTTGTATGTATGTTATTTCCGTCCCTGTTAAAAAAAAAAAAAAAAAAGTCCTACACTCATCAAAATCTAAAGTAAATACAAAAATTTTCCATCTCATAATTTTCATCTCAAATTTTCATACATACAAAAACTTTTCATCTCAATCGGATAAGTCGTTTAGACGCTATCACGCTTCAAATAACTTGAGCAGGTTGTCTATAATGATAAAGGACTTTCTTTGTTTCCCTATGAAATATCTATGTTTTATACTCATTAAACCTACACACATCATGCGACGGTCACTTATAATATTCCTACTAACTTTAAATTTAATCGAAGAAGTCATTTAGACGCTGTTACACTATTCATAACTTAATTTTGTGGGAAATAATAATAATAATAATAATGATAATAATAATAATAATATACGTTTGTGCCCTTGTAAAATAACTACAAGTTTTACTCTAATAAAAAATTTTACAAATCGTGCGATAAGGATTTATAACATACTTATCAACTTTGAACTCAATCGAATAAGGCATTTAGACGCTACCGCAAATTAAATTATTTGAGTCTATAGGCTATAATAGTGAATATTTCTTTTTCTTTTCTTTTTTTTTTGTGTGTGTGTGTACCTATTATAAAAACTAGAATTTGTACACTCATTAAAATCAATCAATTTTGTGTGATTGTGACCTATATCATACCTAAAAACTCTCAGTGCATTCGAGCAAAGTGTGCAGACACTATTGCTCTAAAACATTATTAAAGCAGAAAAAATTATAAAAAAAAAATAATTAAAGATATTAATGGCTAAAGTATACTAAATAACAATAAGTAGTTGTAGATCGGGATTTTCAAATTAAACATTTTAATCAGTACACCAAGACTTCCTCGGAAATACCACGTCAAAAGGTTGTGATACTGATTATTTTATTTCACTCTTTAGAGAACGCAACAACATCAATATTTATACTATAATCACTCTTAAAAAAAAAAAAAAAAAAAAAGAGAGAGAGAAAAAAAAGAGTTGTTTGAATTTTTATTTAAATCATTCATGAAACGTGTTGTTATGATATGATGTTATTTGTGAACATAAAAGTTTTTCATAGAATCAAAAATAAATTTTTATTTAATTCCTAAATTATTTAAAAAAAAAAAAAAAAATCATAGCAGTGTATGGGGACTGCCGATAGAAGTGAAAACTATGTAACTTGTGAATTGTATCGTCGAGCTATTAGATTATTATTTTCGAATTATTTTTGGTTTGTAAAGAAGTGTTTATGATCTGCATTATATGATTCGGCACAATATTTGTAGCTACCCAAATTAAATGAACTAAGCATTATATTAGGTAAAAATATTGATTACTTATGAAATTATTTAAATTAGTAGCTAAGATACAAAGAAAACTGATTCAGGACACCCAAAACGTGTAAATCAGGTGAAATCTCGAATTCCACTTTCGGTAATATAAAGAACTTTAAAATATCTTTCGAATGATGTTTTAAAAATAATTTAACCATAATTAGAATTTGAAATATTGAAATTTTAAAATATTACAGCGCCATCTGGAGGTAGAAATTTATGTAATCTACTGTTCGATTCCAACTCAAAAAAGCTTTCATATGATGCATTACTTATGAAATTATTTTAAATAGTAGCTGAGATACAAAAGAAAACCCATTCAAGACACCTCAAAACATGTAAATCAGCTGAAATCTCGAATTCCACTTTCAATTCTCATGGAAAGCTGTCGCTGACGATGACGCGAGTTTCATGATTTTTGTTCACCCAAAAGTGCTCAACGCGCCTAAAGAAGTATTCACTTCAAATGGAAAACCTTCGCTGACGATGATGCGAGTTTCATGATTTTTGTTCACCTAAAAGTGCTCAACGCGCCTAAAAAAGTTTTCACTTCACTTCACTTCACTTCACTTCACTTCACTTCAAAAAAAAAAAAAAAATCTATAAAAAAATATGCTAATATGTTGTAAAAGAAATAAAAAATGAAAAGTTTAATGATTGACAAATGACACTAGACTTAATAACACAGTTTCAGTGTAAATTTAAAATTTAATTAAATATTAACTTCTTATTTTTTTTTTAAATTCTAGAATGTCGACAGCCACAATATAACAAACACAAATTTTAAAAAATTCTTTCGAGCTTTAAACGTTTCAGATTAAATTTAAATACTACATCAACTTTAATTTTCTCATGATTTAATAAATTTTCAAAGTAATTTTTACAAATCTAATTTCACTTTTGTCTTACATTTATTAATTGTAAGTCACAAGTGTCAGGGAGGAAAAATAACTACTTTAATTTTAAACTTAATACGATCTGAAAGCCTAAAGTGCGTTTTCTCACTGAAGGTAAGCTAATGCGTTTGAGTGAAGTTAAAAAAGATAAAAATAAAAATAATCCTCAGTGTGATCTAATTGAATTGCAAATTTTTAAAGCGGGAGAAAAGAGCTTTAGTGAATAGCATAAATAAAATGCTTCTCTAAATTTTTAGAATAAACTCTAGTGACAACAAATGTGAGTTGATTAAAATAACCAGATACAAGTTTATAAGAGATTATTAAAAATTAGTGCATAATATTTAATTACTTAGATGGCAATACATCATATATATTCTTGATGCAATTATTATTTTTTTTTCATTGGTATAAAATAAGAGAGAAAAACTATTCGTCTGAAAAATATTTATTCCATGTCTTAGTAATATATAAAACAATTAAAAATACAAAAAGGAGAAATTGTGTAGAGAGCTACATTTTTATTTGAATACTAGACGCCTTCGGCGACCAGCTGGTTTGCGATCCTTGAAAAATCCGACTTTATGAAACTTCCGCTCGGTGGCGCCTGCGAAGCCTTTTTTCCGTTTCAGGTCTTACAACAGCTTATTGATATATAGTGAAAAAATCTTTATTGAAAAACTTAATCGCAGTAAATTCCCGCTCGTTAGCGACTGCGGCGCCCTCTTCCAATTTCAATATCTAAAACAGCTTGTTTGCTCACCAGGATATGATCTTTCAAATTTCTGAAAGTCCCGCTCGGCAAGTCCCGCAAAGAAGCAAAGTCCCGCTCGGTGGCGCCAATTAAAAATATTGAAATTTTAAAATATTACAGCGCTATCTGGCGGTAGAAATTTCTGTAATCTACTGTTCGATTCTAAATCAACAAAAAGCTTTCAAATGATGTATTACTTGCGAAATTATTTTAATTAGTAACTGAAATACAAAAGGAAACCTAATAAGGACACCTCAAAACGTGTAAATAAGGTGAAATCTCGAATTCCACTTTCGATAATATAAAAGAACTTTAAAATATCCTTTGAAAGATGTATTAATTAAAAATGATTTATTCATAATTAGAATTTGAAATACGCGTATTAGAATAAAAATTAATTTGCAGTTAAAATGTAAATTTTTTGTTTATTCTCCGAAATCGATGAAATTTGAACTACAACTTTGTCTTGTGATGAAAAACTCTGTATAGTAAATTTCGTGTGTGACAAAGGAAAATTGAAAAATTTTGAAATTTGAAATTTTTAATTGTAGTCCAAAAACATGTGACTTCAATCAGAAAAAGATCTTTCTCTTTCGTTCTACTTTCAAAATAACGTCTGTGAACTTAAAAGAGAGTTTCCACTGCTGTTCGAATGGAAATGCGGATTCAGAATGTCATCAAAAACTGCAGGCATGCAGAAAATTTAAAAAAAATTATAACGGATTCAGTTTTTGAAAAGAAATCTCTCAATCTTTTGAAATATGATTCGTCTAATCGATATCTATGTACAATATATATATATATATATATATATATATATATATATATATATATTTATCTCAAAAGGATTTTGAGTTATAAAATGTTTTGTGAAAAATCGATGTTTCATAAAATCTAAAAATAGGGATCGCTAATCCATATTTTGTTAAAATGTTTATATGGTTCGAAAGAGGATTAAATGACCTTTTTAAATATACCCGTTGTTAAGAAATGGAACAGTTATTCTGTCGTACAGGGCGATATAAAAATGACAATCGAGATAAAGAGGAATGTTAGACCCTTTCTAATTTTTTTTTTTTTTTTTAATATAAAAATAACGCATTTTTCAAAAAAAAATAAAAATAAAAATAAATAAATAAATAAATAAATAAAATAAAATAAATAAATAAAAAATAAATAAATGTATCGTAAGAATCGGTAATAAATGCTCTTTCTCGTGGTACAGGTGTATTTTCAATATCTCTAACAATTGAGCAGCGATCGCTTTACAAAAATACGCTTTACTGAAATAAAATTACCGCTTATTTAGCACATTCAAATTAAATTTAATGTGTCCACCTGTTTTGTGGACCACATATTCTCTGCACAGTATTCACAACAGAGGAAAGTAACACGTCTGCAGGAGTCTCCCGTACAATCCTAAAAGCGTTTCCGTCGTCGCCTCAAATGAATCGGTAACTTCAAGCGTTGGGAAGTTTGATCTGTTGACCTGTTAACCCTTTAACGTTCCCTAGTTAATTTATTTTAAAAATTACTAAACTAATTTTAAAAAGGTTTTTTAGAGACACATAGCTGATAATAAATATTAAAAAAAAAAAAAAAAAAAAAAAATGTCTCTTTTCGAGAAATTTTTGGTTTTAAACTTCTATAAGTTAACCTTATTAGATTCAAATAATATTTAATTTAATAAATAAAATACTTTGTAAGTAAGCATTATGGACTACAAAAACTCGTAAAAGTTGTTTCAGTTGAAAATAATAGTCCAGCTTTTCATTAAATGAAAAAAAAAAAAAAAAAAAAAAAAAAAACTAGACATGAGTTCATCATTAAACCAGCAATTCGCACTCGCTCCAACTCAGAAACTTCAATTGATTTACGCATTAAGCTTCATTTGAAGCATTATTTGTTACATTTTAGAATAGTACTGCTATCTACTGAACAGAAAAGGAACAAAAGTTTAAAAACCGATTTAAACAAGAGGGAAATGTTAAATGTTAAAAAAATGCTACATAAAAATTGTTAAATGATGTCAAATGTTTGGTTTTGCTGTGAAACCAATGAATGTTAAATGGTTAAGAGACTTACTGGACAGAATCTACCAATGGATCAGCCTAAAACGTCTTTAAGATTGTACGGGAGATTCCTGCGCACATGTTACTTTCTGCTGTTGTGAATACTGTGCACAGAATGAATTATGTGGTCCACCAAAACGGTGGACTCATTGAACCTGATTTGAATGTGCTAAATAAAAGGTAATTTTATTTCAGTATTGACTCTGTGTTTTTTAGAACTCTCATTTCTTTTACACAGCGCTACATATTCCCCTAGCGGTCACTTTTGTAATTAATATATTTTTTTTTAGTGCAATCCTTCGTCCCCAGTCTTGTTAAATCATCCTAAAGCATTTGGCGACATTCGCGCAATTAGATCATTCTACAGAACACTGTAAACACTGTCAGTTTGCATATGGTTACCCTGTACTTCAAATTTGCTTTCGAAAGGTTCAGAAAATAAACTTCATTTTTCTTATTATCATATTAAAAATGTATTTGTACACTAAATTCCTACATATTTTAATAGTGTTACATACTTATGCGTAGAATTTATTACATTTTATTATCGAGATTTTAATAGATTAAAAAAATTATGTTGTTATTGTCATATGTTGACAAAAAGTTTATTAATGAAACAAAGGCAGTATTTTTCACGGCATATCATAAATATCTAAAATGCTTACATTTAAAAAACTTAATTGTTTCTTAAGATTTTCCTAAAACCTTATTATATATTTTTTTTTCATATATCTAACTTTAATGGCATACTTGTGTGCATAGTATATGCTGCTAATAGCTTTAATCATCTATTAAAATGCACTGCATTAATTTACATTGTCAGTTACATTAAAGCAAGTAAATATTTATTGGGTAAAAAATCTAAATATTTTAATGTAATTTGAATTTAAAATCATGGCCTAAACACTCTTAACTCTCATACATTTTTTTTTTTTTAAATTCTTAACTTTATTTTTTATCGTTATCTTATTCTCTATCCATAAATAAACTTACACAAGTACCGCCTTAAAGTTCAAAATATATTCATTTAATAAAAAAATAAATAAATAAAAACACTTTAACAGTTTAAAAGCATTTTCTTTTGAATTTTCAAAGAAATGCATATTACTCTTTCATATGCAAATGTGAAATCTTCTCTAGCAAATAAATAAAAAAGGATGTTTTCTCTTCAAGTTAAATTCTAGAATTTTATATTTTTAAAATAAATATAAAAACAAATTAATTTTATTAAAAGATTTTTATTAAATATATAGATAGATATATAGATAGATATAGATTTGGTAATACTTCAAAAGTATTAGACCTTCAAAATATATTTCAAAATACTTCTAAAGTATTAAACTCTCAAAATATATTTATTTTTTACCTTTCCGTTATTAAAATTAAAAATAAAATAAAATAAATAAATCACTTAAAAGTTACGGCGAAAAACGGAAAAAAATAACAATTAGCATAGAAACAACCACAAATGTAATAAAAGAGTAATCTATAATATATGCATAATTTTTCTATTCTATTCTTTAAATATATCGTACACTAGAGAAATTTTAGATTATTTTAACGAAATTTTTAAAATTTTAGTAATTAAATACTTTATATGTGTGCACATATTTTTTCTCTAAGTGGAGTTTCTCAATTTTTTCAAGGGTAATTTTGTGAAAATCGTCAGATGAACTTTAAAGTTATTGAGTGAAAATCGATCAAAAAAAAAAAAAAAAAAACAAGCAGTAGCAATTAAAAATTAATAGTAGCTGAGAGATTTTTTCAAAGCCCAGATTAGAGGTAGATGGTGCTAATTGTCTTACAGCTGGCGTCTTTGTAGATACCGTAAGTTCATTGGTGACGACTGCGTTGCAGCTTCAACTAGAAGATTTCCCTAACTCATACCATCAGGTGTGTAGAAGATGAATTGACAACTAGATTATTCAAACATCAAACTTTTACTTTAGACTTGGAGGGAGAAGGGGCTTTTAGATGTAGAGAAACTCCTATAATGAAGTTAATTAAATAGCAATATTAGACTATATCTAAAAGATGGTTCACCGCTGAAGAAGCTTTAGATGACAAACTGTCGCTCTGTTGAAGGAACTTAACTAAGCACTAGACTTTACAGTTTCATAATGGCACTATCGTATAAACTCGTCTTAAAAGCCGGTTAACAGAAACACTGAATATCAATCTGATAAGCGCTCCACTTAAAAAAAAAAAAAAAAAAAAAAAACACATTTCGAAGTCAATTTTAAAGTCCCTTGCTTAAGACGATTCACTTCATTTTATGCCAAATACGAATTCTGAAATTGCTCACATGCATTTCTTTCTACCTTCGCACTCTCCGAAAATCCTGTTCTTAATTTACCAAACTATTTCTGCAATTGCTAGAGACACTCTACGGCAACCAAAATGCACCTCTACTCGGCATTTCGAAATTCAACCTGATATCTCACCCAAAACATTGACAATTGATCCTGGATCTAGTTAGTGACCATTCACCTTTTCAACCCAACTTTCTAACTCAACACCACCACTTGCGAACACTTCCAATACTAAATTTAATTAGCGATTTTTACTTTCTTAACGCGACGCAACTCATACGTTACACATATATCGGTCAAAGCGCCCTTCCGTGGAGGATCAAAATTGTAATGGCATGTCTCTGGACCACCTCTAGGGGTGAGTCCCACACCGTCGCCAATTGCCTGTTACGCAGCACTAGTAAGATCCATCCAACCAACCAGTCATGTGTCAAAGCGACTAAAATGCCAATAACTTTGAAAAAGTCATGTTGCTTGTGGTACGAGACTTGATTAGTTTCTTCTGGATAACTGTCGCTCTGTTGAAGGAACTTAACTAAGCACTAGACTTTAGAGTTTCATAATGGCACTATCGTATAAACTCGTCTTAAAAGCCGGTTAACAGAAACACTGAATATCAATCTGATAAGCGCTCCACTTAAAAAAAAAAAAAAAAAAAAAAACACATTTCGAAGTCAATTTTAAAGTCCCTTGCTTAAGACGATTCACTTCATTTTATGCCAAATACGCATTCTGAAATTGCTCACATGCATTTCTTTCTACCTTCGCACTCTCCGTAAATCCTGTTCTTAATTTACCAAACTATTTCTCCAATTGCTAGAGACACTCTACGGCAACCAAAATGCACCTCTACTCGGCATTTCGAAATTCAACCTGATATCTCACCCAAAACATTGACAATTGATCCTGGATCTAGTTAGTGACCATTCACCTTTTCAACCCAACTTTCTAACTCAACACCACCACTTGCGAACACTTCCAATACTAAATTTAATTAGCGATTTTTACTTTCTTAACGCGACGCAACTCATACGTTACACATATATCGGTCAAAGCGCCCTTCCGTGGAGGATCAAAATTGTAATGGCATGTCTCTGGACCACCTCTAGGGGTGAGTCCCACACCGTCGCCAATTGCCTGTTACGCAGCACTAGTAAGATCCATCCAACCAACCAGTCATGTGTCAAAGCGACTAAAATGCCAATAACTTTGAAAAAGTCATGTTGCTTGTGGTACGAGACTTGATTAGTTTCTTCTGGATAATGAATGTGTCCGCATATTCACCAGAAGTATACCAAGCTTCATACTGCTTTCCAGACTCAAGAATTTCTGAATAATTATTTGTGTGAATTTCAATGGCATATTCCACATTACACAAATTTGGTACCCAGTAACTGTTTCTTTTTTTTTTCTGAAATGGAAAGAAAACGTATATAGCACATTGTTCTCTTCAGACACTGAAACGAAAACTGCTGACGAGGATAGGATTAATAGACAAAGTAAAACAATTTGATCCTAGATTTATATTTATGTTAAATAAATTTAATTATTAGGCTGAAAAGTGACCGGGAATTATGCTTCTCCATTTTCTTTTGTACTTTCTGTCAGTTGTTAATGAATAAAGTTGTTATAACTTTAACTTTTTATTTTCTGGGTGGATGTGGAGAGGGGGGAGAATTATTCTCGTATAATTACGAGCATTCAAGCAGTATATAAATAGTAACAGCAGGTTGCTTGTATGCTTAAATTTGTATGATTATATATATAAACAGGGTATCTACGTTTAACCTGAATTATCTTTATTTTCGCAACCATTAGTCTTAGATGCGTACTTCCAATTACAAAATCGTTCAAAATAAGAGTAAATTTCCGATATGGCTTTTTTAGAGGTAGGGTCCGTATACATGTTATAATAGGATATTTAATTTTTATACCATCCGTATTATCCTATGAGTCATATTTAGAACAATGATGCCATCAGTTTAAGAAGGAAAACAAAACAAACCTCATGTCTCTAAATAAACTAGTCTCCGAGCTATTTAAATTTAATAATATTATAGTTTTAAAAAATTAAAGAACATGCTTTTATAGAAATGTGAACTGAAAAGCACAAAATATCTATCTTAGTATTAAAATGCAGGGTAAGAGAAAATCGTGTGGGTGACACAACATAATATTTACATACATTTAAATCTTTAATTAAAATAATTTAGAATTAAACAAAAACTTTAAAAAAAAAATCAACCCTGACTGGGCTCGAACGCTAGACCTTTAAGTTCGTAGCGCGGAGCTTCACCTCACAGCCACAGCTTTCACGTAGGAAAAGTCTTTTTTTTACAATATAGATTTTTTGTTTGCTCCCAGAGCGGTTACAAACATACATTATACATACAAACATGCATACAGGTGAAGCTAATAAAAGCGTGTTAAAAAAAGATGACTTACACCACTTTACCTGCAATTCTGACATCATTTTTTTCCGTATCAAAATCCTTGCTTTATAGGGTTAGCTATGAGATAATAAAAAATAAATAAATATACATTTGTTTTAAAATACCAATAAAAATCATTTAAACACACGAAATTAAAAGTTTTAAGAACTTAATGCAAATTGATATTATGCTGTATTGTTAAAAAAATTGATATGTATATCTTTTACGGGGACAACTGCAAACTGAAATACTTTAAGAGAGAAATATTCATTAAAATATGCATATTAAAAGACAGTAAAAGACTTGCTTAGTTTGGTTCAGGGTGTTTCAAAAGTCTGGATACATGAAAATATCTCGAAAAGAAATCAATTTTGCTGAACACTTTCATTTTAAAAGTTTTATGCAATCAAGTACTGCATCAGATGAAGTATTATAGGCGAGTCTCTGGGGGCCCCACGCAACACAAATCAATGTTTTTGAAAAGGGAACCATACTTTATCTTAACAGAATCGTGTTCAGCAGAAAAAATCTGTTTTAGAACAAGTTTTTTTTTTTTTTCTTCATTTTCAGATTAGGTCGCTCAAGGTCCGATTCCTGTGTTGAAATAAATGTCTGTAAACCCCGAATTATTTTACACTAAAAGTAATTTTGCTGATGATATTGATTTAAAAAAAATTCACACATTAAAATAATCTATAAGATTTGGTATTATCAGGTAGGCTCACGTGACACAAACTTAAGCGTTACAAATGGAAATCATACTTTTTCTTTAAAACTGAGTAACGCTGAAAAAAATCTATTTTCAAACATGAATTACTTTTCTCTTCGAAATAGGAGGCCCTGCGGCCTGATATTTATGTTTGATTATATGTCTGGACATCCCAACCTATCTCAGATTTAAAGCAACTTCTCTGAACACAATGTTTTCAACTAAATTTTTATGCTTTTAAGTAATCTATCAGATTAAATACCATAGGTGAGACACCAAGGCCTCTAGTGTGTTCTTTATAACATAAACTTAATTTTCTAAACGATTGGTCGTAGAAATATCGAAATTTTTGTGTTTGAAATTTTTTTGTATTGTCAAAATTTTCTTAATATGAATGAAGGGAGATGGGATTTGTATACAAAGTTAGCTTTTGTATTTTTTCCATTCAAACTTTTAATATGATCAAAATACATCCAATTTTAACCCTTTTTGTAAGTGGTAGTGTGTATCTTGGACTAAAGATTGCGAAAATAAAGGTCATTGAAGTTAAACATGGTCATCATGTACATTATTAGCCAAAGTATTTTTCATAATATGTTTTTCATATGTTTTATGTCGAATAATTTCAGAAATTCCCCTCCACTAAAAAATTATGTAAAGAACAATTAAATATCGATTTTAAAAAGCAATTACTTTTGGTTGTTTATGGTTATGTGGGTTGATGACCACTGACGGTACTGGGGTCGCAAGTCTTTGTGGATTTTACCCCACATCAAGTCTTTCTAAGGTTTCCTAATTCATACTTAAGCGAGGTGCTTAGAAAAAGAGAAAATACGTCTAAGGACTATGCTAACGAGTGCGATCTATGATCGGACTAGGGCCCCCTACCAACCAGCCTTCAAGCAATCAATTTGAGCTCGGTTATGGTTTGTTTGAACACATATTTTAAATCACAAATATATATATATACTAGCTGACCCGACAAACGTTGTTTTGTCATATAAATTATTTCTAGAGAATATTTTGCTAGAAAAAAATAACTAACTTATTGTAAGTGTGTAAGGATGTGGTATATAAGTGGAAGATGTATGGAGCGCTGTGAACGGTGAAAGAATATAAAAATAACAAAACACCAATCATTTATTTTTTTAATTTATTAAAATTGATTCTTTAAAATTATATACATATCGCTACTTATAACAATGTTACTAAAAAACAATATCAATCCCTTAATGCAACAGAGTGTACAATATTTTTTGTTATCCCATCTTTCGCCAATACAAACAAACTGGATGGTTTGCCCACTCGAGAGCCACGTATAATTGTCCGTGTGAAAAACATGATGTGCTCAAATCTAAGCCACAGACAGACATCGTTTGGCCCTGAGACTTATTGATAGTCCTTGCAAATGCCAATCTAATTGGAAATTGAGGGCGTTTAAATTGAATTGGCACATCTGTGGGTATAATAGGGATTCGCAGTAGTAATATATTTTCACCTCGGAATTTGTCATTTAAAATGATGGCTTCGATAACATTTTTCATTAATTTTTTTATGACTAATCGCGTGCCGTTGCACAACCGTTGTGGGTTCAAATTACGAAGCAAAATAACCGGAGATCCAACCTTCAGTTGTAAAATATGCGGTGTCATGCCTGGTAAATCCAATGAGTTTAAAAACTTTGTTGGATAATTTACAGCTTCGGTGGCATCGCAAACTGTATCATTAGATTTGTATGACACCAAGTCTCCTGGTAACAAATGTTGTATCTTGAGATTCAATTCGTTGACGTCCACATTTTTTGCTGCTAAAATTGCTCTTTCTGCCAGCCACTCATGATTTGTGTATCGTCTGTGTATATCGGGAAATATCTGGTCAATAAGAGCATCTTGAGAATCAATGATTGTGCAGAAATCGGTCGGTAATTTTATGCATCCAGTTTCATCTGTAGTAACTTTTCCGTCGCCGATATCTAACAATTGTTTTGAGAATGTTTCAGCGGATGGATCTTGAAGCTTTTGAACGCACAAATTTACTTTCAGTTGTACTTTTTCAACATTACGCCACAATGACGATGATTTTAAGCACGCGTTGATCTCATCAGCGTATGTTGAACGCGGAATAATGGGAAGTGCTTGTCTGAAATCACCTGAAAAGAGTAACAGAGTGCCGCCAAATAGTTTGTCGTTGTTTTTTATATCTTTCAATGTCCTGTTCGACACCTCAATCGAATGTTTGTGTGCCATAGTGCATTCATCCCAGATAAGAATTTTACACTATTTCAGCACTGTGGCCATGGACGATTGTTTTTTTATGTTGCACACTGCGTCTGGGTTATTTTGAATATTTAGTGGCAGTTTAAATAATGAATGTGTTAGATATGTAACCGTAACTGTATATATATATGTAAGATATGTAACCGTAACTGTATGAATAAGATGTAACCGCCACTGCGTGGCAACAGTCAGATTGACTGCAGCTGCTCTTAAATAAAGACGCAATAGATATCACATGGCGCAGCCGAGCGTCGAACCAGAACTGTTCCGAAATTAATTTTCGAATAAATCCTGAATGGATTCTTTAAAAATTCCAAGAGGTTTGGACCTCTCCGGTAATATCGCCGAAGCATGGCGTAAGTTTCGACAGAACTTTGAAATTTATTTAAAGGCAGGAGGCCACACGGAGAAAGATGACGACGTCAAAGTAGCAATATTATTAAATTGCATTGGTGAAGATGCCGTCGAACTCTATAATACATTTGAGCTAACAGTTGAGCAGAGAAATACAAGAGAAATAGCAGAAATCAAGAACAGTTTGAAAACTTTGATGAGTTTCTAACAGATTTAAGAAAACTAATAAAATTCTGCGAATATGGAAATTTATCTGACAGTATAATTCGGGACCGCATTGTAATTGGAACGAAAGAAAAACAGCTTCAAGAACGTCTATTAAGAGAATCGGATCTAACACTGCAAAAGACGATTGACATTTGCCGGTCAGCAGAATTAAGTAAAAAACAGTCTGAAGTAATACAGCGGAAATCAGAAGTAAATATTCTAAACGAAACGAGTACCGTAGCAGACGCTGTGTCTCTACTAGGGAAAAATAAACAAGCAAAAAATAAGACTTCGAACAATTCGACGTCGCGAACGCAGACAGCTGCTGGAAGTGAAAATAAAAAAGAAAAGATTTATCTGTGTAAAAAATGTAATTATAATCATGTTAGAGGAAAGTGCCCAGCTTTTGGAAAAATATGCAAAATTTGTGATAAGTTAAATCACTTTGCTAGTGGGTGTAGAAATAGGTTTAACTCCAAGAGAGTTAATAATATAGAAAAATGTATTTTTGTAGATTCAGTGCTGTGTGCTAAGGATTCAAGCTGGATACAATCGCTAAAGGTAGGAAATAAAATCTTATCAGTTAAATTAGATACTGGTTCGTGTGTAAATATAATACATAATGATTTACTTAAATCACTAAAATGTAATTATTCCTTAAGCCCTACTGAGATTATTTTAGAAGCGTATGGTGGTAATTTAATTAAACCCCTAGGTATAGTTAACTTAGAGTGTAAAATGAATAATTGTACTAAATATCTAGATTTTATTGTTGTAAACTGTAATAATTATTCTAAAACATTGTTAGGATTACCTAGTTGTATTGAATTGGGTTTGATTAAAAGAGAAAAAGTAGATTCTACTGAAATAAAAAATAAGGATGAATTTATTGAGAAAAATAAAGATGTTTTTCAGGGGTTAGGAACATTTAATTTAATGTGTTCTATTAAAATTGATGAAAATTCTAAGCCAGTAGTTAAACCCCCCAGAAGGATTCCAGAATCCTTAAAACCAAAATTAAAAGAGAAATTAATTGCTCTTGAAAAAGGTAAAATTATAAGTAGGGTAGAGAATCCAGATGGATGGATTAATAATTTAGTTATAGTAGAGAAACCTGATAAGTCAATTCGAATATGCTTAGATCCACAGGATCTTAATAAAGTTATTAAAAAAGAATGTCATTTAATACCAACGATTGAGGAATTAATGCCTAAGTTATGTAATAAATCTGTGTATAGTGTGTTTGATTTAAAGGATGGATTTTACCAAATTAAATTAGATGAACCTTCTAGTAAATTATGTCAGTTTAGTACTCCCTTTGGTTGTTTTAAATTTAACCGCCTTCCGTTTGGTTTAAATATTGCACCTGAATTGTTTCAAAAAGCTAATGAAAAAAATTTTGGTGATATACCTGGTGTGATTATTTATTTTGATGATATGTTAATTTGTGCAAATTCTGAAAAGGAGCATGATGAAATTGTTCTTAAAGTATTAGAAAGAGCAAGAAAATTAAATGTAAAATTTAATCCTAAAAAGTTACAATATCGCGTTAATGAAGTTAAGTATTTGGGTCATGTATTTAATAAAAATGGAATTAAACCAGACCCTGAACAGGTTAAAGCTGTAATGAATTTACAGGCACCTAGTAATAAAAAAGAGTTGCAAAAAACTTTAGGATTAATTAATTATCTAAGGAAATTTATTCCTAACATGTCAGAGATAACTGCTCCTTTGAGGGAATTGCTCAAAACATCCGTAGTATTTGATTGGTTACCAGTGCATACTAAAGCTCTTAATGAACTTAAAGAAAAAATAAGCACAGCCCCTGTACTTGGTGTTTTTGATTCTAATAAACAAATTGTATTGCAATGTGACAGTTCTAAAAGTGGACTAGGGTGTTGTTTGTTACAAGAGGGACAACCGATTTCCTATGCATCACGTGCTTTGTCTGAGGCTGAGCAGAACTATGCACAAATCGAAAAAGAGTACTTAAGCATAGTATTTGCTACTAAAAAGTTTCATAATTATATTTATGGTAGAAAAATAACTGTTCATACTGATCATAAACCCTTAGTATCAATTCATAATAAAAGTGTTGTAAATGTTTTATCTAGTAGGTTACAAAGAATTAAATTAAAGTTACTTAAATATGATCTTGATGTCTCTTATGTACCAGGTAAGCAAATGTATGTTGCTGACCTATTATCTAGATCTTATCTTAATGAATATGATACTGATGATTTTTTAAAAGAAATTGTTCATTGTGTAAAAGCTACAAGGCATATGCATGTAACTGATAAAAAATTAAATGAGTTTAAGAAATGTACCTTAAAAGATCCAGTATTAAATAAATTAGTAACTTATTGTAAAAATGGTTGGCCTAACAGTAAAAAAGATGTTTCAGAAAATGTAAGATTTTATTATAAATTAAGACAGGATCTTTTTGAAGAAGATGGAATAGTCTTTTATAATGGTAGAATAGTTGTTCCTGTTGATCTTAGAAAAGAAATGCTTAATAAAATTCATGATGGACATTTCGGAATAGAAAAAAGTAAATCTAGAGCTAGAGTAATTTTTTATTGGCCTAATATGGGAAATGATATTGAAAATTTAATTTCTAAATGCTCTGTTTGTGAAAAGTACAGACCAAAAAATTGTAAAGAACCACTCATTTCACATGACATTTTGTCATTACCGTTTGAAAAAATAGGGTGTGACATTTGTGAATTTAGAAAAAATAATTACTTAGTCTTAATAGATTATTTAACTAAGTGGTTAGAAATTGTTCCCGTAAATAATAAACAAGCGGATGAAATAATTGAGAAATTAAAAGTGATATTTAGTTCGCATGGAATTCCTAAAATTCTAGTCGCAGATAACATGCCCTTTAATTCGTATCAATTTAGAAAGTTTTCATCGGAATGGGATTTTGAAATCGTAAATAGTAGTCCGAGATACGCGAAATCAAACGGTCAAGCCGAAAGCGGTGTAAAAATTGCTAAAAATATGTTGAAAAAATGTTATGAATCTAATCAGGATATTAACAGTGCGCTCTTAGAATATAGAAATACGCCCATAAAAGGGTTAAATTTTTCTCCCGCTCAAGCCTTAATGAGTAGACGAACACGAACTAAATTACCAATAAATAGAGAATTATTAAAGCCAGAACTCCAAACGAACATCAGAAATAAAATTGTAAATAAACAAAACTTAAGTAAATTCTATTATGATAGAACGTCTAGACCCTTATCGGAAATTTCAAATAATCAAAATGTTTTGATTCGTTCTGGAAATCAGTGGGAAAGAGGCATAGTTATTAAAAGAGATAAAAACCCTAGGAGCTATTGGGTAAGAAATGAAAAAAATAACATTTTAAGAAGAAATAGAATTGATTTAAAACCTTCTTATAATGAGACAATTTTTGAACAGGATTTTGAAGTGACTGGTTCTACTTCTACTAACAAAGACTCTGTAAATATTAATTTGAATGGTAATGGTTCTAATAATGATAATTCAAAAAAGAAATCGGACTCTAAACAATACATTACCAAATATGGTCGTATAATTAAGCCCCCTAACCGGTACGGGGTAGTAAATAAGTAATTGTTTTTGTAACAAAGTAAGTGTTCTTGTGTATTTGTTTGTTTATATTTGTATCTTCCTTTTTTTTATTCATAGTGTAAATATTTTAATAACATATTTTGTGTGTCATTCTTTGTAAAAGGGGAGATGTTAGATATGTAACCGTAACTGTATATATATATGTAAGATATGTAACCGTAACTGTATGAATAAGATGTAACCGCCACTGCGTGGCAACAGTCAGATTGACTGCAGCTGCTCTTAAATAAAGACGCAATAGATATAACAGAATGAGCTGTTCTGCCTCCATCCAATAAAGTTGCCGCAATGCCAGATGATGCAACAGCCAATGCGATGCCATTATTTGATCGTTTTTCGGCGAGAATTAGCGAAATAAAGAACGTTTTGCCAGTTCCACCTGGTGCACCCCCCCCCCAAAAAAAAAAATAGTCCACCTTGTCCTGCCAAAACTGCGAGCATGATACGGTCGTAAATGGTTCTTTGTTCTTCATTCATTAGTGGGACATTGCGAGGATCAGTCGTTGCCATTTCTACAGTATTGTATTGTAGTTCACGATTCAATTCAGTGCTTATTAAATGAGATGCATTTCGATTTGTTGAATGCATACCGAAATGACTGAGTGGTATGTTGGCAATGATAATGCAAAGATCTTCAATAGCAATCAATGCTTCATTGTACATAGCGTCACTGAATACTATCGTTAGATCGTTGCACCGTGAACGATGTTGATGCAATATATCATCAGTCATTGAATCTTTGTGATTATCCCATAATGTCTCTGCTCGGGCCGGGAAACATGTAGTCAACACTATAGCGAATAGTAGACGAATTTGTTTTGCTGTACAGTTCAGTCCTACTACAGCAAGCATACACTCCCACTGGTTGTCGTCTTCCAGCAAGCCGAGTGCAAGGCATGCATCTTTATACGTTGGATGCTGTTGTCCATTCACTTTACGTAAATCATGAAATGACAAAGGGCCGATGACATTAACCAATAACAGTCGAAGATAAAAGCACCCAGTCTGCCTTGGATTGACTGTAAATACTCGTCCCAAGGTGTTTGATTTGAATAAACCGGGAAATGCATCAATCGGCGTGCCTTGCTTGCGGGGCATCCATTTTTTTTTTTTTGTTGGAGCCCATGTGAAATAGCGTGTTACTTCTGAATAGTGTAATATCCGTGCAAAAGCACCAAAAGCATCCGCACGATTACACAATTCAAAAAATTCGGTGAGTGTAGTTTTTGGTGGATTTATAGCACGATCAATCGCTGTCTCGCTCGTGAAATATACGTGCTGGCCATTTTCAAGATGGACGGCTAAATGAATAACTGCTGGATCCCGTTCATGAATTGGGAAACCAACGATACGCCAAACAGCTTCATTGGAGCTGACGTACAGGCCAATTTCGTAAAGTGTTATTTCATCGTTGTTATTCACCGGAGGAGCATTCACATTTTCAACTCGAAATACAGCCATATCACTGCCTTTATTCACATACTTACTCACATTTGGTTGAAGGGAATTGGAATTTATTGGATTTTATTTATAAATTCCAATTCCCTTCAACCAAATCCCCTGTTCCTGAGCTTCAAAAATGGGGTATCTATAATGTCCCTTGTAATAACTGTGATTTATCTTATATTGGTCAAACTAAAAGAAATCTTGAATGTCGTTTACGTGAACATTCTCGGTATGTTGTTAATCAAGAAATTTCTAAATCTTCTATTGCGAAGCACAGTTGGGAATTTGATCATAGTTTTAATTTTAAGAGTGCCAAAATTATCTTTCATGCCAAACACGTTTCCGAACTGGATTTTTTTAGAAAATTTAGCTATTTACCTTAATCGTGATAAAATTGTCAATGAAAAATCTGATTCCACTTTGCTGTCTACAGCCTGGAAAAATTTGTTTAATTCAATTAAATAATTTCCTTCATTGTGTTTATAACATCATATTAGTTATAATAAAATAATTCTAATTTAAATAAAAATAATAACAATTAATGGATAAATTTTATTATATTTACTTATTAGTTTAATATTACTGAAAAAAAAATAATAATAATTGTTTACTCCTTTCCTCCTTCCTCATTTTGTGGTGTGTGTGTACGTGTGTTCCTCTCTGATTGGTCCTGTCCTGCATGTTGCTTCCTATTGTTTGTTTGTGTTGCTCCTCCCCCTCTGGATTTTGTCCTGCTTTCAGTCTTGCTTTTGCCTCCAAGGCAGTTGCATGTGTTTGCACTTGATGAAGAAAGGCTACGTCCTTTCGAAACCGGTTGTGCTGATTTAAAATTTATGGTGTGTGAAGAAGTTTGAATTTCTTGCTATTAATATGAGCATTGAATGTTTTGCTCAGCAGAGGCGAATATGGAACCACCCAACGGTTATCAATGTCAATATCTATGTTGTTGACATAGATGACCGCCATAGATGATAAGATTGTCCGCCATTATCGGGATTTCTTCGACGATATATTGAATATCCGTCAACATTTGTGATCGTAAAATTTTTCGGAAAACTTTTAGTACATTTTCCATCTGCACAAATAATAATGGCCTAAAAATTCATTTTTCATTTTAACATAAAATAACTCCGTCGGATATTGACGAATTTTTTAAAAGAATATACCATTTTAACTAATTTTAACATTTTAACAATATTGACGTTGAAAAAATATTTTAAACACTTACGGTTAAAATTTCATTTTTCATTTCAACATTAAATAAATTCTGACATCGTGTTTACGATTCTAAAATATTAACTTTGAAAAAATATTTTAAACACTTTGTAAGATACGGTTAAAAATTCATTTTTCATTTCAACATTAAATAAATTCTGACATCTTGTTTACGACAACTCACGCCATCTAGGTGGAAAAGTTGTTGAAAGAGTTGGTTAAAAATTAATTAAGAAAGAACTAATTAAGTTACAACTTTCATTTGTAAATCTAAACCATTCTCGAATCCACCTGAAGACACACAAAAAATTTCATTAAACTCAGTCCAGCCGTTTAGGAGGAGTTCAGTGACATACACACGCACAAAAGAAATATATATATAAAGATATATTAAATATGTGTACATAATAAACATGCTTCCATGTTTTGTAACTAGATTTTCTGCCAGCTGCATTTTATTGAACCCTTGGAAATTCATGTGTGTATGTTTAAAATTTTAACTTAAGAAAAGTTAACTTTACAGAACAAATTTCTATTTCTGTCGTTCAAAAAGTCCTTCAGAATAATTTAATAATTATTAAAACCTTACAAATAATTTTAACAATTAACTTAAAATACAATTTTTTAAATTAATTAAAAATAGACGAATTTGCATAAAAACATCTACGTTGTAATGCATAAAAAATGGCATATTTGATACACAATACGCTGCAGTTTAAAATTTCTAGCTTCCATATTTTCAAAATATTTTTTCAGTTTAAGATGCCACTTTTCGTTAATAAAATTGCAACAAAATTACAACAAAACTTTTTTTATGAGAATATCTTGAAAAATTCGGAAAGGATAATTGTATCTGCGGCATTCAATTTCACACTTGGAGAGATTCGGTTTCCTTCTTAATGTGTTGGTAAAGCAAGTTATTGACAATCCGAAAGAAAAAAAAAAGGAAAGGAAACATATTATTACGTCAATCTTGCGAATAATTTAAAAAAAAAAAAAAAAATGCGCTCCGCAGGAATTTTTTTATATAAAAATTTTTTGTCTCTGTTGTGTGAAACAGAATGTATAGGACGAGGATAGTAAAAGTTAAAAAATATATGTATGAAGACGTATTTTGCAAAGAGAGAATTTATATATATATATATATATATAATCTGTGTTAAGAGACTGGTTTCTTCATTAAAACTTTCGTTTTCTATAAATAATTAATTAAGTGCATAATATCATAAAATAAATTTCACTTGCGGTTAAAATAATAATAATAATGCAGCACACATTTTTTATATCTACAAAAGCAGTTTTTATAAATAAAAGCTTTATTATTATTCTTATTATTAATATATCTCGCTTAAAAAGCTATATATTGCCAAAATTGACCTATCAGGATTTTTTAACATTACATAAATTTGTTTTGAACAAACGCGTAAAAATGTTACTAATTTGCCCATTGTATTGCATTCAAAAATCAGAAAAAATGATATAGATTTATCACAGAAGTATTTCAGAAAGTTCTAGAACATTTCTTTAAAATCTTCGTGGCATTTTAAACTTTAGATTACATTTCTGATTATTTTTCCTGATTACTCTTCTCGTCAACAATCATACTGTATCATAATATCTATGAAGTGATACAAGTAATTTTATTTTTGCACATTGCTGCTTCTCAGAATACCGAATTGACTCATTTTTTTCTTCACCGAACCTATGAATAACGCTTTTTATTAAGAGGATCATAATTTGGGAACAGGCTGGAAAAAATTAATACATTATTAAGATAGTGAAATTTAGGGAAAATATTTTAGAGAAATCCATTCCCATGTTATAGTGACATTTGATATTTATATTTAATGTTCCACAAAAAACGAATATTAAACTTTGGTTAAAAATTTAATTATCAAATGAGAGTATCCTTTTGCAATTTTGATTATAATCTGAGATTAGTAATTTTCTACTTTAATTTCGCCGTACCTATCATTTTCCGAAAGTTTTTTTTTTTTTTTTTTTTTTTTTCAGGTTTTGTTAACAACTTCTGGAAAACAAAAATTGTTCAGCTTAATTATAGATAAAGTTAAACTAATAAATAATGATTAGAATACATGGAATAATGATTTTTTTTTAATTATATGAATAATAGTATATCTAAACCGAATAAACTTACAAACATGTTATTTATATTTTTATTATGTTTTACAAATATTTTATTTGTGAATTGCTATAATGGAAAATTTCAAGCTCTGTGGTCTTCAGATAGATCTATCGTTTGTTTCCACTGAGAGTATATGAGAATTCGCCATATGCCATGGTCCTCAAACGAAAAGTTAAAATTCACTTAAAGTAACTTAACTAACTATCTTTCAAATTATTTTAAAAGATTCTTAAAATACATCATTTGTTTCATTTTATTAGAAAAATCCACAAATCAAAATAATTTAAAATTTCAAACTTGCTTACAAACATCGTCATTTGATGGCGCTGCAATATACAAAATTTTGTAACGGTATGAAAATGGTTCAAGGTTGTATGCAAGAAATAAATAACAACATTTTAAATTATCCGAGTGAAGCAAAAACAATATTGTTCTGGGTGAAAATAAAATTTAGAGTATCCTGTGCAAATGTTGACGAAATAGTTTCACAAACACAAGAGATGCGCATTCTTGTTCTGAAATATTATGTGGATTATCATTTTTTTCATTCCTTCGTAATAGTTTTTATTTTAAAAAGTAACTGGCAAAAAATAGCAAAAATCTAATAAAAACTTCTTAGCACTATTTTTTCGGAATTCTAACGTTCCTATAACAGAAGTTAATATTCCTAGTTAAGATTTTCTTTTTATTTCTTTAACGATATTTCCTAAAAAAAAAAAAGGGAGAAGAATATATTTATGCATTTTTTACTGGAATATCCTGGGGAATTTAGAAAGGAAAATTGAAATTTTGGCATTCAATTTCACAGTTGAAGGGACTCTGCTTACTACTTAATGTCTTGTTGAAGCAAGTTATTGACAACCAATAAGTAATAAAATAGTTTCACGTCATTTCTGCAGAAGACTTAAAATGAATCTCTCCTTTGTAAAATGTCGAGGTTATTTTGTGGTATAAAAATAAAATATGATCACATTACTAGAATATAAGTACATTTAACGATGCTCTTAGATGAAATATAACTTAATAGTGCCATTAAAGTAGCGAAATAAAATTAAGAGAAATTATTATCCATAAAAATTGTTCATAAAATAATAATAATAGAAGAATGTATGAAAATTAAATTTCTTATTTTTTAACTTTATGTAAAGTAAATTTCTCAAACTAAAATGATATTAAAATTTAAGGAAAGATTCAGGGGAATAAAAATGTAAATTGTGTAAAAGAAAAAAAAAAAAAGTAAAGGAAAAGAAAAGAAAAAAGAAAGAAAATTATAATAATTTTAAAAATATATACCCTACTAAAAATAATCTGAAAATATTCTTGAGAAAATAGTGTTTTCTTAAGTCATTCTTCAAATACTTTAAAATATTTTGACAATTTATCTTTTTCCATAAAATACCTGTAGAAATTTTGAAGACATTCTAAAGAAATTTTGTAAACTTTCTTAAGAATAAGACAAATAACTTAAGACATTCTGCAGATAATCTGCAGATATTTTTAAAGAAAAATCTTGAGATTATTTTTTGTGGGGTAATGCTAGCTAAATATGCTTAACAACAACAAAAAAAATATATTGAGACCAAAACACGCTAAAATCTACCTTAAATATTTTAAAATAATTGCGGCAAAAAATTAAGATAATCATTTTACGCATGATTATATGCATGATTTCTTTATAAGAACATTTTTGGCGTACCAACTTTTACATTTTATGTAACATATTGATAAATGTATTTGAAAAAACGCCGATTCTAATAGAATAGTTGTTTTTCAGACTTTTATAAGTATTAGACATTCTTCATTAATCAGTATTAAGCTTTGAACAACAAGAGCATTGTTCTGGAAAATTCCATAAGTGTAATAAATCGCTAACAAAATTGTTTAACCAAGCATGAAAATGTAAAGAAATTTCCCGTATTTCTGGCTTGTGCTTAAAAATAATTTATCTTTTCATTAATGTCTTTAATAATACTCCGTATACTTGGATTATTTTACCTTATTTTTATTTAGAGGTTTTACGACATTTGTTGTTGTATTTATCATTTAAAAATATAAAAAACTATTGTTATGTATTTTCGAACAACCACATTAGTCAAATTTCTTTAGAATATATAGAAAATAATCTGGTGTGTCTCTCTCACGACTTTCTCTTAACATGCATTTCAATGCTACAAAGATACATTGACATATTAAGTCATAAGATCAATAATGCACGATACTAAAGTTCAATGAACTTTAAAAAAAATAATCCAAAATACACTGTTAAAAATTTCAGTTCAAATTTGAACCAAATGTTGGTACTACAGTAGCTTCATTTTGCTAGGTTGAACCAAAACATGGTACATTTTTGCTGCCACCATGCGATGGTGAAACCTTCTATTATGATTTGGCGTTTCTTGTTTAAAAAAAGCACCAAATTATGGTAAAACATTTCTCCGTCTTAATTATGTAGCTATTGAAGTACCAAGCCTTGGTTTAGAAAAGCACCAAATAATGGTAAAAGGTTTCACCATCGCATCGTGGCAGCAAAAATGTGCCATGTTTTGGTTCAACCTAGGAGAAAATTTTTAACAGTGTAGGTTTAGTAAAAGTTTCATTTGACATATAATTCTGTGTGAGGGGGCTACCCTCCTTTGCTACCCCCCGTTTAATTATAGTGCCTGCAGTTATTTAAAAAAATCAAAGCTGCTGTTAATTTTCCTTTAAATTTGGTAATATTGATTCAATTTATAAGTTACAATCTAATACAAACTTCAAAATACAAAATTTGAATTCCCTGCAGCTATTGGTTTTCAAGGTGTGCTGATAACAGATATGCATACAGATTAGCCGTTGAAATTTGGGCTTTCGTAATCAGTGCACCTCAGGATGTGATATAATACAAAAAAACAGAGTTAAAAACTGGACACCAAAAACTATTTTGTTTACAGTTGGGGCATGAAAAATTAATTTTCCTTCCTGAGCAGTATTCGTCGACATTATAAATGTAGCAGAGCACTCCCATCAATTACATTCAATAAAAAGAACCTTTAGCATAATTTGAGCAGCTCTGCATATTGTTTGTAAATTATATACACATCACATTAAGTCCTTAAATTTATAGTTTTATATGAAAAACATCTAACACAAAATGAAATACACTTCGAGAAATTCCCAGTGTAACTAAATACTCTGTACAGGCCAGTAATGGTTCACATGAATGTCTCCCATACCACAATCTACACAAAAAATACTTTTATGCATATAGAAAATATGTGTTAATTCCATTTTCTTTAAGGCAGTGCTAAATTGTAGTAATCAGAAATTTTCCCCATAGACTAATGTATTTGAATTCTCTTGGATGGCCTTGAACACGAACATTTTGCTTGATCTCAAAGAAGAATTTAATGGTATCTTCATTATATGTGTTACACTTTGAATGCCTGTTTGGAATTTCTACTACTGTTTATTCTTGATATATGCTGATAATATGCATACAAACACACAGAATAACCACTAAAAACGTGTTTTTCGGATTCAGGGCACCATATAACGTGTAAATATAACAAAAACTCAATTTCGAAAATTTGACTCAAAAACAGCATTTTCTCTACTATATAATACAGTTAAGAGAAAGTAAAAATGGTTAGGTCTTTCAAAGCTTTTGCAAGAAATTTATTAATCGGTTACTATCACTGAAAAATATTAAAAATCAGCTATTAAGAGAGGAAAGTTGAACCTATTCAAACATTCAAAGATAATGTGTCTTTAGAGGGAAAAATATGTTACATATTTTCTAAAAAGCTCTTAAATAAATATACCTGAAATTAGTAATTTTTATACAATTAAAAGTATGCCATGGACTTCTAATATTTTTATGAAAATAGAAAAAATAACGTAGCAAATATTTTTTTTAATTCCTACTAATAGTTCGCACTCTCCCTATATATATCTTGTACAAATCTCGCAATCGATTTTTGACTAACTTCCCGACTAGCTAGAAATTTGAAACTTTCAGGATTGCTCAGAACACGGTGACAATACAATATTTCGAAGTTCTATTTTCGAATTTTTTATTAGTTTTCTTATAATTAATCCAAATATGAAAATAATAACATCCTAATAGCGTTAAAATAGCTATTAAAATATTAGCTATAATTTAATCGTTGCCAAAAAAAAAGTGTTCATTTTCTTTCGACATAAAAATAAATAGATTTAATTAAACGTGAACATTAAAAATATATAAAAAATTAAATTATGCATCTCACAAAAATTGACGTCATTATCACTTTAAAAACTTTATGCACATTTATAAGAGCTCTATGATTCATCAGAAAATTTAAAACATGGTATATAAAAGTTTCTTTTTTTTTATCTTATAATTATTTTTATTTCATTTTGCACGCGCGCTTCTTATTTCCTAATTCAAAAAAAAAAAAAAAAAAACTTTTTCGATAGTGTTTGTAAGTAGGAATTGACTTTAAAATTTTTTTCTTTTACATTACTTGTTTTCTTTATTAGTTGGAACACTGATTTTTTGATTTTCTCTTATCTATATATGGGACAGTAAGTATTGTATTTTGGTCAATTTTTTTAAATTAAGTTTTTCTTTTAAACATGTTTCTTTTACACATGTTAAGCTCCCATGAATCCAACAATGTTTACAGTCGTTGTTCAGTATGTGTGTGTATCACCATATTTTAAGAACAAATAGCTACAGGGAGTCCAAACTCAGTATTTCAAATGTGAATCATAATTATGTACTACACAAAAATTTCAGTTGAAACCAAGCGAATGGTTCATGTACAGGACAACCAAAAATATTCAAATACATTACGTGTATGGGCAAAATTTCTTTATGGTACTGTTCAACATTTTTAGGCAGCGCTAAACAAAATAAAATGAGAATATATTTTTTTATATGCATAAAATATCCTGGCATGTTTCGTTTGAAATTTGGTCTAAAAAGCGTTTAAAATTCGTATACACGTCTATCCAAAATAATTTAATATAGTGGGACTATACTTAGAAATTGCTGTAGGTGAACTTCAGGTTTGCGCTATGCGTTATTAATATAGTCCTATATTCAAGTATACATTGTAGTTTGTCCGTAATTTATAGATGTCATCATAGGATTACCAATATTTAAACAAGAACATTTTTGTTATTGGACGTAATGTAGGGAAGTACCTCGCTACATCTTATCATATCCAGGTCAAACTGCTCAAGAATAAATATTAATAAAAAAAATTTATGTTAAACGTTTAGCGCATCTTTTTTTTTTATTTATTTATTTATTTATTTTTTTTTACGCGATTTGAAGTACTGTGATAAGTAAAATAAAATTTTTAATAACTTATTTTTGTGTATATCTGTTATCAGAAAAACAGAAAAACAATAATTACAAGCAATTCAAGCATATATATATATATATACAGGGTGACAAGAAATAACTTGGACACACGTGATACATTATAACTTTAATGCTAATGAAAATATTACGACCAAACTTCAATAAATATAAATACATTATTTTTTCTATTATATTTACGAATTTTTAAAGTGGCTACCTTTAGCCTTAATACAGAGCTTTAAACGTGTCACAAAATTTTCGGTTATGGGCCGCAACTCACTTACTGATATTTTATCCCATTCTTTGCATAACAATTCCTTTAAGGATGCCAAAGTTTTATAAGGTTAAGCACACACGCTTGTCTCCAAGATGGACCAAACAGAATAATCCATTGGGTTCAAATCTGGGGAATACGGTGGCCATTCTTGTGCTCCAATGAAGTCAGGTAAATTTGTCTTGCACCAATCTTGAGTAACTTTAGCTCTGTGTGCAGGTGCGGAATCCTGTTGAAGGTCCATCTTTTGTTTCCAAAGAACTTTTGCGACCAAGGTAAGACAACATCTTCCAAAATGAGTTTGTGATAGTGGTAATTAGAGATATTTGGTTTGAAACTTCGTCTAAGTTATTTCTTGTCACCCTGTATATATATATATATATATATATATATATATTTTTTAAGTTCATATGTGGTTGCTACTTGAAATTTTTCATCAAGATTGATAATTTTCAATATGTGGAGCTTGTAATAATTGCTTGCATAATTTGGAATAAACTTTTGCATTTTATAACAGTCTTGATTCTGTTAATGTAGGCAGTGCATTCAAACTTCGAGTTCGAGTGGATGGTAGTTCTCTTCACACAGAGTTATGTATAAAATTATGTTTTTAAATATAGTTTGAATTGTTTTTAAGGCAGGTTCATATATAGTATAGTGTAACCACGTTTCCTAAGACTAGTAGTGAGAACGAGTCCAAAGGCTTGGAGTGGTGCAAAATTAACCAACAGACTAGAATTCGGTAAACATCCAGTCATTCGGTGTTCCCTTATTGCTTACTTTCTCTCAACGCCATAGGGTTATCATCCCTATTTTAACAGTGGAATCGTTACGTTCGCACTTACGCAGAGGCTCCCATGGTCTCAAGAAATGTTGCTAAAGAAAACTTGTTGTATTACCCCGGTAATCAACTTTTTTTTTTTTTTTTTTTTTTTTGAAGTCTTTAAATTTAGTGCATGAGAAAAACGT
The DNA here is from genome assembly GCA_963930645.1 of Salticus scenicus. Classification (NCBI taxonomy): domain Eukaryota; kingdom Metazoa; phylum Arthropoda; class Arachnida; order Araneae; family Salticidae; genus Salticus; species Salticus scenicus. Next base: position 282,278,545 of record OZ005649.1, on the reverse strand, counting down.
TTAAGTGTTACAACAGGTTATCATTATTATTATTATTATTATTATTATTTAAGGAAGTATTTTAATGCTTTTAAATGTTCATATCGGTAAAACAAAATAAAGGCAAGCACATTATCTGAAAATTATCCGATGTTTCTCAATAAACTACTATTTAAAAACGAAACTGTACATAACTACAACATATGTAAAAATATTTTGTTTCAAACAATATTTTGCGTACTTTTTAAGCATATATTAATGCAAAGTCAGTAAAATTTCGAATATTTTACAGCAATATTGAGTAACAATAATCTAATAATAGCGAAATTATTGTCGGTGGAAGAATAAGTCGAGTCAAACAACCTAAAAATAATACTATTTTTAATAGAAATGAAATTAAGCAGATTTTTTATGTTATTCATAAACTTTAATCTACAGAAATACATAATAAAATGAATAAGTAACATTTGTAAAAAATAAAAGAATTTTAGTACAAACGTACATTTTGAATTCCTGACATCTCAAACGTTATCACTACTTAAGATTATATCAAATTAACTCTAGACTGGAAACTTATTATCTGTTATCTAGGTATCAACCTATTAGGAAACGATCTTGAATTGATTATAGTTACTTAACTTTGACAGCAAGTTCAGAGAATTCAATTCAGTGCTTCAAAATCAGCATCATGTCTTTTGAGTAGTAACAATGTTTCATTCGCAATTCCTGTTTCATTCGCAATTCCTGTTTCATTTGGTAGACAACACTTTAATGGGACCACAGATAAGATAGTTCTAACACAAAGTTCATTTAAATTGATGATTTTATTTGGAGCAACGTGTTCTAGAAATTTATATCTTATATAAATATTATTTGTATCAATGTACAATGACTTATTTGCGTATAATCATGAAAAGTATTAAGTTTTAGTTTTACTCCAGAGAATCTTCATAGGGTGCCTATAAAATATGTATTACTGAATCATCGACACAAAATGTAGGAACATAAGTGATACTTTTTTAATTGATTTTAAACAATTTTTAAACTTTCCAAAGTGTATAAACAATTTTAAGTACTCCAGTTTCTATAGTTATTATAAATTAAAACTAGAAAGAAACATATTGAATGATCAACAAAATCTGAAGAATTTAGAGTAGAACGTAATATTGTTATGTGCATGCGAAAACATATATTTTCTATTTCAATAAATCAGGAGCACGGAAAACGAAAAATTTCAGATGAACATAATAAAATTTCATAAAAAAAAGGCTGGAAATATATTTAAGTACAATTCTGTAGCTTTTCAAAATGAGTTTGTCTCAAAAGATCAGAATTGTGACAGCATGTCTTCGCACCACCCGTTAGAGTAAATCCCAGATCTTCACCAGTTGCCAATCGCGTAGTTATAGTGCGACTTTAGGCTTACTCAACTCAACTTAAAACCAACTTGATTCAATATGAGTATATTTTTCAGAAATTACTACATTGTCAAGAAATATGGGCTAATGAGAGAAAATAATTGCTTTTTTTTTTTCAGTTTTACTTGAAAAAGTGTATACACTGTTCTCAGTTTTAAATACCTATATATTCTTCATAATTATATAATTTGAGAAATAACTAACAATATTTAATTTTGCATTCAGTATATTAAGAGTTTATAGATTAATTTTACTTTCATTATTAATGAAGGGTTTATGCATATCTATATACATGTATGTGCCTATGAAGTATGCAAGTCTGTATAAGTGTATGACTGTGTGTTCATGTATGTATATAAACATGCATTAATTCATATTGTTACTTCCATCAAATTGTTGGAATAATGATGCTTAGAGTCAGACTGACTCAGGAAATATATCAGTCCACAGCAGTATCATCTCACAGATAGTATAATCTGAAAACTTGTCGATGAGTAGTTGTGTTGGCGTTCGCCGTAAAGCACACGCTTTTAATTGGGATGTTCCCCGGCTGAATTCCGACAATGCTAGGCGTATATAAAAAGGCGAAAAATAATTTCTATTTAAAAACTAGAAGTGCTAGCATGTGCGCACGACATCTGACATTCTATCTTTTTTGAGCGAGTACTGTCTCAAAAATGAGAACTTCTCGAATTACTTTTGAGAAGAAGAGTATTTTAAAAATAAGCACATGCAGTGTAAACAGTAGGTGTGTTCTCAGAAATTAAAACATCAGTTTTTCAAATCTGAGACATTATGATTCCGAAATATGCGGAACAAATATGTGCTTCAAAATAAAGGGTTTAGTCTTGACAAAAGTAACCCAAATTTAACAGTTCATTTTTTAATACAAATAACTAAAAATCTAACAGATTTCAGATAATTTTATGGTACTTACTTATAATAATTATGTGTTAAGTAAATTCAATAATATTCATTCAATTACTAAAAGTACAAAAAATTGGATTATGTATATTCTTATCTGGAAAAATAATTTTATAAATTAATTAAATTAAAGCTCTTTTCTTTTGGTTTTTCATCCGCGTTTCTGACGACCATTGGAGTCTCGACGCAACTGCGAGTCTCGACGCTTAACGAGTCCAGAGTTAAAATAGGGGAGATAAACCTTGTCGTTGAAATAAAACAGGTATACAGGACCGTTGAATGACTGGACGTTTACTAAATCCCAACCTGTCGGTCAGTTTGCACCCCTCCAAACCATTAGAATTGCCTTCAATGCAAGAAATGTAGTTACATTATATTTCTAATTTTTTTACGATATTGCATTGTTTTATAGTGGACTTTCACGATATCTTATTAGTTGTTTTTTATGAGAGAAAAAATAATTACACGATTAACATATAAAAGCAAGTGCAACCAAAATTAGCTTATTTCATTTGATCACGTGACAATAAGTATTAAACCATGCAATTGTAGGTTTAAAGGTTAGCTAATTTTAGAACTATAATTTCTTTACCTGCATTCTTTTTTTTTTTTTTTTTTTTTTTTTTTTTATTCACTTTTTAAATTCGACTGTATATACGATATTTCAACAAAATCATAGAAACGTTCTAATATACAATTTAATATCAACTGTAGTTGTTACATTAAATGTTCAGGTTTTAGCTGTAAAATGCAATAACCAATCAATTTTTCTTCTTCAGATTTTTATGGTCTTTGAAATGCACAGTCATTAAAAAGCCCATATAGCAGTTCCTCATTATGTCTTTCATATAAATTTAATTAATTCAGCGTAGCCTTTTTTTTTTTTTTTTCTTTTTTTTCCACATTTATCAAGTTAACACGATAACAAATATATTGCAATGAAATCTATCTACATCTACAATGCATATCCAAATGTAAAAATTTCACTTGTGAAGCAAAGTTCAAACAAGTTGAATTTCTGTGATTTATTACAGACAGTAACTCATAGAGTTTAGTTGGATATAATTATTTAGAATAAACTCTTATAAATTTATTTCATGAAAATTATTACGCATGATATAGTATCAGTGCCGTTTGGGCAATATATAATAAAATTCCATATTCATAGCTTTTCTTAGAAAACTTAGTTTAGCCATTATTCTTATGGAGAAAAAATAGCATAGCAGTATCACGTGACGTGTAATAAGCGTAGGTAGTACAGTCGGTAATAAAAGTGTCCGAACACTAGCCAAAATTCCTATATAAAAAAAGTAGAGTTAATACTGTTTTGTTAAATAAATCTTTGTCGAATCATGTTCTTAGACTTACTAAGAACAGGATTCGACAATTATTTATTTAACAAAACAGTATTAATTCTACTTTTTTTAGATAGGAATCTTTGCTAGTGTTCGGACACTTTTGTTACCGACTGTATGTCTACCAGAGCCGGGAATGGAACCCCGGGCCTTCCGCTAGAGGTTAGAGACTCCGCGCGTTTAGCGGAAGGCCTGGGGTTCGATTCCGGGCTCTGGTATTTTTCACATAGTTGGTAAAAATCAGCCTTCTACTCCATTCTATCAAAAATATGTGTATACGTTTATTAGGTAGTTTAATTGGGTTTATATACATATTTTAAATTGTGTTTCTTATGAATTACAGTGGTAACATTCTTTAAATAAATCATTTATAATAGTAATTATTTATTTAGATGGACATATATTAATCAGCATTTATCTATTCAAAATTAGCGTTTATAATATTTAATATATATAATATAAACAATAACACAATATTCTACGTGTATTGTTATCTATGTTACAGCAAGTGCTGGTTGAAAACCTCTCAGAATATCTCTGTATTTGCCTGTTAGGAAGTAATTCCAAATTTCGGATGTTTAATTATAGGCACTTAGCTTTGACAGCAAGTTCAGAGAATTAAACGAACCGCTTCATAATCAACGTCGTCTCTTTTGACTAGTAGCAATGCTTCATGCGTAATTCCACTGTCTAGTTAAACAATCTAGTTAATGGAACCACAGATAAGATACTTCTAATGCAAGTTTCCTTTAATTTTACAACATTATCTATAAATATATTCCGCTAATCCATTCATTTTCGTATATATTGAGAAATAATAATTTCAGTTAAAGTATAAATAGTACATTTAGAATAAATGAACATTTCTGTCGGATTATATATTTTTAAATTAAATTTCATAAAGTGGTAATCTTTCATACAAAGTTTTTAACTTAAGTCTTGAAAATCAATTACATGAAAAATAGAATTAGCAAGAAATTAAATGAATTTATAAATATCGTGAAATAGTGTAAGTAATATTTTTTTCTAGTATGATTCTATGTGACATAACTGTCAGCTGTTCAGATTTCTGGATACCAGTACTTTTTAATAGGAATTTTTAGTTTATTTAATCACACCAAACCTTGTAGGAAAGATATATAAGCAGATAACATGCCGTGAACCAGCATGTAGTCCAAATGATGTTCAACTCTTATTTACTCAAAATGGCTTCGGCAATAGTAGCTAAGGCTGTCGCATGAGCTATATTGAATTTACCAAAACATTGGCTACTACTGACAAGCAAACATTCAAAAGGTGTCGTCTTCAAAAAATATTGAAATCTATCTATCTATATATATATATATGTGTGTGTGTGTGTGATTCTACTCGTCATAAAACACCAGAACATTATCGGCTGAAATGAATTACAGCGACAACCAAAAATTATCAAAAATATTCATTTTCAGCAATTTAGCGCGTTTTAGGCGATAAGTTCCCTAACACCGATTTTGCCGTGTACGGACAGAACCGTGTTTTGCTTCTCAGCCAAGTACTTAAATTCAATCGCCTAAAGGCACATTTATAGTAGCCGTTCCGTTCCACTGTTCGCAGGCTTTGAGCTATAACGTAAGAGTGATAGCTTCCTATTCAATCCAATTCAATGCAATTTCTGATTCAATAAGAAGATAGCACTCCTTGCATTCTAGCTCAGTGCTTGTGGATTGCGGAACGGAACGGCCACTCTAAAGCCTGCTTACCTGCGTGAAATCGCCAAATAAGCTTAATATTGATAATTTTTTGTGGTCGCTGTAATTCATTTCAGCCGATAATTTTTTTCACTTTCTGGTGTTTTATGAAGAGTAGAATCACATATATTTTTTTCACCATTTTTTGAGAACGACACCTTTTGAATGTTTCCTTGTGAGTTATTTTATATATTTGACAGCTTTGAGACAAAGAGCTACAATAAATTTCCTCTCGAGTGATCCATATTATATAATTGCACAATGAAAATGCAGAATTTCTTATATAACTATGTTACTTAATAGCCTCTGGGGTTACGATTTAGGCTTCATTTCCGAGCATGCCATCTCCTTTTATATCATACCTCTAAGCAGCAAGCTGCAAAAAGCTAATAAATACCAATATCCAAAAACTGAATGGTAGGCAGCTATATATATGATTTCTTGTATATTTCCTATATGATTTCTTACGTGACTTATTAGGCCTCCTACAGTTTTCTAAAACGAAAAGAAATCAAGTCACTTTTAAAATCAATTTTGTTTATCTATGCAGTAGATTCTTTTTTCTTGATCGATTCTTAAACCAAATTTCCTGTTAGTAATTAAAATTTTCTGCCTTATTTTATAAACTTTTGATACACATTAAATCATGTATTCTTTTCGAACTTTTTCCAATTCCAAATAAGAAACAAGATATTGATTTTACTCTTTTTATATAATATATATATATATATATATATATATACGTCCTTTTTTTTTTATGTATGATTAAATTTTGTCGATACTTTTCATAGATTTAAAACATAAACTTCTAATTTGCAAGACATTTTCTTATAAAGATATGCTTTGTAGTAAAATAACTGAAAGAAATATGTTTTAGATTGTACATTTAATTAACTGTTTTAAATGAGATATATAATACTTTATCACATTTGTACAGATTTCATTAAGAATTAAAAGATTCTAAAGACAAGACAATTATCTCTGTGAGTCAAATTTTAATTTAGTGCCAGAGTCTTATTGGTTACGGTATAAAGATAAACATTTCGGTTAATACTTGAAAGAAATTTCAAGCATTTCCGCTTAATAAATCCATGCACTTTGTTTTTTCAATTTATCTACATTCAGTAAGTAGGTTAGAAATAAAATAAGGTAATGACGGTAATCAAATACATTGTATGCAGAAAATCCGTATAATTCATGGTTCTTATAACAAAATGTTAAAATCCTTTATTAACAGTATTGTTTATAGTACTTTAAATTAGTTACCTAAATAACTGACTAAAACCGCCTTCTGGCATCTAATGTTTACTGTTCAGTTTCATTCGTGCTGTCAATTTATTTCTTGCAGAAAAAAAAAAAAGGTAAGAAATTTTCTTAATTGTTTCTTACTTTTATTGTATACTTTTTGACCTCGTAGCAAATCATTATTTTTTTTTTCTTTTAAAATTCTAATAAAAGTTTTGATTGTCAAAGTAACCAAAATATCCCCAACAAACGTTAATAAAGTTTTAATCAATTCTCTTTCGTGGATGCAATTAAAAAGCAAAAATCTTTGAATTAGGTTAGAAAAAATGTTTAGTTTTCGACTAAACCTAACAATATTAATTTATTGAGCAATTATTTCATTTGTTCGACTGAGAATAAAACAGAAGAAAAAGTGTTTTTGAAAAAATGGGGGAACTTTTCGCTGCGAAAATATCGAACACTCAGAGAACGATATGAGAGGGGAGTGGTGAAAATTGGAGTATGTAACCTGAGAGAGGAGAAGTAATATGAATTTGTGATGTCGCTCCTTTTACTTTCATTCTAATTTATCCTAGAACAAAATGTAATAGTACCTATTTTGTTTCAAATTATGTCTGCGTTCAGAATTTCAAGCTTTTTATTTTATTTATTTATTTATTTATTTATTTATTTTTTTTTTAACGAAAATAAAATTTAATATTTCAAGAAATTATTATTATTATTATTATTATTTATGTTTTTTTTTTTTTTTTTTTTCAAATTAAGGGGACGTACAAGATAATTTTGGTGAGAACTCAAAAAATTTTAATTCAATGACCTCTACTAGTCGAGTCGTATTAACCCTGGACGATATAATATTTAACGTCCCAGCCCACCCGTTCCCGCTCTTCGATGTCTTTTTCTAGTCAATTTTGTCCTTTTATTACTTCCGGTGTGAGTATATATTTTTTTTTCTTAAACACACTTGCATTGGGAGTTTTTTTGTTTCTCTTCCCATGCTATTTCTATGGGGTTTTAGCTTTTTTCCCTCTTTTTCTACATTCTAAAGTGCGGTGGTTCCCCAAATAATAATAATACAAATAATAAGCCAATTTCCAGGACTACATTGGTTTTTTTTCACATAAAATCTGCAATGCCTGGACTAAAACTCATAGAGTTTATAACAACCTCGATGACATTGTAAGAATGGTAACTGAATTTAGTTTTAATGAAAATAAATAAATTAATTAACTAAAATGTTACCGATTTCTACATTAATGTCTTTTTCTTCGACTTATAATAGTATATTTTAAAACCAAAATGAAAGAAAGAAATATCTTTATCAGTGTACATGTAAAACATCAGTAAAATATGAACAAGTTGTTTCATTTCTATAAAAAAAAAGTATCATCTGCAAAACTGATAGATCTTTTGCAAACTTGAAATGTCAATTTATGGCGATATCTTAATTTTTAATGAAATTTAATCGTTTTGGAATAAAATTTAAAATGTCAGCAACATTTTATTTCCTTTTATTTTTTTAACAATAATAATTTAAAATATTGTGTTTAATATAATGAAAATATTATATTTTATTGAAAAGATTTTAATGTATATGTAGCAAAACATTATATATATAATAATTTCTCTCTGAAACTCATTGACAATTTATATTAATAAGAAAATATTTAAACTGGATACAATATTCTTTAAACTAGATAAAATATTCTATAAAATGTATACAATTGAACTTCAATGTGTATTTTTGTAACAATTTATTCGAACTATGTAACAGAATATTGTTTAATTAAACATCTATTTGCGCTGCTATTTAATAAAAAGTGCTTTATATCCCATGCACTTATGTTAAAATTACTGGTTGCTTTGTTTATTGAAATACGTGACAGAAAAGTCAGTCGCTATGATTGGACGTTGTTTTGGATGTTTCTTGCTATCCATTAAAAATTATCCATTGCTCACTCCAATACAGATTTAAAAAAAAAAAAGGCTTATTTCCATATTTATCATTCTATATTTACTAAGCAAGGATTTTTTGTTTGTTTGTTTGTTTGTCTGTTTAAAGAATATTGAATCTTTATTGTTTAATTTCTTTATTTTTTAATATTTTTGTAATATGTTTATCTAATTACTAGGAACCTGGATTTTTTTTTTTTTTTTTTTTTTTTTTTTTTTTTTTATCAGGCATTATTTTTTTAAACTTCCAATGCCCATGATAGTCTCCAGTATATTTATAAAAAATATTTAATATATCAATTATTATGCATGAAAATATGAAAGAAAGTGAGTTTTTGAACTGTTTGAATGATGCGTGTTTTTCTTTTGGAATTTATATTAGGAAAACAAAAGTGCTTATTTTGCAGATTCTGCGATCAAAAATGGAAATCGATTTCAGAGAATTTTCAGAATTCATTAAATGCGCCCCTATCAAAATATTCTTTGTTATCGGAATGATAGAACTCAGGCAAAAAATCAACTGCAGCCAAAACTACGTCATTTCTGTTTTTCTTTCTTCATTCTCCGAGCGGTGATTTCCCCAGCCCCTCAAAGGCTTTTGAGATAAAATATCTTTGAAGTGTTTAATACGATTATCTGCGCAATTTTGTTTTCCTTAAAGATAAAAGAACTGAAGGAGTATTTTCTCTACAACTTTTATTATTCTAATTGGATTCTGATTAACGTCGCTGTAAAAAAAAAAAAAAAAAAAAAAAAAAATGTTCTTAATTGTTTTATGAAACTTTTCTCATTTAAAAATTTTAAATGTATTTTGACTCAGTGTTATATATATATATATATATATATATATATTATTAAAGAAGTATATGAATGATTAGTTTTTCATAATGTAATATTTACATTTAAAAATTCTCCTGAGTAGTTATAAAATTGTTTATATATATATATAAACAATTATATATATATAAACAATTATATATATATATATATATATATATATATATATTTAAGTATATATCACATATATAATGGAAACGACTTGAAATAACTTTGTCACCGAAGAAAGACTTTGGAATTGTCATGTTAACGGGCCTTAGTTCATTCATTATTTTTGTATGTAAAATATTTTTTTCTTCCTGTAAGTAAGTAATTTATATTCTAAAATTTATTTTACCTTCCAGTAACTTTTTTGGTTATATATATATATATATATATATATATATATATATATATATATATATATATATATATATATTGCAGTTCTGTGTAATTGGATATGTCATGCGTAAGGGCATTGAAACTTATAATATTAATGCTTACAGATTTACAGAAACACACCTATTTTGTGTATAAATTATTCAATCAAAGCTTCTGATTATACATTGAGATTCATATGATTTGATATCTTTGGATTTTGGTTATCCCTTTTTTTTCTTTTCTTTTTTTATTATTATTTCATCTTTTACGTGTTATTTTTCATTTATTTCTGTGAAGTATTTGAAATAATTTCATATATGAATATATATATATAATTTAATTTGGGAAATATCGAACTTGTACGCACAAGCAATAAATAAAAGAAAAAATATATAAAAAGCCTTTCATTTTTATGTATTGCTTGTAAATCTATCATATTTACAGCATTTTTTGAAAGGATAACTTATAAAAAAAGAATATTAGAATTTATGTAGTATTCATATTCTCTTAAAAAAAAAATAATAATAATAATAATAAGTAAATAAGTTGTAAAATTTTGAGTTATTCAATCACTATAAACTGTAAATAAATTAAATAAAACGTATTTAAAAAAAAGTGTGAAGTACCTCTTTATGTACATTTTTCTCATTCTACTTTAGGCTAGTACATCATATGCCACCCATACAGGAATTAGATTTCAAGAGAACTAAAAGTTTTAGTTTATCCTGAAACTTTATAATAAATAATATTAATAATTTAAAAAAAATCACGGAATATGAAATTAAATAAGATTTTTATATCATTTTTAAGTTTCATTTATTCCATCTTATTTATTCAACAATGCAAACACAAAGACCTTAAGTACTTTATAAGATACTAGAAAAGTTCGTGAACGATTTGTATTCTGAATGCGAGAAAAATTTCAAAACCAAACTCGAAATGTTAAATAATCGGCCTGATGCTGTTTGTGTGCCAATAGATCAAAGTTTGATTAATGTGACCAATTTTAAATTCACGAAATCAATTAAGGTACTGTAGATCTTATCAATAAAAAGATCTCTGAACAGAAATAAATGCAGATTTCAGACCAATTTTTTATAGTACAAAGAACTAATAAAGACTTTATTTAACCAAATTTATCCAAACAAAGGTTTAGCCGAAAATTTCCGTATACAGAACGTTTTCGGTGAAAATGTTTTCGTGTTTCTCAGTTAGACTTCCTTGCTGCGTAGAGAATGAGAGAAAGCAAACAAAAGAGTTCCACACTTTAAAAATCAATAAAGTAGCATCAATCTGCGCTTGCATAAAAATGTGATTATTCCTACGGTACTTAAAATGCGAAAGCTCAAGCTGTAAAACAAAATGCAATCAACATAGTTGCTTCTCTTTAAGCATTCTCTTCTTGATTCTAGTTCTTTAATTCTTTTTCTTCAATCTATTTCTTATAAACATTTTATACAGATGCGCAACATGCAACGCCTGAACTCTTAAATTTTATGCTCTTTTAAAGATAGAACATGATCATATTTTTACATAAAAATCAAAATATTATTTTCATTCAACCATTTTATTTTTCTTTTACATTTTCAGCATGTGATCTTATACTCGGTGCGTCCACACACAGAGTCCAGGGAAAGCTCATAGCCATTTATATATATAGTATATATTTACATATATATTTTTAAAGGCTTTACAAATATTTCATTTAAATAAAAAAAGTGAGAGTAACATTACTCTAAGGCGTTCACTTACAAAAAAATTTTATTAAGTTATTTAAAAATAACTTAAATAATCCTAACTGAGAAGTAAATAATAATACACCCCGCGACAAAAAGATAGGTACAAAGGGTTCTTCCTTTGATTTTTCATAAAATAACATTATCGAAATTGTGCTTATCATTTACTATTATCATAAAATAACACTATTCCCGGACTAATTTTTGTTTTAAGAATAATTTAAAAAAAAATTAAGACTAAAAATTTTCTAATTTAAGACTACACATCGCGACAAAAAGATGGGAACAAAGGTTTTTTTTTTTTTTTTTATATGAATATTTTCAATATGATTCAAATATATAATACGTTTTTTATATGACAATATTTTGTTATGATAATAATCGATCAGCACAGTTTAGATAATGCTAATTTATGAAATTAAAAAAAAAAAAAAAACCTTCGTTCCTATCTTTTTGTCGCGGAGTGTTGTCTTAAATTAGAAAAAATTTAGTCTTGAATTTTTCTAAATTAGTCTTAAAACAAACATTAGTCCGGGAATATTGTTATTTTATGATAATAATAAATGATAAGCACAATTTAGATAATGTTATTTTATGAAAAATCAAAGAGAAAACCATTTGTACATATCTTTCTGTCGCGGGCTGTACATTATTATTATTATTTTTTTTTATTAAATTATTAACTCTGAAAAAATATTAAGGTATTGGTAATTCGTATACTATTTTTATTTCATGTGCTATAATATACGTGTCTAAACTTTCTTTTCGTTTAATTCAATAGTTCACTATTTTTTTTTCTTTTAAAATGCTTCGATTTATCCATTTTGCTTTTTTTATGAAATTTAGTTACTTCAGTTTATATTTCAATGAAACGCTTATATAAAATGCGATGGTTAGTGTGTCGCAAGTATTTTATCGTTATTTTTTATTAAATTTAATTTTGGCATTATTGTGATCATTTTATTAAATTTAACTGTTTCTAAATTAATTTTCATTGAAATTTTTACGTGAAATTCGATGTTTATATTTAATTATTATATTATTATTATTATCATTATTATTATTTATTTATTTATTTATTTTTTAGTTAATTTTACAATTTTATCTTTATACGTTATTTTTCGTTATTTTGTTTTCGATATTATTATTTTTATTTTGTTAATATTATTTTCATTTAGTTCAATTTTTAATGAAACTATTGTATAAAATTCCATTTATAGTAAAATCCTTAAAATTTTTCATTTCCTTTTTTAATTTCACTGTTGCGATTTTCTTTTTCGTGTGCTTTTATTTGATTTTATGCATAATAAATTGCAGTGTAGTATAAAGAAATTTATTTTGTAAAACAAAATTTAAATAAAAATACATTTTTTAACAGTAGAAAGTTTTTATTGTGGAGCCCTAAAAATCATGAAATAAAAATTTATTCTTGCAAAGACATGCTATAAAGAAATGAAAAATTTGGCACTAAGAAATTTCTAAAGAAAAATATAGATATTTCTATTTTACAAAAAAAATGAAAATTTTGAAATATTCAAAAAATCTTAAAAAGCATTCAAAACCAAAATGCTTAGTTATTAGTTTTGGTATAAATATTCGTTAAACGATAAATTTCAAAGATCTTGAAAGCCTTTTAAAATATTTTGAATATTTAAAAAAATTCATTTCTTGTGAAAGAGAAATTTTTATATTTTCTCTAGAATTTTCTTAGTGCTTAAACTTCCATTTCTTTACAGCATATTTTTGCAAGAATAAATTTTTATTTTCTGTTTTTCAGGGCTCCACAATAAAAATTTTCTACTGTTAAAAAATATATTTTCACTTAAACTTTATTTTGTGCTTTTTAGTTATAAAAAAAGAAAGCTTCTAAAAAAAACTAATCAGAAATTCTTAGGACACTGTGTAGACATTGAAAGGTTTACTTTTATCAATTGACAACCTTTTTAAATAATTGGCTGTAAAAATTAACTCATAGGTCCTTGCAGGATCGAATCCACTACCATCGAGATATGAGCAGGACACTCAAGCCAAAAGTCAAAGAACAGTGAAGAAAAGTTATAGAACATGCAAGAAATGTCTAAAAAATACATATACAAACATAATATTGTTCTCAAATGCTTTATTATGAATATTTAAAAAAAATTCATTTCTTGCAAAAGGGAAATATCTATATTTAAATTTAAAATTTTTATATTCTTGAAAATTTTATGTTTTTATAGCATGTCTCTACAAGAATAATATTTTATTCTATGCTTTTTGTGCGTTTCAGTAACTGGAAAAAAAAAAAGTTTCTCGAAAAACTAATCAAAATTTCTTAAGATAATGAGAATAGAGTGAAAGATTATTTTTTATCAGTTGACATATTTTCAATTTATTATGTGTAAAAATATAACACATCTGCCTTCGAGAATCAAACCCATGACCATCACGTTATTGACACTTCGCTTTAACCAACTGAACTAACGAGCGACGAAAAAAAGTTGCTTACATTCACATTACATTCACACTTTGTTTTTCAACGTGACACAAAAACACGATGGCAAAAATCCAATTCCAATTAAAAGCTTCTAAAAAAATTATTTTGTTTTATTTATTTTTCTTAAATTTTTATTTTGTACTTTGTAGTAACTAGACAAAAAAGCTGTTAAAAAACTCTTTACAAATTCCTCGGATGCTGAGTAGACAATAAAAAATTTTCTATTAATTATCTGCAGAAATTAAAGCATCGGTCCTTCAAGGATCTCACTCAGGACCCTCGCGTTATCAACATGCCGCTCTAACTGACATAATCAACAAGAGACGAAATGAATTGCTTATCTTTAAAGAAAATGTATACATTTTCTTTAAAGTGAAAGCGCCTTGTATTTTATCATGTTACGAAGACGCGATCATAAAATTCAATTTTAATAAAAAGCTTCTAAATAGAAACTTTGCATTTAACATTGAATTTCTCTAACTTTATCAAGTTTAGTAAATACTGAAACTTAAATATTTTATTTCAAAGGTTTACAGAAAAAAACATTTGAAAAATTTGATTTGATACTTTTAACTGATACATATGTGCTTTGGTGTATTGAAAACGAACATGAAGCCTGTTTTCATGAACCACGTATACATTTTTGACAATACAAGCTGTCTACCGGCACAATTGCTTCATTTCCGGTAGTTTTTAGTATGTTTTCTTGATTGATTATAATTATTCTTAGAAACACACTGTAAAAATTACCATATAATTATATCAGTGGGAAAGTCTAGGAAAAAAATGTGTCGACTGACGCTCTGTATTAACAAAAAACTATACGAGATAAAGAAAAGCTGGAGGCAATTTCGTTTTCCAAAATAATAATAATAATAATAATAAACATCAGCAAAAATTTTCAAATCAAAAACTCAGATGTAGACCTGTTTTATTTCTTTATAGTAATTTATTAGTAATTTACAGTGTGTGTGTGTGTAACTTGTACCTGTGTGCATGTTTGCTGTGTATTCCTTTTTGAAAACATTGTATGAGATGATTTTAATACAGTCAAGCTATTAAGGTAATCATATTTAATTTGTTTTATTAGTTGCACTTCATATTTCATTTAAACTATTTTACATAGGAAGCATTTAAATATAAAATAATACATATTTTCATATGAATAAAATAATCATTTATTAAAATATATTTCTTCTGTATGGTAGTTAGTTATTTGGGATAAAACCTCTAAATCTAGAGTAGTTAAAAAAGTACCCTGGCATAAAATTACTACATCTTAATAAAGTCTCTCTGAGAGTTTAAATATTTAAAACTTTGTGAACATTAAAATATTTATCCAGACAAACTCTCATTAAAATATACATATCTTTATATTCAGTACTTATAAATTCTTTGTCCTCTTAACTAAACTTCGAACACTGGATGTACTTTACTAATACGGTCGAAAGAGTTTTATGCGCAGCTAGAAATTGATTTAAATGACAGAAAAGAAATCATTATAAAAGATTTAAGTACGTAGGTTTATAAGAGGATTTCCAATCATTTTTTAAATACGTAGATATATATTCTTCTTTCCAAAGAATCTAAAGGCAGATATTGTGTTCTGTTTACGAAAGCAATACTGATTTATTGTGTTTAAGTTTCTTTAAAATCCATTATTTTTAAAATAAACAAATTTCATAGTACTAAGTATCTTGAAGGTTTATAAAATAATATTATTTTTCATTCAGTACATCATATAATCTCTTTCTAAGTTAAGTGATAAGTATCTGAATTAGCCTTTAAAATTATTTATGATTTGTGGATGAATATTTTGTTTTAAAACAAATCTCTTTAAAATTTTGAATTTTTAAAGCACACTGGCTATAGTTTTTTCTGCTGTTGATTAATTAAAAGATAGTTTCATCTGGAGAATTATTTGATTAACAAGAAAAAAAAAAAAAAAAAAAAAAGAAATCCAGACATTTAAATTTTCAATAGTCGTAACATATTCATATACGCATTCAGTTTTCAGAATAATTTTGCATAATAAGATGTATTTATAATTGTCATTTTTCCTTCAGTGTTCTGGGGGCTGAACTTAGTTTTATCATCTTTCACATTAAAAAAATTTAGTGCATCATTTGCTAAAATTCATTGTCGTGCATGAGCAGGAATTCCATATGTTGTGTTCATTCACAGAGTTCACAAGAATATAACCTCAGACTTTTACAGTTTAAGGTTTTACAATGATTCCGATCGTTAAAATAAATCTTATTTTCTATATATTTTTTTAAATATAATAAATAAATAGATTTATTCACAATTTTGAGTATATGAAAGAGCAATACACCGAGAAAAATATATACCGCCTATATCTAAAACGAATATGTAGTCATTTTCTGAATCTATAAACTAGAAATATAGATTTTTTTGAATTTTAAATATAAGGTAAAAAAAAAAATAAATAAACTGAATAGACAAAATGATTGAGAAGGTCTTGTCTGTATCTTTCTAGTTAGTGAAGCAACATTATGAATATTGCGATTATTACGAATCCTTTGTACACTGCGACAAATTCTTGCTTGATTTCCTAGAATTTGGTTATAAACCAAATTTACAATTATTAAAACTCGTATCTTATTTTAGTATCTACGTGAAGATATATTTAACTAAGTTTGACCACGATAATATAGAAAATTGCTCCAGAAATCTAATAGGGACTTATAAAACTTTCTAGCAAAGGTAACTAGAATTTATAAGAATTCCAGGGAACTATTTTTACGAAAGCCACAATTTATTTTCTAGATGCCTGTCATAGAATTATTTTAAATATATGTGAGCAATATTTCACAAAATTTTCATTATCAAATTTGAAAATTCCCTCAGTGACACCTGGTGTCTGGATATAACTTAAAAAAAAAAAAAAAAAAAAAAAAAAAAGTGTCCTTGTTTTAGTCATGGTAACTTATGGTAGCATTATCTGAAATGAAATACATTTTTTTTCTGCTATTAAATAATTATAGCACATTCTGAACAACAAATTTAATTTTGTATTTTTGGGAGAGTTGTATCCAAAACAATGCAAAAATTTACCCTAAGTACAGCTTTGTAAAATTAGTTGTAATCGAAATAAATAAATAAATGAATAAACCTTCGTTTAATTATTAGTCAATAATGTTTTGAAGAAGTGTGCAAAAGTCCAATACGATAAATGCTTTAGTTATTCATAAATCATGTTTATTGACTTGATTGTTCATGTTTATTGATTTGAAAAATAGTGTTTTTAGAAAAAAAAAAAAAAAAAAAAAGATTAAAGCTTTAAGTAGGAATAAAACAAACCTAATGAAGGGATTTTCCGAAGGCTCTCTCTCCTAGAATTTACTTCGATCAACTCGAAACTTTAGGTAACTCTTTTAAACACATTATATTATTAGATACAAACAACACTAACAACAGCAACAATAATAGAAATAATGATGATTTTTGGAAATTTTTAAACTTATGTAACCCTTTAAAGTATTCTTAACATATTAAATGTAATATGATGAAATCATCAAATATTAAGATTAGAGAAGGACTTATTTCACATTGAAATATGCATGCAGCACTAAACATACACAAACACACGCACACACACACTCACAGAAAAAAAAAATGTTTTTTTATTTTATTATTATTATTATTATTTTTTATCTGAAATAAGAATATAAAAAAATTACTTTGAAGTATGTAATGTTTAAAAACATAGCCTTTATATAAATCTAAAATAAAATATATTCACTTTCAAATAAAAGGTTCTTTTTAAAAAAAATTACGAAGTTTTATTGTCATTTCTTAACGGCAGGTGACAAAATACGATAAACAACCAGCATATATATGTGAAACATTGTTATATGAAAGTTGTGTTGTATACCATTAGAAAACATTTTAAAATGTAAAATATACGCCAGAATTTCACAATCAGAAGCTTTTTCAATGGAAACTACATTCATGTGAATAGAAAACTTGTAAATTGTTAAAAGCCGTAATACATTTCAATTACAGTGCAGATAATCTTGAATAGTTTGAAAAACGCAAGATCCAAGCTTCAAGCCTAATGCCTATGTAATTAATTCCGCATATATACGATACATATAGGTAGAAAAATAAAATATACAAAAGAAAAAATGTAATGCCATTATTTGCATATAAAATACGGATATTCTTTTAATTAAGCGTAGGAAAGTAAGCAGATGATTATTTGTAAAATATTTTATTAATAATTTCATATTTCTTACTCGATAATTCAATTTTACATATTGAATCTAAGTTGAATGCTGCCTGGAAATATCGGCTGCTGGAAAAAAGATTTTCCTATAAATAAAGGTATTCTCATCAAATTCAGTACGTAGCAGAATACTTTTATAAGAAAATAAAACTTATAAACATTAAAATAATAACAAACAATTTTCCAAATCATAAATTTATATTTACGAGAATTTAATAAAACTAGTTAAAATGCATAAATGTTATGTAATGTACAACATCTCAGTAAGTTTTCAAGTACTAAAATTTATAGCAAAATTTATTTTAAAATTATCTGGATTATTTTATTAACATTTTACGAATTTCCCCCCTAAGTGCAGGATCCAGTTCTGTCAAGCAAAATAATTTTCATGTAAATAAACTGTCATATTTGTAAGTTAATTTTCATCCTAAATGATATCAAACCATCATAAATACATTAAAAAAAAATAATAAATAAATGTTTCCTCTTGGCATATGCATTTAAATGAAATAATCTAAAAAAAAGTGTATAGTGCTTCTAAACATATCCTATTTAAATTTAAATTTTAAAGTTATATCAATTCAAGTGTATGCTACTACAACCGGAACAAATGTTTAATAGTCTAAGAAATGCTTCAAAAATAATTATATTTTAAAACTTTCTGAAGATTATTCAGGATATGACAGCGAGTTTGAGAATCATATTTGACGAAATCCATTATATAATTTGTCGAATCACGTAAAGGAACTATTTTAACTTTATTGAAAATTATTAAACAAATTATTTTTGATTCTATTGTTTTGAGTACTTGAGATTGTTGAATAATTCATTTGGTGAACAAAATTTCAAAATACAAAAGTCTTCCCTTGCACTTACTTCCTCTTGGGAAAATAAAAATATCAGCATATCCTCTGTTTTGCATGAACTGAATTTCGCAATTTTAGCAATTCTCTTACCACAAGTGCTTTTGCTGATTGAAGAATCCTCTAAGTACATAATGCATTTATCTTCCTTAATAGGCACTCTCTTATTCAATTGGATTGATGCAGATATTTCATTTCCTTGCGCTGATTCATTGATAAAAATAAGTTTGTAAAAGAATGAGACTAAAATAAAAGAAAATAATCAAGATTACATTTTTATTCATCAAATGATCTGAACGTCCTGAATAATCAATATTTTAACCCTTCTCTTTAAAGAGAAGAATTATTTTTAAATTTTAATGGGAGAAAAATGTCTCAAGGTTTTGGGAATCTATGGTGATTTTAATTTTTGATAAAAACATATATCTAATTTTAATTAAAATAATAATTATTATTATTTAAGATTAAAACTACTAGCTTAAAAAAAAAAAAAAAAAAAAAAAAAAAAATCAGAAAATGTATGTTTAAAAATGCTTTCATTAAAAATAAAAGGTATTTTTCATTATAATAAACTTGGAAAATATCCATTATGTTTGTTCAAGTGAAAGCAAATTACTTGTAAACCTAAACTTTTAAGGTTTTCAACATATGGAAAAAAAAAAGTTAAACCTTTCAAAGCTCAATAGTAAACAAATGTATAATTTACGTTGAAATCCTAATTCACTTAATTATATTAAAAATTAAAATTTCACAAGGTTTAACATTAAATGTTTTCAAACATAAACCTTTTTTTTTTCCCTCTTGTAACTTTCATAGTGTGTATAATACTTTTTTTAAATTTTAATATTATTATTAAAGATTTAAAGATAGTTTCAAAAATTTTAAATCAGTTCTCATTTTGACTACAAAGAAATTTTTATTCCGT
The DNA here is from genome assembly GCA_963930645.1 of Salticus scenicus. Classification (NCBI taxonomy): domain Eukaryota; kingdom Metazoa; phylum Arthropoda; class Arachnida; order Araneae; family Salticidae; genus Salticus; species Salticus scenicus. The sequence continues at coordinate 282,258,495 of OZ005649.1, read as the reverse complement.
ATTAAAGATTTACAATGACATAAAAACTAGTTTTTCAATTCAGGAATAGGAAAGAAAAAAAAAACTAATTTACTTATGAAGGGCTCTTTGAAAAACTTTAATTTTATTTACAGAATTATCTACATACAAAATTCAATAAAATGTTCATTCAAGACGTTTATGATATTTATATAGCAATAAATAGTTCAAGTACTAACAATTGGACTACTTTCTTACCACTACCATTAACGTTTTGTTCAGAACTTTTGTTACCACTGAAAATGTTGTCTCGAGCCATCTGTGGTTTAAAAAAGGATATACATCAACAAAATCTATTATACATTATATTTCATAGTAAATCCACATAGAATATATTTATCAAAAGATACACAATACAATAATAAAATTTACAAGTTGAAATGAAGTTTTACTTATACACTTAAATATATAAATTTTTAAAAATCATATTGAACAATACAACAGAAAAAAACGTAGATCATGCAAACATAGAGAAAACATTTCTCATGCTAAAATACATTTCAATTAAAATTTAATCAATTAAAATCGTTAATATCTACTAATTCTTTTACTTCCATTACAGTACTACCGTAGGTAATGGAATTATTGCATTCGGTCCAAAAATTCCATATCGAGTTTTCACCTGATTCACAAGTCTTAAGGCCTCCTGAGTCAAAAAAAAAAAAAAAAAAAAAAGTTTATGTCAATTGGTAAGTGTGTGCGTATGTATGCGTGTATGTATATGCGAAATCTTCTGGTTGTCATATCTCCGAAACTAATAAAGATAGAACTACGAAACTGAGTCCAAATATCTACTAACTCTTTTTTAAATCATTATTACAACAGAAATAGCTGTTTATACATTTTTTTTCTTTTTTTTAAGGAAACAAATTTATACACCTTTTTTTTGTATATACGAAACTGAGAAAACGTTTAAATAGTTCTATAAAAAAATCTCTTTTATTTTCCATTCCCCGAAGGTAAGGAGTGACAAGCTGAATACTTCTTGCGATATATATATATATATATATATATTAATCAATTGAAAATCTGAAAGAACCACAACTTTTTTTAATATTAAGAGTTTTTTTTTTTTTTTTTTTTTTTTACGTCAGTCTAGAAACTTTCCTTGAGGCGATTTCAGCTGAAAATCACTCAAAAGTGTTAAATGTGATTACTGCCCCAAGAGGGAAAAAGAAAAAATAACAACTTTTTAGCGGAATTTTTGCTGTTAAAAATAATTTTTGAAACACTTTAAAGAAAAAAAAAAAAGATCGGGTGGAATTGTGAATTAGCGTGCATTTCAGCAAGATTATGTGACAGTTTTTTGGAGAAAATTTATTTTGGAAAAATTAAATTAGAGTTACAGTACTTAGCTACATTACGTATAGCTAAAGGCTTTTAGAAAAATTAGTGTAAGCGATATAATATTTTTATGAACCACCAGTTATATGTTTCATAAGTTTACAAATTAATTTACATATTTATATATTAGCAAAATTACTTAAAATTTAACGTTCGTCAGCGCTTTTTTTTTCCCTTACTTGGGAATCTGTTAATTAAAAATGTTTATAAATAAACTCGTGAATTAACAAAAAAAAAAAAATAAATAAATAAATAAAAAAAAAAAAGTTGTTCCTTAGTATGGGTTTGAATTAAATTTAAAATTTATCGCTTAATAAAATTGTTATTATTATTATTATTATTATATGGGATTAACATTTTGTCCAGAGATATGTCTTCGGACTCCTATCCTTCAGATCTGAGGTTCGAATACAACTTCAAGCACGCTCCTCTGCACTGTTAAATACGTGTATGATACATACACTTTTTACAATAATCAATTTTGTTATTTCATAGACGATATCATTAAAAAATATACATAGCTTCAGGACCTCAAGCCAAATTCCTTCCCGAGGTTCGATGTATTTTTCTAGTCAATTACAACCTTTTTCTTCTTCCGGTGTTAGACTTTTGTTTTTTCTCCCACACACTTGATATTTTGACTTTCTGCGTTTTCATACCATGCTTTTTTCTATGGATTTTGGCTATTTTTTCAGCCGTTTTTTCTCGTTTTCTACATTCTAAAGTGCTGTAATATCGGCATTTACAACAACAATAATAATAATAATAATAATAATAATAATGAGGAATGCATGCATTTACAATATCTTTAATTTATCACTAACGCAGTTACAATGCTAGTAATTATGGAGTAAAAGAGAATAATACCTGTCAGCCGATATTTATCCAGATACAAACAGCACATCATTTTACATACCAAACGTGATACATTTATCCAGTATAGTAGAAAATAATATACAGCCTTTCCGTATATGAGAAAAACTGAAAAACAGCCATGCCGCATATTCTATGATATAGGCCAAAATCTATACACAAAAATGTCATTTTAAAATCAAATAATAAATTCGTGGAAGTTTTCCTATCATTTCGTGATATATAGCATCCACAAAATTTTGATAAAACATATAGACAATGGACAGATAACCATTTTATTATTTAAAGAAAAAGCCTCTAAAAGTGTTAAAGACAAAACATGCAAAATCCATTGAAAATCTAAAGTGGAAAATTTCCACGAATGTACAATTTATTCATTTCTTGTACGTAGAAAAAAAAAAATTAAATCCAAGAATTTAATTTTTTAAACATCGCGTGCTTGTGTATTAACCTCTTAGCGTACACACTGGAGCAGTGTTGCCAGATTGCGCGACTTTTTTATTTAATAGTCACCAATAATTTTGAGAAATGTTGTTTGATATACATAATAGAGGATTAATCGTCGATTACGTACATTACATATCACTTCTCAAAATTATTGGTGACTGTTGAATAAAAAAGTCGCACAATCCGGCAATACTGCACTGGTGTTAATTCGAACAGTGACCACGCCCCCTGTGTACTTTTTCTTAATATTTTACGGTGCAAGAATGCACCAGCCGGCAACAAACTATGCATATTCTTTACCACATTTTTTTCGACCATGAAAGCCTCTGAGCAAGTGCGGATTGTACGAGTCCAGTGTTAAAATAGGGGTGACTGAGAGAAAACAAGAGATAAGGGAACACAGAATAACTGGATGTTTGCCAAATAACTATCTCTCGGCCAATTTTGCATTCCTCAAAATTTTGGACTCGGCCTCACTGCTAGTCGTAGGAAACGTGGTCGCACTATAATGTATTTAGAAATATGTACTGAATAAATATACATATTGTTCTATATTTATTTTTCAATTCGTTTTCTTTAATTTTACAAAAATGTGGATCGTATGAGCGTGTTTTTAAGAACATGCGACCGTTAAGATGTTAAGTAACCCACTGATTATTTATTTATTTACCTTCTTTCCTGGCAATTTGTCTATAAATCTCTAAGGAATGGTGATGATATCAAATTTTCAAAAATATTTTATAATAGATCAATATTTTTAAATGAAAGCGTTTCTGACATAAATATTTTATTTAAAATTTAAAAAGAAATGTATTTTACAATAAAAATATTAAATCCATGCACGGATTTACTATTGTCTCAATTAACACTACATAAACATCAACAATCAGTACAGTAACACATAATTTGGTATGGTGCTTATAAACCGGGCATGAACAAAAATTCTGCATTCTTGGGCAAATGAATCAAATGTTATGTTATTTACCCTTTTAAAAGCTTTTATATGAAATTAACTTCATCATCGTGTCTTCGTGTCACACTAATAAAAAAGGCGCCTCCATTTTAAAGTAAATATAAGTCATTCCGTTTGTCGCTCCTTAGGTTAGTGGGTTAGAGCGTCACGTTAATAACGTAGTGGTCGATAGTTCGATTCCCGAAGGTCCGATGTATTACTTTTTGCAGATAATTAGTAGAAAAGATATCAATTGATAAAAGAAAATTTTTCTCTGATTACGCAGTATCCTAATGATTTTTGAAGAGTTTTTTTAAGAAGCTTTTTTTTTTTTTAGATATTAAAAAATACAAAATATTAAAAATATTAAAAAAGCACAAAATAAAGCGTTTTAAGTAAAAAATGCATAAATAGATATTTATTTAGAAGCTTTTTTTATTGAAATTGGATTCTGTCACCGTGTTTTCGTGTCACACTGAAAAACAAAACGCCCCCACTTTAACGTAAAGCACCGTTTTTCGTCACTTGTTAGCTCAACTGGATAGAGCGTCATGTTGATAACGCGATGTCAAATGATAAAATTAAGATCCTTCGTTGTCTACACATTATCCTTTTTTTTTTTTATTATTAATTTTATTAAGAAGCTTGTTTTACTTACTAAAACACACAAAGTAAATATGTAAAAAAAAAAAAAAAAAGTTGGACTATTTTATTGTGTTTATTTTATTTTGTTCTGGACATGGGTGAATACGGACTAGGACCTTCCTGAAAGGCGCCCAGGGAGGGAATTCAAGTCAGGAACCTTTGTGTATTTAATCGGCATGAAAACCTGCAGACCATAAATAATATTTCTATAAGTAACGTTCTTATATATATATATATTCAGTATTAATGTTACGAAATTTAAATATAAGTGAATGCTTTGATAACAAATTCCGAGAGATTTGGACCCATATATATGGTATTTCCCTTTGCAATCAGTGTAATACAGTATAATAAAAAACAAATAAATTTTCTGAAGGCAAAACTTCTAAAGCAACTTTTTTATTCTGCTGCCAAAATATTTTCAAAAAATATATACATATATAAAATCACATAAAGAAATAAGAACTCCTTTATGTATCAACCGAAAGAAATCACGAATGAAAAGTTGAAGTTTGGAAATTGAGTCTCATGAAATCCCCGGTGAATTCTATTTTGATATTTTTCTCTCTGCTTTCTCAGCTGGATTTCTTGATTTGTTTCGTGAAATATTTTTTTTCACACAGTCCTATCAAATGCTTTTCATAAATTCAAATCTTTTTAAGGCCTCAGAAAGCGTTCGAATTTATTAAATAATTAATGGTTATATAATTCAAATATTTGCAATATTTTCAATATAATTAATGATATACGAATGTTCATTTTAAATTATATATATATATATATATGATTTCATGTATATGTCTTCCCATATGTATATGTGTGTATTTATTTATTTATTTATGTAAGGCGAGATATGAAATTACAAATATAAACAGATTAAAAAACATATTTAAAAAATGTATATATATATATATATGTATACGAAATTACAAATATGAAGAGATATAAATGGATCGAAATTGACGTAATTATTGAGAAGATTGTAAAAAGTCAAAATTAAACGGAACCAATTGAATGTAGGCATGTTGACTTCGCAATTTCATTAGACTCACTGTAGGAATTCTGGTTGCAAATCGTTTTTTTCTGTGCATAGTGCTAAAATTTCTTTACCCTAAAGCTCGAACCACAAATTACTAAAGCAAAAACTATGAAGAAGGAAATAAATTTAAAAACAATACTGTACGTACGTAAGCGCAATATATATTGTGTGCACTTTGGCAATTAGTGGCTTCCTGTGTTTAAATTGTAAAAAAAAAATAATAAACAAATAAATTTAAAATCTAATTTTTTTAATTAAAAAAATTAATAGATAAATAATAGAAAAAAATAATAAATTAAGTTTGCTTTGAATTGCTTATCCTTACATGTGCGCTTTTTGGGATTATTACTTTTTACAACTTAACATTTAATTCTTGTTATTAACATTAAGTTTAATCACTTCAGGTTTAACAAAATTAAGATCAAACTAATTAATTAAACGCTACCACATATTCACTTACATCATTAAAATTAAACATCTTCTATTATAAAATGCTTAATAGCAGTTGCTTGTTTAATACTAAGTCCTTTTTAACTGACCTTTAATGTTTTTCTAGCTTCACGATAGATGGCGCTGGCACACTGCTGTATTAATGTTTGCTGTCTTTAAATTCCTTTCCATGAAAGTGTTTACGTTATATAATTTAAGAAAAGATTAAAATTTAAATAATTCATAATACAATTACAACGTGAATTTTATCGTTATTAAAAAGCTCAGTTGTTATTTTTTATCGATTAATCGATGTTTGCAAGGATTTAATTTATTTTTAATTTCTTTGTTTTGATGGCAACAGTTTATTCTCCATGTTGTTTACACGTGGTTACTCTGATTTTTTCCATTTTTCTCTCTGGTTTCATTGATCGTTTGATTTAATATTTCATTTCATTTCTCATTCAAAATGGCTTTGCTGCTCGATTGGAGCATGAACAATATATATCTGCTATTGTTAGCTATATTGTTTTACGAAATCTTGCAGCTCCATCATCTACTTTAAAGAAGTACATGCTTCTTGATGAGTTAATACTTCTATTTTTAAGCATTTCTTAATTCCAATTAGAATTCCTGTGGTCCTTTATTTTTTCTTACTTTTTAACTGGATTCTTAATACCTTAGTCACTTTTAATACATTTAATGAGTTCTTTTATCAATTATCTCCGTCATTTGGTATAATGGTCTTTTTTTCTCATGTGGGCGTAAGTAATTTAAATTGGTTTTGTCTCTTATTGGATCTAAATATAAATCGCAACATTTCCGTGATAGTTTTTGTATTGTGTTAAAATCAGTTTTATTTTTGTTGTGTCGGTATTAACATGTATCTATTAAATGCTAGAATGTTAATGTTAAAATTTATTATGATATCTATCATTTATACATATATATGTATATATATATATATATATATATATATATATATATATATATATATATATATATGTATATATATATATATATATATATATATATATATATATGTCATCACATCAACACCAATTTCCACTGCAAGATGAAGGCCTCCCCAAAGTGATTCCATATGTATAGGGTAACGTTGGAGAATAAAACAGTCGGGTAACTTGGAATACCGTTACATCTCACCTGCACAGAGCTAAAAACTATCGGAAGCACATCTAAAGTCTTCACTAGACATAAAAAGTTAATGGTAGTTCACCATGTGTCAGTAAGAAGAGCAATTTCGGGGTCATACAACACTCTCGTTTATCAGGATTCACACATTTTTGTTGGTAAGCTTTGCGAATTCTGTAATCTCTGTTTATGAAACAGTAAATCGAGTGAAAATGTAGTGTCATTTCCTGTATGGCAGTTGAGTTAGTAGTCTCATTCTCATGAACTTATTTCTACCAACAAGTGATTGAGGTTGATTTATTCTTAAAGGGGGCGATTCGTTTAATATGGAATACCAAATATTCCATCTTATTTGGAAATTTTGTAAAACTTCAATGTTGATAATTATTTCAGTACTGTTTTTCAGTACTGTTTTCAATAATAATTTCAAAATGAAATGTTTATATTGCAATTATTCATAATTTTTTGTAAAATGACTACCCTATATGATGTTATTCTTTAAGGAATTAGATATTCCCTATTTCCCAACACATTAACAACACTTGAACGTTCGCAATAGTCGAATCCACAATGATCCAAACTACTTCAGTTTATTATGGTGAGTTAAAATAGAAAAAGTATTCCATATGCACCTACTTTACCCTATGTATTGAGATACAGAAGTTTGAGCGAAACATATTACATGAGGAGGTTCGTTTAGACTTTTTGAAAATGATTTTTAAAAAGTATTTTTATTTTTTTTTTTCTTAACTATGTAGGTCATATTTTTTGCAGCGATTTCCTTCAATAGGATTATCTTGAATATTTAATACTATTTATAACTCAAAATGTAAAAAAAAAAAAATATATATATATATATGCAATTCTTTTATGTAAATTATTCTCTCTCTCTTTCTCTCTCTCTCTCTCTCTCTCTCTATATATATATATATATATATATATATATATATATATATATATCTTATTTTCTCTTAAATATTTTCGCTCCTTATTTATAGTATAGTATAATATAATATAATATAAAAAATAAGAATTAAGATTCTCCAGTTTTCTATAAATGTTCAAATTTTTAAAAAACAATCATGATGATCTAGTTTGCTTTAAATGCATATTTATAGATAAGTGGAGATACTTTGTGCTTGCTTATTAAAAGAAGAAATTAAAAACAACGATAAAAGAGTTCAAATGAAGGAAAATTGTTAGTATATGGCCGTTTCGGAACTTCCATAAGTTCTTTCCTCAGTACTTGTAGAAAATGAATTTAAAACATAAAAAGTAAAAGAATTTAAAAACTTAAAATTAAAATATTAAAACCTCGGGGCTTGCCTAGCAATCGTTGTACAAGTTCTAAGCCAGAAAAGTCCAGAACGTGAAGAAATTTTAGAGAGAGAGAGAGAGAGAGAAACTACCGTATTCTAGTTTGTTTTGTTTTATTTTATTTTATATTTGTAACGGATTATTCACTTTTTTCATTTAAATACCTAGTGATCTAAAAAAAAATTAAATTTTAATCTTTGATAATAATTTATCTCATCACTACAATTAATTAGTATTTCAGTTTGATTAAAAAATAACTAAAGCTATTAAACAATTCATTTTTCAGAATATTTTCACAATAAGTTATTACCAACTTCAATTAAATTGTAAATATTTTTCTTTTTTTAAATATTCATTTCTTTTCCGGATATCTACCAAACATATATTTTATCATCATATATTTTAAAATATTTTACCCTTTTCATTCTTAAGGGAAAAAAAAAAAAAAAAAAACTTTAATTTTCTATGTATATTTACCCTTTTCTGTTAAAGATAATGCTGATTAAAATATCTTTTTCTTTTAATGCGTATCGATTTCAATTTCCATTTCAATCTTTCATAATAAATTGTCTTTTCACTGTAAGTAATAAGTATCCCATTTTAGGATAATATAATCCATTAAAAAATTTAATTTTAATATTAAATTTTTACAAGGGGGTATTGATTTCCCAAGTACATTTTAAATAAACATTGTGCTTGATTCTTTTCCAGATTTCCATCAAATATATATTATCTTATCATTTCCTCTTAAATCGATTCTCTTTTTATTCGAATGTAGAAAAAAAAAAAAAAAAAAATCAAATCCTACAATCAAATCTCTTTCGATTTAGGGATAACCACATTTATTTCTGCCTCCTGTTCTTCTCTGTATCTTTATAAAATAACGCATTTGAGGAATCAATTTCGCTTCCCGTTTCATAACAAAGAATAAGAAAGAGGTAAGGGATAAACTGTAATTATGCAAATTAAGCCAGTTCTCATCATCTCACGTGATTTAGAATCCAAAATGTTTAAACTCTTAAAAGAAAACCTTTTCCACGGAGGATTCTATCCGAAGTTTTTGAATTGGATCCAGACGTTTTGCATATATCTGTCGTAGACTAGTTGTAGTATTCTCAGATGAAAAATGGAGGAAAAGATAGCACACGTGATTATATGAAATAATTTCAGTTTTGAGATTTTGTGGTAGGAAATTAAAATCCGGCTTATTTTTAACAATATATTGCGCAGCATCGAGATTGTTTCTAAGTTATAAAACTTTGAATGGGTAAAGAGTGGTTCAATAAGTGGTGACATTTTCTTGAGATTGTTAGTGTTCCCAATATTTTATACGATTAAATGTTATTTAACTGCTATTATTATTTTTATTATTCTTTTATTCACAAAACTAACTATAAAATTTATTCTGATTTTTAAGATAATTTTTAATTGAAGTATTCTTTTCGATAATTTATATTATTTCATTTATTCCATCTTAAAGATAAAGTACTTTTTTTTTTTCATTTATATCCACTTTTAAATGTTTAGTAAATAGTTATAAAAAATTTTAAATAAATATGAATAAGGTGACAAAACATTTGTTTAAAGTTAACTCTAGAGACAACAAGATTTACTATTATGTTAAAGAACAGGCGAAACTTTAGGAATTTCCTTTTCGAATTTTTCATTCTGGAATTTATTTTGGCGCCTGATTCGCGTGCATTACGCGAAGTATCATTTCGCAAACATTTGGAACAGTCAAACTGACATGTGGATCTAGAAAGAAATCTAATTATGATATAAAATAATTATAAGATAAAAAAAATTTTATAAACCATGTTTTTTAATTTTCTGTTGAATCATATAAACGCTACTGAAGTCAGCCGGAACCCCAGCAATTGGATAAAAGTATTAAAAAAATTCCTTGCCGGGAAATTAGTTAAAAGTTGATTGCAAGCTGTGTATTGGAAATGCTGCCGAAGGCAGCAGGGTCCCGAAGCAATTGGATAAAAATATTTTTAAAAAGCATTTTCACCGTATTCTGAACTCTTCCGAAAGTTTCAAATGTCTAGCTACTCGAGAAGTTAGTTAAATAAATTTTCTGTTGAATCATATGAACGCTGCCGAAGGCAGTAGGGACCTGAAGCAGTTGACTAAAAGTATTAAAACAAAATGTATTGCCACCGTGTTCTGAGCTATCCTGAAAGTTTCAAATATCTAGCTAGTTGGGAAGTTAGTGAAAAATCGATTGCAAGCTTTGTACTGGTAATGCTGGCGAAGGCAGCAGGAACCCGAAACAGTTGGCTAAAGGTATTTAAAAAAATGCATTTTCACCGTGTTCTGAACTATTCTGAAAGTTTCAAATGTCTAGCTAATCGGGAAGTTAGTTAAATAAATTTTCTGTCGAATAATATAAGCGCTGCCGAAGGCAGTGGGACCTGAAGTAGTTGACTAAAATTATTAGAAAAATGTATTGTCACCGTGTTATGAACTGTCCTGAAAGTTTCAAATGTCCAGATAGTCGGAAAGTTAGTGAAAAATCGATTGCAAGCTTAGTACTGATAACGCTGCCGAAGGCAGCAGGAACCCGAAACAGTTGTCTAAAGGTATTAAAAAATGAATTTTCACCGTGTTCTCAACTATTCTGAAAATTTTAAATGTCTAGCTAGTCGAGAAGTTAGTTAAATAAATTTTCAGCCGAATCATATAAGCGCTGCCGAAGGCAGCGGGACTTGAAATAGTTGACTAAAATTATTAGAAAAATGTATTGTCACCGTGTTGTGAGCTGTTCTGAAAATTTCAAATATCTTGCTAGTCGGGAAGTTAGTTAAAAATCGATTGCAAGATTTGTCCCTGACAAACACACAAACAAACCCACAAACAAGAATCGAAGTTAATAAAAACATGGCAATCTATATTAATAAAATCGGAGTTTTGTCTGTAAATTTGACGGAATCGAAAAATTTTGCGATATCTTCATGTTTTACACCCCATGAAAGCCGAAAATGACTTCAGAAAATTTTGCCTGTGTGTGTGTGTGTGTGTGTGTGTCTGTGTGTGTGTCATCGTGTCCGAATGTCGCTTTTTTTGTCCGGGCATCACTTGAGAACGGCTGGACGGAATTCAACGATGCTTGGCAGGAATTTAGGTCTTCACCCAACTTAAAATTATATCTATCAACTTTTCAGAAATTACCCCCCGTTCTCCCCCTAGGGGGTAAAAGACTAAAACACGTTTGTCCGGGCATCACTCGAGAACGGCTGAACGGAATTCAACGGCGCTTGGCAGGGATTTAGGTATTCACTCAACTTAAAATTATATCCTTCAACTTTTCAGAAATTCTCCCCGTTCCCCCCTGGGGGGTAAAAGACTAAAACACGTTTGTCCGGGCATCACTCGAGAACGGCTGGACGGAATTCAACGGCGCTTGGCAGAAACTTAGGTCTTCACCCAACTTAAAATTATATCTATAGAAATTTTCAAAATTCTGATTAGTGTTTAAATTGTGGGCAAAAAACGCCTGCGCATGCGCCATAAATATTTTTTCACTAAAACGCTTTGAATGGAAAAATAAAATGCAAAAATAAATTTTTAAGATAAAGACTTTTTTCATTCGCGTGAATCGCACTACAAATTAGGAAAAGATTTAAATGAAGTTTTGCCATCTAAATTCCATACTTTAGTTAATTTTAAAACATCTAATTGTCGTATCGAAAAACTGTTTACACCCCAGGATTCAGAAAAATCATCTCTTTAATTTGGTACTGAATTTGTAACGATAGGTCTGATACTTCTAATTTATTTTCCCCTTTTTCCGTTTTTCCGTTGCCACTTAAATTTCATACTTTAGTTATTTTTTTAATATCTAATTGTCGCATCGAAAAACTGTTTGCACCCCTGGATTCAGAAAAATCGCCTCTTTTATTTGGTACCAAATTTATAAATATAGGTCTGATATTTCTAATTTATTTTACCCTTTTTCCGTTTTCAACCTAGATTCGATATGGAACAGCTTTAGTATTGGATCCCTTTGGCAAAATTTGAAATTCGGAACCGAAGTAGCTCGGACGTTTCTCGCCAAGATCTTTGATTGCACAATTGAGATAGCCAATTCATCATTGAGATAGCCAGTTCATCGCAAAAATGGCTTAAAATATTTAAAGTCACCAAAGGGTTCCCATACTAAAGCTGTGCATTTTGTACTTATTTATTTATATTTTCTATTAAAGACTTCTGTGGTCACGAAATTTGGTGCGTAAATTGTTTGTTTGCATCCGGCACTTATTGTAACTGGATTTCATGAAATTCGAAATCTCCCCCCCCCCTTCTCGGAGTCGGAGGGCAGTAAACGGTATAACTTCTGTATAACCCCACAGCTGAATTTGGCGATTTTTCTTTGGCGTTGTTTTGAAGGATAACGATGTCGTTCTGGACTGTTTGCGATATAATATGGCAGCCTAATATTTTGTTTATTTTGGATTTATGATTTAGATTATAACTTTATCATTTATCATATATGATTTATGATTTTTAGATTTATGATTTAGCCATAATCGCCAACAAAAAAAAAATCGCCAAATATCGTTGTGGGTTTATACTGAAGTCGTTCCCAATAAACATGTGTAAAAACATGTTTTTCCGTTTGAATTCGCTTTGAATTATCTTAGAATGGCGAATTTTGGTGTGCGGATATTGATTAAGTGTACGCATTATGTACGTTAGTGGGATTTTGCAAAACTTCGAACTCACCCACTGAGGAAGGGGAAGTAACAAGTGGGTAAGTTGTGCCTAAGGCAGTGGGGACCCAGACTGTATATTGATTAAGTGTACGCATTATGTACATTGGTGTGATTTTGCAAAACTTCGAACTCACCCGCTGAGGAAGGGGAAGTAAGAAGTGGGTAAGTTGTGCCGAAGACAGTGGAGACCTAGACTCCTCACTTTGCGAGCGAGAAAACCTCTACCAATCACAGCGAGAACTTGGGTTATTAATAAAGATATGGGATTTTGAGAACTCATTTAAGTTTAATGTCCAGCGAAGCGGGCAAATCCTGCTAGTAACTACATAAAACTATATATTTTAATATTTAGACAGATGCAGTTGAATCTATAAAGTCGTTGTTTAATATAAACTTTGACACAAAGAATTAAAAAAAAAAAAAAAAAAAAAAAAAAAAAAAACCTCCTCTCTTCTCGTGTTTTATTATCTGTATTTTCCAGTAGTTATGTTGTTTTATTTACAATAATAAAGCAGAGAATCGTACGATTTTCGTGTGCTTATCTGCCTGCTAGCTTATACAAATTTAAAGAGAAATTCCTAAAGATTTTGAAACTTTACATGCAGATAATTTTCTTACTTTCTGGATTGTATTTAAGTTAGTTTACCATCAAGAAGATTCATAACAAAAAAAAAAAAAAAAAAAAAAAAAAAAAAAAAACGATAAATAAATTAATAATAAATAAATTTTAAAGCATAGTTTTCAACGTATAACTAGAAATATATATATATATATATATATATATATATATTTAGATTGACCTTATTCAAGTGTTTTAATATAGTTCCTTGTATTTTCATAATACGTACTTTTACTAACTTTTCATTTAAGACTACATTCTTAAAAAAAAAAAAAAAAAAAAAAAAAAAAAAAAAAGAAAGGAAGAAACAAGAAAATCTTAAAGCACAGTCATTTTTTTTTATATATATATATATATATGTTGTGGTTTATTTTTAACCCATAGTTTAAAAATATAGCGTCTTATGTATTTATTATTTTCAAGCTCTGTTTCTTCTACTATTCAAATGCTTGCACATTCTAAGTGATTCTTCCTCTTATTATTTTTTAAATACTGATTTATAAGAGTTTGGCATGTAACATTCCAAGACGTTTACCGTTTGTAATTCATTATAATTATTGCTTATATTTCATTAAAATAATTTTTTTTTTTTTTCAATTATTGAAAATATGAGTTCAAATGTTTTGTTTATTTTATTAGAATACCTAAATTACTACATTTTTGGTTATTAATTATTAATTCTAAGTTATTGTTATTATTGATATTTCTCATATAATTTTAATATTTCTTTTTAGGTACGAAAAGTTTGATTTATTACATGATAGGTAAAAGTCCTTTGAGGTAATATAATTACATTTTCATTGCATTTATATTTCTTAATATAACAGAAATATTGAACTGTATATAAAGAATTTTTATGTCTAATGTGACTTGAAAATAACGTAAAAGGAAAATTCTTTTAACATTAAATACAATTCCTTTTAACTATATTTAAAGATTAGCGCTGCTCGTTAAAATAATTTAAATAAAACCTAGCCTATAGCTAATAATTAATTTTCTAAAATTGATATCCTGTTTTGGAGAGTATTAAAAAAGTTTTATAGAAAGAAATTATTATTTTAATTTATGGTTCTGTCTTCAAGTTCAAATGTTAATCTAATTCGAGTGCACTTCTTACATATTTGACTTTTTTTTTTTTTTTTTTTTTTTTTTATGCAAGCATTCTTTTTTTTTTTTTTTTTTTTTTTTTTTAACTTTGACAATATTTAGATAGAATAATTTCAATTGAGAGTCGAATTAATTTTAGTTAGAGGTGGAAAAATATCATCCAAAAATAAAACTTGTTCTTTTAGCATAAAACTACAATGCTTTGGCTTTTAGCTAACTGAAATGATAAGTACAAAACTTTGAATAAGCACCATAAAATGCAATAATTCGCAACAATTGTTTCGGGTTGAAAAAAAAAAATAGACAATTCGTCAAACAAAAAAAGTATGCACGAGTGCTGATATTTTGATGTTTATTTAAAGTTTTGTATTTATTACTTTTAAACGCTAGTTCTGTGGTGCTTTTTTTTTTATAATTTTATCTAAAAGATCGACTTGGGACGCTCCTGTAAGAAAATAATTTAAAATAGTTTAAAAAATAAAATATGTTGCATTACAGAAAATTGGTTACAGCAAAAATTTTAGAAAATACGCGTATGCTATGCTAAATGCGTAGACGAAAATTTCCTGTGACAGAACAACACAGTGAATATTCTTAGACAACAGAATTTCCCCGTAGTGCATACAGTAAAACTTGTCGGACTAAATAAAATTCTCCACTTATTTTAGCCAGGATCGAGCCAAAGACAAATGGATTGTAGGTGACGGAAATAGCTCTCAGCCATGAAAGAACAATCTGTTCTGTTACTGATTTAATGCCAATTTTCCGTATACAAAACAGAAAAAAAAATGTGTAACCATCAACTAAAATCTACATGAATGGTTACAAATTTTATCTGCTTGCAGAACAAAAATACTTCTTTTTACAGACTGAGAACTTTTTTGAACTTTAGTTTTTGATTTGCAAATTTTTATGTAGGAACTTTTTTATGTTTTTTTCAAACATTTGACTTATTTATCACTGTATGTGATATATATTTGCTAAGATCCGTAAATCGCTACATGTTATCTGATAACAGAAGTCAACAGTTGTATTAATAAATAAAATAAACAGTAAATTTGTGTCGTTATTCACAGGGCATGTGAACATTTCGAACTTTCAAGTAAATGACCACTATTGACACATTATGTTAAAGACGAAGGTTCGATTCTAGTTGAGTAACTTTTCGCTCTTTTAATTTTGTGCGGATATAAAGGTTTTAATTTTTTATTTGGTTATATAGTTAAGTATTAAATATTTCACGATTCTAGACTATGCATGGAGTAATCATAACTGTGGTTTCCTTTTAGATTACCCATGGAAAATAAATGTCAAATCTGAATCGAATTAAATAAATAGGGAAACGCTTTTCTTTAAATCCATTTCTATACAGTTTCAGTTTCTATGAAGAGAACTTAAAATACACTGAGTAACAGTATATTATAATTCTGGATCGTTTAGCAGCAGTTATTTTAATTTTACAATTATTATTATTTATTTATGTATTTATTTATTTATTAGTGCCTTAAAATACATAAAAAATTATCGACATAAAAACCACAATAATTAAATTGCAAAATACACACAGTGAGGTTAGCCGCCGGTGTATAGTTACAGTTAAAATTTAGTGGTGGATATTGAATACCCCTCCCCCCCTCCCCTCTACATTTGACAACACTTTTACTGCTGGAAAATTTAAATACAGTCGGTAACAAAAATGTCCGAACACTAGCAAAAATTCCTATGTAAAAAAAGTACACTTCATACAGTTTTGTTAAATAAATCCTTGTCGAATCGTGTTCTTAGACCGACTAAGAACAGGATTCGACAAGGATTACCGTATAAAGAGTACTTTTTTTACATAGGAATTTTTGCTAGTGTTCGGACACTTTTGTTACCGACTATACTTCCTGCATAAATAAGGGATTTTTGGTCTCGCAAGTGCGGCTTTTAAAAAATGGCTCTATTTATTTTCCTCAAACTCGCCATATTAACTATCTTGTAAATGTCTTTTGGCATGTAATTGTTGGTTTTCGGTGTAAAACTGAGTTCGCTGTGTTTTAGTAGAAATAGATATTGTACCGAAAGTCACTATCTGTAGAATGGCTCTTACCTCTTTCTTTAAATTTGCAGCATTAACCCATTTCTAGTTTTCTTAACATGTATAGTTTGGTTGCTACAAAAAAAAAAAAAAGACCGGTATCTTGATTTTGTTGTTCGTTTTAGATCCCAGAAATTCTAAACGGCACCACCGGTTTTTTTTTTCTTTAACTCGCTATTCAACTAATTCTAATATTTTAATTCGCTCTTTTCATATTTCTTTACGAGGTATGCATTAGTTTACTCTTACCGAAAAATTTTTAGATGTCTGATCTGTTAACGTTGTGAAAAGCAATAAACTTGACCTACCTGAAGCAACAAACTTGACTTGTGCTTGCTATACAAGAGATTATTTATATATATATACATATAAATTGTTCGTTGGGAAAAAATACCCAGTGAAATTAGTTTTTTTATGCAAAATCTCAATCAACAAATAGATAAATAAACAGTTAATATTAAGGACTCTTTTTGAGTAGATATTATCAGTATCCCCTCTAAAGTTTATAAAATATAGAAAACCAAACTACATTTAGATTTTCATATCGAAAATCTTAAAACTTCGTAAATAATATATAATAAAACTCTTATTTAATATGTTTAAAAATATTCAGACCAGCAGAGATTATCATGAATCTGGTGTTTGTGAATATACAAAAAACAGATATATCTATTATTTCTGTATGTGAGTGTATATATAGATATATATGTATGCACACACGCAGAGATATAATGCATAGACATATCAAATTTTTAGATATAGTCGCTAGATCTGATATCTCTGCTGAATTGTAAATTATACTGTTACCATAACATTCTGTTTACTATCTTCTATTGTGCTGCATATTCATAAGCATTAACCTTGTTAATAGATTGTCTTTTAGTTCTTACTTAAATCTCTCTTTTTTTTTTCCTTACTTTCCTGTCAAATAACATGTGTGTGTTTGTGTATAATTTTAATGACAAATAAAGTACTGTCATAAATATATTTATAAAAGTTTCTTATAACGTATTCTAAGCGAACACATTTGGAAGATATAACGTATAATTATAGATAACGGAAATTGAAAACTGTTAACAAGATCATTTAAAATACTCTATTCTTCACTGAAAATCAATATCTCATTTTTAAAATCAGAAAATTACCAAGAGAAAAAAAGAAACATAAGCATCTCATAATTTAATATTTAAAGAAGCCTCCCTTCAGCGAAAATTTATTTTAAAATAATCTAATCTCACGAAAAACTCAACTTATAAGGAGAAAAAGAAAATCCGAAAATGTATGTAAAATAGTTTGCAACACATCAATTTCTCCTCCTTCAGAGATAAAATTTCTGTTTATCAAGCAGATTTCAGTTAAAAAAAAAAAAAAAAAAAAAAAACGTTAAAAATTTAAAATGTTATTTAAAAATATGTAAATATGTTTAAACACATTAAGTTGAACGAAAATAATAAAACAGCTCCAGAATTAGAATCGGAGAAAACAGATTATGTCGTTAGCACGTTCAGATTAATCAATGAAATCAATACTTCACTTTTACCTGTAATTCATTTTGCAAAATTTCCCCATGCTAAAATTGAAATTCAATTTTCTTTCAATAAGATAATTTTTACTAAGCCTTTGTTTCCATTGTATACTTAAGATAATGTAATTTTCCTTATAAGAATGGCTTATGCCAGAAGCATTTTGAGATTAAATATTTCTTGTTTAAATAAAATGCTAGAAATATTTTAAATAAATCTTGTTTATGTTATATTTAAACAGGTAAAATCTAATAAAATTGAAAATTTAATTTTTTATTCTAAATATTTCATATATACACACAATACTGAAACATTTCAAGTGGAAATTATTTGCTGTAGCATATTTTAACCCTTTACTTTCACTAAAATTCAACTCCCTTTTTTTTTTTTTTTTTTTTTTTTTTAATGCACATTTCTTTTCTTGTTTCAATAATTTTTGAACTGTCATTTTTTTTTTCTGTTCGGTAGGTAGCAGCACTACTCCTAAACTCAACAGAAGGTGTTTCAGAGGAATCCATATGCAGCAATCAATATAAATGTCTTAGTAAGCGCGAGTGCACCATGCTTCTTTAATAGTGTTTGATGGATCTAGTTTTTTCACTTGGTGAATTGCCGCATTAATATTTTGATCCATAGCAACTCTTTCGAGTTTTTGAAATATATAATCTTTACTTACAAAGTTGCATATTACTTAAATTAATTATTATTTTAACTTAATCAGGTTAATACAAATGATTCAAACCAAAAGTTCGAGAAAATAAAGAAAAGTCTATGTTTTAATTTTTGCAGATTTATGATCAGCAATGTGTCTTATAGCTAAATTTGAAATTAGTTCAGCAATATTCAAAAGGAAATATTTAATAAAAGTTAAAGGGTAAAAGTACAGGAATTTATAATAAATGTAATCGTTAATTCATTAAAAAAAAAAAAAAATCTGGATATCCTATATATTTTAAAGTACTTGTAGTGAGAATGTGTAACCACTTACTACATATGATATTAAATTCAACAAAAATAGTAATATTCAATTATATGTTAAATGTGACTCAATGTATTTAAAAATAAGTTATAGAAGGACAGCAGTGAATTTAAATTTATCTTTGTTAGTTCAGACTATTTTGAACTAGTAAACATATGTTTCTTTCTTATAATAAATATTTAAATAAAAAATTATGTTGAATCAGTTTAAGCCAAAAGAAAATTGTATAAGAACCACATAATACAAACATTCAAAAATAGTCATTAAATGTTTTTTAAATTGCCCGAGCAAGCAAATTATGTGAAAAAGGACATTTAAAAAATGCTAGCAATTCACAATGTCGTTCCATGTAAAAAAAACCTCTCACAATTAATAATAATTTTATATTTGGAAGTACGAAATGCTATATGAAAGGTGTTTCATGACCAGATGAATAAACCAGTATCTCAACGATTAAAATAATTATGTATTACTAATGTTTATATATTATGTTTAAAGTGACAAAATATATTTCTTATTTAATTATAGGAGGGAAACTACTGATGAAATTCAGTGCAATTTCGGACACTTAATGATATTTCAGTCTAAAAATTAGTTCCCTAGTTATATCTAAACGCATTCTTTCATAATATATGTTCAATTTGCTCATTACATCATCATTCATTTATAAGATGTTGATGCAGTACTTTATAAGATAGTGAAAAAGGATCAGGGAACATGTATCTGTATTCAAATTACTCAAACAATAAATGTTTGATTATTACAAGCATAGTCAAATATCCTGCGAACGTACAGCTACAATGTATATAAAATGTTTTTGCCTTTAGTAAATTTTAAAGAGTATTCAGTTATAAACTGAAAGGGTAAATTTAGAAATATTACATGGTTCGTGTAATCTTTTTAATTCATTTTTAAGTCACAGGCTTCTCTTTTAAAAACCCAGGTACAAAGTAGTATACCATAACTGAATAATAATACTGATATAGTATATATGTATCAGGAAATTTTATAATGCTATTTTCTATCTAAACCTGAAGTCTTGTAAGACAATACGAATCTATTTAAATCTATATTAATAAAATCAGACTTTTGTCTGTAAATTTGTCAGAATCAAAACATTTTGCGATATCTTCACGTTTCACACACTATGAAAGCTGAAAATGACTTCAGAAAATTTTGCCTGTGTGTGTGTGTGCATGTCATCGTTTCTGTGTGTCACTTTTTTTGTCCGGACATCATTTGAGAACGGCTAGACGAAATTCAACGGCGCTTGGCATAAACTTAGATATTTACTTAACTTAAAATTATATCTATCAATTTTTCAGAAATTCCCCCACGTTCTTTATAGCATGTCTTTACAAGAATGAATTTTTATTTTACGCTTTTTAGGGTTTCAAAATGAAATACATCTACAGTTTTTTTTTTTTTTTTACTTAAATTTTTATTTTATGCTCTTTAGTTACAAGAAAAAAAAGCTTCTAAAAAAACTAATCAAAAATTCTTGTAATACTGTTTAGATATTGATTTTTTTTTTTTTTTTACCTTTCTTATTGATTATCTCCAAGCGATAACTCATCGACCTTGGAGAATCGAACCCACTACCATCGTGTTATCAGTATGACACTCTAATCAAAAGTCATAGAACAAGCCAGGAATATCTAACAATTACATATAAAAAAATAATATTGTTCTCGAATGCTTTTTAAAATATTTTGAATATTTAAAAAAATTCTCCTATTGCAAAAGTGACATATTTTTTTTCTCAAGAATTTTCTTAGTGTTGAAACATTCATTTCTTCATAGCATGTCTCTGCAAGAATAGATTTTTAATTTATGCTTTTAAGGCTCTACAATAAAAAGCTTCTACTGTTAAAAAATGTTTTTTTTTTTTTTTTTTTTTTTTTTTTTTTTTCCATAAATTTTTCTTTTTTTTCTTTTTAGTCACAAAAAGAAAAAAAAAACTTCTAAAAAAATAATTAAAACTTCTTATGATATTGTGTGGATATTGAAAGATTTTCTTTTATCATTTAACACCTTCATATTAATTAACTCCAAAAATTAACTCCTCAGGCTTTGAACGATCAAACCAACAACCATCCCGTTATCAGTATGACGCTCTAGCCAAAAGTCATGAAACATGCCAGAAAAAAATGAAAAATACATTAAAAAAAAAAAAAAAAAGAATATGTTCTCGAATGCTCTTTTTAACACATTTTGAATATTTATGATTTTTCATAAGTGAAATATCTATATTTCTCTTTAAAATTTTCTTATTGTTGAAACTTTAATTTATTTTTTATAGCATGTAAAAATAAATTTTTACTTTATGATTTTTACAGCTCCACAATAAGAAGCTTCTTCTTCTTCTTCTTTTTTTTTTTTTTTTTTGTTGTTGTTGTTGTCGGCGACCGCATTTTCTCGCGGAAAGTAGGGTCCCTCGCGTCATGAAAGGTATCAATTTGTTCCGAATACTCCAAGGTAGACATTTCAGTTGCTCAGAAATTTCTATCATTTTAATTAAAGAAGTTATTAACTAAAAACGACCTGTTTATGAAGGTACTCTATTTGCCATTTTGAAAAAAGTTTCTCCCGGTGAGGTTGTTCTTCTGTCATGAAGTCATTTTATACCGGAAAATTAAAATATGATCCATGGTTGTAGGTAGGTAGGTAGGTAGTTATGTGTTGGGTTTAACGTCGCATCAGTAGTGTGCTGTCGGTAATTGGTGACGGTCAGGAACGAGCCCCTACAGATATACCGGAGACATGCCATCACAATTTTGATCCTCCACGTAGGGGAGGGCTCCCCCACTTTGGTGATCTCCAGAGGTATAATTTTGATGGGAACATAGAGGACTTTGCACCCACGACGAATTTTATATGCACCAGCCGCCATTAATGTACAGTCGACAGCAAATGTATCCGAGCATTAGCAAAATTTTCTATATAAAAAAGTACAGATAATGCAGTTTTGCTAAATAAATGTTTGTCGAATCCTGTTCTTAGTTAGTCCAAAAACATGATTCAACAAGAATTTATTTAACGAAACAGTTTTAAGTGTACTTCTTTAATACAGGAATTTTTGCTAGTGCTCGGATACTTTTGCTGCCGACTGCACACAACGGTTTTTCGCCGGCTCACGCATCGACCCCACAATCTTCCAATTACGAGCTTGGCACTTTACCGACTGGGGTAAAGCGGGCAGGATTCATGGTTGTAAAAAAGAAATAAAAATGTCATATACCAAAGCTAGGATGCAAAATGGTCTAGATATTACTTTTTTTTTTTCTATTAAAAAAAAAAAAAAAAAAAAAAAAAAAAAAAAAAAAACTGCTGATTTTTTAGCATAATTTTCATAAAAATAAATAAAAGTAAATAATGTGGTATTAAATATTATGTATTTCAATTGAGATTGAATATCTGGATTTTGATAATGTTTTTCTGCTTTTGTCATGTGTTATGCACTATTAATATTCCTATTCAATGAAAAGCAAAGCACCGAATAGGTGGGCACAGCTCAGCGTGGGTTAATAAGTAAAATAAGTGGAAGGGAGGTGAAGCCTCCCTCAGGGGTTGTGAGCGGTGCGATCAGGGTGGCAGAGCCGTCCCTCTAGTTTTTTACATAAATTTTCTTTTTGTGCGTTTTAGCATTTAAAAACAAGCTTCTAAAGAAAACTAATAATTCTTTTTTAAATACTGCATAGAAAGATATATATATATATATATATATATATATATATATATATATATATTAACCAATTGACTTTTTTTCCATTAATTATCTGCAGCATTGTAACACATGAGCGGATCGAACCCACGACCATCACGTTGTCAACATGACGCTTTAACCAACTGAGCTAACGAATGAGGGAAAAGGATGCTTACATTTGCATTAAAGAGAAGGTGTCTTGTGTTTCAGAGTAACACAAAGACACGATGAGGAATGTCCAAATTCAATAAAATGTTTATAATATATATATACAGTGGAACCTGTCTAAAGTGACCACCCTAGGGACCGGCTAAAATGGTCACTATACGCAGGTGGTCACTTTATAAAGTCTCTTTAAAATTGGCACATTTCAATTTCTTGCCATCTCAAAAAATAAAGGAAATTAAAATAAACATATTTAAAAATGCACTACATTAAGTAATGAACAATTTAATTAACAATTATAATAACTCACTAATTTAAAATATACTACTACATAGAAGATACATAATTAAATTAAAACTCACTTTATTTCTTTTAAATTTAGTTGACGACCTTCCAGTGTGATTGATTTAAAGAACACATAACGAGAAGATACACTGCAATTAATACGCATTTTTATTTTGATTGTAATACTATGCAGTTACATAACCACAACATTTCTATAACTGGCTATACCTCATTAAAAAGTTATACAAACTTTTATTAAGGTCCACTCACAGCAAAAAAGTCGCTAATTTTTCGTTGCTTAAAACACTTCCTTTCAACAATTATGTTTTCAGTCTTGCCTTCAAGTTTTCTCACTAAATCCAGCATTGGCGGACATTTATTTAGGGCATATATTTTAATTTTTTTGCACATCTTTAACATTTATGCTTCAGAAATTTCATCATTTTCTTCGATTTCATCTAGCACAATCTTCTCCACTTTCTTTTTCATTTTTAAACATATCGCAAATGTCTTGCTTCAAACTTTCTTGATCGACAGAAGTATTACATGTCGTGAAGTCACTGCCAAAATTCATGAATAATTCAGCATTCATTGGTTCATTTTCAAAAGTCAAGTGATTTATAAGATTTTGAATAAGGCTATTGTCGTCATTTGCAGACCGTGATTCACTGATAGTATCATCAGAAATTTGTTGCGAAAAACCACATCTTTCAAAGCATTTTAAAATTGTACTTTGACATACCAAATGTCATGAATCATTAACACACATTATGGCATCTAGGACGTTTATACATGAAGCAATTTCATTTGCTGATTTGCATTCTTCTGGAAATTATAGCTTGGAGCAAGAACTTTCTATAATGCAGCTTGAATCATTCCTTGATCTAGCGGTTGTAAATGCGATGTTGTATTAGCTGGTAGAAACTGTACTTTCACATTTGAAAACAACAAATCACTCGGATGGGCTGGACAGTTATCTATAAATAATAGAATCTTTCTCTTTCTTTGCTTCATCTGCTTGTTTAATTGTGTAAACCATTCAGTAAAAACAGTGGATGTCATCCGTGCCCTTTTATTTTCATATCATGAGACTGGTAAATTCTTTATGTTAACATTTTTAAAACATCTTGGTTTTCTGGCTTTTCCTATTACAAGAGGTTTTAGTTTCTCTCCTGTTGAACTGCAAGCAAGCAAAATGGTAATTCTCGCTTTTGAAATCTTTCCATCTTTCCATTTATCTCCAGCCATTGCTAATGTTTTGTTTGGCAGTTCCCGATAAAACAAACCACATTCATCAGCGTTGAATATGTCTTCTTTCTTGTAATTCTCTAGCAAATCAGAAATCCGTCTTTTAAAGGAATCTACTGTTTCCATACCAACATCATGAAATTCTCCACACAATTTTTTTTGAGAAATGTTATGCCTTTTCTTGAACGATTCTAACCAGTCGTTAGAAGCAATAAAATTTTCTACATTTAGTTTTTTTTTTAAAACTCTGAAGCTGCTTCTTGTAGCAAAGGTCCAGAAACTCGAGCAATCATCCCACGCATTTTTTTAAACCATTCAAAAGCAGCTTGATTTATTTCAAAATTATTGGTTTTACAAATTTTCCGACTCATCAACTCATTTTCATTTTCTTCAAATCTTTGCAGATATTCAGATTTTCTTTTTAAAATGTTGCTTACACAAGTTTTACTGATTTGGAATTTTTCAGCTGCTGTTCTCTGACTATTATTTTTTAGAAAATTAATAACTTCAATTTTACCTTTTAAACACAACTCTTTACACTTTTTAAATTTTTTATATTCATCCTTTTTATTCTCCATACTTCAAGAAGAAAGATAACTGCATTAAAAACAAAAATTTGAAAAAAATATCAAAGCATTAAGATACTGAATATTCTCCAGACTAGAAGTTCATACAACTAAAATTCAATGTTAAATGTTACAAATCTTGCAAGCAGTACAATGAATGAACATGTGCAGGTTTATTACTAGAATTTCTGAGAACATATGACAAAGGAATCCTTTTTTTTTAAAAAAAAAGGGGGGGGGGATTAACATTTCTCAAGGGTGGGAGAGATTAACATTCCCCATTTACTTCTTTCAAAAATCAGTTTCTTTGTATTTCTGGGAAATAGTAGATGGGAGAGAAAAGTGTAAAGGTCACTTTGGGCAGGTTCAAATATCATTATAATAAAAGACAAACTGGTCACTTTATACATTAAGCAGGTGGTCACTATAGCAGATAAATTCCCATTACTTTTTTATAGATGAAAATTAAAATTTCGGAAAATGGTCACTTTAGTCAGGTGGTCACTTTACCAAGGTGGTCACTTTTACAGGTTCCACTGTATATATATATATATATATATATATTTGCATAAATTCTTTTTAAGAGTTTCTTCATGTATCGTGTAGCGAGTAAAAAATTCCTTTTATGAATTCAAATATTTTCTATTATTTACCTGCAAAAGTTACCACATCGGCTATTCGAGTGTCGAACTCACGATCATCGCGTTGTCAACCGAACACTCTAACCAACCGAGCCGACGAGCGACTAAAGAACGGCATACGTTGACTTTAAAGTGAACGTGCCTTTTTCTTTTAGCATAACGGAAAGACTCAATCCAATTTCAATAAGAAGCTTCTAAAAAGTTTATATATATATATAATGCATTATTTTCTGAAATAAATATTCACACGTATTTCAGCTACATAAAAAAGCCTTGCTCCTATTTTTTTTTTTTTACTAATAATCTGCTTTAAATATTTATATATGAAGCATTTATTTTTTTACATATAATTTTTATTGCGTTTTCTGTTCACTTAGTCATATTTATGAACCGTTATTTCGGATGAAATCCAAATAAAGCAGTCTGTTAGTAAATGCGGTAACGCTTCTAGTTCAATCAATCCTTATTATTACTGCAGTCAAAACATCACGTCTAACCATTGACCCATACATTTGTGATTAATTGCGATTCCATTCAATGCAGTCAAACGTTAAAGCACTGATTTGAGAGTACAATTATTCTGAAATGACAACTCAGTTGCTTTCATAGAACATGAAAATGATGCATCGTTCAAATACAGAAAATAGAACAAGTCTTTACATTTGTGAAAATGTAAATGCTTCATCGCTGACATTAATGTCATTATGCATCATTTGGTGTATGTAAAATGCACTTTTGTAATGAATGAAGGGGAATCCATTGTTTCTTGTTATTTATTTAAACAATATATATATATATATATATATATATGTGTGTGTGTGTGTGTGTATGTATTTTTTTAACTCATGCATTTTTACACCGGTTTTCTTAATTTCATAATTTTTCTTTTTTATATGTTGTTTCATGAATTATGACGTATAATATCGCATTTTGAACAGTAAATAATCGTATTTGCTACAGATTTTAATATTTATTAAAATCAGTGTGTTAAACACTGGATAAACTGTGTGGAAATAAACAGAATAACTTCTATGATATTCTATATAAATTCAAGCAGTGCATTTATTATTATCATTATTATTATTATTATTATTATTAAAATTAAAAATTGCTATTTATCAAAAACATTTTACATAGACAATGCAGACGATTTTTATATGAGAGAATGCCGAAAAGAAGTAAATATTGTGTCAAAGTCTAGGGAATGTTTTTCCTTCTTTTTTTTTTTTTTTTTTTTTTTTAAATTGTTTCAAATTATCACAAATGTATGGAAAGTGAAACCACATTGAAAAGTTAAAGTAATTCTCACAATTTACATTTATTCGAAATTTTATCCTATATTACCACATATATATATATGCGAGGTGTGGCTATTAAATAAAGAGACTATTGCTGTAAATTATTTAATTTAAATTTATACATATTTAGTTATTATCACTTACAATATGCACCCGTCCTCGATCCCTACAATGTTCCATGCGAATTTTCTATTGTTCGAAACAGTGCTGGAAGTCTTGTCCTGTGATCTGCTGCAAGAGGCGCGCCGCTTTTTATTTCACAGATTTAACTGACTCAAATCTTGTTCCTTTAATGCAGATTTAACTTTGTTCAACGGATAAAAGTCACGTGGGGCCAGGTCAGGCGAATAAGGCGGATGGTCTAAAACTGGAATGTTGTATTTGGCTAGAAACGCCTTGAATGACAATGACGTGTGAGCCGGCAAGTTGTGTTGATGGAGAATCCATGACTTGTTCTTCCACAATTCGGGTCGTTTTCTCCTTAACCCTTTACGGAGTTGGGTAAGCACCTCAAGATAGTAATGTTGATTAATAGTTTGACATTCAGGAACCCAGTGAAGATACACAATACCATGAATGTCGAAAAAAAAAGCATCCTCATCGTTTTTAATTTCGGTCATCATCTCCAAAGTCTTCTCAGCCATCTTGAAAACGGTTGAACCACTCATAAACTCGCACACGTGATAAACATTCATCTCCATAAACTTGTTTTAATAAATGATAAGTTTCACTAGCGATTTTACCAAGTTTCAAGTGGAATTTCACGACGATTCGTTGCTCTACTTTTACACTTTTCGGCAAAACAAAACAAATATCTCTTACACAAACGAAGGTTACGGCCAGACTGATTTCTCTACAAACACGGGAAGAGCTGCAATCGAAAGAGAAGGCTTTACGCTGCACAGCTGTCGGTCGTTAGCATTCGGTGCATATGTAGTTCATCTGTAGCAGCAATAGTCTCGTTATTTAATAGCCACACCTCGTATATATGTATGTATGTGTATGCATACTGAAAAAATATTATTATATACTGCGCCATGAAAATTCGTACCATGAAAATTTGCAGAATCATGTAATCACAAACTCTTTATAATCTATAAATTTATAGTTCTAGTGTTCATTTCAGTCATAAAGTCAGTTGGGAGAGCATAAATTCTTTATTAGAAATTAAACACACAATAAAAAACTATTTGCAGTATACTTTGAAGAATTCACAATTATAACTTAATTCAGTAATATTTCAGGATAACATTGTTTCTCCATAAAAGGAGCCAAGCATCAAGATATGTAAATAATAACTTTTCATGTTCAAGAGAAAAAATTATACTTCCTGTTTAAGACAGGCCGAGAAACTAAACTAGAAAAAAAGTAACATTCTCATGGAGAAAAAAGCACCTCTCATTTGGCAAAGAGCCAACTACTCGTCGGGGGGCTGGCGAAACGAAACCAAAAGCTACGTTCAAACATGCTCCGCCCCCATGAACGAAGGTTCATAAAAATATTCTACAAGTACAATAACAACATTAGTGTTATTACAGGTTTTCATTTTCTTGGTCTTCAACTGCAAATAGATAAGAAAAAAAAGAGATTAATATACATATGAAACATTGTAACTAGATGATTAACATAAATGGATTAAAAACAGGAACATAAAAAAAAAAAATAAAATAAAAAAAATAAAAATAAAATAAAATAAAATAAAAATAAAATAAAAATTTCAAAGTTCAAAATGGTAGAGGTGATAGTTTGGCGATCGGACGCTTCAACTCTCCATAAATAGTTTTCAGTAGAACAACACGAATCTTGCCATCTGCTCCAGGAAATAATTTGATTATGCGTCCTAGTTTCCACTTCAAAGGGGGCTGATTATCATCTTTTATTAAAACCAAATCGTCTTTCTTGAAATTTGGTTTATTTATTAACCATTTTGATCGCCTTTGCAAGTCTGATAGGTAATCTGAAGACCATCTGTTCCAGAAACTTTGAAAAATTTTTTGTAGAAGTTTCCATCTTTCTAGCGGGGTTAGGTTAACTGAAGAATAGTCAGGTTCTGGTATTGAAGTCAAGGCAGTGCCTATGATAAAATGTCCTGGAGTTAGAGCATTTAAGTCACTTGGATCATTCGAGAGCGCAACAAGAGGTCTGGAGTTCAAGCACGATTCAATTTGAGTAATTAAAATAAGGAACTGTTCATAAGTTAATATTTGTTCGCCAATAGTTCTTTTTAAATGACCCTTCATCTGTTTTATTCCAGCCTCCCAAAGTCCTCCAAAATGGGGGGCCGATGGGGGATTGAAATTCCATTTGATTGTTTCTTCGGACAAATATCTGTGGATCTTTTCGTCAGAAGAGATCAAGGACATCATTTTTTTCATTTCGTTGTCGGCACCTACAAAGTTCGTTCCTCTGTCTGAAAACAATTCTTCAGGTTTTCCTCGTCGAGCAACAAACCTCTTCAAGGATGCGAGGAATGTTTCAGAGGTGAGATCACTGAGTATTTCCAAATGAATTGCTTTTGTGGAAAAACAGATATATAAACAAATATAACTTTTATAAGATCTAACACCTCGGCCCTTACGAGGTTTGATGAGAAAGGGGCCTGCAAGATCAACCCCGACTTTCGAAAACACTCGCGATGGCACTACACGAGCAGCTGGAAGATCACCCATCAGTTGAGAGGCTAAGTTCGATGTGGTTCTAAAACACTTCATACAGTTCCGCAGATTCCTTTTCACGGCGTCTCTTGCATTAATTATCCAATATTGTTGTCGCAGGACTGAAATTGTTAACTGAGTTCCACTGTGAAGATGTTTTTCATGAAAGTACTTTATAATTAAGTCTGTAATGTGGTGCGTTTTAGGAAGTATCATTTGGTGTTTTTGACTCTCAGGTAGGTTTGCGTGTCTTAATCTTCCACCAACACGAAGAATTTCATTTTTGTCTAGAAAAGGATTTAAAGAAAGGAGTTTGTTACTAGCATTCAGGTTTTTTCCAGATTTTAAAGTCTTTATTTCCCCTCCAAATTCATGTCTTTGAACCAACTTCACAATAATTTTAGTTGCCTCATCAAGTTCTTGTATAGTTAAAAAGCCAGTATTTCGCGCAGATCGACATTTAGTATTTTTTATAAATCTAAGACACCAGGCTGTAACACGTCTTAATTTAGACCAAGATGAAAACTTATATAATAATTCAAATTCATTATTGCCATGAGTTAAAGAGCAAACAGTAGTTTTCCGTTGTTCTCTCAAAATCTCTTCTTCAGGTATTTTGACTTCATTTTCCGGTAGTGGTGTCAGTAAGTGCTCTTCTTTCAACCAGATTGGTCCCTTTAACCATTCTTCATTCTTCAACAATTCAGTTGCTGTGCAACCACGAGATAGCACATCAGCGGGATTTTTAACCCCTGGACAAAATCTCCACTGAGATGGGGCCACTAATCGTTGAATTTCACGCACTCTGTTCTCTACAAAGGGCTTCCAGTTACTAGCACTTCCTTTGACCCAATAAAGGGTAATTTGGGAATCACAGAAGCATAGTATGTTTTTGACGGGAACTGAAAATAGCTGCCCAAGATAATGAGCTAATCGAGCAGCTGTTAAGGCTCCCATCAATTCAAGTCGAGGCAAAGTAAGTTTTTTGAGAGGAGCTACTCTTGTCTTTGACATAATAAATGAAGTTTCACGGGAACAAGGATCACGAAAATAAGCTACTGTACCATATCCCTTCAAACTGGCATCGCAGAAAACACAAATTTGAATAGTTTCAGGAGTTAATTTTTCAAAATTCGTAAAATATTTTCTAGGCACTTCAAAATTTTCTAAATCCTGTATTTCACGATGCCATTTCTTAAATTTTTGTGTTAAAGCATCAGGTAAAGCAGAATCCCAATCAACACCCTGCTCCCATAGTTCTTGCATTAGAAATTTAACTCTTATTATAAAAGGGGAAATAAACCCTACAGGGTCATACACCTTTGCTACAGTTTGTAAAACAATTCTCTTAGTGATAATTTCATTATCAAACCCTTCTAACAGAGATTGAATGTCTATTCTTAACGTGTCATTATTAGTTGACCACATTATTCCCAATACTTTAGAGATATTTCCCTCATTTATTTCTTCATCAACGTTTATTCCATGTTTTTCCCACAATTTGCTTAATTCGAAAGAATTACTTTTACATTTTCTTAATGTCATATTGGCATCTTTAAGTATTTTCACAGCACCAGACGATAAAATAAATGCTTCATTTACAGAATTAGCGCCATGAAAGAGATCATCAACATATAAGGAAGTATCAAGCATATTTACGACTTTCTCAAACAAGTTCTTATAGCCCTGTATGTGATGTTTAATGGTAGCTGAGAGCAAAAAGGGTGATGTTGTAACACCAAAAGTTACACGAGTCATGCGGAAAACCTTTAATAGAGGATTTTTACTATTTATATCCTCAAACCATAGAAATCTCAAAAAGTTTCTATCATTTTCTGCAACCTGTATTTGCAGAAAAGCTTTTTCAATGTCACAAACAAAGGCAATTTTATGAAGGCGGAATTTTAAAATAATATCCAAAATATTAGGATTTAAATTGGGGCCTGCAAATAAACATTCATTTAAAGATTTTGCTTCCTTTTCTTTGGAAGAAGCATCAAACACTATTCTGACCTTTGTAGTGGACTTATCTGTTCTTATCACCGGTCTGTGGGGCATATAATATACACCAGTTTCATTTTTGTTTATTTTACACTCCTCTATTATACCCATTTTCTTTTGTTCCTCAAGAATTTTTTCATATTCATTTTTAAGCCATTCATTTTTAGACAGTTTTGTTCTCAAACCCCAAAGTCTATTTTTGGCTATTTCTATATTCGATTTTAATTCATTTTTATTTTCCTTCCACAAAAATTGAATTTCATATCTTCCCTTAACAAAATTTAAATTTTCATTAAAAGAATTAATAATTTCTATATCTCTCTGTGACATAGAATCATTCTTACTGTCACATATTCCAAGTGATTCTAAATCCCAAAAACGCTGCAAATCAAAACTGTCAAATTTATTTACAGATACAAAATGCGAATTAATTACTTCTGTACTATTATTATTCAATTTCCCCACTACAGTATATCCGAAAATAGTATTAGCAACATATAAATTATCACCGATTTCTTCAATGATACCTCTCTGTATTTTCCAAAAATAATCAGCTCCTAGCAAAATATTAATTTTGGAATCACTTAATGAATTGTCTGCCAATTTTCAGTTTTTATTTTTAATATAACTTTCAATTTCTGGTTCGCCCCTTGGGCTTTTCAAGGGAGTCGCGGTTATTAAGTCTGTAGCTAATACTTCAACATGGATGAGCCGACGAGGATTTATTTTGCTACGCAGTTCAATATTAAAAACATCGAATTCCTCTTCTTTACCTTTATTTATACCAAAGGCAAAAACAGTTAGCTTTTCTATTCTTACACGGGTTAATTTTAATTCGTGGGCCAACTCTTTAGTAATAAAACTTTTTTCACTTCCGGAATCCAATAAGAGTCTGACAGTTTTTGATCTAGAATTAGATTGGGCTATGACGCAACATGTTTGCAATAACGCTGCCTGATTACTGTTTTTTAAATGTGAATTCGATACTATAGTGTTCTCTACTACTTCTGGTTTCAAGTTTTTTGAAAAACAAAATAATTTGTTATGATCTGTTGCTTTACATTTTTCGCAAGGCTGCGATTTCACCCTGCACTGTGATGACAGATGAGATTTTAGAAAACATTTATAACACCTGCCATCCTTCTTTAATTTTAACCTTTTCTCAACATCAGTTAAATTAGTACATTCAAGAGAATGATGATCATAATTCTTGCAAAATATGCATATATTTTTTACACCTACATTCAATGAATTCATTTTATTTGGAAATTTTCTGTCATTAATTTCGGCTTTATTTTTATTTACAATTACCGAAGCATTTTTATAATTAATCATACTAAGTGATTTTTCGCGCGATTCAAGTTCTACTTTAAGAAAATTAATTAAGTCTGTCACATCAGACTCATCCTTCCTTTTATCACTTTGCCTGTAATATTCAACTACTAGATCGTTTGGCAATAATTTTAATAAAATTGGATTCAGTAAATGACCATATTGGCCTTTTGTCACCCCTAAATTAGATAAACTGCGAATATTTACTTCACAAGCGTCATAAAACTTTCGCAAAGCAGTTATATTTGATGAACTTTTTACGCCTTCTAAGTTTATCAATTTATTCATGTGAGCATTAATGATAATATCCTTTTGCCCAAAACGTGTTTTCAATATTTCTATGCAATTATCATAATTTTGTTCCGTAAGTGAAAACCCTTCAATAACATTGTACGCTTTGTCAGTTAAAAGCGTTTTCAAGTAAGTGAATTTTTCAATCTTTGTAAGATTTTCATTTAAATGGATTGAATTTTCGAAACAATCGAAAAATTCGTTCCATTTTTCTATTTGTCCACCAAATTTTGGTAAGGAAATTTTCGGCAATCTCACTGCCGAACCAGTTTTTTTTGGGTTTCACTGACAGAACAGTTTGAACTACTTTCATCTTTATTATTACATAATCTTTTTAATCTTAGTTTCATTTTGCATTTGGCAGAAATTATTTGCTCGCCGTATTTATCGCTGGTCGCGATATCTTTTTCATACTCTTTAATATCTACTATTAAATTTTCAATTTCATTATTTAAATTTTTTAATGCAATTTCTCTTTCACCTATCATTTCCTGGATTTCGATGATTTCGTCTGATTTTGTATTTTCTAGATCGTCCAATAATAAATTCTCTAATTTATTTATTAATTTAGTTACATTTGAGCGTTCCGTAGAACGCTTAGCTTTTAACTTTTCAATATTCATAGCGAGCAAATAATCAAACAAAATAATTCAAATAATTAAAATTTCTAATTTCATTTAATCAATGTTATAAATAGTAGTTAAATTTTGCTTACCTGGTTCCATATCCAGGCAGCTATCCAATAACGAATCCGGAATTCCAGTCATTATTATTTTTCAGTTTCGTTTTCACAATAAATTATCCAAGCTTTCAAATCCAAATCCAGATAAATTAATATCTAAGGGTAATTTCACTTTTAAGGGATTTCACATATCCCGAGTTTCGTTCACCATGAAAAAATATTATTATATACTGCGCCATGAAAATTCGTACCATGAAAATTTGCAGAATCATGTAATCACAAACTCTTTATAATCTATAAATTTATAGTTCTAGTGTTCATTTCAGTCATAAAGTCAGTTGGGAGAGCATAAATTCTTTATTAGAAATTAAACACACAATAAAAAACTATTTGCAGTATACTTTGAAGAATTCACAATTATAACTTAATTCAGTAATATTTCAGGATAACATTGTTTCTCCATAAAAGGAGCCAAGCATCAAGATATGTAAATAATAACTTTTCATGTTCAAGAGAAAAAATTATACTTCCTGTTTAAGACAGGCCGAGAAACTAAACTAGAAAAAAAGTAACATTCTCATGGAGAAAAAAGCACCTCTCATTTGGCAAAGAGCCAACTACTCGTCGGGGGGCTGGCGAAACGAAACCAAAAGCTACGTTCAAACACATACATATATGTATGCATATATTATGGCGATATTATAAAAAGTAACATGGCAGCGCAATTTCTTGAGAAATTGATCTCCAAATGTAATTAGCTTCAACTTAAATGAAAATGAAAAAAAGCATTATGTTTGAATGGAATTTGTTCAATTATTCGTGAGATACAGTACCCCCCCCCCACACACACACAAACTCAGACAGACAGATGGCAAACTGGCATTTTCTAAAAATGGCCAAATCGAATTCAGTACATCTAAAAACGTGTAAATTCTTCAAAAAAAAAAAAAAAAAGGCTGTTGAAAATTTCTACAAACCCTTTTTTTTCCGCCATTTTATTTCAGATTGAATCGCGGGTTACCAGTAAACGCTAATTGCATTGAAGAAGAAAGCGAATCAGACTAAATTTTAAAATTAAAAAGCCTCTAAATCTAAATGTTTATCAAAATTATTCATTAAAATATTATTCTATGAAAACCAAATCCCTGTCTTATTTTGCCACGAGCAGAATGAGGCTTAATAGAGAACGCTAATTTCGAAAAAATGAGGATAAATTACGTGTATTTTTTATCTCAAAAACTTTTAACGCTAAGCTTTTATCAAAATCATCAGATTCATTTCCGAGAAAACCAAGTTTACGCCATTGTTTGCGGCGGGCGATGTTGGGGTTGACAGTAAACGCCAATTCCCTGGAGGTAAGTCAGTTAGTTCTTTCTCTAAAAAATTCTTTAACCATACATTTTTATTAAAATAGATAGGTCCATTTCCGTTTAAACCCAATTTCTGACATTTGATGCAACCGGCGGCAATGGTGAGTTTGACATAAGGTTTGACATAATGGTGAGTTTGACATACAGGGTGAGTTTGACATAATCTGTCAAACGAAAGGAGGTGATAGAACAGTCCATAGGGAGCATAAAACACCATAGAAACTCTGTCCTATCTCTAACCGTATCCGAGTTATGGTAGATAAAAGAAAAATCAGTTTTTTCCCATCCTGTCTGAAAGAACCCGAATTTGTGAGCTTTCTGAAAGGCTTACATGGGGAACTTTCTGAAAGGCTTTACACTTTACATCAGGATACCTTAATTTGACGGCGAGCTACAAGCGCTAAAACATTGGTGAAGTTTAAAATTGAGTTGTCATCAAATTCTTTAACCTACAATTCTGCAAACAACGTTCAAGCTACAATCAGTCAAATTTACCAAAGCTTTATTTAAATTTACCAAAGCCATTTCACAAGCTTTAGAATAAGCCCAAAATAAACCATATCGGTGTTCTAGTTCAGGAGAAATTTAGCCTTTTGTTTGAAATACATTCATCGCTGAACTCGATGTTCGTCGAGAAGGAGGAGACTCACCCGGTGCCATGGTCGTTCCTGATTTCATGTCCGCCTTCTGTCAGATGCAAAAAAAGAAAGTTTTAAAGACAAACAAGAAAAGTAGCAGTTGTATTAAGTTTACAAACACAATGGAATGAAAACAAAAGAAGTATGACGTTTCTTACGTCTTTCACAAAGGAATATGCAAAAAAAAAAAAAAAAAATGACGTATCTCACGTTTATGAAAAAAGAATACATGCATTCGAAAGGATGTGTGAAATGTAGTGCCGCTGCTGAAATTGGTCACCCCCACACCTGATACATGCCCTTGCCCGCTTACGAACGGAAACCACAGTAGCTCTTAGCGAAAGCTCATCCCTCAGTTTTATTATTGCGTCATCGAGCCGGCTGCTTAAATCTTGCAAACTGGCAAGTTCTGTGCGGTAAGCTTCTTGCTTCAGGAAGCCCCAAACATAGAAGTCCAATGGAGTGAGATCTGGTGATCTAGGTGGCCAAGGAATTGGTTCATTACGACCAATCCATCGCGGATACTGCTGAGACAAGAAGTCCCGAACGGCATTGGAAGAATGTGCAAGGGCCCCATCGTGTTGGAAAATGATTTCCGCTCTTTGGGGTACAGGAATGACATCAAGTCATCCTGGAAGATGATGTTCCAGAAACTTCAAATATGTATTGCTTGTCAGATGACCTTGGAATACATGTGGACCTATCAAGCGATCGCCAACCACTCCAAGCCAAACATATAAGCTGAATCGCGTCTGGAACGATGAGTTTCGTGTTACAAATGGATTTTGTTGAGCGTAATGGTGCCAGTTACGTAAATTTAACATGCCATCCCGAGTGAAAAGTGACTCATCTGTCTACAGTATCGTTCTAAGGAAATGGTGTTCCTCAATATCTCGCTGTAAAAGCCAGCGGTAGAATGTTACCCGCTTTTGGAAATCGGAGCGGTGTAATTCTTATACCGGTGTGAAGTGGTATGGATGATATTGGTTTTTGTGCAAAACATTCATCACTTTACTTTGCGAGATTCCACCTTCTCTCGCAAGTATACGTATTTGGATTTTCTTGCACTCGGTCGAGTACGGACTCCTCAGCGGTTGCGGAGCGGCGACCATGGCCCCTTTCGTACACCCTACCGAACGACCAACTCTCCCTAAGCCTTCGATGAATTGCGGAAAATACAGAACGGTTTGGCGCACGACGATGTGGATAACGTAGACGGTACTCTTCTTCGGCTCTCCGAGAGTTACCATCGCAAAATCCATACAGAAAATGCATATCCGCGTACTCTTCATTTGTAAAACTAGGCATATCTGTTTACAGGTTGGAAAGTATGACAATTTGATCCCTGTGATGACTTCAATTGAAAATAAAATTCAGAAGAGTAAACAAAAAGGGATAAAATTTTAATATTAATTTACAAAAGTAGAAGAAAAAAGTGCTGCGGAATAAGAACCAGCTTAGTTAGTTCGTACTAATGTAGGAAAATATACTAAGTATTAACTAAGAGAGAGCAGGTAGACGTGAGAGCAGCGTGAAAAGAATCGGCCGAGCTCAGGCAAAGTCCAGAAAATGCTAAAGCAATAAGCAGCATAAAACGTAAAAGAAGCTGACGAGCTAATGAGCTGTTACAGATTGACTCGCGTTTTGTACCCGAGAGTGGGATGCGCGCGCAGGAAGGTTGGAATGCATCTGCATATCACTAAGAGTCCATATGCAGATAGTCACGAATTTGCATACGTTCCATTTACTCATCATCGTTTCGTTTGCCGAATTTCGACATACGCCGTTTTCAGTGATGTTTTTCAAACAAAAGGCAAAATTTCTCCTGAACTAGAACACCAATATGGTTTATTGTGGGCTCATTCTAAAGCTTGTGGAATGGAGACGTTTTTGGTAAATTTGACGGATTGTAGCTTGAACGGTGTTTGCAGAATTGCTGGTTAAAGAATTTAGTGACAACTCGATTTTAAACTTCGCCAATGTTTTAGCGCTTGTAGCTCGCCGTCAAATTAAGGTATCCTAATGTAAATGGTGTCACCCGATAGGATTTTTTTCTGCTCTTTCCAAATATGTGCTTATTTTGCGTGTAAGCATTTCAGAAAGCTCACAAATTTGGGGGGTTTTCAGACGGGACGGAAAAAAACAGATTTTTCTTCAATCTACCATAACTCAGATACGGTTAGAGATAGGACAGGGTTTCTACGGTGTTTTATGCTCCTCATGGGCTGTTCTATCACCTCCTTTCGTTTGGCAGATTATGTCAAACTCACCCTGTATATATATATATGCGAGTAATCCAAAAACAGGAAAATTAAATAACATATTATTCGGTAAATTTTGACTGAAGCTTTATGCGGTTTTAATTAAAATGTACAGAAAAGGGTAGGATATTAATATATATACAAACACTAAGCGACAAAAAAAAAAAAAAAAAAAAAAAACACTTGGACATTTTCCATTTTTTTTTCGGCAATCGCCAAATATACCACAAAAAGTTTCATTTTAGAGTGAAAAAAAAATTAATACGCGGGATGTTAAAATGATTAAATGTTAACGAAATATTCGTGATCTGGTTTTTAACAAGATGTAAAAAAATTGGCTGTTTAATCTGGAAATTTGCCCCTAGGCGGCCACGTTACTCATCCAACCGAGATGACCGCAAGTTAAAAAAATAAGATTGCATTACATTTAGAACATATAAGGGATTCAGAAAAATGTGTTTAGTAACATAATTTATTTAAATACAGTGCAATAACAATTGTACAAAGCAGGTTTAATTGCCAGAAAATCTGAAAAAAATCCATTCTTAACGAAACTAATTAGAAAACCAGGCCATCAGAGGGTTAAAAAAATTAAAAAATGATCAGTTAATTATTGGGGTGAAGTGGGTCTCTCTGATGAGACAAGTTTAACTTATTTCGAGCTTATATTATGTTTGTTTGCAAATTTTCTTGTTTGTTGCGGGACTGATTTGCCAGTCATTAATATTTCACATTTACTTAAGTATTTTAAAACATATTTTCTGTTAGATATTATAATTCATTATTCAGCCACAATTTAAAATCACAAATTACTGTAATAATCATATTCTTATTTATTTTTATATAAAAGATTTTCTTTCTGCGTTATATAATTAATTTTTCTTAAAAGAATTATTGTAAATAAAAAATACATTGATTTTGTCTGTTTAATTAGAAGGAAATTACACTTATAATTCTCTTAAGAAAAATTTCAAATATTCTTTTTTGTCATGCTTATTCTTATGCTAAAATTTTCTGTTAATAAATAGAAAAATATTGTAACTTTCATAAAGAAAATTTCTGTTTTTTTAAAACAACAAAAGTTTACTATAAAATTACATCAAAGTCTGTGAAAAAAAATATATTTTTTTTAATTTTCTTTATCCGAATAAAATTTGTATCATTAGTTACAGATCGTATTTAGTGGGCACATATTGGACACATTCTATTTTGCATACAGAAAACATTTTTTTTTTTTTTTTAAATCTACATAGTAAA
The DNA here is from genome assembly GCA_963930645.1 of Salticus scenicus. NCBI lineage: Eukaryota > Metazoa > Arthropoda > Arachnida > Araneae > Salticidae > Salticus > Salticus scenicus. Next base: position 282,218,858 of record OZ005649.1, on the reverse strand, counting down.
ATAAAGTCTGCTCCAGCGTTAACAGATTTTATCAGCTTGACACTTACGTTTTTTCATTTTGCATACAGAAGACTTTTTCTTTCCTTTTCTATTTCTACACTGTATCTTAGTGTAAGGAATATGTTAACTGATTTCTTTATAGTACATATAATATAAGAGGAAAAAAAGAAGAACAATTTTGATTTCAATACAGTATAATTATTGCTGCATTTATTATTATTAATATAATTATTATTATCGTTATTTGTTTACTGCAGTTCCAGTAGAAGAAAGTTTTATGCGTTTGTGTGTTTTTACGTTTCAGTGAGTTTACGTTCTTAAAAAAAAAAACGCAATACAATATATATCAGGTATTTGAAATTTTAAATTACTTTTATAATAATAGAAGTTAGTTATAATCATTATAAATAATATAAGTGTTAATGTTGTCATAACTATTATAATTATTAAAATAATTGAAATCCAAATGGTTAATGGGTTTTCTTGTATAGAAAATAATTTCAATTTTAATTATTGCAACAAATTTTTTAAATTGAATTACTTTTACTTGCATAATATTCAAATACGAATTATATTTTTTAACAATGTACGACATGATTCTCTGACGTCATTCGACGTCTTGATGTGGCGATTTTCTTCTATTAAATCTAGAAAGGACTTAATTAAACCCACTAACAGTGGAATATAGCCAATCATAGCGCAACCGACAAACATTGAAACCACCGCCTTGTCCTAGTCGTCCATTTTGAAAATCATATTAATTAAACGACTTTAAAAATTTGTATAAATAAATGAAAATATATTTTTCGCTTCCTTGGCACTTTGTAAAAAAGCAAATTGGGGCAGACTCATATGCGCCAACTTTTAAAATCAAATCATAAATATACTAAAAACTATTCTATAGTATATTAAAATTGAAAATGGAAATGGAAATGCTAATTAAATTAATATGTATATATATATATATATATATATATATATGTGTGTGTGTGTGTGTGTGTGTGTGTGTGTGTGTGTGTGTGTGTAAACAAAATTATGTATTTAAAACTTTTGTATATTTATTAATTTCGTAAATACATATATATATATATATATATATATATATATGTAACTATAAGTAGAAAACCTTTACAATCCTTTGAGTTTAAAAGCAATGGATATTTCTACGAAACCTTATGTTTAAAATTATTTGTATTATATATTATAAGGAAGATAAAGTGTAGTCTCAAATAATATTTACTATTTTACTTTTATTATTTATATTTTTAATTACATATATTTTTAAATTATTTATATTATTAAATGTGTTATTTACAGTTTTTTGATATTTATCAAAATTTTCTTTACGTAACAATTTATATAATTTATTTTTTATTTTTTATTTTTTAACATTATATATATATATATATATATATCTTAAAAAAAAAAAAAAAAAAAAAAAACTCTTTATGTTACCACTTTATATTCACTTATAAACTTAAACCTCTAATTTTATACATGCATTGTCTAATAATCTTAATGAAATATATTAAAGATTGAATAGTACCAAAGTTAATGGCATCTTACGCTTTATTTTTGTGCTAAAAATGTAACTCTAGAAATAATTGACATTTATTAAAGCAATAGTTTTAATAGCAAAGCCAAGTCGGTTTTATTACATAAAATTCAATAGATTTTAGACTTAAAAATAGATTTTAGACTTTTTAAAATATTTACATTTCTTTTAAGTCATATTTCGAAAGATAGGTTTCATATTGAATCTTGTATATTTTATTCCATAAAACTCTCAGATCCCAAAGTCTGTATCAGAAATCGATTTGCGAATTATTTGTAAGACCACCATTCCAGTATTATTCGATCAGTCTGTCAATATTATGACTGTTATTCCAGATATCACGATGAGGTATTGATCAATTTATGTTGTGATTAATTGCAATTCTGTCACAAGCCGTCACTAGCGAAATTCTTGATTCAAGTTTCCCATTCCTTAGTACCAAATATATTTCGCCTGTAACCAGTGTCTTTACACGATAAGTGTAATTTTATTAAAAGTATTATTTCCGAATTTTATAGAACTGCTTTTGTTATGAAGTCATAATCTTACATTCAAAGGAAAACCTTTGAAGATTCTAAATTTAATCATTTGCCCTTGTTACACTCATCAAGAATTAAGAATTCAACATTTTAAGTCAGATTTATCACCACTTTTTAAAATTAGAAAACTGTCATACATGTATTTTCTACAATTAAGGATGTATTTTGGTCTAAAGTTGGAAAAAAAAATCATTTATTTGTTATTTATTTTATTTTATTTTCAAAATCTGCCATTCTCTGATTTACACTGCTGAGACTGCCTGAAACATTTGTTGAAAATTTTAAACGCGTGTTTCTAAAAATTACTTTTTTCGAATTGGTTTATATGATTACTGAACATGTATTTAACTAATTTATTTTGTACCAGTCTTCATTATAAAACCTTCTATGGCCGCTATTATTTTGATATATTTTTACGAAAAAAAAAAAAAAAAAAAAAAAAAAAAAAGTCGAAAAATGATTTTTTTTTTTTTTTCAGACAATCGCCCTTTTACACTTTTTTTTCCTTCGTTCTCTTTTCTCTTAACTAGGGGACGATGATTATATATTAAAAGTATATAACGACTAGTAATATATATATATAACTAAAAGTATATAATTTATATAACTACTTTTAACTAATTAAGTTTTTTTTTCAAATATTGTTTAAGGTGACCACAAGTGCTACAATCTTGTCAACCAGAACAACCCCCACTTTACTTATCACTTTAAATTTAAATTTCTTTCAGAAAATTTTTTTTGCACTTTTTTAAAAAGATCAATAAATATCTTGTACATATATATATATATATATATATATATATATATATATATAGTATACATATATATATATATATACTATCAAACTAGAGAAAATTTATAACTCTAGACCAGAATACCCCTTTAAATAAAGTGGTTAAAGAAAAGTTGTTATAGAAATTTTCATAAATGAATGACGTACAGCATTAAAGACACAGAAAATGTTCATGTATTAATCAATTTTGGTGTCCCTAAGGCTGCGTGCAGAATGTTCAATGGTTGGTTATTTGGTTGATTTGGTTTTACGTCGCACTAGTGCTGCGCAATGGGCAATTGACAAAGGTCTGGGACTCACCCCTTGAGATTAATATTCAGTGTGTTGACTTTTTCTGTGTAGAAGACAATAAATTCAAGGAACAAAGTTCTCTACTGCTGAGCGTAAACTGTAATTTTGGTTGTTTATAACATCCTGTAGTATCCTCTTTTCCAAAGAGGTCATATTTGCCACGCTACTAGCAGGCCTGAGGAATTTAAGGTACCTCCCCAGCCAAAAATCACATTCGCTGATGTGTGGAGAGCGAAATAGCCATTCTGTCAGAAAGTACTAAAACTAACTCTCTCATTATTAAAGTACCACTAGGATATAATCTACCTCGATTCTGCAAATCTCATTTTCCGTATGTATTCTCAGCGCCAAAATCGCCGTTATCGGCAACTTTTATTTATTTATCTATTTTTTTTAGGAAAGCGTCTTCCCATGTCTTACGTAATTTATATATGAATATTCGTTACATTTCGGTCATTAGTTTTAGTTACAGATACTTGTAAATATGGAAAGTCATTTTGTGTATACCGTGTGTAGGGGGAACAAAAATATATTTATCTATATTTGAAAATGCACATAAATACTATGCTTACACAAAGATAAAATAACACGAATAATAATTTTTGTTATTATAAATATATAAAAAACTGAAATTTACGATGTATATATTTTGAAAAATTTAAGGACATTTAGTTTGCCTCTACTTCGCTCTAAGGTATGCTATTGTATGATTATTTTTTCTTATAATGATTAGACAATAGAATAATCTTTATTCTTGTTATATAGAATATTTTATTATTGTTTGTTTAAAGTGTGTAGCTCTACGGCATACTTACAAACATTTTAATTAATATTTATTGAAATTTAATTTTTCCGACTGAGTGAAAATAATGTCTGGACCGGGACTCGAACCCCGGATCTTTGACTTACAAGGTCAAGGCTCTACCAATTGAGCTATCCAGGCCGACACCCCGGTTAGCATTACTCACTCAGACAACCTTTAGGCAGAAACATCTCTGGTCTATCATGTAGATAACTCAACAGAAAATAAGCCGCAGGAAATGGAAAACACCATTAGATAATGGGAGAAATAAATACATTTTTTTTTTTTTTTTTTTTTTTTACTTTAATTAATATTCTGTAGTACAGGTAGCGTCGCTTTCTTTTTCACACCAGAATCTTTTTAGATTATTTGTTTTCTTATTTAATCGTGATTGTATTTAGGCAATATTACTCAAAAAATTTACAGGTATGAAAAACAGGGCGGGACCAACAGCACTACGGAATATCAATTAGGATGCTGGCAGGTATACTCTACGGTCCTTTTTCTTTCTTTCTTTTTTTTTTTTTTTTTGCACATTAAGTTTTATTAAGCAGAGATTTACGGCTTAAATTGATTCGAAAACGACTACAAACATTCAAGATTCAACCAGGATACGAACCCGACACATAAAAACTGAATGCTATTTAGCTAATTTTTTAATGAGCAGATGGGCCATATTATTCGTAAGATACAATTTTATTTATCAATAAACCGATATGTTATATTTACATCTTATAAAATACACCTTGGTTTTGTAAAAAAAAAAAAAATATATTAAAATTGAAAACATGTCTAGAAAACACTCAATAAGTGCGTGCAATACTTGCTTTTATGCTGCGCTTGTTTTTATTTTTTAAGAATGATGTTAATTATTTCAACCCGTAACAATTGTTTAGTATTTTTTTTTTTTTTTCAATTTTGAGTCTACATTTCTGCACTTAATTTTTTTTTTTTTTTTTTTTCGTGCAAATTTTTCTGGCAATTTAAATAATAGTTAAACACTCAATATCTGTTTTTGTTATTATTAAACAACATTTTTCAGTAAAAAAAAAAAAAAAAAGAAAAGAAGAAGAAGAAAGAATTAAACTAAGATTTTAAAAGAACAGTAAAAGATCAATTTATTTTTATTTATTTATTTATTTCATTTATAGTTTAAAATACTGTATATTGGTTTTACATCTGATGAATATTACTACTATGTATATGTTTTCATATATAATATATATGGAATGAAATGCGCAGGGATATAAAGTTATTATTAATAAAAAATATATATGAATAAAATATTTTATTATGCTGACTAAATTAGAAAAAAATCATGAAATTCATATTTTCTTTTACATATATGTCATTTATATTTAAGGGTAAAGAAAAAAAGCATTTCATATGTACATTTGCATTAAATATTTCAATTTCACATATTTATTATTTCACGAAAATGTATTTAAAAAAATCTGTATTGTTTATATCAAACAATTTTGCAATTTTTTTCTTTAATTTCTGTTAATATTATTATTAAAACAGATTCTTTATTATTATTATTAATCTAAATATCTATGACTCATTACATCTGTTACAGCCATAGCTGAGTTTTAATGCAAGCACTAATTAGGTGTCAATAAGCTGGACTGTTGATTTGACTATCAACTAAATTTTTTAATCTTATTTATTTACTAACAGGCTACGCCCGCTTCGCTGGACACTATATCTAAATGATTTTTGAAAATAATTGAATCACTGTTTATTTTTTATATCAAATTATATAATATATATATATATATATATATATATATATATATAATAAATAATTTAATTCCTTTACAATACTCAGCAAATAAGAGAAAGATGAAAATACCAACAATGATATTAATATTTAGAAGGATTACTTATAAAGTTATTGTCACAAATACCATTTAAGTAAAATTCACCGATTAGTAAAATCATGTTAAAATACTTACACAGAAGAGAAATGACGTAGATATCACTAATGCCTAAAACAATGAGATAGTTTTTTTAATCCATTTATCGAGTAAATTCAGCAACACAAGATAAGAATTGCAAGAAATAAACCAAAATACTATTGAAATAAAAAGGAATGCATGAAGGAAAAATAGAGTTAAAAATGTTGAAACCCAGTACAGTTCTCATCAGGAAACTAGCTGTACTGTCAACATGAGATGCAAGATTTCGAATATTGTATAGCTAGTTCAGCAAATATACAATACTAGTTCAAATCTTGCATAAAAAAAAAAAATAGAAAGATAAAAGGAAAATGGCTGATAAAACAACTTAACCAAAATGAAAAATGATATTCGTGAAAGACGAGGGCCACATGCAATTCAAATCCAAATCGAATAAAAGTCCAGGCGGTTGCCAAACGAACTAACTGAAAAGAAATGTTTAAAAGTAGAGAATCGATTAATCGAAATAATTTCTGAAATGAAATAAATGTAAGCATGAAGTGATATTTATTGTGCTTAATATTTAAAAGCTGAAATCACAAATAAAGAATTTTCTAGAGGGAAATTTAAGTATAATGCAGAACAATACGATTGTCACTGTATGGCATATGTTCGACACAACGTATGAGCGCGCCATCTAACGTGGAAAAAATAAGTTACTATTAATTGATGTAAGAAAAAGTGTACGATTAGAGGTTCAATTTACATGAGTGTAATTTAGATTCTTAAGCTAACAGAAGAAAAGACCAACAAGTGATTATAAAGTCATTATTATTAAGAAATTGGTGAATAATTTTAATTTTTAAATTTCAATAATTATTATTGTTATTAATATTATTATTAGTATTAGTATTAAGTAGGAAAATGGTGAATAGGTTTAATTTTTTTTTTTTTTAATTATTATGGTATTAATATATTATTGTTATTATTTTTATTATTATTATTAATTAGAAAAATGGTGAATAAGTTTAATATTTTATTAGTTATTGTTAATAATATTGAATAGTATTTTTATTTTACGTTTAGTATGAACACTCCAAATTTGAATGAGATCTAATTTTTTTTTTTTTTTTTTTTTTTTTTTTTTAAATGAAGCAAATATATTATGAATTATTGAAACTTAATCAATATCAACCAGAAAGAGATGATGTATCCCGTAATCGCAATAAGACCAGGCTTCCTATTTTTTTTTTTTTTTTTATAATTTAAATTCAACAACCCACCCAACCAACCAGCCAAACAACACCACCCTTCCTCCTTAATCAAACATCTGCCCTCCCATCCGCCATATTTTAATTTTTTTTTTTTTTTTTTTTTTTATATAAAGATGTATATATATATATATATATATATATATATACATAAATACATTTTTTTTTTTTTTTGAGACAAATATACATATATACCTACATTGAAATCGCCCTAAACTCTGCTTCTGGTACCTGCTGCCTACGGGAGTTCTTTTTCCGCCCGCACTGCATCGGGTCCAGGTTACCACTGCCTGTAGAAAGGTCTATTCCGTGTACTTCAATTTGGGTATTTATCAGCGAAACGTAGATTTGTAATTATTTAGGAACTACGATTTCAAAGATGACTTATCTCAACGTGTATTAGTAGAAAAATTTCATTATTCGCGGGAAAATATATTACTTTTTTTGTCGAAAACAATGAACTTGGAAATTTTTTGGCAACAATTAAACTTAAAACTAATATTTAAATGGTTAATTTTCAAGCTGTTATAAGGAAATTATTTTCATATTTTAATTAATTAAAAATAATAATAATAATAAATCTAACAAATATATGTAAAAAAAAAAAAAAATCTGGAATGTTGTTCTCGAATGCTTTTAAAATATTTTGATTAGTTAAAATATTTCATCTCTTGCAAAAGTGAAACATCTATATTTTTCTTTAAAATTTACTTATTGATGACACGTTAATTATTTTATAGCCATACCTTTCAAAAATAAATATTAATTTTATGATTTTTAGGGATCCAGTGTTCTTTTTTTTTTTTTTTTTTTTTTTTTTTTTTAATTTTTATTTTGCGCGTTTTAGTAACTAAAAGAAAGCTTTTAAAATATCTAATCAGAATCTTAAGATACCGTGTTGACAATGAAATGTTTTCTTTTACAACAGACATCTTATCTATTAATTATCTGAAAAAAAAGTAACACATCCGCCACTGTGTATCGAACCCACGATTATCGCATTAACAACTTGACGCTTTAACCGACCGAGCCATTGCCCATTATAAGGGATGCCTCACATTTTCTTTCAAATGGAAAAGCCTTGTTTTTTAGCGTGACAAGGAAACACTATGGCAAAATCCAATTTTAATTAAAAAAAAAAAAAAACTTCTAATTAAAAGGAAACTAACCGAAAATTCGAAAATGGGACTTCGAGATGCATCAGGAGAGGTCATTACGAACCTCCATGCAAACTTGTGTAGCTTTACGATCAGCCGTTTTCCAAAAATGCTCCGGACATACATACACAATGACACACACACAAACAATTTATTTTATTATTATTTATTTATTCAAGTCTCATAGTGAGTGAAATCAAACTATAAAAATATTCAAAATCGTATTTATCTAATCAAAGTGTACAGGTTTACACTCGGACGCAACAAATGAACAACTACAAAATAGGCGCTATGTGGCACGCGTGACGACGAAAAAAAAAAAAAAAAAAAAAAAAAAAAAAAAAGCACCTTAAGAAGAATAGATGTGCCTATCAGATACTTTTATTTATTTATTTATTATTTTTTTTTTCTTCACTTATTTTTCCACTTTTATTTTTAAGGAAAAAAAAAATAATAATAATAAACTCATTTTGTTTAAAAGTTTATTTTATGACAAATGTTGTTACTATATATTGATGTTTGAACCTATTATAAAACAAAGATTGTACTGCGAGCCCTTCGTATAACCCACATTTAAAAAAATTGTAATATGTTATAAAAAGAAATAGTAACGTTAATTTCAAGGTTTAATTTGGTTTGGTGCATCACTCAACTGTGAACTTTTTCACATTAATGCTCATTAAATTGGGACGTACATCATAAAATGGTATCCAATGTTATCCACCACAGCAAACATCTATAAGTTATCCGAGATTCGAACCCAACACCTACTAACTGACATCTACAGCTCTAACAATTTGTATATTGCTAGGAAATAATTGGTTCATATGCCTTATCTTTATATTTAAAAAGTCCATAGTATGAAAAAATAATGCTGCTTTTTTTTTTTTTTTTTTTTTTTTTTTTTTTACTTTTACTCTAATTTTGAATATTGTTATTTTAAAATTTAAAAGTTTTCTTAAACTATTCAAATAACTTTGTTCTCAAAGAAAAATGTATTTTCTCATTTCTTATGTGAAAAGAATAAATTATATTTACTAATATTGTATATGTTGTATTTCTTTAAAATTTGAATAATATATAGAAATAGATGTTTTACATAAACATAATGGGCAAACAAAAGCACTGAATAATTTATTTGTATATTCTCTAGTAACTTCAGATAAAAATTCTGTTACAATTCTAACACATAAGCCTTATTTCGATAAAGTCTTCTCTATACAATGTATTCTTATTCTTAACTTAAAATAAAATAGAACGAAAGAAAAAGATCTCAAAAGGCAAAATCTCTGACAGAATGAATATTTAATATGGAGCACGAATTTCAGAAACCGATTTCCAATGAAATGCATGCTTTTTTTTTTACTGTAACTTACGAAATTTATGCTCATTTGTGAGCCATTCGAGCGCTTTCAAACATGTACTTACGATTAAAAAAAAAAGAAAAAAAAGATTTAAAAGAGTTCTTTGTCTATCAAAGAAAACTTTAAATTAGGAAAAAGACATTTGATTCGGATATAATGACGGCTCAGATAAAACTGAAGCAATACTTTTTTCCATTTCAATTTCAAAAAGTTTGTAAAAGTATATAAAAACTAAATATATTGATTTGAGATATTCTGGGCAAAACACTGCTATATCTGAGCCCCATCTCCAATAATACATATGAAAAAAAAAAAAAAAAAAAAGAAGAGAAAATCCGATCTGAGATTGCAATCAGCAATACATTTTACTGTTTCTTTATAAAGTTTCAGCAAGAAAATATAAGACAGAATATTATTCATATTTTTATTTGTTATTTTCATGTATCTAGATGAATTGAAGTTAATACACATAATTTTTTAGAAGATTTGTTATTTTTTAAAAGAAAAAAATTAATACATTCTTTTCTTTTTTTTTTTTTTTTTTTTTTTTTTTGTTATAAAAATGAAATTTGTTTTCTTTTTCATTTTTACTTATATTTACGAGGAACATAGTATTATATAACAATACTGTTTTGTATCTTTTGTAAACCGATTTTATGCATGTTTATATAAATCTACATATTTTTACCTTTAATGTACAATTTACATAAAATATTATCTTTTTATTACTTTCTGTAATCATTTTTTACTTTCTGAGCGCTATAGTGAGGAAAGTATTGTAATCGTGACAAAAATCAGAGTTTGAGATTTTGGTGTTTCTGCACGTTTTGAGGTCCACTGAATTCATATTTACTGTTTTTATGACGAAGTAAGTGGGTAAGTGTGTGAGTGAACACGATAGTGTCTAAACACTCGTTTAAATGAGCTGAAAGTTGGTACATATATTACAGGTCTCCATAGCACAAACCCTAGTGATTGTGGTGAATTGAGCACTTATAGTTTTTTTTTTTTTTTTTTTTTACAGGGACACAAAGATAGTCTTTATCATTATGGTCTATGTGCCCAAATTTTGTAAAGTGCGAAAGTGTCTAAACACCTTATTTGTTTCAGATAAAAACTGATACACATGTTATGAGTATTCTTTATGATTATGGTCTATATGAGCCAAAATTATTTAAACTACGATTACGTCTAAATGCTTTCTTCAATTGAGTTGAAAATTTACACACAGGCTCTAGGTCTTTGTCACATTACGTATTCAATTTGGTGAATTCATTTTGGCGTATTCATTTTGGTGAATCTGGAACATATAGATTTTTTTTTTTTTTTTTTTTTTTACAGGGACTCAATGAAAATTCTTTATCATTATAGTTATAGACTGAAATTTTTCGAAGTGCGATCGCGTCTAAGTATCTTATCAGAATGATCTGAAAAATTATATATATGTTAAAAGTCACCTTTTCTCGAACTGTACATCTCTTGGTGAATCTAGAACTTATAGTTTTTTTTTACAGGGACACAACAAAAATATCTTTATTATTATGGCCTATGGGCTGAAGTTATTAGCGTCTAAATGCTTTATCCAATTGAGTTGAAAATTTATATACGTTCTGTAGGTTACCGTCACATGAAGCATAAAGATTCTTGTGAATTTAGCACTTATAGGTTTTTACAGGGACACAAAGAAAAATTCTTTATAGTTATACTCTATGGGCGCAAATTATTTAAAGCACAATTGCGTCTAAACTCCTTATTTAATGAACTAAAAGTTCTTACGTATGTTACAGGTCACAGTCGGATATAGATTTTGGTGAATCTACAATTATTATAGTTTTTTTTTTCTTTTGCAGGGACACAATACGTGGCCTATGGGCATAAGTCATTATCGTCGAGATACCTTATCCGATTGAATTCAAAATTTATATACGTAATGTAGGTCACCGTCGCAAGAAGCATAAAGATTATGGTGAGTTTAGAACTTATAGGTTTAGGTGTTTACAGGAACACCTTTTTTTTTTTTTTTTTTTTTTAATCATTATGCCCTATGGGCTTAAATTATTTAAAGTGCGATTGCGTCTAAACTCCTTATTTGAACAAACTGAAAATTCATACATATGTTACAGATAACAATCGCAGACAACATATATATTTTAGTGAATCTAATTTTTATAGTTTTTTTTACAGGGACACGGAGAAAAATATTTTATCATTGTGGCTTATGGGCTCAAATGCCTCATCTGATTGACTTGAAAATTTATATGCATGTTATAGATAACCATCGTGCGAACTTTATAGATTTTGGTTAGTTAAACTAAATAACGCATTATTAGAAGAAAAGTACTCATGCACCATATTATTATTTATCTTTTCCGTATTTAACGATTTTTTTTTTTTACTTTAATTTATTTATACAACCGCTATGTACTTAATGTTAGTAAACTCGAGTGAAGTCACTCCAGATTTTTTTCTTTCTTTTTTTTTTTTTTCTACAGAAATAATTCATGAAAGAAGTTTATATTTACTTAATCAACTGTACTATACATATTGTTGTTCAATTTACATTGTTGTTTAGCCAGTAATATTTGTCATAAATCTCTGAAAATTAAAAGTAACATTTCTGCTTAAAGGGGAGAAAAAGTATCTAACATTAATAGCTATAAATTAATTATAATGTAAACCAAAATTCCTGATAATTTTATCTGAAATTAAACTTTAACACTTATTTAGAACTTAAAGCAAATATAATTATCTTTTATATGAATTACTTTTTTCTTCAATATGTATTATAGGTAAATATATATATATATATATATGCAATGAATACGGTTAAACATTAATTACTTTTTCTCAAAACACTTATTGAGTAAATACCAATTTTGCTCCTTTATTCAAGGGAAAAAAAAGAAAGAAAGAAAGAAAGAAAGAAAATAAAGAAATGAAGAAGATTTCATATTCTTGACTAACACAATAATTAACTATGAAAATTATCAAAGTAATTAAATATAAAAATCAAAATCTTTTTTATTCACAGATCTTCTCCAAATGTCATAAGAAAAGAAAATATAAAATAAAATATTCCGAAGTTTATATATGACAAAAGATCCAATAATATTATTCATTACATCTTCTAAAGAAACTGTTTTACAATACTAAAAAAAAAAAAAAAAATTGCAATATTTATATATAAGTATTTCCGTCTTGAGAAATAGGGAAAAGTAGCTGAATATGTAAGACAATTTCTGTTTCAACTCATTACAATAAACTGAAGCATTTTGGATAATTTTGGATTCAACTATTAGTTTCATGTTACAAAAAACAGAGTTTATATGCAAAATTTTTTCAACAAAAAAAAAAAAAAAAAAAAAAAAAAACATGGTTAATATGGCCCAACCGAGTAATATCGAATAGTTATGAAAGAAACATAGAATACGCATTTCCTTAAAGGATAATATGAAATTAGGTAAAATTTTCAAAGAAAATAATGAATAATTGCAATATACACATTATATTTTGAAATTAGTTTTGAAAACACACGGTATTGAAAAAAAAATATCAACATTCAAGATTTACGAATTTGTAAATAATATGGAATAACTGTTCATATTACTCGAATCACCATCTTGGAGAATAAATCAATCTCAATCATCTATTGGTTCAATTATGTTCATGAAATCAGACTGCTAACGAACACAACTACCCTAACGGAAATGACACTACGTTTTAACTCATTTTACAGCTTCTTTTGAGCTATACATAATTACTTACAAATAAACAATATGTATTTATTTATTAAGCTATAAATGTCTGCTACAAAAAAAAAAAAAAAAAAAAATCGTGCATAAAATTATTATATTAAACTGCTGCAGCTGAAGAACTAAATAATTCATCAATCGTGATTTTAATCAAATTTCAAATCACTATCACAAAACTGCTACTTCAAAGCATCTATTTCAAAATATTTACATTTAAGTACTTACTGTTATATTAAGTTATGCCATTTGAAATTTATCATAATTATTTTACAAGATTTGTATGTCTAATAGAAATCACATTAAGAATTACTCTCACAGAAAGCTTGATAATGCATTTTGAGTCATTAAATATTGATCATTTGCAATAGAAATTCAGATAACTTTATATATTAAATTTTATATTAGAGATTACGAATGTGATTTAAATTATATCGCATATACTGAGTCAAAGCATACTGAGATAAGTATTGCATGAAAGAGTTGCTCAATCTCAGTTTCATAACGATAGTTTAACTGTATTAAAGAGTTAAGGGATATGGATTGTGCTTAATTTTATTTAAAGCAATAACTGAAATGTATGTGTTTTTTTTTCTAAATCTTCTCATGTATTTTTGTCTAGATATACACATGCATTTATTTATTTGCAAAGGATTTTAAGATTTTTATGTTTCATAAATGAATTTATTTGTAACAAATTTGTATTATTATCTCTCAAAGTACTCAATGTTTTAATAAATACAGATGATTTCATAAACATAAGAATTAAATGTAAAGGATTGTATAAACCAACTCTAACCATTTAAACTATATATATATATATATATAGAATATGCTCTATGGAATTACACTGAAAAGTTAATGGTACTTATGATATACTGAATTTGTATATGGATTTACGCATTTTGAGATTATTTAAAATTTTGACTATATGTAATTGTACAAATAACATTCAAATCAAATAAATCAATGTTTCCGTTTTAAAAGGACTGTAAGAAACATCCGCCGAATGAAAAAAAAATATATATATTGTATGCTTCATTATATTATTAAATTTAAATAAAATATGCCAATTTTTTTATTTGATTATAAAGACATACATTATATATTATTTCTAAAAGATTTAAATATAGATAATAATGTATTTTAAAATTTTTGTTGGAGAGAAACAATATGTTATGATGAATTCTCGGGTTTTCTAGATTTTTAACATTTGACCGTTAATAAGTGAAAACTGTTATGAATTCGACCTATTTATGTATGTGTTTATCCTTTCATGTTCTTTAATATAATTGGTATTGTATAACATGAAGATTATCCATAAAGATTTCAATTCTTCTTTTATAGAATCACTTGAAAAATTATATTCAGATTCACTACGAACTGTTGCAAATATATATATATATTTTCTTTTAAAATGAAATCTGTCTGAATAAACTAACACAAAATTGTTACTCTAGTAACAACAACTGCTCGTATTTTACGTGACTGTCCATCGGACTGAACAGATTTCCATCGATCATAAGTCATGTCTAGAATGATGATGCTATTCTAAGCAATTGTTGAAATCGGATTTCCGATAAAGAAAGATTCATCGGTAAAATAGATCTGAATTACCAGATTTCCAGATGAAAATCCTCTATTTTTTTCCCCCGACACACCTATCGATACTTTTTCGACACACCAATCGATATCTGCAACTGATGAATATTCAGTTAAATATTATAACTTCCAGAACGGTGATTGGTTTGCACACAAGTCTTATGGTCACGTGGATCTTCGTCTTTAAATCCACCCAGTGTATTGCCAGATTTTGCGAGTTTTTATTCATATTACACGACTAAGTTTTAAATGTAACGGTTGTTTATTGACAATATCTGGCAATACTGCATCCAACATTATTTTTGACGTATTAAGCAAGCAAAAAGAAAGTGGATTTTCATATTTTCTTTAAGATGTATTATTATTTACGTATGCAATCAATGTGCATACAATAATTTAAAAAAAAATTACATAAAATTTCAAAAATGATGTGAAATATTAATATAAACAAGAAAAACTTTCCATCTTATACTTTTTGAGTTACAAAACCAAAACACTAAAAACTAAAGGCGTGTAAAATGTATTTATAACTGTAAGGAACTGAAATGTATATTTTTAATATTTCACCGCTTTTGTACATGTAATTTAATTACTATAGAATTTTGCTAATTCGAATATGTTTTCTAATATGAAATTTAAATATATTAAAATCATAATATTTGTACATGAATGTATGTATATGTATAGGTGTGTGCAGGGTGTATAAGTGTAAATATTGGTACACCCTGGACCAATCTTTAAAAAATCACTCATATTATGACAAACAAATAATTTTTATACATTCTTATAGTTTTCGATGTTTTAAACCTTTGAGGAGCAAGGAAATTGGGCTCATTTATTTTAAACTGTCACCAGAATTTACAAACAAAATTAAAATCAAAGAAATGAATGGAGTTTTATGATTTGTTATAACAGCAAAATATTGCTAAAAAAAAAAATCCCGTAATGACTTTTTGAATTTGGGACTTGACAATTTCGTCCTCGCATAGAGGGCATTGTGCCTCAAAAGGTTAATTAATAAGGATTTACAATAGAGTATTATCGTATCATATTTTTATCCAAATCCCATTAAAAAAATATCTAAATAAGGGGGTTGTCATTGCATATTTACTTTTTCTCATTAAAAATCCATTGGATGAAGACGTCTTACCAATCATTCTTAGCGAAAATTTCTTGTCGACTCATCAAAAAATTTTTGGATACCGATTAATTATGGATGGTCTCCAGATAGACATTTTACGTGATCTTTTCATGATATCTCATCCTTTTTCTGTAAATTTCAGATGATCGACCTTTTGTCATTTCTTCAGGTGAAGATAAAATGCCTTTCATTGGCCGAGAAATTTTTGCTACTAGAGTAACTTGTTTAGCATAGGGGAAACAGTAATGTATAATTCTTAGTTTAATGAGCTTCGGAAGGATTAGCGAAAGTTATTCATTAGAATATCTTACGTTTTTTGTATGTTTTTAATTAATTTAATATTCTCACCAAAGTAGCACAAAAAAGAGGATTTTAGATGCCTGTTTGAAATTCGTATTGTTATTATTTTTTATCATTTACAAATAATGAATATAGTGACTACAGAAAAGGACCTTAAATAATAATTCGTCTAATATACTATAAATATGTAGCTTGAATTTACAAATTTAAAAACGATAATTTTTTTCTAAAATTACAAATACAAAGACTTAAAGATCTGCAATCGTTTAATTTAGAAAAAACGATTAAATTATTAGGGAAAACTCTGTAAAGTTTCATTATATATATATATACAATACATTGAATGAGAGCATGATTTCTTTTGGACAGTTAAAATTTATAGGCATTCTGCATTCTTGCGTTCTTCTATATTCATAAGACAAAAATGTATTGGATTTTAAATTTTTTTGGCACCTGGTATTAGATGGATTTCCATCTTGTGAAATGTTCTGAGCATGATTTAATTAATTTTGTAAAGGTCTGCGCATTTGTATATTCTATATATCTGTACATATATGATCTTATGTTGCCAAATTTTTTGTGGACACTGCATTTCACGTAGCTGTGTACAGAATTTCTCAAAACCTCACACCTAGTCATATCTTATAATAAATTGCTGCTGACGAATTTTTAACACATGTAATTCAATACGTGGTGCTGCTATACTGCAGTTTCTTCCATTAACAGGAAGATTTTACATTAAATTCTATTGTTATAGGTGCATAAAACTTGATATATGGGAGTGCAATTATGGAAAGTTATGCCGATTCAATTTAGGTTTTTATCGGATGACGGCGTCTCTTTTTCTTCAAATTTCATCATATATAGGAAGGTTATATCTTAGCTTCTATAATACATAAAATGCAACAAGTTGTATACCTAATTAATATGATGTGAAAAATTATGTACATTCAATTTATGTGTAAGTATATCGACAGTTTTCAATTATTCCTTTTATACAATATCAGTTTTTCAGATAGCTATATATTAGCACCCATTAGTTAAAATTGCACCAAAATAAAATTGTAATAACTTATTTTAAGATGTTAAGTTGATTAATTTGTTTTTACATGCTAACTGGTGGGAGCCGTTGTTCATCATAAAGATATAGAAGGGAATTTTAAAATTGGCACATAATATTAAGTTTTACTTATTACAATTAACATAGCAAATCGATCTGATGTCTCATAAGAATAATTTAATGCTTTGAAATATTTTTAATTCGATAAATAACTTGTTATTTTTTCACGAGATCCAAATGTCAAAATAAAACACCTCTTAATAACAACCGGGTACTGGTTGAATAAAGAACATTCTCCAATAGATATACTGTTTATTTATTTATTTTGCATACAAATCTTACTACAAAATATTTATGACTTTAATGGTTAAAAATGTTGTATGGACAATTCACTGTGTACCATATGAATTACATATTTTTCATATCTTTCAATAAGAGAGACGAATCTCATACACTATCAAAAATTAATTTCCATTAAAGAAATCTTCTCCTTAACTTTTTAAGATACCTATGGTTATGGTAAGAATTGTCTAAAAACATTTATCTTCAATCATACTTTTAGATGCTATAAAAAAATATTCTTAATACTATGGATAACACAGGACTGCAATTAAAAAACTGCATGAGATTTCACGCCTAAGTTAAGTGGAAAAATACACATTTTTAGTTCAGTTTTTGTAAAATCCTGAAAATTGGTAATCTATAATTCCTTGTACAAGTAACTTTACTAATTGTTTTTTAATTAAAAAAGAATATTTTAAAAGTAAAACTAAAGGTAAAAAATACAAAATTAAAAATATCAGAGATGCAATGGCAGTATTAGGGGTTAAAGTGTATTCTTAAAGGAGAGGGTGGTCGAAAAAAAAAATCACAAGCAATATTAGTGAACATATAATGCTAAATATATTTTAATGCTATTGTTTGCTTAATTATGAGAAAGAATATGTTTATTTTAATGCAATAAAATTAACATAATAAAATTAACCTTTTTTTTTTTTTTTTCTTACAAACCGCTTTATTTTGCAAAAAAATCCGCATGTGATAGGTAAAAATGGAAGTCATTTTTTGATTCAGTATCCTCAAAAACATAAAAAGTTTCAAGAAAATTTCATGCAACTGAAAAACAGTACTATTTTTGCAGACCTCTGTAATTATTTTTTTAAAGTTTGTAATATTTTTAGAGATTACCTTTTCATAACATTTAAATTTAATTTGTGGTATTCAAGAGACACTAGCAGGATTTCTGCTCTGTTACGCATAAAAATGTAATAAGTATTTATTCATTTTACCAAAAAAAAAAATCTCTTAATGTTTGTATTTTAGTGAAAGGAATAGCGAACATTTTAATTAAACCGTATGCTATGAATTACTTGCATTGAATTGTATTTAGTACATTTCAATTTGTTTCGGAAGTATAAAAATGATAAAATAGTTTTTTTTTTTTTTTTTTTTTTTTTTTTTTTTTTTTATCTAAGCGGAAATTTGCTTTAATTGTGCTTCGAATTGCTATTTTACTTTTAATTAGCTACAATTTTAATTTTATTATTATATTTAAACAATCATTTTCTTTTTTACACTGTTTTCGCTTTAATTGTGGTTTTAAAAATTTGGGCCATTTCACATTTAATTAGGTACAAATTTCATTTTATTATAATTAAAACAACAAATTTACTTCTTGGACTATTTTGTTTCTAATTTTAATTTAAGTTAGCGTTACAAAAATTTAAATAAATATTTTTACCATCAGTTGCATAATTCCTCTTTTGTTTTGATATGAATTATTAATAATTAATGCATTTTTCCAACTAAATATTTTAGAAGTATAAATTTCCATAGTTGTTTATACATCAGAATAATTTTTCGAAATTATAATATATATATATATATATATATATATATATGTATATATATATATACTAGCTGACCCGACAAACGTTGTTTTGTCATATAAATTATTTCTAGAGAATATTTTGCTAGAAAAAAATAACTAACTTATTGTAAGTGTGTAAGGATGTGGTATATAAGTGGAAGATGTATGGAGCGCTGTGAACGGTGAAAGAATATAAAAATAACAAAACACCAATCATTTATTTTTTTTAATTTATTAAAATTTATTCTTTAAAATTATATACATATCGCTACTTATAACAATATTACTAAAAAACAATATCAATCCCTTAATGCAACAGAGTGTACAATATTTTTTGTTATCCCATCTTTCACCAATA
This sequence comes from Salticus scenicus, assembly GCA_963930645.1. Taxonomy (NCBI): domain Eukaryota; kingdom Metazoa; phylum Arthropoda; class Arachnida; order Araneae; family Salticidae; genus Salticus; species Salticus scenicus. The sequence goes on along the minus strand of OZ005649.1, from coordinate 282,199,105 downwards.
CAAACAAACTGGATGGTTTGCCCACTCGAGAGCCACGTATAATTGTCCGTGTGAAAAACATGATGTGCTCAAATCTAAGCCACAGACAGACATAGTTTGGCCCTGAGACTTATTGATAGTCATTGCAAATGCCAATCTAATTGGAAATTGAGGACGTTTAAATTGAATTGGCACATCTGTGGGTATAATAGGGATTCGCAGTAGTAATATATTTTCACCTCGGAATTTGTCATTTAAAATGATGGCTTCGATAACATTTTTCATTAATTTTTTTATGACTAATCGCGTGCCGTTGCACAACCGTGGTGGGTTCAAATTACGAAGCAAAATAACCGGAGATCCAACCTTCAGTTGTAAAATATGCGGTGGCATGCCTGGTAAATCCAATGAGTTTAAAAACTTTGTTGGATAATTTACAGCTTCGGTGGCATCGCAAACCGTATCATTAGATTTGTATGACACCAAGTCTCCTGGTAACAAATGTTGTATCTTGAGATTCAATTCGTTGACGTCCACATTTTTTGCTGCTAAAATTGCTCTTTCTGCCAGCCACTCATGATTTGTGTATCGTCTGTGTACATCGGGAAATATCTGGTCAATAAGAGCATCTTGAAAATCAATGATTGTGCAGAAATCGGTCGGTAATTTTATGCATCCAGTTTCATCTGTAGTAACTTTTCCATCGCCGATATCTAACAATTGTTTTGAGAATGTTTCAGCGGATGGATCTTGAAGCTTTTGAACGCACAAATTTACTTTCAGTTGTACTTTTTCAACATTAAGCCACAATGACGATGATTTTAAGCACGCGTTGATCTCATCAGCGTATGTTGAACGCGGAATAACGGGAAGTGCTTGTCTGAAATCACCTGAAAAGCGTAACAGAGTGCCGCCAAATAGTTTGTCGTTATTTTTTATATCTTTCAATGTTTCAATGTCCTGTTCGACGCCTCAATCGAATGTTTGTGTGCCATAGTGCATTCATCCTAGATAAGAATTTTACACTATTTCAGCACTGTGGCCATGGACGATTGTATTTTTATGTTGCACACTGCGTCTGGGTTATTTTGAGTAGTTAGTGGCAGTTTAAATAATGAATGAGTTGTTCTGCCTCCATCCAATAAATTTGCCGCAATGCCAGATGATGCAACAGCGAATGCGATGCCATTATTTGATCGTATTTCGGCGAGAATTAGCGAAATAAGGAATGTTTTGCCAGATCCACCTGGTGCACCCAAAAAAAAAAGAATCCACCTTGTTCTGCCAAAACTGCGAGCATGATGCGGTCGTAAATGGTTCTTTGTTCTTCATTCATTAGTGAGACATTGCGAGCAACAATCGCTGCCATTTCTACAGTATTGTATTGTAGTTCACGATTCAATTCAGTGCTTATTAAATCAGATGCATTTCGATTTGTTGAATGCATACCGAAATGACTGAGTGGTAAGTTGGCAATGATAATGCAAAGATCTTCAATAGCAATCAATGCTTCATTGTGCATAGCGTCACTGAATACTATCGTTAGATCGTTGCACCGTGAACGATGTTGATGCAATATATCACCAGTCATTGAATCTTTGTGATTATCCCATAATGTCTCTGCTCGGGCCAGGAAACATGTAGTCAACACTATAGCGAATAGTAGACGAATTTGTTTTGCTGTACAGTTCAGTCCTACTTCAGCAAGCATACACTCCCACTGGTTGTCGTCTTCCAGCAAGCCGAGTGCAAGGCATGCATCTTTATACGTTGGATGCTGTTGTCCATTCACTTTACGTAAATCTTGAAATGACAAAGGGCCGATGACATTAACCAATAACAGTCAAAGATAAAAGCACTCAGTCTGCCTTGGATTGACTGTAAATACTCTTCCCAAGGTGTTTGATTTGAATAAACCGGGACATGCATCAATCGGCGTGCCTTGCTTGCGGGGCATCCATTTTTTTTGTTGGAGCCCATGTGAAATAGCGTGGTACTTCTGAATAGAGTAATGTCCGTGCAAAAGCACCAAAAGTATCCGCACGATTACACAATTCAAAAAATTCGTTGAGTGTAGTTTTTGGTGGATTTATAGCACGATCAATCGCTGTCTTGCTCGTGAAATATACGCGCTGGCCATTTTCAAGATGGACGCTAAATGAAGAACTGCTGGATCCCGTTCATGAATTGGGAAACCAAAGATACGCCAAACAGCTTCATTGGAGCTGACTTACCGGCCAATTTGGTAAAGTGTTATTTCATCGTTGTTATTCACCGGAGGAGCATTCACATTGGTATTTTCAACTCGAAATACATCCATATCACAGCCTTTATTCACATACTTGCAAATGTATTTGATGCTCTTCACTGAACTGCAGAACTGAACATTAATATAAGCATTGAATGTTTTGCTCAGCAGAGGCGAATATGGGACCACCCAACGGTTATCAATGTCAATATCTATGTTGTTGACATAGATGACCGCCATAGGTGATAAGATTGTCCGCCATTATCGGGATTTCTTCGACAATATATTGGATATCCGTCAACATTTGTGATCGTGAAATTTTTCGGAAAACTTTTAGTACATTTTCCATCTGCACAAATAATAATGGCCTAAAAATTCATTTTTCAATTTAACATAAAATAACTCCGTCGGATATTGACGAATTTTTTAAAAGAATATACCATTTTAACTAATTTTAACATTTTAACAATATTAACGTTGAAAAAATATTTTAAACACTTACGGTTAAAAATTCATTTTTCATTTCAACATTAAATAAATTCTGACATCAAGTTTACGATTCTAAAATATTAACTTTGAAAAAATATTTTAAACACTTCGAAAGATACGATTACGATTCTAAAAATATTAATTTTGAAAAAATATTTTAAACACTTCGTAAGATACGGTTAAAAATTCATTTTTCATTTCAACATTAAATAAATTCTGACATCGTGTTTACGACAACTCACGCCATCTAGGTGGAAAAGTTGTTGAAAGAGTTGGTTAAAAATTAATTAAGAAAGAACTAATTAAGTTACAACTTTCATTTGTAAATCTAAACCATTCTCGAATCCACCTGAAGACACACAAAAAATTTCATTAAACTCAGTCCAGCCGTTTAGGAGGAGTTCAGTGACATACACACGCACAAAAGAAATATATATATAAAGATATCTGTATACATATGTACAAATTTGGATAATTTTCTAAACAAAACAAATTGCACTGATAATTATGTAACTTGAACATATATCAATTCTAGGATCTTTCTCAATTTATATATAAGGAGAAACTTTGGGGTGTTAGATGCGGTTCATAAAACATAAATGCGAAATATTTTTAGAATTTATGATACCTCTTCACTAGTAAGTGATGGGGCGAGAAAAGTGTACGCATGTAATATTTTCATGGAATATTAAACATTTAATGGATAACTAAAACTTTTTCTGAATTATTAATGCTAATTTTTATTATGAAATTTTTTTATTTGTTAAAAAGAGAGTAATTTTTAAAAGGCATTAGATTTAGTTATATAAATTCATAAGAGTGAGCATTAATAAATAAATCGTTGCATTCATTGTCTAATGCTTAATCATGTTTTCTGAGTTTTTATTTTTTATTTTTTACTTTTAATATTCTAAATTTAAGCCATACAAAAACATAATAAATATATAAATATATAAATAAATAAGGGAGTGTGCTGAAGACCTTTTTGCACTCGTGTAGAAAAGACGTGAATTTCTCTAACACTTTTATTATCTTTAAAGAAATAATTTTAAATATTTTATCTGTATTTTTGTTTGGTTGATTCATTTTAAAAGTGGAAATATTTGTTTTTAATGTATTCAAATTTAAGTAAGAATAAAAAGAATTTTCTTTAGATATCATTGAATTATTTTTTGAAATATATTGTTAATCATTAGTATTTTCAATACCTGCTGACTTATAGTGACCTAAGTTATCAACTTATCGAAACAACTTAGATATGTCTTTTATCATGGCTGACTAAATGGAAAATATTTCATAAAAGTACTTAGCCTATTTCATAAAAGTGTTTAGCCTAAATGTATGGCATACAGTACCATCAATGAAATGATAGACAATCGCGCATCCTTTAGTGTTCTTGATGTATCTAAAATGAAATTGAAGAAATTATGTAAATTTTATTATCGTACCTAAGATTGCATTTCATTAGCTCAAACTCCCTAATAAACGGTAGATACAAAAAAATCCCTGAATGAAAAAGATTTGCTCAGAAATGATCAGAACCTTAAAAACTAGAAAAAAAATCTAGAAATGCTGTGGTTTTCATTTTATAGCCAGAAATTGCCGGAGAACAAACAAATCTATGTAATGTACAAAGGAACGATTTAAAAATAATCATTAAAAAATGCGCAAACTTTACTGCGCCTTTTCTTATCTTTGACTTCATACTGCAAAAACATTTTGTCAGAGTTCTTTTCTCTTTTTTTTTTCTATATCATGGCAGAGTTGCCATTGCTCACACGATTTTACTACGCTGTTTTTTAATTTTGTCTCTATTTTATTAAATCATATTAAACTCGTATGAAAGTCGTACAATTTTTTTTTTTTCATAAATGGCGATGGAGAACTTTACGAGCGATGTCATGGACTCAGAAGACATTAAACGTTAATTATATCAAATAAAATAATTCTTAAAATAATCCTTATAGTAAACGTCAGAGTGTATTATAAGCAGCAAAGGCATCGTTCTAGGACTAAAACCCTAATGCTTTTTTTTCTGCGTAGTCACTACTGATGCTGACAACTTTGTTATACTTTGAAATCCATTTAAAAAAAAATCCTATTAAAAATCGGGTTCAGCGATTTCAAGAAGATTTTTACTTCGTATTTATCCGCTAATCTGCTTCATAAGTGTATACATTCACCTAAATGTAGCGTAATTTTTATTTATTTATTTATTTTATTATTATTATTATTTTATTTATTTTTTATTAAATCAATATATATATATATATATATATATATATATATATATATATTAGGAATGACCAATAACGCGCGCGACTGCGATTTTTGTACGGCTTTAACCGTACATTTTGAAGTATCATAAAGTTGAAGAGTTTTGTTCTGGACAATATTGCACGACCCTACAGAACGATATGGCCAAAAGAACACACATTTCATTACCTGCGTTAGGCCCGATCTCGACCTATCACATTTCTACATTTTCCATGCATTGAAATCACTACTATTAATTAGAACGTCACTTTTAAAACACTCAAGATGAGTAGGAGATTGGTAAGATCGTATTTAATTCACTTGCCTCATTAATTCATTTTTATTAGAATGACTTTTGAAATAGATCTTACAGTGCGAAATGATATCAACTTCAAATTCGACTATAAAGTGTGGTCGACAAAAGTTTACGTTTTTCTATGCCATTGCATGCATCAGTTTGTAATAAAGCTACCTTAAGAAAAATTATGACATAATGTACTGTCGAATTTCCCTGATATATGCAAAAACATTTTTTGTATTAAATAGAAAAATAAGAATTAAATAATATTGCGTAACATTCACTAAGTATGCAAATAATAGTTTTGTCAATAAGACGTTTACCAAAATAGAACATGAATAATAACCTCAAAATTGTATTAAAAAAATACAAAAATAAATAAATAAAGTTAAAGTTTGCTACTTAAAATTACGTAAATTTCCTGTTTAATTATAGTTAAAATTTGTAAATTAAATGAAAATATCAAACGAATTCTTTATAAAATCTGTTCCAACTTCTACACTGAAGCAAATAAATGCTAAATGGCACTTTAAATTTTGCTTTAAAATTTTACATCATTAATTAAATAAAGATATCATATTATTCATAAAACTTTTAGAGTAAAGAAAATATTACAGATGCGAAAAAATAAATTGTTATATACATTATTTTAAAATTAATATGTTTAAATACTTAAAAATAAAAGATAAATTTTGCATAACAATAAGATTTAACTGTCATTAAAGAACATAATACATAAAAATAATATAAAATTAAAATTAAAGTACTTACATCTCAATTACTCTCCAGTACTAAAATAATTTTACTTAATTTCTTAAAGATTGATTTTTATCATTATTCACAAAATGACTGTTTTTAACATGCTTTTATTAGTTTCACCTGTATGTATGTATGTTTGTAACCGCTCTGTGAGCAAACAAAAAATATATATTGTAAAAAAAGACTTTCCCTACATGAACGGTGTGGCTGTGAGGTAAAGCTCCTGGCTACAAACCTAAAGGTCTAACGTTCGAGCCGAGTCAGGGGAGATTTTTTAAAAATGGTTTTTGCTTAATTCTAAATTATTTTATTAAAAATTTAAAAGTATTTAAATATTGTGGTGTGTCACTCGCACGATTTTCTCTTACACTTCATTTTAATACTATAAAGATAGATATTTTGTACTTTTTAGTTCACATTTCGTTAAAAGCGCGTTCTTTAATTTTTTAAAAGTACAATTTTATTTAATGTTGCATTTAAAATGTGAACCATTTCCTTTTTCTTAAATATTTACATAATTTTCAAAAATATATGTTCTATATGATTACTTTTTTTTCCTCTCTTAATTTTTAATGATAAAAAAGTAAAATTTTATTTTTCACTAATTAAATATGATGCTTATTTAAAATAATTATTTTATATTTTTTTAATATAAGAAAATTTTAAGCAAGCATAAATGAAAGTTATGAATTAAAAAGGATTTTGTTTAACACTGTGACTGTCAAAAATTATATTAAACGCAGTCTGATTCTTTTTAAGATTTTTGACTAATATTGCACTATTTAAAAGAAAAGAAAAAAAAAAGAAAAGAAAAGAAAAGAAAAAAAGAAAAAAAGAAAAGAAACGAAAGAAAGAAAAAAAAATCTATGATATTAGTTACATTAAAAATAATTAAAAACTAGAAAAATGTAAATAAATTAAAAAGTAATTCTTATTCTAATTCTTCTTATTTTTTTATTACAATCCTTTTATTACATAGAAAATTTCTTGTATCGCCTTCCATAATTGTTTGAAATCTTATTATCTTTTTTTTTTTTTTTTTTGCAGGTCTTCTTCTTTTTGAACTTTGTTGTCAAAAATCCGGAATGAAATAAACCTATGAAATAAAAAACAAATTATATCAAATACATTTTTAAAAGTGAATTAAGATAATGCATAAATTTTCTTAAACGTATGTGTCTCAAGATATTACCAGGAAATCATCCCAATAGTGTAACGAAAAAAATCAAATAAATGATGTTCAATCGAGAGGGCATAATCTAAAGTGATTTTTGACGCATAAACTATTAGCACTCGTAAGCCCGTTCTTGAGAAATCTGTATTTAAGTTTGAGTAAAAATGTAGCAACGGGAAAGTAGTGGGAGGAGTCCCTTTAAAACCTGCCAGGACCATAACTTTAATCAATTTTTAGATTCTAGTTTAGCGAATTTTTAGACATTATATCTCGATTAAATATACTCGTATATCAAAGCTGAAATGAACAGCTGATTAATGCATCAAAGAACAACTTTATCTATGCTCTTTTGATTTCTGCTTGTTTTGGATTTCATTCATTATTTCAGTAAGGCGTGGTCTTATCGATTCAGGCGTGGTTCCACCGATTACACTACTCGGCATGAAAATTGCCCCCAACACCATTTTAGCATATTCGTATGTAAGATGACCTCCTGAATCTGAATCTGGTCCCCATCTTGCCCCATCACCCACCATTTTCTTGATACGCCCAGTTTTATCATTGTTTGATAATTTTATACCCATCAGTTTGATTTTGAGAGGAGCGATGATCATTTTTAACCGTTAAATGTCTTCTGACTTGAGGAGCTACAGAGGTAGAAAGTTCTAAAACACGAACATTTGCAGTAAGGAGGATATTTGAGGGGATTTGTGTACAGAAAAACAACAACAACAACAAAAAAAAAAAACATCAATAAAAACACTCAGTTTTTGTTTCTTTTGTTTCTTACTTTCTTTTCTTTTTTTCCCGCAATATTTCTCTCATTTTTTACATATTCCAGCTTCCAATTTGCCATTTTCTTACCAAAACACCCCAAATAATAAAAATTATACAGTGATTTTTTTTTTTTTTTTCAAAATGTTGCTGAGGGGAGTAAAGGTCTCAAAGCCCTCGAAAGAAATTTGACTGATTCACTGTACAACGTTTGCTTTCAATAACTCCCATGTTAAATGTTTTGGGCAGTAAAACATAAACAGTAAAGTATCCTGCTTTGACACGTGTTAAAGGTCATTACTCTTATCATTGTAGTCGTCAGTCGTTATCTACCTTTAGTACACGTTTTGCGATAAGAGAGTGAACTTTATGGTGTTCTCGACGGTGGTGGTCTTTAACACGTGTCAAAGGAGGATATTTTACTGTTCATGTTTTACTGCCTAAAACATTTAACGTTGGAGTTATTGAAAGCAAACGTAGTACAGTGAATCAGTCTAAATCTCTTGCGAGGACTTTGAGACCTTTACTCCACTCACCAACAATTTAAAAAAAAATTCACTGCATAATTTTTATTTCTTGGGGTGTTTGGCAAACAGGAAAATGGCAAACAGGAAGCTGGAATATGTAAAAAATAAGAGAAATATTGAGGACTGTGCACAAATCCCCTCAAATATCCTCCTTACTACAATGTCCGTATTTTAGAACTTTCTACCTCTCTAGCCTCTCAGGTCAGAAGATATTTAACGATTAAAATAGTCATTGTTCCTCTCCAAATCAAACTGGTGGGTATGAAATTACCAAACAATGATAAAAATGGGGGAGGGGGCGTACAAAAAAAATGGTGTGTTATGGGGCAAAATGGGAACCAGATTCGGATTCATCAGGTCATTTTACATAAGAATCTGGAAGAATGGTGTCAGATATCGATTTATTATTTTTTTTTTCAGAGCAGTGTTATTAGTGAACTTTCAGAATTTATAACTTGAAAACGAGCTGACGAGGGCAATTGTTTTTTTGCGTCAAAAAGCATATTCACATATTCTCATTCGATTTATACTTATTTGTATTTTTTAAAACTATTATTATTATAGTAAAGGATGGTTTTCTGGTTAGATTTCAAAACTATTTACCCATTCTTGAATATGTAATCTAAAGAAGGCAAAAAAAATATTTTTAAATACATTATACAAAAATTAAACATTTATTGACGAAAAATGTTTGTTGGATCGCTAAAACATCGTGCAAAATGTTTTTTTTTTTTTTTTTTTTTTTTTTTTTTTAATATTCGAGTTTTCAGTTTTGATGGAAATTTTCAATAACTCTTAATTTATTTAAAACGACAGCTGACTCATAAATTGTTTTATTTCTCACAAATTCAGTCTATGTAAATTGTTTACCTTTAGAGAGTTTACATCTGAATTTTTGTTCTTCATAAATTTTGGTGTGAAAACATTAAATAATATTGCCATCTGTTCGGAATTTTATAAACATTTTGTGTTAGCTGTCTAAGACAGAAACAGTCAACAAAATTAGTTTTCAAAGCTTGCTTTAGAAACAACTTTGAATTTCTTGGTATGTTGCAGAAATGCAGTACGTTTACACGAAGAGATTATTTATGTAATGCAAAAAATAATTTAAATGAAATATATTTCCCTTCATCCAAATAGGCGTATTTAAATTCAGGCATCCTAATAGACGTATTTAAATTCAGTATTTAAAATAGGCGAATTTAAATTCAGCGTTTGTTAATTGATTGAAAAAAATATTCTATAAAATAATATGTTCGATAATTCATTTTAAACAAAGCAATAAGAATAACGGTCATCTACCAGAACAATGTTTATGCTTATTTTCTGTATGCTTAATTTTAATTTTTATTATTATTTATTAAATATATATATATATATATATATATATATATTCATACACATACAGAGCTGCCAACCTAATCCGGCAAATTGTTAGTACCGCCCCTTTTTCTACACCACTTAATTTTTAGAGTATTTGTTTTCTTCATTCATCGTAAATTTATTTGAAGTGAATTACCCTAAAAATTAAGTGGTGTAGGAAAAGCGGCGGTACTAGCAATTTGCCGGATTTGGTTGGCAGCTCTGCATATATATTTGCTAAAATTATTTAGTAAGTTTTAAATTTTATCATTTAAATTTATTTTTAGAATATCGTTTTCAAAATATTGTAAGTGGAATGATTAGATTAGGTTGGTGATATTTTTAATGAAACGTAACCTTTTTTAACACTTTCCAACAAGGTCGAAAAGTGTTTATGACTTGGGTTTGTCTGTCTGCCTGTCTGTTTGTCTGTCTGTCCGCACTCTAACTCATGTAAATATTTATGGAACTTCTTGAAACTGATATATGTTATTCAAGTTCTCCATCGGATGCTCCCTATTGAAAATGGAGTTTATACCTCTACTGGTTTGTGTACAGGGACCCCCGACAATATTTCAAAGCATTGTGTTCTATGAGAGGCATTTCTATAAACCATATTTCCATACCCTTATTGCACACACATCTTAATGGAATTGAAATATGTTATACAAGTTCACTATCGGATGTTTCCTGTATAAAATGGAGTAAATAACACCACTGATTAGTGTACAGGGACACACGAAATTATTCCAAAGCATTGCGTTTTATGAGAGATATTTCTATAAACTAAATTTTAATAACTTTACTTTGTACGAAGATTTATGAAATTGAAATGTGTTATTTATAAGCACAAAAGAAAATGATTTGCATAGAATATAGCATGATTAGCATTAGATTTACAGGGTGACACAAAAATATTTAGTTATATGAAGAGCTATTAATAAATATTTGCTAAAAGTGTACTTTCGTTTACATTAAGCGTTTTTAACACTTTCTAACATTAGTAAAACTTCCCAACAAGGTTGAAAAGTGTTAATGACTTCGGTTTGTCTGTCTGTCTGTCCGTCTGTCTGCCTCTCCCCGCTCTAATTCCCGTACATATTTGTGAAATTTCTTGAAACTGATATATGTTATTCAAATTCACTATCGGATGTTCTCTTTTGAATATGGAGTTTATACCTTTACTGGTTTGTATACAGGGACACCCGAAAGTATTTCAAATCATTGTGTACTATTCGAGGTATTTCTATAAATCATATTTTCATACCTTTACTGTACACATATCTTAATGAAATTGAAATATGTTATTCAAGTTCACTATTGGATTTTTCCTGTATAAAATGGATTAAATACCAACTCTGTTTTTTGTACAAGGACACTCAAATGTATTCTAAAGCTTTGCGTTCTATGAGAGATATTTCTATAAATCAAATTTTAATAACTTTACTTTCCACGAAGTTTCAGGATATTGAAATGTGTTATTTATATGCACAAAAGAATGGTTTGCATAGAATATAGCATTATTACCTTTAGATTTACAGGGTGATACAAAAATATAATGCTATATTAAGAGATATTATTAAAAATTTGCTAGAATTCCACTTTTGTATACATTAAGCGTTTTTAACACTTCCTAACATTTTTTAAGTGTGAATATGATATTAATTTGTGCATTTGTCCGTCTGTCCGTCTGTCTGTCTGCCCGCGCTCTAACCCCCGTAACTATTTATGGAATTTTTCGAAACTGATATATGTTATTCATGTTCACTATCGGATGTTTCCTATTGAAAATGGAGTTTATGCTTCGACTGGTTTGTGTACAGGGACACCCGGAAGTATTCCAAAGAATTGTGTTCTATGAGAGGTATTTCTATAAACCATATTTTTATACCTCTACTGTACAATATCTTCATGAAATTGAAATATGTTATTCAAGTTCACTATTGGATGTTTCCTATATAAAATAGATTTTATACCACCACTAGTTTATGTACAGGGACACTCAAAAGTACTCCAAAGCATTGCGTTCTTTGTGACATATTTCTATAAATCAAATTTCAATAACTTTATATTCAACGAAGTTTTAATAAATTGAAATATGTAATTTATATGCACAAAAGAATGCTTTGCATAGAATATAGCATGGTTACCATTAGATTTACATGGTGACACAGAAATATTCAGTTATATTAAGAGCTATTAATAAAAAACTGCTAGAATCATACTTTTGTTTACATTAAGCGTTACATTGACACTTTCTATCATTTTTTTAATGTGAATATGATTTCAATTTGTGTGTATGTCTGAATGTTCTTCCGTCCGTCTGTCTGTCTCTCTGTCTGTTTTTCTGCGCTCTAATCCTCGTAAATATTTATGGAATTTCTTTAAACCGATATATTTTATTGAAGTTCACTATCGGATGTTTCCTATTGAAAATTGAATGGATGGTTTGTGTGCAGGGACGCCCAAAAGTATTTGAAAGCATTGTGTTCTATGAGAGGAGTTTTTATAAGTCATATTTTAATACCTTTAATGTATAGAAACTTTAATGAAATTTTAATATGTTATTCAATTCCCTATCGGATGTTTCCTATGTAAAGTAGAGTACATTTCTAACTGTTTTGTGTACAGGGGCACTTGAAAGTACTCCAAAGCATTGTGTTGTAAGAGGGTTATTTTATAAACCAAATTTTAATAATTTTACCTTCCACAAAGCTTAATACAATTGAAATACATTATTCGTATGCACAAACAAATGTGCCTTCTATGTAATATAGCATGGTTAGCATTAGATTTACAGGGCCACACAAAAAGAATCAGTTACATTAAGAGGTATTAATAAAAATTTGCTGGAATTGCACTTTTGTTTACATGAGCGTTTTAACACTTTCTTATAATTTTAGTGGGAATATGATTGCAATTTGTGCATCTGTCTGTCCGATTATCTACCTTTCTGTCTGTTTGTCTCCGGCTCCTATCATCCGTGAATATTTTAAGAATTTTTTTTAAATGATACACTCATGTTCCCTATGGAATGTTCCCTATTTAAAATGTCATTAATAGGTCCTGTACAACTAGTTTGTTTACAGGGACAACAACAACAATACAAAAAAACCATTGTATTACATTTTAGGACAGAATTTTTTAAAAGTTATATTTGAAAAACTTTCTACTAAAAAAATCTTAAAAACATTGACATGTATTATTCATATTTTAAAATGTTGTTTTGTATAGAATATGATAGGATTAACTTTCAGATTTACAGGGCTACAGTAAATTATTCAGAGAGTTTAAAAGCTATAATTATAATCTAACGGCTGCATTTTCTTTTGCGATAAGCCTTTTTAACACTTTCCAAAATGCCTAAGAGTAATTTTAAAATCAATTAGTCTATCTGTATGTTTTTCAGTCCTTCTGTCTGTTGTGCGATAACATAGGAAAAGAATATTAATAGTTATTCGATACAACAATTGCGTACGGTTGGAAAGTGTTACTAATCAATGCGCATTGCATGATTTTTCTTTCTTGTTTTTTTTTGTTTTTTGTTTTTTTTTCGATCAATTACATGATAGATAACAAAGAACCCGATTAACCCATTTTTCGCTAGTGTTGCGTTCGTGCAACACCGGATGTAATTACGTTTAACAGTTAACTAAAAACGATATTTTATATTAAGTATTGTTTTCAAGTAAGGAAAGGATAAATGTTTATTTTATTACAAAAAAGTTTTATGCGAAAAATAATTTTATACTTAAAAATTAATTTCAAACTTGAAGCACTAATGAATCCAAAACTTTAAAAATCTTCATATTTGAATTTTTTTAAAAAAAGTGTCATAATAAAATAATCACTTTTGAAGTCATCTGTAGATTTTTCTGTTTTATGCTCCCTCAAGTAAATTTCAGTAAACATTTATTTGTATTCATTCTATATTCTTATTCCACTGAAGTTGTACAAATACTAATACCCTGTACTTATTAAGATAAGAATAATTTTAATAATTTTATTTAAAAGTTTTGTTATATATGATCTAAGTAATGTGTATTACTATTTGTAATAAAAAAAAAAAAAATCATTGTTTCTAGTTTTGGCGGTTAGTGGGTTAAGGAGGAATGTTTTAGCCTCCACTAAATTTTTATGAGGATGTACAGTCTCTTTACGACTGATTTCATGGTGCTTATTTCAGAATCCATCGTTTTTTTTTTTTTTTTTTATCATTTTATTTTTCTTAAATTTTGCTATTTCTGACATCGAAACTGTTTTATCTAATAATTTTTCAAAAAGTTTTTTTTTTTTTTTTAGCACAGTTTGTAAGCAATTTTTTTAAGTACAGTCGGTAACAAAAGTGTCCGAACACTAACAAAAATTCCTATATAAAAAAGGTACACTTAATTCTGTTTTGTTAAACAAATCCTTTTCGAAACCTGTTCTTAGTCAGTCTAAGAACAGGATTCGACAAGGATTTATTGAGCAAAACTGTATTAAGCGTACTTTTTTTTGCATAGGAATTTTTGCTAGTGTTCGGACACTTTTGTTATCGACTGTATGTTACATATTTAGTATAATTAAATTATACGTTCTAAATATAACAAAAACACTTAATAAATTTTACAAAATACATTTAGTGTATTGAATAAAAATTTCTTGTGGTGATTAAAAATGCTAAAATAAATTACGAAAATAAATAAATAAATAAATAAATAACCCTTTTTCAAAAAAACATAATTGAGAATAGCTAAGTAGATGCTAGTTAAGCTTTAGTATTTATTATAGGAGAGCAAAAAATGGTATTTTACTCTCTTTTTTGTTAACTGTAAATAATAGCTGAAAAACATCTTAATTAGTACTTAGTCTTTAAATTTAAATTTTAAAGTAAAACATATGTAAACAATTTTTAATAATTTTCACCGAAATATATTAGCTTGACTTGTATTTTTTATGTTTAGGTTTAAAAAATAAAACTTGATAAAAAACATTTGTTCTATAGATCGCTTTTCCTTCCATTCTTTTCATTGTTTACAATCTTCTTTGAAAGAAATTATTTTTATCGTCTTTCCTTCTAGTTATTTTTTTTCTTTCTTTCTTTTGTCAGTTAAAACTTTCTTGCAGCCGTTCCTCTTTTATAATCGGATATCGTACTTTTCAGTAAGAAACAACAAATATAAATCAAATGAAATAATTCTTAAAAAGATTTTTTTTTTTTCATGTGGTACTGTAGCTTCTTTTCTCTTTGTTAAGAATATTTATTTTTCAACAAAGTATATTTTTAGAAAGTTTTTTTTTTTTGGTCATATTTCCTAGATAAACAACATAATAAAGCGTTTTTAAAGATTTATTTTTTATTTATTAATTGGATGCAAAATACCATTTGAAATGGTTCAGTTATACGTATTTTATTTGTTACTCATAAAAGATAGATATTAAATAGTGGATTTAAAGTCCTGTTTTGCGAAATTTGCATGAATTTTGTAAAACATAATATATATATATATATATATATATATATATTTTAAATCTGTTATTTGTGCCTTTAACGATTATGAAAATTATACAAAAACTGAATAACAGATTTTGTTCTACTTTCAATACAGTACCTACAGGCGCTCTTTAAAAACTGTATGCAGTAAAAAGGTTAGTTATTTCAGAAATTATTTTTTCTACTATTCTAAATGTTTCGTGCAAAATTTTAAATAGACGATTTATTGTTGCTATTATTATTATTATTATTATTATTATTCGTTATTTTTTCTAGGAAATAAAAATATATAGAATAATTAACTTTTTTTATATGATAATACATTAACACCTAAGAAGTTTCTAAAAGGTTTTAAAAAAAGGTGTTAGACGTGAGATGACAAATTAGAAAGCAGGCGAGCATTCCTAAGGTATACAACTACGGAGGGCGATGCACACAGGACTAGAATACAGGTGGCCTTAATATGAGCAATAGCAACACAACATACAGTAAAAGAAAATAAAGGATATAGTGCGATTAAAAAATCGATAAAGAAATGAATAAAATTATTGAATATTAAAAGTAGATTTTTACTAAACATATTTCAGCTTTTATAATAAGTGAAAGAATAACAACATACATGAACAAATCTATTCCCATACAGCACAGAATGTTTCAGTTATGTTGCAAAAAGCTTACAATCTTTCAAAAACGTAACACGTTTTAGTATGCTCTCTGATACCTTTCTGAAACATTCGCCCTTTTTGATTTTCTATCTGTTAAGTGATTGTAACGTTTCTGTTACGTATCTGATTTTTTGTTACGATCGCGGACATTTCTACGTTTTTGAAACTAATCGGAAAGTAATCTGAACGGTTTTAAATGTTTCGGAAGGTTTCATAATGTTTCAATGTTATATGATTTTTACGTTTCTGGAATATTTTGTGCTGTTAGAGTTGAAGATATGAAATGTTTTACAAAACTGATTTGATCATGAAGCATAAACCATAGCCTCCTAAACAAGATGACTTCCGTGTAGCTCGGAAACTTGGCAAAAGTCCAAGCAGTAGGTAGCACCACCTGGTACAGATTGCGCACATTTTTATTCAACTGTCACCAATAATTTTAAGAAGTGATATATGATATATATAATCGACGTTTCTTCGATTCTATCCATCTTTTATGTATGTCAAATCGCACATTTAAAAATTTTTGGTGGCGCTGTCTACCGCTTGATCTGTTACCATGTTTCCGAGCTACGTGAAAGCCATCTAGTTTAGGAGGCTATGCATAAACACCCGAATAATCTCTTAAATAAGTAAGAAAAAACAATACATACATAATAAATTAACATAATGAATTAACAATAAACGAAGGTTAACTCGCCATATCAGATTCTTTAACACCAAATTAAACAACGGACATTATAATTGCAAATTGAGAAATATTCAAACTTAAGTATTATTCTCATCAAGGATGGTCAATTCTTCAAAGGGCGTATTAAACGTAAGATTTACTACAAAACACTACAGGATATTAACACTATAGGGTAATACTATAGGATAACACTATACGATAACACTATAGAATAACACTATAAAACCCTATAGGATATTATAAAACAAACATCACATAACTAGTAATAAGTACAAAAATTTGAATAAACGCCATAAAATGCAAAAACTCACAACAATTGTTTCGCGTCGAAAGAAAACGCAAACATTCGACAAGCGAATGAAATAGGCACGAGTTCTGCAAATAAATCTGTTGTTTAATTTGTGCATTATCGCTTTATTTGCATCACTGATATCTACTTTGTTCCCCTGACGAAGGGTCGTGTTTTATTTTGACACAAAACAATTGTTGTGAGGAAAATATATATTTCTTATGGAGTCTTGATATTAAAAGTTGGAAAGCTATAATTTAATACTATTAATATTCAAAAGGAAAATACTTTAAAGAAAAATAAAATAAAAACAAATAGGTATTTATTCTTTGTAGAAAAACATTCAGTATAAATTCTATTAATAATCTAACTTATTTGTAGTTTTCAATGTTCATATATGTATATATATATATATATATATATATTTATTTATTTATTTATTTTTTATTTTTTTTTTCCGTACTCTGCAAGAAATTTTTATTAAAAGATATTTTTTCAATCTTTAAAAGTAAAAACGCAATCGAAAATGATTGCTTACTTTGCAAAAATAGATTTTCAGTATTCATTATTAATTTTTCGTACAAAACGCTTTTTCTTTGTTTTTTCTTTATTACATTATGGACACCATTTACAAAATAAGACTACAGTGCATTTTTATACACTGATAATTCAGATTTGTTAATAAAAAAGCAATTTTTTTAATTTTTTTCACGACA
Source organism: Salticus scenicus (assembly GCA_963930645.1). Lineage (NCBI taxonomy): Eukaryota > Metazoa > Arthropoda > Arachnida > Araneae > Salticidae > Salticus > Salticus scenicus. The sequence continues at coordinate 282,181,402 of OZ005649.1, read as the reverse complement.
TAGAATTTTTTTTTTATAAATACCCTTTGATAATAATAATAATAATAATAATCTTAAAAAACTGGATTGCATTTCATTTTTTATCGAAAAAACATAAAAAAAACAAAATACTGTCGTGTTTAATTAATTACATTATTCGAGATTTCAATTTTTTGCCAGGTTCAAAGAAGACATGAATTATATTTGACAAAGAATTATTATTATTATTTATTTATTTATTTAATTTTTTGTTTTACATTGGGGATTTTTACCTATTCTTTTGACAGTGTGCACTTATTTTAAGAAGTAAATTATATTTGAACATTTCCATGTTATTTATTTATTTTTTTTTTTTTTTTAATTCCTTTTTCTGCCATTTGTCACTTACGCTTTATTATTTTTTTTTTTTTTTTATCGGATATTGCACTAAATAGAAAAGAAAAAGAATCATTGTACTATCAAGTTTTTGTGCAAAAGATATTTCTTTTTATAGTATTATCATTTCTTCTTTAGTTGAAAAAAAAAAAAAAAGAATTTTTACAATAATTAATGTTTTATTATATTTAACGAAGCATTTTTCACTACAAATGATTTTACTTTCTTATGGTTGTTAATTAAATGCAAAGAAAGATATTTAAAAATGAAATAAAACATGAATGCTATCATTTTATTATACTAACATAAAGAAAGAATGCGTATAAGAAAAGTGTGTGGGATTAATTCTCTTTTCAAGATCATAAAATTCTAATTAACTTTAAAAAATAAAACAACAATAAGAATAATGAACAAAACAGGTATTAAAACTAACATGACACTTTCACTGAATGTTTTAAAAATATTAAATAAATGAATAAATTAAAAGAGGAACAATAATTTATATTTATGAATTGCATTAATTTAAAATCTGAATAAAAATCAGTGCTTTATTCTTCTTCCTCCTCTCTCTCTCTCACTCTCTCTGTTTTTTTTTTTTTTTTTTTTTTTTTTGTTTATTTGTTTTAATATGTGTTAATTTGATATTCAAAATTTATTTTGAGAATTACCGTAATCAATTTTCGGATTTATAGTTTCCTGAGAAACAGCCCCATAATACTTCTAACCTGTGTCTGAGTCTTCGATTCCATAAAGCATATGATAATACAAAAAGTAAGAATACAATACATAAATGAAAGATAAAATAACAATTTTATTAAATTAATTTTGTTTCTGTCGTCATTGTTTTGTACGGAACGGTATGATGACATTAACGCAAAAAAGACAAGTATATTTTTTATCTTAAATATTCAAAATCGTTGAAAATAAAATTTGTTTTACATATTTTTGTATGGTTTTTTACGTGTACACTAAAGCAATTTAAATCCTGAAAATATCTTTACTTTAAATGAACATTTAAATTAATGCTAAAATTTATAATTTGTAAATTTCGGAATATGTTTTTTAAACAGTTATACAAAACCAATTAAATTAGATGATTTATTAAAGATTGAAATGTGACACCATACATCAGAAATTTTGTAGGTAAATAAACATAGTTAAATAAACTCTAATTTAAATATTCAACAATATAATATTGAGTTAATTAACCAATATATATATATATATATATATATATATATATATATATATATATTGATATTGGTGCGAATGACATTTTTCAAATTAGCATGTTTAAAAAAAAATTAATTTATTCATTAAACAAAAACAAAAAAAAAAAAACTGATTTTGTTCAATAGAACAACGCTATTTATATTACTATTTATCATTAATATTCCTATAGGAGTATCATATCTTATTATTTCCTTTATGCAAAATAATAATAATTGATAACCCTTTTATAGCATGCTTTATATCTTTATTATACGTTTATCAAGATGTATTTAGAAATTTCTTAAAACGTTTCATCTTTTCACTCTGAAAAGGATAAGCTTTTATAGACGATTCTCAATAACACTCACACAAAACTATCGTCTGCACCATTTTTGTTCATTAGGTCTTTCAAAGTATTCCCAATGAGGCACTAAAAACTTTCATAAAACACCGCGTTTCTAATCTTGCTACTAGATTGTTTGTTCGATGGCAGCGACAGATTATTTTAGTGGGCTATTAAATCTTGAATGGCGTCAAATATTTCGCAACAAAGTCGCTCTATTTTAATGTCTTTTCAGTGATAATTTTATAAGAAATAGTGAATAAAAGTGGGAATATTACTTTGAAGATTAATTTCTGAAATATGAAATAATTTCATTTATCTATATTATTGGCGTCAACCATACTGTATTTCATATACCGGTTTATATATATATATATATATATATATAAACCAGTATCTAGAATTATAAACACACACATATAGGGTAAGTGTACCAGTGATTGACACTTTTAGAGCAGTTTTTAATGTTCTAGTCAACAGAAAATATTTTTAGACACCTTAAGTTAATACATATGATATGAAAGACATTCAGAACAACATATATGTTAAAATATATACATTTGATAACAATTATTATTATTATTTTTTTTTTTTTTATGAATTTTTATTTGACACTCACTCAATATTCCAGTAATTGACATTGCCAGTATTTTTTTTCTTTGATTAACAATTGGCACCCTATGTTCCAGTGTTTGACACTGCTAGTTATTCATTTTACCAGTTATTAGCACCTTATGCTCCAGTGTTTGACATAAAATGTTACAATTCTTATATGTAAAATAAATTATTTTATTATTTTTCTTATTTATTAATTATTTCGGGATAGATGTCAATTACTGGAGCATGCCAATCACTGGAGCACCTACCCTATGTCTTATTAATTTATTTAATCCTTTTAAACTCTTAGGAAAGCTTATAAAACTTTCCTAAAAAGTTATTGGTGTAATGAAAACGGAATAGTTATCAGCTGCGCATATATATAATGTTTTAGTACACACATTGTGAACTAAAATTTCTACAAATAAAATCAATAATAGAATTCTAGATTAATTAGATTTAAGTATTCAAACTTAAAATGATTTAAAAAGAAAAAAAAAAAGAATTTTCACTTATTGAAAAAATTCGGAATTGCTATCTTAGAACCTTTGATAAAAATTTAAAATAATTCGATAGAATAATACTCACCATAAATTCAAAATAGTAATATAAAATCACGTCGACAATAATATAAATTGAAAATGTTTGAGAAAATTTTATTTGGTTGTATGTTATGATAAGTCAGAATCAGTGTTCTGATAAATGAATTTTAGCATGAAGTTACTTCATGCTGTTACTAATTTATGTTAATAATGTTAGTACTTTTAATTGTAAATTGCTTGAATATTGCATCTATCACTTGCATTACATAAAGCAAACTTTCAATACAACAAATAACAACTGAAATGTAATAATAAAAGAATTGAAGGTAAATTCCTTTAAAGCTAAAACTACATAACGAAATATTTAAATTAGTCATGTATTGTTTGTTTACTAAAATATTATTTGATACGTTTGTACGGGACATAAAAAAATTTATTACAATCTTTGTACATAGCTATTTTTGCAAAGTGTCTACAATTATGATATAAGAAATTTTAATGTGCAATTTTGGCATTAAAAATTCATACCTTTTATTTTAATTAATAAATATTAATATTTTAAATTAATAAAGAATGTTCAGTAAATATTTCATTTTGTAAATAAATGTGTTTTATATCTTATATATATAATTTTCGAAAAATGCCTTATGTGATTTGTTCCTCAACTCACAGCAAATTAAAGTTCGAACTATGTTTGTCTCCATTATTTGTACAGAAACGGGGCATTTACTTTTCACTAAAGGTCTTTATATCAAGCTCTAAAAGGGTAGGAAAGAAACGGAGTTTTATTTCAGGAAATAAATTGTCTTCTTGTGTATTTACTTTGTAAAATGTTAGATGATACAAATCTTTTATAGAAAAACATAAAATACTTTTTCAATAAGTCTGTAAAAGTTGTAAAGCTTTATTTTCTGTCATAGAAGAGGAAAGTATATACATTAATGGACTTTTTATGTTTGCTTAAATCAAACATCATAAATGAAATATTTTTATTTTTTACTCTTGATGATGGATTAACGTTACAAATAAGTTGACTTAGCTTCAAGATGTAATATTTTCCATTGACATCAAAGCGTTTAAATATTATTAATATTATTAAAAATCTGTAAAGAAGATGAAGTATTTCTAATGCACAAAATATGGGCATTATATTTGGTCTCATTAACAATTACTAAAGACGTTTTGTTTATTATTACTATTATTATAAGTCATTATAGATATTACCGGTTTATTTTAGTTATTACTTTCAAAGATTATTATGTCAGTGGATAAGATATTTAATGTGGAAGATTAGAGTTTGCGTAATCTTCATGAAAATTCCTATACTCATTTTCCTAAAATTTTCGTTTCTGTAATTAGTGTATATTATTACTAAAGTACAAACTTGTAACATTTCTATATCCTATTCCTATTTATTACAAGTGCTTATTTTTTTTTTTTTTTTACTTAAAATTTCTTTTGAAGTGTTTTTATACACTCGCCGAAGTACTTCTTTGAATGACGTTTCATGAAAAGTAAAATACAAATTTTGATAATGTAAAAAGTAATTCTTTCTAATGGTTTTGTTTTTAAAGCTATCTCTTCTACCAATAATAAAATCTCAATAAAATCTCAACAAAATCTCATTCTAATGATGAGAAGGATAAAAATAGCATTTTTAAAAGTTATTTTAAACTTTTTAAATGTTTAAGGCCATAAATATTCAATCATGTAAACTTTAAATCCATAAACATAGTTGATTCTCTATAAAAGTTATTTCTTAAAAAAATATATTGTAATATATTATTGTTACTTTAAAATATGATTTAGGAGCATAAATTGAGATTAATAATTTTAAGGTTTATTACAGGGGTCGTACTCGCCGCCGTTTTTTTTAGAACACTCTCGAGATAAGAAATTTCTGCCTTTTTTGCCACCCCTAATTACATGAGAAAATATTTCTGGTATGTTTAAAGATATATGCCATGATTATATAGGATTGAGTTATTTTACAAAAATAGTGGTAGTAATAAATTTGAAAATTTCTTATTCATGAGAGTGCCCTGAAAAAAGGCGGAGAGACGATCCCTGTTATTACCTAGAACTTACCTTAAAATCTGTATAAACTGCTTTAATTAGTAATAGGCTGTAGTATATTATATTAAACAAAACATCTACTAATATTCAAATTTAACTTATTTATAACTATGCAAAATGCAGCATGTTTAAGTTATTTTGTATGTGAATTGTAAAGATTAACTTAGAAAAAAATATTTAAAGTTGAATGCTATTTTCTTTATTATTAAATATGATAATAATAATAATATTTACTTACTGCAATTTAAACGTTTATGTATATAATATATATATAATTTGTAAATTTTTATAGAGTAAAATAGAATCGGTAATATGTGATAAATGCAATTTCCTAAAACTAATAAAAACATATAAAACATCTATATTTAAATTGTTTTACATTGTGATATATTGTGAATAGTAATATAGACTTATCAATAACTGGAAGGTTCTCTTCTCAAAGATGGTAGACGGAAGATGTACGTTTCAGACCAGTCTCAGCTCATCGTTTTTAATTAATTTAGTGTAAATACGAAATAAGAACTTTAAGAAATATACCAATAAACAACATTACCTTAGCACTTTATACTTCTTACCGACATTCAATCACAATCCACATATCATATCACCGCGGTGAAAATGCTAGTAAGTTTTATAAAATGTGAATGCTAATAATTTTTGTACTACTTAGTTAGAATTTAAAGAAAGATTAAGCTTTCGACAGCTTCTTCAAAAATTTTTTAAGGAATTTTTATCATCTATATTCAAATCACTGCTTCGTAATTTAAATACGCCATACAATAGATCGTCTTAAAAATAGATGTTTTCTAAATAGTTATAATTATATATGACAATGCACTAAATATTAATAATAATAATAATAATAATAATTAATAAATAAAATAAACTTATTTATTTTTGAAGTATTACGTTTATTACTCAATTTGTTAAAACTAGATACCATCAACGCATATCATTTGAACGTTTATTTCTGAAATTTTTGTATTTAAAATATTAATAATAATAAAAAGAAAAAAGAAAGTTAAAAAAAAAGTATTTTTAATAAAGTTTTTCTCTGGGTGTATGTGTAAATAACACACTCCGAATTGCTTATTCTTTATATTACCATGATTTATATTATTATTATTATTATTATACAGGACTGGCGACTTTGTTTTTTATTCTTCTTGAAGCACTATTTCCAAAAAATAAAATTTATAATATACTTACGCAAGTAAACCTGCAATTCGTTTGCATAAATTTATTATAAATTTTATGTGATGCAAATAGTGGTACAAAAATAATAATAATTAAAAAGAAAAAAAAAAAAACTCGTTGTATGCTCGCTTTGCGAGCATTCAAACTAAGGATGAAATTCTGTCTATGGCAGAATTTAATTTAGTACGACAGGACTTATATTTGTATTTTAACACCCTTTATATATATATATATATATATATATATATATATGAAAACGCTAGTCTAAATACTCAGGAAATATTCAGCTGAGACCCGTTGGCTCTGTGGTCAGAGTACACAACTACGAGCCTAAAGGTTGTAAGTTCTATCCTCACCTGTGGGAAGTATAATATACACTGCTCAAAAAAATTAAGGATCAGCCCGTTTTCTCATTCTCTTCTTTTGCACATAATTTCTAAACAAATAAACATATGAACATAAAATTTGGATGGCCTGTTCATTATCATATTATTAACCGAATCTTATGTAATTTTAGCATAAGAATAATTTTTAAGCTAATAAATATTCATTTTTCTCTTTGGAAAAAATGAAAAATTTCAACAAATTTAGGAAAGAACACATAATGAAAAGTGGTGTTAAGGATGCATTAGAGATAGGTAAAGACGCTCATACCTTGAAATGTTAAACTAAATCTCGATTTTTCTTTTTGTATTAACTTTTCTTTTACTTTTATAATGAACTTTTTAAAAATATATAATTACTAATATGTAAACTATACTCAGCACTAGAATAATAATGATGTCGAAAAATAATAGTATAATGAACATCTTATCCAATTTTCATGTTTGTATGCATATTTTTTAAAAAGTTATTCACATGCGAAAAAAAGAAGAAACAGAAAATGAATGCAGATAGAAAGATTTGGTTGTAATCTAACATAGGAACGCGTGTGCGTCTTCACCTATCTGTAAGGCATCCTTATGACCATTTTTCATTAAGTGTTCTTTCCTAAAACTATTGAAATTGTTCATTTTTTTTAAAGCTTACTTTTGAGAGAAAACTGAAAAATTATTCTTATGCTAAAATTACATAAGATTCGGTTAGTAATATGATAATGAACAGGCCATCCAAATTTTATGTTCATATGTTTAATTGTTTAAAAATTATGGGCAAAAGAAGAGAAAGAGAAAACGGGCTGATCCTTAAATTTTTTTGACCAGTGTATATAAAAGTTTTTTAAGATTTCACAAAATATTTTAAAACAGAGTAAGAAATTAAAGGATAAAATTTTATATTGGCGGAACTTTCGAAGCGGAACACTATAAATTAGTAACGACGCAAAATGCCAGATTGAAAGAAATAGTCCTGTCGTACAAAAAAATAAATAAATAAGTCCAAAAATCAGTCCTTGTTTGAAAGTAAATATATATTCATGTCTATATGTTTAATAAAATAATGCAACAAATCTCTTATATTGTTTATATGCAGTTTTTATTTTATTTTCCTTCATTTTTACAACATTTTACCTATTTGAAAGCAGATAATTCCACATTACATTGTTGTCTGTTGTAATTAAAATTACACATTTAGATATGTATATAGATACATAAATGATTTTTCATTTAAGTATATAGCTATTTACGTATAAATATTTTTTGTGGTTGAATAATGGAAAGTAATTATTAATCTGTATGTAAATATTTGGATAAAAAAAAAGTTTTTGCTTTTAAATAAGAATAACGTAGATTTATAAGGGCAGTTTGTAAAATTGAAGGAGAAGGGAAAGAAATGAGATAGGGATCTCTTAGACTCACTGGATACACAGTTGACATTATAAAATAAAAAAGCAAGATGATAGTTTATAGTAGTCATAAAATTTGAATGGAGAATCCAAAGAAACACGCTATGCTAGGGGAACTATAAGCAACCCACACTCTCGCTCCAGCTCACGACTTTCGAAGAGCATTTTTTAGAAGTGCGAGAACTGGTACTTGGTCAACTACTTTTCGACGAGACAGTGATGGAATATTCCGGTGGTTTTCCAGATATCTTGCTTCATCCCGAATCAACTGCCTTTGAATTTTTAATATCAAAATATGAAAGATATGAGTGACCAGAAGAGCTGGCAAAACACCCATGATTCGTCTCTGGAAAGAATTTATCGTATGGAGCCTCCAAGTGTTCTCCCTATTCCTGGATCCCGAAGTGCCCTAGAATTGTGAAATCTAAGTCCTCTGTGGTTTGCTTGAGAGTTATTATAAAGAGGAAAGATGGAGAAATCTCACACTACAGTTTACGATTGCATAACACCTATAATTCGTCTCTGAGTGAGTCAAAATTTATAGTCTAAAAAAAAGGGAAATATTTTATTTTGTAACTACCCCCTTTTTCTCTATCATTCAATCATGTCTGAGTGCTACCTAAAGTGGTTTTGAATGAAATGAAACTTGAACTAAATCAAATATTAGTTTTGTATAAGAGACAAAAAGATTTAATAAAATACATAATTAACGAAATTCTTTCTCTATCTATTAATTAAGGAATTATTTATTTGTGAAAACTTATTTTAATTTGAAATTATCTCCTTAATAAATAAATAAATTTTATGACCCATTAAAAATATTTAAAGAACTTGGGTGTAATTTCGAAGTATAGAACGCAATGTACGATAAGTTTGGAGAATGTCTTAAATTAACAATTTCAATATATATATATATATATATATATATATATATATATGTGTGTGTGTGTATATATATATATATATATATATATATATATATATATGTGTGTGTGTAAAAGATAATGCTACATATTAAATATAAAAATTAAAAAAAAAAAAAATTCTAAATAAAAAACATTTTTTTTTTATTATTATTAATTAAACACCACGTTTAATTCTGTATTTTAAATGCATCACTTTACACCTCATCAAATGAATCTAAGAATTTATCACTTACTCAGATTCTTCATTCTTAAAATTCTCAATTGTTAATCGGTTAAAACGACGCTTTTGAAAGATGTCTTTTTCAGGTGCTTCAAAACAGGGAAACAGTCATGTCAGGGAAAGTAAATATAAACGGTTTATTGCTTATAACTCATTATTTAAGTTCAAATTACGTCTTTTCAACGACATGTAAGTAGTAAATTATATGAATGGTGAACATTTATTGAAATTCATTACTGTTTACCGGGAGATTTTAAGGAGTTTTATGTAGATATCTACTACCATTGTTATAATAATTACATTTGTTTCATACAGTGTCATTTATTCTAATAGCTGAGTAAAGTATACCAGGCATCTTTTAATTATTTCATTTAATGTGGGATATGATGTTACATATACTTGATCAATAAATGCGTATAAATTTAATGAATGAGATAAAAAATAATTTTCTTCAAACAAATTTCAAAAATAGAAAATTATCTTTTAATAGGTTCAACACAACGATGAAAGAAAGACATGATATTGGTCATTGCTAAAAAATGAATAGAAATTATTATTAAATATTGGTGCTTCGGAACTAAAAAAAAAAAAAAAAAAAAAAACAATAAATCTAAAATGTATCACCAGATGAATTTACAGTAAATGTGAAGTTCATACAAATATGATCTGCTATAAATGTTATTAATATATAGTTTCAACAATATATAATTCATTTGCTTAATTAAAAAAAAAAAAAAAAAAAAAAAAAAAAACTAGATATCATTCAAATTTGATGTATTCATACTAAACGTACATACTAATAATACTTCACAATAATAATTATACTAATAACAATAATGATTATTAAAATTATTAATTATAATAATTATAATAAGAATATTAATAAGAATAATATTATTAAATTTTAAAATTATTCACCAATTTTCTAATCATAATGACTTTATCATCACTTGTTGACCTATTCTTTTGTTAGTTTAAGACTATTATTACTAATAATAATTATTAAAATTTTAAAATTAAAATTATTCACCAATTTCCTATTTCATAATAATAATATTAATAACAATAATAATTTTTAAAATTAAAATTATTCACCAATTTCCTATTCATAATAACTTAATTATCACTTGTTGGCCTTTTCTTATGTTAGCTTAAGACTATAAATTACACTCATATAAATAGAACATCTATCGTACACTTTTTCTTAAATCACTTAATAGTAACTTATTTTTTCCACGTTAGATGGCGCGCTCATACGTTGAGTCGAACGTATGCCCTACTGTGAAAATCGAATTAATCTTATTTATATTTAAATTTACCTCTCGAATATTATTTATTGTGAATTCAGCTTTTAAATTTTAAGAACAATATTTATCACTTCATGCTTACATTTATTTCATTTCAGAAACTTTCGATTAATCGATTCTCTACTTTTAATTATTTCTTTTCAGTTTGTTCGTTTTGGCAACCGCCCGGACTTTTATTCGATTTGGATTTGATTTACATGTGGCCAGCACCTTTCACGAATTCCAATTTTCATTATGGTTAAGTTATTTTATCAGCCAATTTCCTTTTATCTTTCTTTCTCTTTTTTTTTATGCAAGATTGAAACTAGTGTTGTATATTGCTGAAAAGCTATACAATATTCGAAATCTTGCATTAATTGTTGACAGTACTGCTAGTTTCCTGATGAGATCGGTACTGGATTTCAGCATTTTTAACTCCATTTTTCCCTCATGCATTCCTTTTTATTTCAATAGTCATTTTGGTTAATTTCTTTCAATTCTTATCTTGTGTTGCATGAATTTACTGGACTAATGGATTAAGACAACTAACTCATAGTTTAGGTTTAAGTGATATACGTCATTTCTCTTCTGCGTAAGTACTTTAACATGTTTTTATTATTCAGTGAAATTTACTTAAATGGTAATTGTGACAATAAATTAATACGTAATACATCTAATTATTAAATTCATTGTTGGTATTTTCATCTTTCTCTCATTTGCTGAGTATTGTAAAGGAATTAAATAATTTAATATATATATATATATATATATATATATATATAACTTTATTCACATATGCAGCTTTTACTCATCTAAAATTATATTCCGTATTATTTCAAAATATAAAAAATTTCTATTCTTGTAATTTTTAAAAGCTTTTTTACAAAAACGTTATACAACTTTTCCGAACAACTTTAAGAAGTATTTATAACTATTAACCATACCCGACACGCCGTTAACTGTAAATATCGCTGTGCTGCATGTCTGCAACATGCGCAAGAACTCAATATCATTTAACAGTAACCTTTTAAAGACTACTTTACTAAAAAGATACCAATATGCAACATTACCTGAAGCCTTTATTCTGCTTAAAAACATTCAACCATAAACCTTTTAATTAATTATTTTTTTATTTATTTATTTTTTAATTAGGTAGAATTAAAAGAAAACTTTAACTTTCGACGTATTACATAAAACATTTTTAGAAAATTTTATTCAGCTATTTGCAATTATAAAATCTTGATCACTGTTTCGTAATTTGAATAGGCCATACAATGCATTGTCGTAAAAGTAGATATTTTCCTAAACAGTCATGATTATAAATGACCATACACACGATATTTATAGATTGTGCATTTCAATTATATATATATATATATATATATATATATATATATATATATATATATATATATATATATATATATATATATAGTGACGAGACCTTGCTTCCCGCAACTGCTGAATCCAAAGCTACGTAGTTTTCCTTTGCCGCTACCCGGAATCCTAATCAGCTGAGCTTCGACGGAGAGAGAGCAGAATATGAGCGGAAGTTCGTGCTTGTAACGTGAGTGACGCCACTTCCTGAACGTGCCGCTGCTAACAGCGTTTGAAGAGAACAGTTCAGTTTCGACGAGGCATACACACTGGACGGGTGTATCGCTTCTTTTTATGAACTTCGTGTTTCATGTTTCGACGTAATTAGAAAGTGAAATAATAAATAAATAATTTATGTCACGAACCGTACTACTTAGATGGACATTGGCAAACTAACATTTTGATTCACTAACGTTTTATGTAAATATTTGTATATATTAATTTTCTATTAAATTTTAAATAATTAGTAAATAATTCGATTAGTACGTCATTATTTTAAAAGCCCACATAGGCTCGATATTACATATATATATATATATATATATATTTATTACTGAAATATGACGCGAATTACTCAATCAGTTAATATGATTAGAAAACTTCAACGCATGCCATTTGAACTTTAAATTATGAAATTTTGAATTAAAAAAATATATATATATATTTTTAATAAAATAATCAACAAACAATACAATTAAACACTATAATAAGATCTTTTATATTGTTCCTATTCAATCTGCATTTTATTTTACTTTACTTTAACCGAATTTAACATATTTTTAAGCGGATAGTTCCACGCTACATTGTTGCCTTTTTTTACTAAGACTTTAGAAATGTTATGACATCGACCCAAAATTATTGTTGATGCTTAGCAAACAATTTAATTACATTTGTTATTAATATATCTAATATCGAAAATATTTAACGAAAAATTTCAAAATCCCACTTTCTGCTATTTATCCTTACAGTAAGTGAACATGAAGTTAAGTTGAAAGACGCATCTATTATTTTTTATCAAAAAGTAAAAAAAAAAAAAAAAGAAAAAAAAAAGAAGTTACAGGGATCAAAATAAAAAATTTTTACTAACCTAAAAAATATTTTGAATGTCAAAAAAAAAAAAAAATATATATATATATATATATATATATATATATATATTATTATTATTTTACTTCTCTTTTAATGAACAAAAATAAAAATGATACACACACACACACACACACACACATATATATATATATATATATACATATAAATGAGAGAATAATACATCTTAAATGAAATATTTAAAGAAAAATTAAGTTTTCCAAATAATATAAAGCTTTTTGTTAATTAAACGCCGCGTATTATTCTGTATTTTAAATGCATTATTTTACCTCTCATAAAACGAATTTAAGAATTTATCGCTTCTTCAGATAGTTCATTCTCAGAATTCTGAATTGTTAATTGCTTAAAACGACGCTTTTGAGAGATGTCTTTTTCAGGTGCTTCATATCAGGGAAACTGTCATTTCAAGAAAAGGAAATGTAAACGATTTATTGCTTATAATTTATTATTTAAGTTTCAAATTACGTCTTTTTGAGGATATGTAATTAATAAATTATATGAATGATGAACGTTTCTTAAAATTAATTACTGTTTACCGGCAGATGTTAAGAAAATTTATTTAGATATCTGCTATTATTGTCATAATAATTACATTTATTTCCTACACTGTGATTTATTTAAATAACTGAGTAAATCATACCGAGAATTCTTTAATAATTCATTTGTATATAGGATGTGATATTACTTATATATGAATATAAAATCCGTCCAAATGTTATGAATGGGATTTGAAACATAGAATAAGATAGGAAATGCATATATTTTATTAGTTTCAACACAACAGTGAAACAAATGATAATGGTTATTGTTAAAAATTTAAATAAAAATTATTATTAAATACTGCTTGTTTGGAAATAAAGAACAATAAATCTAAAATATATCACTAGATAACTTTACAAGAAATGTGAATTTTACACAAAAACGATCGGCTATAAATATTATAAAGAAACCAAGAAAATATTTTTAAAAAAAAGTACGTGGGGAGCTTTTGTTCATCTAAAATTGTTCCCGGGCTGTTTCAAAATATATTTTTTTTCTGTGATTGTAATTTTGTAAAACTTAAAACAAAAAACTTTTATATATTTTTCAAACATCTTTTAAAGTTTCTTATAAACCATATTGGATGCGCCAATAACTATTTATATCACCATGTTGCATATCTGAAAGGTACAAAGCACACAATATCATTTAACAGCAGTCTTCGACAGATAGTTTTACTGACTGTTGCTATCCAACATATTTGTATGTAAAAAACATATTTTTGTAGAATCCCCATAAGATGGCGATTTTATGATATTCTATATGTAAATAAGACTCAGATGTAAGTATCGAAGATAAAACAGACAGTTTTTGTAATGTAGTTTAGCTCTTCTTTGTGACAAAATAAATAAATAAATAAAAATTACATATATGAGCTGTAATACTGATTATCTCACTTTTATTTATTTATTTATTTATATTTTACTTCTTTTATTTTCATCATGTTGCCAACTTGCAACAGAAATTATTTGCCATTAAGTGTTTACTTTTTATTTGTATTTTTGTATTTTTTAAGAATTATTATGGCATGTTACAATTAATGTATTCTAGCATGCAGATAAGTAATTTTCACCATGAACCGAAAAGGTGGATATTTAATGTTAAACATTTGTCGGTCTGCCTCTGTGTGTAGATTCCAAACAAATAAATTTATTTCTATATATTTATTATTATTATTATTATTAAATTCTTGTGTAATCGAAAGGATTTGAACCATTGTCTTATGAAAATATGTATGATAAGTTTCCTTAAAGATTATATAATATTTATGTATAAAAGCCTGACAAGAAAAGATTATATATATGATATTTTTTTGTCAGGCTTTTTTTTTCTTTTTAATTAACAAGTTGACAATTTATTAACTTAAAAATGAGGTTAAGTAAAATAATAAGAAAGGAATGACTCATCTTCTAAATCATTGTAGATTAAATTTGCTATCTGTAATTCTTCAATATCCAAAATCCTTATAATTTAGTGGTTATGCTGCTTTCTTTTCTTCTTCTTCTTCTTTTTTTTTTTTTTTTTTTTTTTCTTTTTCGGCGTATGTATTTTAAACTCGCGAATTTTAATCTGATAGTCACAAAAGATAAAAAAATATATCTTTATCTGAGAGTCAAAAAAGGTAAAGATAAAAAGATTCTAAATAGTAATTATGAGTTCACAGTCCAAAAATCCCTAAATTTATTTTAAAATTAAATATTTTAGCCACACTTTGGGATGAAAGTAACTATGAAACTTGAGAACTGTCAAACATCTAACATACAATTCAAGTTAGATTATAAATCACAATTGTTTTCTTTCTTTATTTCTTATATATATATATATATATATATATATATATATATATATATATATATATATATATATATATAATGATCTTTTTTAAACACAATTTTTTTTTTAAGATTTCAGCGAAATTATAAACTTGCTATCATAGTCCAAAAAATGTTGCATTTGGTTTAAAATTATAAAAGAAAGAAATAGTATTTTATTAAATTCAATTATAGCTTCGCGCTGATATTATGTAATTTACGTGCTAACACTTTACAAACTGAATATTATTAATTGTATAGAAAAGTATTTATGTAAATTCATGATCGAGGACATTTATAAAGCTATTTTTACACTTTTTAAAATCAAGGTTATTGAATTAAAAAAGAATAAATCTAATAAAATCTTCACAAATCTGAATAATCTTACTTATAAAATATCATCATTGAGCGAATCAAACGACATAAGGCAAGCAGAAAATCAGCTGTTGCAACTCATCAAGCTACCATATTTTATAATGCCCAACATACTAATTAATATTTCGCAGTATTGTTAGCCCAGCATTTTTTTTCACACCAGTATCTTTTTAGAGTGTTTTTCTTCTTATTTAATCGTAATTGCATTTGGGGAATATTGCTCTAAAAATTTACTGGTGTGAGAGAAACGGCGGGACTAACAACACTACGGAATATTAATTAGGATGTTGGCAAGTATGATATTTGCACTATATTAAATTTAAAAAAAAAAAAATATTTAAAATGCTACCATCTAACTGTGGAAATAAAATTTCTGTATATCTTCTTGTTCTTGTCGAACATGATAGGGGCTTTTATTAATTTTTTTTTACAACCAACGAACACTGTATGGGCATTGATTGAATCAAAATAAAAATGTGAGTAAAACCTCTTATAGTTTAAATTTCATTTTTTAAAACCCAAATTCTGTTCATATTATCTCTCGTAACTTTTTTTTTAAATTTACAGGATATGCACAATATTTATTTGGAGTTTTCATCTTAGTAGCTCAAAGTCTTTGACTATTAAATTATACAAATGAAAATTTTAAAAGTTTGCGCATGAGAAGTTAAAAATATTTAGAAAAAATGCTTATATTATGTAAGATATTTAACAGTTTTGCATTCTGATTGCACTATATTGTATCTAATGTAGTATGGTAATTTTGTTTAAAATGTGTTTGCACTGAATCAAATACCCTATTTGTTAAAAATAAAAAAGTGGTAATTTTATTTGCATTTTTTTAACGAAATCGTTTTATCTTCATAAATGTACCTGATAAAACATTATACAGATAATTATAAGAATTCGCCTAATCACATGCTACAGCCAAAACGCATAAGCAATTTCTTCGGGGTTAACCAAAACATTTTGATTTTTGTTTATTTTTTTACTGGTGCCCTTTTCCTCTTGGGGAGAAAACGTTTGCTTAAATACATGAGGTTTAACATGTTCTTTATATTCCTAAAGTCTTATGAGGATTCTTAATGACGTTTACTAAATATTTGACAAAACGTCTAAATTTGAAAGTGTCCAAATACTTATTGGTAGATAGTGTAGTTCACAATTCACATAAACTTAAATATGAATTGATTAATATTTTTCATAATAATTTTTTTTTTTAAATCAAAAGTTATCACTGATTGTGTTTGGGTATCTCTGTTGCATATCGTAAATAATATATATATCAAATTACTTTTTATGAAGATATAAATAAAAGTATGCGATAGGAATTTAAAATTATCATTTTCAAATGTTGAACACTTATAACTCGGTAAAAAAAAAAAAAAAGTATAATATACAACCAACATACTTTTTTCAAACGTAAAATCAAAATAGGGCATCACCATTGAAAACAAATATCAAAGTTTTCTGTGTTTTAAAATGTAACCAAACCCCAACATCAAATTTCACTTCGTTTACCAAATGTACACTAAATTTACCATCGAATGACACCGAATACACTTTTCTGCATCGATTAGAAACAAAGTAACGTGGCCTGTTCCGTTTTTTTTTTTTTCCATGGCTGTACATTAATGGTGACTGGTGCACATAAAAGCGGTCATGTTTGCAATTTTCTACATATTTTAAACCTCTTGGGTTTACTGAAATGGCCATCTCCTCTGAAGAGGATCAGAGTTGTAAAGACTTGTCTCCAGACCACCCCAGGGGCAAATCCCAGACAATCTCCGAATTCTCAAAGCATAGATATAGTGCGGCGTTAAATCCACTCAACTGAACTCAAGTAGTCCTATGTTCTACAACAAGATAAATATAAAAAGGTAGAGAGAAAGGTAGTAAAAAGTAGAGAAAATTTCCAAAATACCTTTTTAAAACTCAAAAAATAAAAAATAAACTAAAACATGTTATGGTGTGTGCTAAAAGAAGAGAATTAGAGATGAGATTTACAGGTATAAATAATACAGGATTTCTTTCTACCTGCTAGATGTTTCTGCTAAATATTACATGTTGAAAGACATTTAGTTAAAACGTATTTAAATTTTATTTACACATTTTTAATTTTTTTTGTCGTTTTTGTATTCCAAAATGAATTAAAAATCTATTCATGTCAATACTATAAATTTAATTAGCAATATATATGAATGACTAAATGAAACAACTCACGACTAAATCGCATCAGAAAGGTTAATTTATTATAAGCATTTAGAAGTGTTTCTGGAAACATTTTTTACTACACATTGATTCTTTCAGAAATTTAAATTTCAATTTAAAATCTTAACTCCATTAAAAACTTTTAACGATTTTTCATGTGCAAATTTATTTATATTTTCTTTTTTCAGAACTTCCTTCTAGGAAAAAACTATATTTATTATTATTATTATTATTATTATTATTATTATTATTTTAGCAAAAATAAACTTTTCCAGAAAAATCCCTATTCTCTCATAATCATTGTATATTAAATATTTATTTTCGTGCGGTAACCAAACTTCTTCCTTCTACCTCATATAAATATGGAATAGTACATAATATGCCATGATCATATATGAGATACCTAGAAAGAACATAAAATGTTCATAAAACTTTCTACTTTTCTCGACAAAATTTTCTGAAATAAACATATTTTAAGGGATCATAACGATCAAGATAATGCAAGGAAAATGCACATTTTTATTTTTGTCGTATCGCATAAAGTGCTCCCTTCAGGTATCGTAAAACAAATTATAATACTCAGAAAAAATAATGTAAGAGAAAATAAATGTAAATAAAAGATATCTTTAGAATGCATAAAAGTAAATGATGTATAGTCAATTAAAATAATAATTTGATCTTAAAAAAAAAAAAAAAAAAAAAAAACTTTAAATCATTCATGATTTTTATTTTCTAAGTTCAAAATCTTTTAGAAATCTTTTGAGTCAAAGGATTTTTTGACATAAATCGAATTATGACTTGACTAATAATGAATTTTTATACAATAACATTTAAAATTGCAGAATAACTTTGAATTCAAAAACACATTTTACTGAAGAGTTTATACAATTATTAAAAACTTAAGATTTGATTAAAACTTGAATTTTTTTTTTTTCAACTGATGTTTACGCAAAAGCTTAAAAAAAAAAAAAAAAAAAAAAAAAAAAAAAAGACTTTCACGAAATTTAAATGAGTTAAGTGATAGTGTTACTTGGTAATTTTTAAAAATACTTTCTTTTATAACTGTTGTCTTAAAAACTACAAATAAAATTGGAAGAAATAAAAGTAAAAATTATTATTGTCTGTTATGTTCAAACGATCTATTGAAAATACTCTAACTAAAACATGGTATCAAATCAGATGTTTTGGTATTTAACAGTATATGGTCATTTTTGCATATTTCGGTTAATCAAAACGGAATGTAATGCTTGATCTTCAATTGACCAAGTGTAGATTTGAAACATTAAAGGTTAGTTGGGGTCATTCAGCGATCCAATAACTATATATATATATATATCGTATGTTAATTTTCTAGAATTAGAAAAAAGCATATTAAGTCCATTTAATAATATAGAGCTGCAGCCTTAAGCAAAAAACAGTCTTAAGAATGGGGAATGCTTTCTCAATTTAGTTTTATAACATTAACAATCAGATGAAGTTTGTTCATTCACTGGGCTCTTTAATGACCCTAAATAAAAAGGTAATTTTCTGTATACATATACATATATATGTATATATTTTTTTTTCATGGCAGATGTTGTGATACATTTCAAAATTAACAGTAATACAGTATAGATACTGACGATAAAAAATTTTAATGTTCTGCATTACAAAAGGTACTTTCGTATTAAATGCATGCTAGTGATTATTCGTCATTATAAACTAAACTGAAGTGCTAACTAATAAATTAGTTTGAACACAATATGAAAAGCAGTCTTGGCGCTAGATAACTAAACTCAGGAAAAGTGTTTAAGGTCTTGAATTCAAACAGAATGAGGAAAGAGCAGACAGCTTCTTCGATAGCATTTAGTGTACCGTCTTGAGGGCATTAAGTAAAAAAAAAAAAAAAAGAGAAATGCTCCAAAATATAGGAGAGGATTTGCATTCTGATCAACCACTATAAATGGCTGGAATGTAGAGGATGGACCAATAAGAAATTGAGAAAGGGTAGTTGTGAACAAATGTAAAATAAATTAGGAAAATGGGACTGAATGTATAATTTCCAATCAGCAATAGGGGTAAATCGAAATCCTAATTAATAATATTTTGTATATTTTTATAGATAAAAAAAGCTTAATGAAAGCTCATTCCGCGTACATTTCGGACTGCAAATCCTTTTTAGATCCCTTAGGATCTCTGCAGATCCTTTAAAAATTATGCTTTTTTCCCCCCAATAGATTCTTAGAAAGGACCGATTTGTTGATTTCATGTTTGTGGGAGTAACCGATATATTCTTTTAGAGGGAATGTTTAGTTTAACCAACGTATATCATATTGGCAGGAAATAATATAAATACCACAAGAGTTATAGATATCAATAGGATCTTTTAACTTAGAACGGCTGAGTTTATTGAAAGGCAAAATAATTATTTTAAAATCATATTATTTCAGAACTTTAGCTATTCATGACATGATTCAGGAAAATAGGGTAAAACAATACTAATATACAGTAGACCGATTTAGTAGACAGAGCGTGAGAAAGTTGTGATTTTTGAATAGCTTTATCTACAATTGAACGGAATCTCTGTGAATCTCCATTGGCATTTAGATGTTTGATTTCAGAGCATAGTAAAACTGAACCTTTACAAATATTAAGGAGATCACACTAATCTTACTATGGTATCTTTTGATGTAAAATAAATGGCGACCTCTTTTGCCTTGAAAAGATATTAAAAATGTTTTATTTATTTATTTATTTTTTTAAGTACAAGAAAAATTTCTCTTACCCGTATTTCTATATCAAAAACTATTTTTTCATTTAAAGAAAATTTTGATAAACCTTCTTATTGCCTCTAAAATTAGGATGAATAAGTAGGTTGTGACAAACATAAGATTTAGCCATGGGTTTCCCTCTCTTCCCAATTCTCTCTGATATTTACATGCATTATTTTGAAGGTGTAATCTTTAAAAAATTTCTTTCACTTTTTTGGATCCATTACTTTGATGACTCATTCACACTTATCGACAAATCTCTTCACAATATTGACCAAATCTTGCAAACTATAAACTTTATACACATTAATATCCGATTCACGCATGAAATAGAAAATAAGGGTTCATTCCCATACCATGATAAACTTGTATCTCGTAAAGAAAAAAGCTTCTCCACTACGATGTATCGTAAAAATTTTGCAGTCTTTCCCGATGAGAGTTCATGTCATCCACTTACCTAAAACATGGATCTTCCGGAAACTGTCGTATGGTAGATGATATTTTTTTCTTTATTTGGACAGTTTTAATGTCATTTCTGCTTTTATTAAATTAATCGGAAACGATTCTATTTCTATTTTGTAAGATCTGGCAGAAGGTTGTTTTATGTATAGCGCCGATCTACATGGTCATAGATGCAAGTTTTCAAAAAAACTATTCAAATAGGTTGTAGCCGTATATAGAAGAGGGATGTTTTACATAGTACATATGGTCTCCTCTAGATTAACTTAAGAAAAAATTTCTAGAAATAGTTACTTTCAGCTTTTTGTAGAATGTCAGCAGCCATTCATTTATTTCACGTACCCAAGCAATGAAGGTATTTTTCAGAAAGATCGTGTGCAATACAACTGGGCGAAAATCATACGTGATTTCTTTAAGTAACTTTTCGGACAATTATAGCTAATGAATTAGCAATCTTAGTTACCAGATATAAATCCTATCGAACATACATAATGCATGAAAAAACGAGCTAGTTTATGATCAAAATTAGGATGACATGAAGCACAGGCAACATTTTTGCAATTGTGTAGAATTGTAAAAGTGACAGGGTTGAATATAATTTTAGTGGACCTTCTGTAATTCAATTAGTTTTTCTTTCGATGTTTTTTGGATAAAGGAGGTTCCATACGATATTAGGAGGTGTTCCGCTACCTTTGTCCTTTCAGTTGGTATATATGTATATATAGTGAATTAAGAAATTAGTATACCAAAATATTACATATATTCAATAATTTGTTATGACATATTGTTGTATTCGTGTAATATTCTGTAATATTACTTCTAAATAGACGGATTTGCAGTCATTATTATCCAGTAATAAGTTATATTCACTCGAACATAAGTGAAAGAAATCTTTTATAAAGAAATATATTTGAAAAAGAAAAAAAAAATCTAATATAGTTTTTTTTTTCGTTGTTTAAAGCTTTTGTTTTTAAACTGAAAGAATTGTGTTATATATTCAAAAATCAGTGAGAATTTATAAACAGAAAAAAAGTCTTATTTTAGAATAAAAGAAATGTAAATAAACAAAAAAAAAAAAATATCGTAACTTCTCATGCATACCAAAACATGAAAAATTTATATTTAGATGTATCTTCTCTTATTTCAATCTTTATTCTCTCAACGTTTTATCACAATAAAGATTTATAAAAACATTCTTTATTCAAGCTATTTTATTTGATATTTACATCATTTCGGAAACACTCAAGACTGTTTGTTGTACAAGAAATGAGAGAAGATTTTTAAGTTAACATGCACTTTAATTTAAAATATTTATTCTGAAACAGAGAGACGTACTGATGCGGAAACTTTGCTGATCAATATTATTCGTTTAGATGTTTTCAATAAGAAAAGTAGCATAATTAAGTCATTTGAGTTGTAGCTTGATTTAAAAGTAAATTTAAAAAGAAACATATTGATTAAATGGTGACAGATAACTATATATTTAATATACAGACTTTTGTATTGCGGTTTTCATTAAATCAGAATATCGGAATTAGATTTCAATATTTTGAAATATATATGTCTAATGTAGTACAAAACATGTTATATTTAGTTATATTGAATAACGAATTATTTCATTTTTATGAACTTGAATTTTGAAATGATTAAGTTTAACCTTTGAACGTACCCTTTATATTTCAGTTTCTGTTCTGAACAAATCTGTTATTATCATTTCCCAACTTTCTGCTCCAAAGTTGGCAAATTGCCACCAGGTCATGTATACTTTTATTTTCTAAAATTACGGTAACATCGTGACGTCTTTTTCTTGATTTCATTTTTGATCAGCAATGATTTACATTAAAATTTATGAACCGCAAAATCTTCTTAAACAGTTAATTTTGAAATTTAACCCATTTCCTATCATACTATTGATCTCAAAATTACATGCATTCCAATGACAATACATGCTAAAATAGTAAAATACTTAAGGATAATGCCTGTGTATACTGGGCTCCAATTTTAAGTTCAAAATTCCTTTTCCAATTTCAATACCCTGTCGTCAGATTTAGTTGGAAATTTGCGTTCATGAGCAATTCTGATGACAATCGATGTTCAGACAGTTATGTTTTTAAGCGCCGCCTGAGGATTTGTCCCCCAAATTGCAATTCACAATTTATTTTCAATTGTAACTAAGCTCCTACCATATTTCTCACTTGAATTTTTACGAATAGGTATATTACCCACATCGACTGTATTGGGGAATTTAATGCACTTTGAAGCAACAGCTTTTTTTAATTTATTATTTTAAGTCTGGACTCAACTATTTTTAAAGTATGGTACCTTTTTAACTATACTTTTAAAAATACGTGGTATCATAAGCGAGAAACCACATTTTCTGTTACAAAGTCTCTGTTGTGTTTCATATGCCACTGAAGGAAACTGAACATGTGAGAAAGTAGACGCTCAGACGTTGAATTGAAAGAGGTGTGTCATAAAACTCATGTCTTATAATAAGACATTGACTTATCCTACTTTCCTCAGACATTTTAACTCTTCTCGTCTGACTCCTATCTTATCTAGGTCAGAATTTCGTCCGTCTACTTGTGCTTTCATCTGCTCTTGTCCAACTTTTAGCTGATCTTGTACGGCTTTCACCCCACCTGGTCGGGATTTAATCTCATCTCTTCCTGCTTTCGTCTGTTCTCATCAGGATTTAATTTCCTCTTTCAAGAGGTTTTGTCTGGTTTCCATCTTTTAACTCGTTTAATTGTGCATTTAAAATATCGAGAAGTTTATCCTACGTCTAGTTAATGACTTTTTCTCGAATTGCGCTACATTGGCCCCAAATGTTATTAAATAAATAATAATAATAATAATAATAAAACTGTCGATTTTCTTTTGTGAAGAAAATTGTTCGTAAAGAAGCATACAGTTTCTGGACGATCAATTCATTTTATTCGGAGTAAATTATCGAAACAGTACAACAAAACCGTGATTTAAAAGAATATTCTCGAAATAGTACGAGAGAACAATCGCTTATTCCACAAGAAAAGAGAAAATAGCACCAAATATCCCACAAAGAAGGAATTTCACCGATTCATGGACAAAGGTCAATTGCTTAGAGCTTAAATCCAAATTTAATCGTTTAGTCAAAGATCAGAAAAACTTTCTAAGTACAACTAACTCGCAGAAGTGAACTAGCTTCTATGTATACCTTCTGGCAATAGAGTTTGGTGGAGGTTCTGTGAGAGTATCTAATGGATATATCCAAATCTCGCCTTCTATTCAAAGTAGAAACTTGAAACTTCGTGAACAAAAAATATTACCTAGTTTTGCCAAAATATACCAATTTTCGCAAAATTTAGTCGCTAAGTCGCCAACATCGTGACTAAGTCACCAAATTTGTCGACAAGACCAACCTTACTGAAAGCAAATGTATTCCCCTTTACATACAGTTTGACTGTAAATCTACTTTCACTGTAATAGCCCAATCGAGACAGAAAAGAGATTTAATCTGTTGCAACGATATATAAGTTACTGTGAAAAACCGAAATTGGCGAATGCCGACATTCACCGGTGAGTGTCAGAACATACCAATTACTTCGATAAAAGACCGAATACTGGATTGTATTCTTGTACATTCGGAAAGTTTGATGACGCGCGCAACGTATTTTTTAAGTTTCACTTTTTTATCCGACACCCTAATTTACATTGAATGGATAATGCAGTGATTCGTGATTTTTTTTTCTCAAGAAAGTACTCTAAAATAGTAGAGTGATTTCTCCTAAAACTAAAAGCAGCTCACCCTTTGATTACAGACAATTGAAATGATTTGTCATTTTAAAATTTAATAATAAAAAGATGTTAATTGTACCATTAAGAGCATGAGAAAGAATATACAGTATTATATTATCAATGATGAATTGTCAGTATACTGTTTGAAACTTACACCAGAACAGACCACGGAGGAATTAGACGTATGCTGAAAAATTTGCAATTTAAATACAAAAATATTATATATGAAGTTGTGATTTTGCATATAAATGTATGTAAATGGTATCAAATGAAGCACAGTGCCCCTAAGAAAAATATTGCTGAAAATATAATGGTCAGTTCTAAGTTAGAAGCAAGATGTCAAGTTGGTGTAATAGGCCTGCAGTCGCACAGGAATGACGAAAATAAGTTTATAATGGTGTATCAAGATCATTTAATTTTGTCCAGTTACAAAGTTAGAAAAGTAAGATAGCTGAAGAAATAGCCTATTACGTTCTTCAAATATTTTTAGAATTTAAGCCCAGCTATATTGAAATCAGATAATGGTAGGGAATTCAATAATCAAATCGTATGCGAACTATGCGCTGTGTGAATAGTATTAAGATAATTTAGGGAAAGCCTCGTCATAGTCAAACACAAGGCTCCTTTGAAAGATCCAATCAGGATATATAGAATATGTTAACTACATGGATGAACTATAACGATACAAATAAATGGTCAGATGGTTTGCTCCTTTTTTCAATTTGCCTAAAATACTACATAATATGAAGGAATATGACAAAGTCATTATGAAGATGTTTTTGACGTTAAACCAAAAAGAGGCATAGCATCGTCTTTTTTACCTAGAGGACAAATTGCAAACAATGAAACCGAAGAACAACTCGAAGAAATTGCTACTGCTTTTAAAACCAAAATAGAGCTTTAAGAAACTATTAATACTTGTAAAGAAAACTTGAGCAGTAGCTATATCGAAAATCGTATTTCGAAGGAAAATATTGAAAACGACCTGAAACCTACCACGTCTTCATATCAAGCCCTGATTGAACAACACGAGTTAATTTTTATGATAGAGCGGCCGAGAAATGTAATTCTCTATTGCAAGGCAACTAAAATGTAACGAATTAAAAAAAAAAAAAGACATTTTGCTTAAATTTATGATACTGTCTTAATACAACTTCCTGATGTCGAATGTTGTACAGATGATAGAAATGTGCTGGCTGTTGTTGTTTGAATAGAGACCTCAGACTTTTATTAACTAGCAAATAAAAATAATATCCCCAAACAGTTTTATACCCGTAATCAGATCTTTATTTGTAAATAAAAGTTACTATCCACAGATGAGATTTCTTTTCAATATATGTCGTCCAGAGAAGCAGTTGCATGTAATTCGAGAAGTGGAGGTCAAAGCTATACACGATGGCATTGTAAAAGGAAATGTTCTACAACTAAATGCAGATGTAAAAGCAATAAACACCTGTGTCGTTCAAAGTGTTACAACAGTTTACGTTGTTTCAATCAATCACATAATTATGATTTTGGTATCATTTTCTTATCTCATGTAGAGTGAACTACTTGTTGAAAGTTCATTTGTGTAATTACATGTACCGTTACTTAAGCTTTCTATTTTGACATGTATCACAATGTTTTTTAATTATAAAGTATGAATTTTAAACGTAGCAAAAATATTTTTATTTTCTCGGGAAAGGTTTTTCCCCTGACACCTAATGACGTATTTATAGAAGAAAAATCTTCTACGGTATAAATGTAGTTCCTTTTTGACTAAACTTAAAACTATAATATTAATGTCCAACATTTATCCAGGCACTACAACTGATATCATTATTAAGGAGACATGTAAAATCGAGCATTCCTTCTTCTTCTCACGCTAGAATCTTGAGCTACATTCCCAAAAAATCCAATTCCGTGCTGCCCTTTAAATCATTCGTGACATTTAAATTCTTAGGTGGTAGTCCCGCACTGAAAAATCCTCTACAAAGTGACAAACCCCTCTCCTCACCTTGATTGGTCACTCCTCTCTGCATGTGTAGCGAAAATGTTAAGTAACCTTCATTACGTTTTATCGTGCATGAAATAAGGAGAAGACATATTCATCATTTGTGCATTGTGATTGATTGTCATTTGCCGATGTAAATAAAAAATAAGGATAGTTAGCAAGTATTTTGAATACACACCAAGTGACTATGCTTATATTGACATTCATCGGTACAAGTCAACATTTTCCAGACTTGGATCTTTCACGGTAAAGTATATAAAAAAATACATATATACATATACATATGTACCCAGACAGCACATCGCCTCTCCAGGATATCTTCAAGATGTCTTGTGGATGAAAAGACATCCCGGAAACGTCCTTAAGATGTACTGTGGATAAGTTAACCCTAACTGTGCTGTTAGGGTATATATATATATAAACTTTTTTATACATAACAGGAATAAATGAAAAATATCACAGGAAGTAATTGAATGTTTAATTGAGAAAGAATTTGAAGATAATCAAAATACAAAAATTGAAACCATTCAATATTCAACAATCTTCAAATGCATTACTAATGTATACAACTGACAAAAACTAAAGTATATTTAAACTAAGTTTAATAAAAATATATATATATATATATATATATATATATATATAAACACGCTGTTGCAGCTTAATAATTATGATAGAAAAATACATGAAAGACACTTTCAAGCCTAACACAGTAAGAAAAGAAAAATATCACAGGAAGAAATTGGAGATTTAGCTGAGAAAAAATTAAAAGGTAAGCAGAAAAAATTCATACCACATTCAATACGATTCCAGGGCATTTACTGAAATATTGTATACATATTTTGTATGCAAATAACAAAATCTAAAGAATATTAATTTAATAATCCTATGAAACAAGTAATAATTAAAAATCTGTAATATCCTGCCGTTGGTTGGATGGGTTTTACGTCCCACTAGTGCTGTGCAATGGACGATGGCCAGGGACGCACCCCTAGAGGTGGTCTGGAGACATGCCATCACACTTTTGATCCTCCAGGAAAGAGATGGCTCTCCAACTTCGGTGACCCCCAAAGGTATAATTTTCGGTAATATCCTGTGAGAATAATATTAATAAACAATGAATAAAAAAAAATCATACAAATAGGATAGTTATGTTTTCAAGCACAAATACAAGAACATTGCGCAGAAACAGCTAATAAAGTCATGTATTCGTAGTATTAGTTCTTTTATAACATTGTAACAGACAACAATGAAGTTTATAATTCTAATATTTTATGCAAAAATTTGCATTTAAAATAAGTTTAAATACATATCTTTACATTATTAAAACAGCAAAAAGAGCTAATTTGTGAAAGTTTTCTTATAACGGAAAAAAAAAAATCGAAAATTAGTTACAATTTCATTAAAGTCGTGTTTTTACATTTTTTACTTCCTTATACAAAGTATAAGGAAGTATAGTAATCCCGATTTGCGAAATGGATTTTGCATTTCACATTGCTCGAAAATGAATGATCGCTAAATGTTGCCAATTTATCCGTGTGATTGTCATGATGTCTAGTTGTACACCTGCAAGTGTCGTCTTAACACGAGCTCTCGTTTTAGAGATATAAGGGACTTTACACGATTTTCATGACGTCTGTATGTATGTGTGTCTGTGTGTGTGTGTGTGTGTGAGTATGTCGCATAACTCAAAAACGGTTGGACGTAGAAAGTTGCGAATTGGTACATAGGTTTGTTATAACATCTAGTTGTGCACCTCCCTTTTTGGACTTTGTACGATTTTCCGTTTTGGAGATATTTAGGAAAATTAGGTTCATAATGGGCAAAATGTATCAAAAAACGGTAATAACTCAAAAACGGTTTGGACAAATCTTGCAATTTAACTGACTTCCTGACTAGCTAGACATTTGAAACTTTCAGAAAAGTTCAGAACACGTTGACAATGCATTTTAAAAAATATTTTTAGCCAACTGTTTCTAATACCTGCTGCCTTCAGCAGCGTTTATGTGATTCAACAGAAAATTTCTTTAACCATCTTCTCGACTTGCTAGACATTTGAAACTTTCAGACTAGATCAAAACATGGTGAAAATGCATTTTTTTAATACTTTTAGTCAACTGTTTAGGGTCCCTGCTGTCTTCAGCAGCGTTACCAGTACAAATCTTGCAATCGATTTTTAACTAACTTCCCGACTAGCTAGACATTTAAAACTTCTGGAAAATCTTAGAACACGGTGACAATGCATTTTAAAAATATTTTTAGCCAATTGTTTCAGGTGACTGCTGCCTTCGACAGCGTTTATATGGTTCAACGGAAAATTTATTTAACTAACTGCCCCACTAGCTAGACATTTGAAACTTTTCGAATAGTTCAGAACACGGTGAAAATGCATTTCTTTAATACTTTTAGCCAATTTTTTCGGGTCCCTGCTGCCTTCGTCAGCGTTACCAGTTCAAATCTTGCATCGGTTTTTAACTAACTTTCAGAAAAGCTCAGAACACGGTGATAATTCATTTTTTTAAATATTTTTAGCCAACTGTTTCGGGTCCAATGACAATGTTTTTTAACATTATGTATATTTCTAAAAGTGTATAAGGAAGTCATGTGGTGCCCACATCAGATTTTTTTTTATTATTATATGTAAAATAGACCTATTTTTATAATACATATAGTTTAATTACCAAAAACCATTACACATGACGACATGTAACAATTACTAAATATGTTTCACATCGCAGACTTCATTCTCTTTATTAAAAATTAGAGACTAGTGTGACTTGTAATCAGTTGTGATACAGCAATCGTTTTACATTGAGAAAATTTCATTATACAATAAACAGTTTCTTTTAATTAATAAATAATATTTATTAAATATTTAAATTCGTGAAAACAAAAACTTGCATCAACTGCTTTATGGTCATTTTCCTGTTTTCTGAAAACATTTCAAATTCATGGAAAGAAAAAGATGTGTTACACTAAAATTAAATTTCAATTTTTTTTCCTGCTTATATAATCAAGCAGGAAATGTGTGTGTGTGTGTGTGTGTATTTTTTCTGTACATTATATACACACATATATAGAAAAATTATACACACGCACACCAAGGGTTTAAGCTGAGTAAAAATTTTCTTTAGCAAAAAAGCTAAAATCAGAAAAAAAAGCTTTAGCAAAATGCGAAAATGCCAGAAGCAGTAGAAAAAGATGAATATCAGTTCACACATTATTCTAAACGCCTCGACATGTTTGACTTTCATTTGTAAATTAAACTTAAAAGTTTTTAACTTACCACTGCAACCAGATCAATTCGAATATAGTACAAGCATATATTTTAACACATTTATTTGCAGACATGAAAAATATTAAAATTTTTAGATTTTTACTGTATTTTGTAAACTTTCTTAAAGCAATATGAACATCTTATATTCAAAGTATATTATTTTTTTGGAGATATAATTATCACTATGGCACATAAAACTACATTAAGCTTATACTGTACAGCTGAAAATAAAAACATAACTTACAAAAATTAAAAAGAAAAGTAATACAAGGGAAATTTCTTTATTACTACTGAAAGCTTTTTGGTTTACAATTTATAATTTTTCTTTCTTTCATATTAGACCACTTTACAAATGCCTCATGCTTATTTACAAATTGTTTTCCTGTATGCAATTCTTATGCATAGTTCGGCATTTGATTTTCCTTATATGCATGAAACGATGGATTTTTCTTGATCAATGTTGCAATTTTTTTCCCATTAAAGATTCGTTATAATATTTTCCGAGATTTTTATTTATTTTTTTTCAATTTGTCTTTAGTAAGATGCTTTAGCAAAAAAAGCAAAAACATGTTATTTCATTTTCGCATTTTGGATAAGTCTTTTAGCATTTTGCGAAAAATGCTACCGCAGCGGAAACACTGATCACACATATATATACAGAGGCTGTTCGCACATTTTTTAGACGATTTTATTTCGCAGTAAGAAAAAATCGTTTGCATGAAGAATTTTATTTTCACAACAGTTATATTTTTAGAAGTTTTATTTATCTTCTGATATTTAGAATTTTTGTTTACATGCAAAAATGCGCTTTTAAGAAGGCGGTGGATGGAAGGATACGTTTCCGCTCTTTCCGAAGAGAGTTTTTAGTGAAATCTTTATGAAAAGCATTTATAAGGAGACAAATGGAAAAATGTCGCAACAATAGATGAATCGTGGGTCTATTTAAGTGGTTGCAATAAAAAAAAAGATCAATTTATTATCACAAAAGAGGAGAAAAAATTTTTTGCTACATGGTTCAAAGAATCAAAAGAAAGTTTTTCTAAAGGATTTAGGATTGTCACTGGTTTTTCATACAAGCGCAAGATGAAAGCAAAAAAAAAAAAAAAAAGGTGACAAAAATGTCAAAATAAGCTCTAAATACTATAAAGAACATATTTTAATTCCAATTTAAAAAAATGAAAATTCAGATCTTTATCCACAATGCTATCAATCTGTTGAACTGCATCAAGACAAAACAAGCAGCCACACATCACAATCCGCAATTGCTTTTCTAGAAAAAAATGGAACAAAAAACAGGAATTAAAACCATACCCTTCAATGATATTTATGCTAAATCGCCTGATGTATCACCGATGGATTTTTGTGTTTTTCAACTCTTAAAATCAGCATTATCCAAACACCGACCTACAATTCTTTGTGGACTTTGGAAAGCCGTTCAAGAGGAGTAGAAAAATATACCTCTTCTGATATTATAAAAAGCATTATTATCATAAAAATTACGATGTAGAATGATAGTTGAGAACAAGGGAAATCAAACTGAATTAACAAAACACGAGATATGAGTGAAATTGTTTCAGTACACTCCTTCAAAATCGTCTAAAAAAAGTGCGAACAGCCTCTGTATATACATAATATAAAAATGAAATGCTGGACTAAAATGTTCTTACTGATTACTTTGTTCTTTCATTTAAAATATTCTTCATTGATATACCATAAATGCCCAAAAGGAATTAATTATTCCTTGATAAATATTCAATAAATAAAATAAAGGAGACTTTCAATTTATTTAATTTAACTAATCTTTACTTAAAAAGCAGGAAAGTTTATGAATGTTAATACTTAAAGTACATTAACGAAAACTTTATCGTAAAGTTTAGGATATCTCTTAATGAATAATATAATTAACGATGAATACTGAATTAAGTTATCAGCCTTTTCGAGATAAATTGTTTTCCTTTCTCTGCATTTCTGTTTTAGATACTGATTTCACAGTGTGTGGCCAGTTAGTTAAATTCTCATTTATAAACAAAGTTTTCAAACAGATCACGTTTATAATAAAATTCTTTGAAAGTAAAAGATGATATATTTTCGAAGTATATTTCAGTAAGTAAAAGTATTCAATCTAAATTTAATTTTGAATTTGAAACTGAAACTGAAAAATTCATCGCTTAATATATATATATATATATATATATATATATATATATATATATATATATATATATATATATATATATATATACTGTGCTCGATATTAGCAGTGGTTCGTTGGTCCAGGACAACAAAAATATTAAGCCGACTAGTAATATAAATTTTAGTGGTCTACCGAACTAGTGAATCTTTTATATAAGGTTTCACTTGTACTTTTCAATGGATTTAATAAAAATTATCATATCTGTCACGTAAATTTATTTTACATGGTATATTTTAAATAATTTTAAAAATATAATGGAATATGTGTACGAACCAGTAAAAGTATGTGCAGACCAGGAACATTTTTAAATTACTGGTCTTGCGAACCAGTGACCTTATTTTCTTAACGTTTACCCTTGTATATACAAAAGGCATTCCATAAAAACTGAGAGTAAAATCATAAAAAATCAAGAAGTATATTTACAGCAAAAAATACATCATACTTTTTCAAAATACCTTCCGTTAGATGATATGCAACGGTCCCATCGTTCAACCCACTTTTCAAAACAATTAGAGAAGCCCTTTTCTGGAAGCTGCTTCAAAGAACCCTCCACTGCTGAAATAACTTCAGAATCTGTATTAAATTTTCTGCCACGGAGCTTCTCCTTCAACGTCGGAAACAGCCAGAAATTCCATGGTTCGAGATCTAGACTGTAAGGGGTATGTGGCATGATTTTAATATTGCATTTACTAAGATATTGCTGAACAGAAGTAGCGACATGCGGGCGAGCATTATCGTGATGTAATGACCAATTCTCTACCAGTTCATGGTGCTTTCTCGATATGTGTTGTCGCAAAATTTTCAAAACTGAAACATAATATTCACCTTTCACAGAAGTTTTTGGAGGCACAGCATGCTGATAGATTACACCTTTATGATCAATGAAAATAATCATCATGACCTTTCCAGCAGGTTTGGTTTGTCGGATTTTTTTCGGAGGCGCAGAATCAGTATGTGTCCATACACTTGTTGCGGACTTGGTAAGGGGATCATAATGATGCACCCAAGTTTCATCACCTGTTATTACAGTCTTTAGGGGATTTGGATCATTTTGAAGCATTTGTTTCCATTCACAACATTGGTGAATTCTTGTTTTCATTTGTTCTTTAGTGAGGTGATGAGGGACCCATCTGGAACAAACATAGCGAAGCTGTAAATTGTTGAGTAGAATGCGAAATATCAACGTTTTTGAAATGTTTGTTGATGTCGCTATCTCCTCACATGTCATTCGCCGATTTTCTTGAAGGATTACCCACACAGTGTTAAAATTTCGATCATTCACAACACTTTTTGGTCGCCCAGGCCTAGGAGCCAGTTCTGCAGACAAACGGCCTTTCTTGAAATCACCATGCTATGTAAAAATCGTAGACTCACCAAAACATTTGTCTTTGTAAGCTTCTTTCATTAACTGAACTGTTTCTGGAGCTGTTTTGCCCAAACGGTAGCAAAACTTTATGGCACAAAGCATTTCTTTTTTTAACTTTGAATCACTCATCTCCATTTCTGTAGTTCAAATAAAACAGTTCTTTAAACAAGCACAGAAATAGGAAAATAAAATCGTCTGCTTCGTTTAGAAATTTGTATAAACGTACAGTTAACAGTTTGAAAAAATCGCCTGCACTTCTATTTTTTAGTTTCGCGGTGTTGCCACTACGTAAAAAAATAACTCTCAGTTTTTATGGACTGCCCTTTCTATATGTGTGTATGTGTGCGTGTGTATTATGTGTGTGATTATGTAAATGTTTAATAAATGATGATAAATGTTTAATTTTACGTATGTTAAATGTTTTTGAGAGGTTTCTAAAAAAATTATCATCAATCATTTAATAAATGATTAGTAAGTGCTAATAACCTATACATATAGCAAGACGTTTCTTTTTTTCTTCTTTTTTTTCTTTTATTGGTGGTTGGTGGTAAAATTAATATTTTAATTCAATATTTAAATTAAAATTCCATTTATATATTTGTACAAAAATTTTTATTTTCGTTTTGACGTTTGCTGGTTATTATAAAACCGTACATTAATGTAACCTCCGTCTGTAAATCTTACAATGCGGGTAAATCAAATGTCAAGAAACGATTGAAGAAACATGTAACTTTAAGCAATGCTATTTAGATAAGTTAAAAATAAATAAATAAATAAATAAAGTTTTTCATCTTGATGTTTATAGAAATAGTTTGTGCTTTACGATAATTCCAAGTATTATAATATATCCTCCAAAACTAGATGCCTTCCACGGGGATCGGTAACTTGGCGGCAGCCAGCGCCACCTGGTACAAATTGCTCGACTTTTTTATTCAACAGCGAACAAAAATTTTTAAAAGTGGGATCTGATATACATATAAAAGGCGAGTAGAATCGAAGAAACGTCGATTATATATATCACATATTCTTCCTTAAAATTTTTGGTGACAGTTGAATGATAAAGTGCGCAATCTGTACCAGGTGGCGCTGTCTACCGCTTGAACTGTTGCCAAGTTTCCGAGCCACGCTGAAGGCATCTAGTTTAAGAGGCTATGATTATACAATGAGTACATATTTTCTTCTCTCTCTCTCTCTCTCTCTCTCTCTTTTTTTTTTTATAGAAAGTCCATAAAACAAATTATTTCTAATAATATTTCCATCAATGATATATTTATATTTTCTGGAATTTCTGCATCACTAATACATTTAAAAAATCAATATTTACCTACAGCGCAAAAACGTAATAGTTCATTATAAAGATAACTGTAATAGCTTGTATAAACGTATTTAACTTTCAAGGCACACATATATAATCACACCCCATTGGGGAATATATGCAAAAATTTTTGTCTCTCTGAAATATTTCTTTTGTTAGGGATCATAGTAAATCACTTTATAAAGTATATGCACTACGTGACATTATTATTCATTTGAGACATGGAAGGAACTTATTTCGCTATGAGATGTATTTCTTGGATAATTTTTCTTTTGAAAGATAAAGTTTTCGCAGCTTAATGATGTGCAACCCAGTTCTGTAAAATATCTGCACAGATTTCTCTTTTTGAACGAAATTTTCTAAGCCATGAGCATTAGTTTGCAATCACCCCCAAATCTTACATAATTCCACCGAAGATTTATTTTTATTCTTATTTGCTGTAAAAGAAGAAAGTAGAACTTGTGGAATTGAGACTTAAGGCAAAGTCTCTAGTTTGCAGATTCATGTAACTTTTTTTTTTTTATTTTTTTTATTCCCTTATTCTTTTTGGTTTGCTTTACAAATGAAATGGACGTGCATTTTTTAATGAATAGCATTAAATTGCTCGGCGTTTCAATTATGCATATCTTCCTTAATAAGGCGGTTTTAAAAATGTTCTTGGTATTTTGTACTCAAACAATTAAGCTAGTCATTTTAATAAAATTTTCTTGATTAATCATAAAGACTAACATGGAAGTTTATCTAACCTTAATTAACTTTCTCTTTCTTTTAGTCTGAAATCTGCTAACGTAAGTATGTTTTTTTTTTTAAAAAAAAAAAGAGAAACAATAATCATTAAGTAAATTAAGACAATATTAAATAAAATTCTGAATACTTTCCATAATTTTCATTAAATTATCTTAAATTATCTTTTTTAATTCGATTTTATGGATATAATTTCTATCTTTACAGAAAATAGTACGTGAGGTGCGAGATAGTTTGTCTTTTTAAAAAAAAACAAATACTAATATGTACAAACAGTTGTAATCAGATAAATTCAGTCCTTCTAATTATGTTTTTGAAAAACCTCTTTCAAACCTTTGAAATATTTATATAATTTTGATAAACATTGTTAAAACCTTTTTTTTTTTTTTTTTTTTTTTTTTGTAATTTTATCGTTACAGTTTTCGTTTTTACAAAAAATAGTATACCAGTATGTATGATGCTTTGTGTATTTAAAAATAATAAATACTAATATCAACTAAAAAGAAAATCTGTTTAAATCTTGTTATTGTAAATACGTTTCCCAAACAAATAAATAATTTAAAAAATAAATAAAAACCATTAGCTCATAAATTCTTTATGTAATATTGAAATTTTATCTTACACATATTTGTTATTTCTATATTTATTTCACTATTATTATCATCATCTTATCTTAATGGTATATTTATAAGTATATTTTTATATGTTAAAAATTAATTCTGAAAATTACATATTTATAAAAAAAAATATTTTCTATCTGATTTATAATAATTCCAATTATTATGGTAAAGCATAAATCTTATATCCATTATTAGAGAACATTTTCCTTTCTTTATTCTACTTATGTTGCAATTGCTTTAGAAATTTTTATTTAGACAAAGATATCGTTAGGCATGTAGAAATATATAATATTAAAATACTTTTATTTTATTACATTTTAATGCATTTTATTTACAATTACACGTGGTTAGAGTTCTAAACTATAAAAATCGAAAATTATGCGATACCGTATTTAAAAATGGGAAATTTACATATATATTAATAAAGATTTTTACAATTAGTTTTTTTTTTTTATTATTATTATTATTTTTTCGTGTCAAGCAGATATATAGGGTCTGCCGAATATTCGTCAAAACATAAGTTAATTGAATTTTAAGGTGATTTATTTTGATTAAAAACTGAGTGTGTGGCCATAAGCAGATATGTGACAAGGTATTTTGTTATCTTTATGGAGAGGACTTTTAAAGATATTTCGACAAAAATAATTTTGTCCAATTATACTTCTTAGAGGAGTAATGACCGATTAACATTTTTATTTAAACTCCTTCTCCTCCTTTTTATATCTTGAGAATAACTTGTAAATTCTGAAAACTGTAAAAAAAGAAATTGCTTAATGGATTTAAAGGGGTGTTCAATTGCTTTAAAAATATTTAGCTATAGAAGACATCAAAGAGTTCGATTTTTTTTTTTTTTTTTTTTTTTTTTTTTTTTTTTTTTTTTATTTAATTTAGTTTTTTTTTTTTTTTTTTTTGTTTTATTTCCGGCAAGAAAAGCGTTTTTGTTATATCCTTAAAATATTTTCTGAAAACAAGCATTTTTAAATTAAATATTGTGTTTCCATGTTTTAAATGTATCTGATAAAATATAATGCAATTAGTCTCCCCAAACTTTTCCTTATATTTTAGGGTCGAGCAGGAATAACTAAGAACTAAAAAATAAATAAAAATAAATAAAAACGCATTCACTGAATCTAAGGAGTAACTCTTGATATTATAGAATTGATGTGTTGGGGATGTGACGTGTTGAGGTGTTTGTCTTATCTCATCTAGGGAAAGCCT
Source organism: Salticus scenicus (assembly GCA_963930645.1). Taxonomy (NCBI): domain Eukaryota; kingdom Metazoa; phylum Arthropoda; class Arachnida; order Araneae; family Salticidae; genus Salticus; species Salticus scenicus. The sequence goes on along the minus strand of OZ005649.1, from coordinate 282,143,732 downwards.
CAAAACTTTGAAAACTGCAATTTAATTTTAGTTAAGAAGTTCTTTCAACGAGCTAACAACCACTCCTTTTTTTAAAAGTTGTGCTCTCTTAGGATCCATTTTTGCCCCCATTCTCTCCCTCGCTCTCGCTATTTCTATATACATATATAATGTATATAGGGGAATGCCTCCGGTTGTGGGCACAGCTTTGAGTTTGACTTATAATTTTTGATAGAGTTGATATTATGCAAACATATGAATACCAAAGGAAAGCTAGAACCCTTAGCTAACGTTTGATGAAGTAACTGTATTGATTCCTTCAACCAGAAAAAATTATTACCAATTTTGTGAAGCGATCATTTTTTGCCAAAAAAAGTTTTGTACCCGATTGTGGGCACACTTGAAAAAGAAGATAAAAATGGGAAACTAATAAAAAACCCACCATAAATACAGAAAACAACAATATTTATTCATTTTCTAAGGATTCAGTGGCCAAAATAATAACAGAAAATGGCATTTTTCCAATTCTTCGTCCTTCAAATCAGAAGTGCAGTGCTTGTAAGTAAAGTGATTTGCATCTATATTAGCACACTTCAAATGCATAAGACGATCACACGTGTTGCATTTGGTTGAGATGGCTCTTATTAGGCATAGTGGCAGGTGCTTCAAACAGCTGACACAGAAATCGACATCGTCAGATTGTTGAGACTCCATTTTTTAGGGCGTTTGGCCGGCACTTTGAAAGGTGAAGTTGCCATACTTTCTCTTGGCATCTTCTGTGAAGACTCAGACGCTGCAATTAAATCCGTATTCTCGTGCAATTGATATATTGATTTCTTATTCACTAAGTAATCCTATACGGCTTTAACCAGCGCATTTAAATCCATTTCTTTTGGATCGGTTGACTTTTTCGAGGTTGACAATACTAAAAAAGCCTAAACACATATAAACGTTAATAAAACATATTATTTTAATATAAACGACTATATTTCACAGTTTGTAATTGAAACACATTTTAAATGGGAAAAAAAATCAAGTGTGCCTACAACTGGTTACACGAAGGTGCCCACAAGCAAGAATGGCAGCCATTTTTATAATGGCAGAAAAAACAATTTTCGGTCCACATTTTGGCAGAATTCGATATTGCATCACAAAACATAAAGAATATACTGCATAAATATACCTTGCATTTACATTTTTGAATTAATTCATTTCGATTTATCGCATTCTGAAAATATTCACAAGTCACTTTTGTGTCGCTTTTTCTCAGATTATTTATTTCGATGCTTGCACACACTAAGAAAATGCATCTATTCACTTCAGTGTTAGCACAAAAACTACGTACTGTCACAATACATGTTTGACAGTACTGAAATCCACCATATTTGCTTTTGTTAAAAGGTATGGTGGGGTGCTCTTAACCGGAGAATGCCCATAACGGGAAATATTCCCCTATTTGAAAATTAATAGAGGCAGATTTAAAAAAAAAAAAAAAAAAAAAAAAAAAAAGATTGGAATCAGACTGGAATAACATATAATTTAACAGACATTAAACATTAAACAATTATAATTATACTTATGTTTGCATACGCCTTACATGCTGCATGCTGCATTTTTTGCGCAATTTATATATGAATTTGTTGTTTTAATATCACTTATTTCATGATTTTTCTTTTTTAATCTTTCAAATTATGCACCTAGATACAATATATGTATATTTACATAAGAAAGTATTTTTCTTTTTATATCAAGAGACGCATTTCATAACAATATATTTTTTATTATCCATGTCGGTATATTATTTATATGTTTGTCTCATTAGGATTCGTTAAGCATATGTGCATGAAAACGGTTAATTTATTCTAGAAACTTGTGTCAAAAAAAATTTACACATATTTAAGAAAAATTTAATGAAATTGTAGCTACAATTGTACACTTTATTATAGAAAATGTTCTTATGTGGCTTTATTTGTTATTTTAATAAACTTTTATTTAAAAAATAGGAAATTATATATGTCTAATTAAAAACTGACAAATATAAATAATAATTGCTATATGCATTTTAAATCATCTGCCTTAAATTTAAGATCAGAGATAATTATTAACCATTAGAAAGTATGTCATGTAAAATAAAGGCAAGAAAATAATGAACTATAATCAAATAGTGTAACAAGAAACTGCTAAATTAATAAAGACATGGGAGAAAGAAAACAACTATGTGCGAGATAAGCATCTCATAAATACTATAAAAATTGGTAACAATCCAGAAATCTTAGTTAGAAAATAAGTTCCACAGGAAAAGAAAAAGAAATCTGCATGCAATGGATATTGTTTAGTTTATTTTTTATAGATAGAAGTTTATCCTTCTCAAATTTTGGGATTTATGTTTCAAATATAATGTTACTTAAATCCTTGAGGAAAAAAAATAATTTTTGAAATTTGTTATACTTAGATAATTAAAACATGAACAGAAACGAAGTATTATGCGATTTTAATACATTTGTTCTTTACACTTCCTTTACTTCCTCCATTTACTTCCTCCATATACTCCATTTGTTCTATTATTATTATTATTATTATTATTAAAATGTTTACTTAATTTTTTGTCACATAAATGCATTCAGTTTTAAATATATTTCCAAAAGGATCGCATTTCAACTACACAAGAAATTATTATGTTTCATTAAATAATTAAATATCGCCAGTAGTAAATAACTATAAATCACTGAAATAAATCTCGGTAGTTGTGTTCAGAAACTTTGAAGAGAACTCGGAAAGAGTTTTAGGATTAATTTTAAAACCGGAGAATACGGTCGAAAATTCTTAGGTTTCCCAGTACACAAAAAGTTTGTTTTAGCTTTAATGGTATCTTTGTAAAAACCATGCAGCTCGTGATCTCTAATATGTAATTTGTTTTACAAACTCTGAATTCATTCATTTTTAAATGCTTAATTTGTTCATATGCACTATGTAAAAAATACATTCAATATAGTATAATTAAATCACCACTTACTGCTGTCTTTCAAAACATACCAACCCTTGTGTAAAGTTCTATGGCACAAGAAGATACTCTGATGTTACGACACGTAAGAAAAAAGACCCTTTACAATTAGATATCTCCTTTCAGTGGATGAAATTTTCAGACACTAACATGGGAATGCTAGAAGCTACAGAAAGTTGCAACATGACATGTTTAAAATGTAATTTTTTTCTCAAATGTGTGTTCAAAAAGCATTTTCAAGTGTTTGTTCAATTGAAATGTGTCTGCCACATAATTTGGTGCTTAGTATTCTTCTTGCACGTATGTAACGATTAAGAAATTAAAATATGTATCAATCAATGAAGTATAGGATATATTTATTATTCGAGTCAGTTACAATAGATAAATATTTAATTTGAAATCTTGAATACCGACATTATAACACGAAAAATCGATGAAGTGTAAAAAAGTGCAACTGAATTACTTTATATAATTAAACCTAAATTTAATATATATATATATATATATATTTACATTTGTACATTATCTCTTTTTGAATTAATATGAATATAAATTGTCAGTATAATTTTTTATTAAATTTTAAGTAAGTAACGTTTGATACGTTTAAATTGTAAGGTGTGATATGTTTCTGGGTAGTATAATTATATAGAAACATAAATTGCATAACTGGAATTTATTATTTACTTTTATTTACTCTACATATTAAAAATTCAATACATATATATAGCTACCAACACTCTCGGTTTTCCCAGGAGTCTAATAATTTTCCATTTACTCAATCATGGAAAAAATATGTTTTTTTTTTTTTTTTTTTTTTTTTTTTTTAAGATAGTGATAAATCTTACTTTAATAACAGAAATGTTTATTGTACTCGTAACTTTGTATATACATAAATATATAATTTTCGAAAAGATTATTTCAAATCGCCTTTAAAAATCACTTCATATTATTAAGGCATTTATATTTTTAATTCCGAGAAAATAAAATGAATAAAAATAATGATAGTTTAACATAGCGTTAAAACTACCGTGATGTTGGGTTTTAATTTGTTACCCAAAACGCCTTGTAAACGTCTTGTAATAAATAAAAGTAAAAATAAATAAATTTTGTATTATATATTAAACATTAAATGTTCCATAATATTTTAAATAACCTTCTATACACTTTTAAATGTTGCCGTGAGTTTTATTATACGAGTTTTTCTTAAACTGTTCTTTCTTTAATCTTTTTGAGCAATATTGCATATAATAATATTTAAACAAATACATGCATCATCAAAATTTAAATTTAAAATTCAATACATTACAGAAAGGGGAAATAATATGAACACCTATGTTCATATATATGTACATATATATATATATAGCAGTAAGTTGACTTTGATAAATTACATTTTCCTCGCTTAAAGTAAATCATGGTAAGAAATTCGAAACAAGAACGCTGTGAAAAAATAGTGTATTCGTTATCAGCAGTATCTAGCAAATTGCTTTAAATTAGGCGATAACAAATATTTTTCCAATAATGTCCTATTTTATTACTTAATAGCACTTTTGCACTTTTTTGTAAAACATTTTTTACTTCATATTTGTTCGAAAATACTTTGATTTCCTTAAGGAAACAAGTTACTAAATTTACTTTAGGGGGAAGAAAAGACAAAAGAACATCATATACACAAAAATGAGAAATCAATTATAAATATTTAATATTTAATATAGGTTATAAAGTTATTTTAAGAATAATTAAAATATTTTATAAAGTCATTTTTGCTTAAATTACAAATATATATATATATATATATATATATATATATATATATATATATATGCTCGTTTTTCAAGTGATTTGATTGAAAAAGTTTTTTTTTTTTTAGTTCAGCAGCCAAGTTACCGTGTTCAAATTTAAGAAAAAGGAATGTGATTATCGTCACTCTATAAAAAGTAATTCTTGAAATGCAATCTGGCTGTTGCATGTGATTATAGGGGCATTTTTTTTTTATCTGTATAATTTTTATGTCTGTACCACATGTAATGATGGAGATATAAAGGTTTCTTAAAAAAAAAAAAAAAAAAAAAAAAAAAAAAAATCACTTTTATCGCTATATTACGCAAGGTATTAAACCCAGTGCAATGTAATTTTTAAGAAACTTGACATACAATATTAGACACAGCATACTGCAATCAGAATGAAATAACATTGAATATCTAATGAAATATGAGTATTTTTACTAAACAATTTTTAACTGCGCATGCGTAAGATTCAGCAAAATTTCATTTGCGCAATTTGATTGCCAAATGTATTGAGCTGCTTATATGTATAAAAATCCCAAACATGTCACGTGTAAACTTAAAAAGTTGTACATGATAGAATGAACTGCTATTCAGTTCCTTTCAAAGAAAAAAAAAAAAAAAGCGAAAACATAAGGGGTTTAACTCACATTTTTATTTTGATTCAGTGATTAGTAATGCAGTTTTCTATGATTAGAAATAAATATTGAGAAAATCCCCTTATCTTTTTCTTACTTTTGGGAACAGCTGCAATGCAGTTCATTCTATCGCGTACATGTTTTTCAATGTAGCCAGTATATATATATATTTTTTTTTTTTCAATTAATGATTTAAACATAAAAGATTACGTTTATATGGAGACTATTCTGCAAAATTCGTTCAAAACTTCTTTCACAAAAAAAATGTAAATTTTATGAACCTTTAAAAGGGATGATGAACTTAATTTTTATTCATTTAAATTTTCAATAGCTGCGCATCTTTTCAAATCCATTACACACGTACCAAAACCATACAAAAATTTAATACATACGATGCATAATTTATTTTTCTTTTCGATAATTCTTATGCGTAATTATTCATTATTAGATAAAAGAGTCTAGAATAAATCCAATAAAATTTCTTGAGATATATTTGTTCAAACAAAATTTCAGCGCCTCCTCCGTCGGACATATTATCGTTTTGAAGTTTCTAGGGATGGAAGCATTTAAATATGAACTTGAGATAAACAGAGGGTGATAAAGCACGGCAGTATATTGAACCCAATGTAAAATCGATGATTTGAATTTACATAATTTTGACATGTATTGAATTTTACAATACGTAAAATATTTTGAAGTTTCAAGAAATTATTTTTTTTTCTTTTATTAAAATAAGTATTTACATTCTAAGCCTTTTTTAACAGGATATCTATAAAATTGTAAATGTGAAATTTTAAAATATAAAAAAGCATTACAGTTAAAGGATAAAAAATAATTTAATATAGTATAACAAATTACGTAAAATTGAGGAAGAATATGCCAAATGCATTTATTAATGAAATAAATATTTAAATATATTTTTTAAATGTGTTACAATGTACTATAAAATACCTTAAAAATGCAAATACTAAAAAAAAAAGAAAAAAGAAAAGAAAGTACTCAAATAATACTGAAAGAAATTAAAACAAACGTTTTATTGATTAAATGGTTAAAATTTTAATTTAGAATATCTAAGCAATTATTTCGGCAAAAGTTTATTTATGTGTACTAACTTTTTGGCGGCATTATACTCTAAGAAATTTCCCCTCGAGATTACAATTAGTGACTGGTAAAAATTATTCCAGTCGATGATTATAAAATTATATTTATGCCAGTTAAAATTATGGATTTTTTTTTTTAAGAGAATAAATCCTTTAATAAATGATCAGCACTCTGTAATTTATTACAAATACGGGTACTGGATATTTTTTCGAAGAAATATGCAGGTCGCATAATTTAATTTTTAACTCTCAGAATTTTACTGTAATTTCTAAGAGCATAATTGAAAACTGTAAACTTAATATCTAAAAATGATTGTATTAATCTTCTCCTTCTCAGCCCCATTCAAATTCGTAGGGTGAGATTTCGATCCCTATTTCCACTGCCTGTGGTTTTACGAATTGAACCGTTAAAAAAAAAAAAAAAAAAAAAAAATGAAAAGAAGAAAGAAAGAGAGACTGAGAATTAAAAACCTTAAATACGATTTATATCCATGATGCGGATTTTATTATTTTTATATGTAAGAAGACAACGCCATCTAAATGAATTTATAAAGGGAAATATTTTACTTCAGAGTTCCCTTAAGCGCTATGTAATATTTTGTAAAAATTATCTGAAACTTTGGATTTAGAAAAATTAAGTACTTTTATGACAGTTTTCTTTAGAATAATAATGTGATCGCTATAGTTATATAAGAAGTTTCTAAAAGGGTGCTAAAATAATTGTATAATCCTTGTTATGGAAAATAGCATGCGAATTAAAAATAATTGATATTTTAAATTATCCTAATAAATTCTGTGCTTAAATATAAAAACAAAATAAAAATAAAAATAAAGTCTATATATGGAATTTATATATGTTTTTATACATAAAAACAAACGCAACAGTTAATTTACTACTTCATTATTTACATAACAATGGATTTTTCTTTGCATTTATTTAGACATAATTAATTTTAGAAACTTATTTTACATTTATATTTAAATTTCATATTTTTTTTAACTATTATGAAAGTTACAAAATAACTTCTTGAATTAATTAACTTCTTTTATCTTTCTGATTTATTACCTCTTAAGTTTCAGCTAACGATGAGGGATCTGAACATTTATCTGATGCGTATTTCTAGAGAAGTAATTTATTAATGCAAATTCTGAAGGGTTATTTAAACATTTATCGCCGTTTTGAAGTATAATTAATTGATCTGAAGAGCAAACTTAATGGAACTTTTATCTGATTGGCTTATCTGTCAACGTTAGGCTGAAAGCAACTAAGCAGAATTCGTATATGAATTTCACATTAGTTGGTAAGCAAATGAAACAATTGTTGAATTAACTTTATCTAAAAACTTTTCCTAATTTGAAACGATATCTATAAGGATAGCAAATCCATATTAAATTAAAAACATATTACTTAAAATGAAGTTTTAATGAGTCTAAGAATATATTTATGTCAACTTCTCTTGTATTGTCAAACTGAAATAAATATTAATTTAATAAATGTATAGTTTCAATGAATATACTTACTACTGTTGTTTAGTTTCGGATACATTTACATCGTATAAAAACAGAAAAAATATGTTTCTTTTGTTATTGCATAAATTACAGCCCATGTATTATTATGCGTACGATAAAGGAATAGCGTTTTCAAAAGCCGAAATAATCATATATATATATATATATATATATATATATTTTTAAAACTTTTTTCTATTATATGTAATATAGACAAAGTATTGGATTCGCAAAAATTTTCTACCTCCACTTTTTGACGGATCTACACGTTTTGGGATGTCCTGAACACGAATTGGTAGTTTTTAAAAAATGTCTGTTTATCTTTCTGTCTGTGTGTGTCTGTAGTTTCTTGTTTTCACCGTATCTCACGAACCAATCAATGAAATTCAACGAAACTTGGTATATAGTTGGACCCTGGCGAAGCATTGTGCTGATTAGGTTTGGAGATCAATCGCCCAGCAGGTGGCGCTATGATTGCATTTTATGTAAACTTTTAACATGGCTGTATAGGACAAAATTTCGTATTTTTCACCGTATCTCACGAATCAATGAATGAAATTCAACCAAACTTGGTATATAGTTGGAACCTGACGGGGCATGGTGTTGATTAGATTTGGGGATCAATCGCTCAGCAGGTGGCGCTGTGATCGCAAAATTTCGTATTTTTCACCGTATCTCACGAACCAATGAATGAAATTGAACCAAACTTGGTATATAGTTGAACCCTGACATGGAATGCTGTTGATTAGATTTTGTGATCAATCGCCCAGCAGGTGGCTCTGTGATCGCATTTTATGTAAACTTTTAACATGGCAGTATAGGACAAAATTTTGTATAAATGTACATATTGAGCGTTATTTTAAACTTGTGATTATAAAATTAATATGAATTATTCATAATAGTAGTAGTTAACTAGGAAAAAAAATTGTGCATGTGGAGGCACTGGTTCCCCCCCTAGGGGGAAGTACCCCCGGGGAAGTAAATTTTCAAGATGGGTATCATTCGTCTTTTAAAAACGGCTGCACGGATTTTTTTTTTAAACTCACTATATTAACTCCCTTTTTAATATCCTTTTGTATGTAGTTATTGTTTTTCGGTCAATAATTGAGTATGCCAAGTTGTGGTAAAAGCTTGTGTCTCAAAAACGGATCTAGCGATTTTCTTGAAAATTATTTCATACATTCATTTTAGATATCTTTTCTCATGTATTACTTGATTATTACAGGAAAAATAACAGTCATCCTGATTAGGCAGGTCCGTTTTAGATCTCGGAAATTGGTGTTTCAAAAAATAATTATCATTATTTTTTTTTCTAACTTTTTAACTCGCTATGTAAAATCTATTTTACATGTCTTTATATCTATATATATATATCAGCTTTCTCTTACAGAAAATTCGTTAGGCTTTACTTCGTTAGGTCAATTTTGTGTCTTCTGATCACATTATTTTTAAAAAATGCGTATGATACGTGTAATCGAAAGTTATGGAAGTCATGTTTCACGCCTGTTATTTTTACTTTTTATTCAACAAATATATATATATATTTAAGTTTTTCGTACATTTTAAATAGTATTTTCATCTTTTCTAACATATATACATGTATTTTAATTTTTAAGCAATATTTCAGCATTCTAACCAATGTTTCAACATTTCCGAATATAATTTTTTTAATTTATTTAGTGTAGATGCAAAATTACTTAAAATTTTGTGCAACCAATTTCATGTATCAAATAAGATCATGTTTTAATAATTTACTACATATCTTACACCATTTTATACCCTGAGAAATAACATTGTTTCCTTTATTTTCAATTTTTATTTTAAAATTGTATTAGTTTTTTACGAATTTGTATATATATAATACATATACAATTTATGTTTAATTTAACATTTTTATATATGCCTATTCATATATTATTAGAAAAAATCAATAATTTAATATTTATTACATTCAAAATATCAAACATCTGGCATCGGAATAAATCATCAAATAAAAAACGAAATTACATCAATTAAATACTGTTCTTTGGGTTAAGATTAATTTTATCACGCATAATGAGTGTAATGTTTTCAATTTTTTAATTCAATTCTATTACTTGAATAAATATCTTGTACTTTTTTTCTGTTTTATCATTTAACGGCCCTCTCCACTTACCGTCGCCGGAAGCCCGAGCCAATGTTATTCTATGGGGAAAATTTTTTTTTACAAATAACTTATTAACTAATACATATTTTTAAATTCTATTTTCACATTCAGAAAATTCCCAACTGTTAAATTGACGGACCTTTTTTAACAAATTATTATTTTTTATTTTTTTTATATTTTAGTTTGAAGCTGCAAACTACGAATTTTCAATATTTGAAATTTTTTCATTTTGCAATTTCAAAATAAAATATTAAAAATATAAAAAAAAATACATTTTTTAAAAAAGGTCCATCAATTTAACAATTGGGAATTTTCTGAATGTGAAAACAGAATTTAAAAATATGTATTAGTTAATAAGTTATTTGTAAAGAAAATTTTCCCATAGAATAACATTGGCTCGGGCTTTCGACGACGGTAAGTGAAGAGGGCCGTTAATTAATTGAAATGTAAAAACTTAAAAATGTAATATTTTTTTGCAAATAAGTTTGTAGTTATAAAATAAAAGTGTCAATATTGCAGAATGATAAATATCAATAAATAGGTTAATAGACATTTCATGCTTATGAAATATTAGATGTAACTATAAAATTGTTTATTTTCTTAAACTGTTTGTAATGAAATGAAAATGATGTGATTACAAAATCAATAATCGAGAAAAATTACATTACTTACGTCAAGAGATTGAAATAAGTTTATTAAAATAGGTTGATCAGTGTACGCAAATTGTTTATTAATTTAAACCAAGGTAATGCATATTTGATATAAGCGAATTTTGTTTAACTCATTAAATTACGGAGTACACATTAGTTTTAATCGTATTATTTATGACCATACATTGCTTAATGGGGAGCAATAATCAGAAAATCTGCTTTGATGAACTGTCCCATTAGCGGTGATAAGTGTGCTCCATTACATATCGAGAGAAGTATGTATAGGATCAAATCCCCTGAGTGCTAGCCTCATTATCTTATGCTAAGTAAAGAGAAGATGATCCGTAATAGTATTTTGAAAAGAAATATTAGGAAATTTTGAATACTTTAAAATTCAGCTTTTCTGAGAGAGTAAAACAAAATCTTATAGTTATTAAAATTTTTAAACGCAGGAAACCATATATTTTTAAGGATTTAGTTAGGATTCATTGAACTTTGCACTGTATAGTTATGAGTATTTGGCGATGGTATTTTTAAGGGAAATAAATTTGCATTTTTCTATGGCGCAATGTAATAAAGTGGTATTTGTCTTTTATGAAACGAGCAAGCGAATTGGATGTTGCTTCTCTAGGAACAATATCACAAAAATGTATAATAATTTTGTAACGAGAATGGTTAATTTAAAGGAGTTATATAGAGTTTAACATTCTGAAAAAACACTGAGAAAAAAATTATCTATACCATTTTCATCTAGAACGAACATGTAGTCATTTTCTAAAACCCTAAAAAAAAAAAAAAAAAAAAAAAAAAAAAAAGGGAGATTTACGAGTTGTGCGTATAAGGCAAACAAATGACATGGATAGACGAATTTATCGAGAATTTCTAGTCTACACATTTTTAGATTGCGAAACAATATTATGAATATTATGTATACTTTGTATTGCGATATATTTTCGTTTATTTACTAGAATTGGTCACAAAACAAAATTATAGTTATTAAAATTCATCTCTTGTGTTCACATTTACAGAGATTTTTATATATGATTGACCCCACTATAATACAGGAAAACGGTCTAGAATTTTAATAATAGGTGATTTTAGAACTCGCTAGCAAAAGGAGCTAGAATTTATAAAGATGACATGAAACTATTTTTACTAGAGCCACAATTTAGATTCCAGGTGAGGGTCACATAATTTTCCCTCAGTGCACAGACGAATATAAAATACATTACATTGCCCGTTACAGATTTTATTTTATTTTTTAAAATAATCAGATGTATTTTAAACATGCATCGTTTGTATAAGAACACGGTACACAAAAGGATAATCAATTATTTCCACCCAATGAGAGTTATAATATTGACATTAATTCAATTGTAGTGATAATAGACTAATTTTATCACGCATTCTATTTCTGAATATTAATACATAAAAACGTTAACACTGTTTTAATATTCCTAGATGATGTTACATAAAGATAGTTCGTCGCTTACCGTGTTTAAATCATGTTGTAAAAAATCCTTTGGGGTTTTTATAAGATAGCTGTAATTTGGATTCAAAATTGTAAATTCTACTTACAAATAAAATAAATAAAATAAAATAAAGTCTATTATGTAACAAAAGTTCTGACTCGCACATTGCAACATTTTTTACCTTGTCAAAATCTTATTTTATTATGTCTTTAAAAGGATTAGATTCATGATATCTTTATTTATTGTTGCGAATAAGAAAACTCCAAAATTACATCAAATTATATAAATAATAAACTTTAGGTTACTTATTGCTCATAAAAATTTCATATTCGATAAAGTTATTCAAAAAATCATTTTAACACAATGGACACACCTAAAACTTAATATATAATATGTATATGTATATAAAGCAAAATTGTGATAACTTTGTATTGTGGCATATCATCTGAAATTTAATGCACATTTTGTTCACTTCCGACTATTTTCCAGATAACTGTATCTCAGCAAGAAATGTCATATGCAAAATGTTTATTGTAAGATTAAATCATTTTTGCCATATCTTTATAAAGATTTGATTTAACTATATTTGTTTTGAACGAATAAGAGGAGTGAAAAATTACATCAAATTGTAAGTTTTAATTCATTTATTGCTCATGAAAATTTTATACTCGCTAATATTGTTTAAAATGCATTTTAATAAAAATTGTGAGGGCTACATCATACTTTTTTTTTTCTGAACCTAAATATATTGTGCCCTTACCGTGATTAATCAGCAGTGTTGTGAGGTCGAAGCTGTAGTAGGTCACCACAGGTTTTGTTTAAAATTATGCTGCATTCAGCGAAGTAGTAAGTTGGGATAGTTAAAAATGCTTCGGCGCCAGTAACTCGGCGAAATTTTAGGTTAGAATTGTTTTGTGTCAACATAGCACTGCAGCGGAGGAAGTAAGTTGCGAAGTATAGGCGAATGCAAAGCAGTTTTAAAGTTTGTTTGGAGTGAAGAGACGGGGAGTTGATTGAAGGAAGTATAAGTAGGAGGTTATTTTCGTAAAGTGGTGTGGTGCGTTGTGGTGTGTAGTGGAGTTCATTCCGACATCTGGATACGCCATAATTTAGGGCATAGTGCCTGAATTAAGTTATTATCTGATAGCTAAGGTCTATAGATATTGGAGCAAGTTAGTTTGATGTGTGTAGAAGTACGGTGTTGCTAGTTAAAATGAATAGAAGAGTCATCCGCTTGGGAAGCCACTGGTTAATTTGGAGTTCACGTCAGCTAGTGAAAAGAACGCACCCGTCGATATTCCTCTGCTGTCTTCTGTGGTGAGATATTTAAAATAATCTAAATTATTTCTTATGTATATTTGCTAAAGTACTTAAATCAGTTGATTGAGTAAAACCCAGCCAGTTCAACATTTCCTCTATTCAAGATTGAACAAACTCTTATTTTCATTTTAACTGAGTCTCGTACTATTTCTTACTTAGACATTTAAGTTAAGTAGATGTGTGGCGTCCACATTAACCTAACAGTGTTACGAAAATATTGGACTCAGGAGGCCTTAAATCTTGAATCAGATGAAAACTCGATATCGAATTTTTGGACCGAATGCAATATTTCCATTATCTATCGTAGTAGGGTAATGGAAGTAAAAGTTAATAGGTAAAATAAAAATATAGTTTTTTTCAAAATTGTTCTCGTGCCTTTAAACGGAATTTATCAGTTCACTTGATAAATTCTAACAATTTCAAATAATGATCAACACATGCGTATCAAGTTTATCATATTAGCATAAAACGGTGTCAAATAATATATGTGGATTATCATCTTGTGTTTTCATGAAACATAAGCATAGTTGAGAAAATATAGTTTAAAATTCACGTGAATGTCCTTTGAATCACTGAAACAAACGCCTATTATTTGCTCCAAATTGTGCCCACTAAAATACAAAACTTGGAAATGGAACCAATAATGCTGCAATTGGTTATGAGGGGCATTCTAATATGCACTCTTTGCATTTGTATTGAGCTGGTAGAAAATGAAATTAAAATGCAATTAGTTAACGGGGAGAATATGTTTTTTTTTTTTTTTTTTTAATTTATCTTTAAAAAATAAAATAAAGTAACTGATATATTAGCCTATTCTCAAATTAAAAAACAGAGAAAAGCTTCCCTTTTTATATAAAAAGTAAATTATGTGTTTTATTTTAGAATAATAACTCTGTAACTGTATGAAATTACACCAATTTACAATACGTTTTACTCTACCAATTTCAAAATTAGTAAAAGGTTTCCATTATGGAAAACATAGTGATATGTAAATTGAATAGTTCATTTACATATATAAATTAGAACTGGCTTATCATTGATACTTTGCATTGGTGCTGTTTTTCATATATATTTAAACTAAAGGCCAACTTACAAATGATGAATAGTCCACTTTTTCAATTACTTTCAAATTGTCTAAAACCATAATTTTGCAAAGCATTAGGTTGTAGTAATAAACACCAAAATTCACTGGTTAAATATTGATTAACAAAAACTTTTAAACAAACTCCATAATTTGCAGAATAAATAGATAAATAAATGAACGCAATATTTGCTTCTGGTCGAAATACATAAACACAACTTATTATTGGGCAAAATAAAATTGCATGAATTTAATATAAAAGCAGCAATTCACTAGTTATTTAATAAAGTTTAAATGATACAATTGAAACAGAGTAAAAAATAAAAATGAATTTAATATAAATATATAATTTAAAAAAAAAAAATACAAATGAAGGTGTGCAACTGCTTTCACGCAACAGTCTTGCCTGCTTAATTTTGCCTAATGAAAAAAATCTTCTTTTATATTCCAAATAGAGACAAATTTTGTGTGTCTTTGAAATTTATGGTGTTTGCTTAAAAAAATTTATACATCATAAAAGTTTAGGTTTCTTTCTGCTAGTTTACCTTAAAATGTAAACAGTGCATTATTTTTTATAAGCAAAATTTATAATGTCTATTTATTTACAACTGCAATTTTCTTTATAGGACGTGAACATGTCGTATCCGGAAAAGTTGGAGACTCAGTGGTGCTACCATGTGAAGTTGATCCGGCAAACTGTGGTCGCATTTATGTAATAACATGGACAAAGCACATAGGTGATGAATGGAGACGGGTATATCTCTATAGTGACACGCATTCAAAGCCTATGGGATCGTTGGCGGGAAGAGCGCACTTCATTCTGCACAACAATTCTAACGCGGAAATGCATCTCGGTTCACTAAATGTCTCAGATGAAGGAACCTATAAATGTGATGTCACATATGTGCAGGGTAAATGTCCATCACTGACATTTACGAAATTGTATACTCTAAGTAAGTATTGTTGTCGTATCTATATAGCATGTATATTTCTAAATACATATTTTTTGTTAAATTCCACTCTGACATTTAAATTTGAAATGCGTATATTTTATTAAAAAAGTAAACCGTTTTTATTGTTATGTTATTTGTCATAGATGATTTGTAATAAGTAATTTTTTTTCATAAGATAGTTGAAAAAGAAAATATCATAGAAAATCTAAATAAATGATTGTGTAATATTTGCACATATTAAATTAAATAATATTACTTTTTTACTTTCTTTTATATATTCAATGAAAGAAAGTATTGGATTCGTAAAAATTTTCGACTTCGGGTTTTCCATTGATTTACACGTTTTGAGAGATGTAGATTATAGGTATCTTTTAATTGAACTTGTCAATGCGTTTAAAATGAGTGGTTGAGCCATCCATCTACGATAATTTAAAATAAAGTTATCGATTTTTTTCATTTAGTACAATTTTAATTATTCTTTACTGAGTGAATTTGTACAGGCAAATGTAGAAGATAGTTGTGTGTTGACCACAACATACCAGTTTTATTTTCCATTACATATACACCATTATATATTTTTGTAACATCGTCTGAAAATCGTTAGATAAGTACCCATTAAGATTAAATGTTTTTAATCGGAACTGAGTGTTTCTCATTTTTCAAGTCGTTTCTTCTGATTAAAATCCTGATAATTTACAAAGTGATATAATTAAAAAGTGAATAACTTCAAAACAGTATTTTGCTTTTTTAATAGCATATTGAGTAAGACAATAAATATGGTTGTTGTGACAGCAAAAATACCAGAATCATATTTTTGAATATAAGGCTTTTAGGATATGCTGTAGACATACATATACTTTTTTATAATGTCCAATAGAGAAAATAGTGTACCGCATCATGCACCGATGATAGTACGTTAAATGCTACCGAAGCAGCTGTCTCCTCTTTTGTTATTCTTGTTGTCGTATAAAGACATTGAAGAATTTTCTTGTGGTTAATTATCTAGCGTCAAATCTGCTTTTAATATTTAAATAAAAATATTAGTAATTAATGATGACATATAAAACATTTGTAAGAAATATCAAAAATTGCAAGAACATGCAACAAATGTTTCGATTAGAAATAATTAAACACAGCTTTTCATCAAGCAATAATAATAATAATAATAATAACAACAAGAATGAGTGTAATAGTTCTTACAAACTCCTTTCTAAATTTTTCAGATGAAGTATCTTCTTAAACTTTTAGGCGATGTATTTGATTGTTTTGTTCTTTATAAAGCTTTTATTGATGATATTTTTAATACAAAATATAAACGGAAGAAAACTTAAAATTTAAAGTACGTTAATGGAACATTATTTCTAATGGTTTTGTTATTACTTACTAATAATTTTTATATACTTAAAATGGACTTTTTAAAATAATTATACTATTTAATTTATTCTTAGTGAAATCGATTTCACATGATTTTCAGAATTTCATCGACAAAAGTTCACATTGAAAAAAAAAGTTATCTAAAACAAAAAATGCAGAAAATATTAGATATTTCTCTATACCATCGCTTGTCATGAATTCTTTTGTGCTTTGTCTGAAAAGGAAATAAATTCACATTTTCAACAAGAAACGGAAAAGAAATACTTAAAAGAAAAAAAAAAATCATTTCTTAAAATGTGTAGAACTTTATGTTCCAGCTGTGTACGAATTGAAATTTCTTGACATAGAAAGTGAACACATGTATCATAGATGTCAATACATATACTCAAAACCAAGCACTTACCTAGAAAATGCCCAAAAATGAAAGTTTTCTTTCTGAATAAATAGTATTTAAAGTTAGAGGATCTGTTTTATTTCGGATATACATTTTAAAATTTCTAGAAAACATTCAACTATGCATGATGTACTTTCACCCCAGTGGTATATATTTAGACTTTATGTGACTCTCATTCATTTTAAAGTTTTATAAGTAAAGACACATAAAAAAATACAGCATTTTCTCGTCAGTGTAAATTAAACATAATAGTATGTAAATCAACAAAAGTTTTATTGAAAATTTTTATTTGTAACATGTAGGAATTTATACATCATTTTTTGAAAACTTGACATACTACACTAGACACAGTATACAACATTCAGAATATGAAAATATTACACAGCTGCTGAAATATAAAAACTTTTAATACTTAAAACTTAACTGTGCATGCGCAAGATTTAATAAGATTTCTATTGCATAATTCATTAACCAAATATATCGAATTTACCTTAAAAAAATACAAAAATCAGAATTTCACAAAAATAATGGATAGGCATTTTTAGATGCAACTAATACTTTCGTGCAAAGTTTCACCATTTCAGAGGCGGTCACTACTGAAATAGACACTGCAGTATGTTAAATTTAATAAAATTAACGTTGTATTGGTTGATAACCCTTCACCTTATAAACAAAAAACATGCGAAAAATTGCCGACATTTTTAAATAAACCTATATATCTCCACAAATATACGTGCTAACTACATATGAAGTAATATAGATTATTACGAAAAAGAACATGAAAACTGGCTACAAATAAATTTCAAGCATTACAGTCGGCAGCAAAATTATTCGAGCACTAGCAATAATTCATATGTAAAAAGTACACTTAATATTGCTTTATTAAATAAATCATTGCCGAGTCATGTTTTTAGTCAGTCTAAGAACATGATTCGTCAAGTATTTATTTAATAAAACAGTATTAAGCGTACTTTTTTTACATAGAAATTATTGCTAGCACTCGAATAATTTTGCTGCCGACTGTACCTTTTACAAAATGATCGTAAAGACTTTGTTTTAGTTAATTTGTAACTGGCTTTTTTTTCGTACGTTCATAAAAGGAAAGGTTTCACTTAAGCATGTGCGATATAATATGTTTTTTACATCTGATAAGGTTTGAAATTCAAATAGCTGAAAAATAATTACATAAGGTAAAGAAGTATACGTGTTTGTTTTGAGTCTAATACTTTGCACACCTCTGTCATTTCTAAAATTAAATAACACCAGATAGCATAATAATAATAATTTAATTTATTAGAAAAATGATTATTTTACTTTAAGATAAAACTATTGCAAAATACGCATTCATTTCAAAGAATAGTCTTGCATTTTCTTGGAAAATGTGTATATATCATGTTTTAAGTCTTTGTTTTTAATTTAAAGCAGGATTCAAAATTCATGTCAGTAAGATTTATGAAATTATTATTATTATTATTTTTAAATCCATGCGCGGAACAAACATTGTTTGCGTGTAGAGCAAAATAATTATGACGTCAACAGAAGCCATGCTCAGTTTTCCCGCGATTAATTTAATTTAATCTATTTCAGAGGCGCACTGAAGTGTCTAAAGAGTCGCAGATGGCACATAATTTGCGTTTTGTCAACCACTGATGTATAACATTATGAAATTTTTAAATAGAATAGTCGTTTCAATCCCAAATATTCAGTTTTAAGAATAAAATTCACACTTTTACATAATAGATACTGAGTGACGAATCTGATGTTTCTTGAAGAATAACAAAGAGAACTGATGATTAGTAATCATATTTTAAATACATTTTAATAGAAATCCTTATTATATATATGGTGAAATGGAAGTATCATTCAAATTATAAGAAGTACAGAAAAACAGTTTTTTTTTCAAGCTTTTCTCACCTAAATGTAGAAACTATTCTAAGATCTTACACCCGTAGTAGCTTATGTTTTCAAAAGCTGCTAAGTTTTTCAATCTGGCACTGGTATCGCATATTTCGATTTAATAGATTTCGAAACTGAAATCAATGAAGGAGTCGTTAATTTTTAATTGGTTTATGGATGAAAGTAGTTCAAATAGTAGATTAAAAAATTTTACGAGTTTTATGTAAGACAAGGTTTTAGAAAGTTGCGGAGGGGTCATCGGTAAAGTAATACATATGTTGATTGTATCTTTTTGCCATTGCAAATGTATCGAATGTAATAATTTTTGAGCTGCAAGCATTAATATAATATAACCTACGAATGCAAGCGCATTTTAAGCTCTGATGTATCCAGTTCTTATTTTAACCATAGATTATCGTATGTATCTTTAATTTAAGGAAGTATCATGAATCGGGTTTAATATAACGCATATAGCGGTATTTCGCAAATAAAATTAACATAGTTCTAATTCTTCCTCACAAACATTTTAAAATTAGTTAATAAACCACCAAATTTAGTTTCAACTTACTGTCCCTGTTAACTAATGATTTATTTGCATCAACAAGAAATGCTTGCAAAATAACATTAGCTGCAACAGATAAATTTAAGTAGGGAAGTTATTTGTAGCATTTATAAGAATTAATTTATATAATGACATCACTATATTTCTCTATTTGTAAATATTTATATATAATTGCGTATAAAGAAACTGTCTGTATCACAGTAATGTAAATATTAAACAGATACAAATCACGAAACGCTCAGATTTTCTTTTCTTTCCTTTTTTTTTTTTTTTTTTTTTAGTTTAAATAATCATTTTAAGAAGTAAATTGTAAAAACCTTTAAGACCTTTAAAATATTTTACACTACACTTTATGCGGATTAAACGTTAATTGTATAATATGATTTAGTTTTGTTATAAAACACATAATACAATGGGAATGCACTTTTAACACTTAACATGCATAGTTGGAAATATATCTGAATACATTTAAGCATTTTGTAAGAGACTTATATGCATTTTCATAATACATATTTTACGTAAATTTCAACCAATTTCTAAACAATCAACACTTTTTACGGCTAATCTATCCCATTACGAAACATAACATTATTTTATATTTCTATAAATGCTAATTACATTAAAAATCAAACTTAAAACTAATCGGAGATTCGGCACTTGATAAATAAACGTAATATAAAAAGGACTGAAATATAGAAAACACAAAAAACTATTAGTAAAATGGCAGATAAGCAGGTTCAGCACTATTAAATAGACCGTCGTGAAAAAATGAAGAAAAAAAAGTTTTGTTTATTAAACATACTTTTGTAATTGCAATGCAATACATGAAAATGCACAATTGTTTAATCACGATGAATAAAAATATGTAAGAACTAACTAAAGTTCCAAAAGTATGCAATATTTGTATAGTGTTGAAGAAATTAAGCATGTCCCTTCATCAATAAGAAGGATAAGAATAAAATAAATAAAAATGCAGTAGTTCTTACGAGACATCTTTCAAATTTTTCAGATTAAGTACATGCTAAATTTATTTAACTCTTTTGTTCTTTATAAAGGTTTTATTGATGCTCATTTTGTAATTTTTAGGTTTCTAGATATATATTTTTTTTTAACGCAACACATACAGTCGGTAACAAAAGTGTCCGAACACTTGCAAAATTTCTATATAAAAAAAGTACGTTTAATACAGTTTTGCTAAATAAATCCTTGTCGAACCCTGTTATTAGACTGATTAACCCGTTAGTAGTCGCTAGTTGGTCGATTTGCCGCCCTTCCTTCAGTTTTTCCAAATTTTTTTATTCAATAGCCACCAAATATTTTTAGAAGTGGCATGTGGTATACATAAAACGCGAATAAAATCAAAGAAACGTCGATCACATCACTTCTTAAAATTATTGGTGACAGTTAAGAAAAAGTACGCAATCTGTAATAGGTGGCGCTGTCTATAGCGACTACTAACGGGTTAAGAACAGGATTCGACAAGGATTTATTTAGCAAAACAGTATTAAGTGTACTTTTATTACATAGGAATTTTTGCTAGTGTTCAGACACTTTTGTTACCGACTGTACTTATACTTTTAATAATCAGATAAAATATATAAGGAAGTGTGAAACAAACTATATATACTCAAATTTATAATTGAATAGAATTAACAAAACATTTACATTATTTTTATCGCTACTTAAATTCCCCATACGTAAAATAACATTTTTGCATAAAAATATAAAGAGTGCTGCCGAAAAATTCAACAAAATGTGACAGCTGCTTAGTGGGATATTTGAAAATAAATAGGCACATGAGTATTATTTTTATATATTTTACATTCCATGTATTTCTGAATCTATGCTTTTCTATACAATCTTTTACAACGAAAAACACTTTTTGATTTTCCAGTTACTTTGCGTTTCACGCAAAATCACTTATGCATTTTGTTTTCGCAAATGTAGTTCTGAAAATCCAAAATACTTTAGTAGAAGATCATAAATCAGGAAGATCCTTTAACGCATCCGTTTGAGAAAAGACCCATTTTTAACACGTTTCTGCAGAGAATAGAGGAAACGGGTGGAAGCAAGCGAAGCAAGAACTTGGAGACCCTTAAAACTCTTTTCTTGTTTTGTCTAAAAGTGCATGTGGACTTTTCCGACTAAATTTAAACTACGCTAGTTTTCTGATTTCTATTCGACATATTTTCTTCTTCAAAAGTATTTTTTTTTCTTTTTCATATTTAAAAAGGATTTAGATAGTGGTGTAAAATGCATATTTAAAATGTGGAAGATTTATCTTTAAAAAAAAAGTTTTCTAGGTGTTGAAAAATATTGTATAAGTTTTCTTAACTAATAAAAACTTATTTTCATTAATGTAATGCACATTAATGGTAGTTATTTTAAACTTAAGAAATTTATTTTCAATAAATTCTGCAATATAAGACAGAAATAAAATAAACCATTACCATCCAGTTCATTATCTATATATTTTATCATTAGTACCAGAGCAAAATGTAGGAAATACGCTTCTTTTCTTGTATTTTCTTTCTTTCTTTTTTTTCTTTTTTTTTTTTTTTATTGTCATTATTGCAGATAATAAAATGCCAATAATTGTCTTTATAATCTCATCACACAGTAATAAGAATGCTAACAGTACGAACTAAAAGAATTTAGATATATCTAAGTGACTGCAACATTAATAATTTACTATAATACCGAGCAACACTTGCAAATGGATTTATATAATACTGTACAAAATTCCTTCCTTGAATATGCATCAATAACTGCGCTAGGTGATTCATTTGGACTTTTATAACATGGCTTTAATGGTATTAATAATCTCCTTAGACCAAAATCACATTCCTATAGTTCAAGTCTTATGCCAGTTTTGATCACGAGAAAGAAGTCGCCTTGAGTCTGTTGCAAAAACTGTTACACCTTCTTGTCTTGTCTTTTTATCCCCCCTTATGTTTTTAATTTGCCAAAGTTTTGAAGCGTTTAAATTTTCACGTTATTCTCAAACCTGTCAATAAATTACAATTCCTTTCAACTAAATCCCCTGTTTCAGAGCTTCAAAATTTTTAGTATTTATAATGTCCCTTGTAATAATTGCGATATAGCTTACATTGGCCAAACAAAAAGAAATCTTGAATGCCGTTAACAAGAACATTCTCAGTATGTCTGTTAAACAAGAAATATCTAAATCTTCTATCGTGAAGCATAGTTGGAAATTTGACCATAGTTTTAATTTTCCTCGTGTCAAAATTATCTTTTATGCCAAACGCGTTGCCGAACTGTTTTTTTTTTTTTTTGTTTTTTTTTTTTTTTCGTGATAAAATTGTCAATGAAAGTCTGATTCCACTTTGCTGTCTGCATCTTGGAAAAATTTGTTTAGTTCAATTGAATAATTTTCTTAATAAATTAATAATAACAATATTAAAAGTAAACGAATAAATAAAAATGTAACAAAATATATAAATAATTAATTAAAAATTAATAAATAAATACAAAAAAATTAAAAAATGAAATTAAAAAAAATTATTATTCTCTCCTTTTTATTTATTTATTTATTTATTTTTGTACTTACTGTTGGTTAGTTGTGTTACTCTCCCCCTCTGGATTTTACCCTGCTTTCAGTCTTGCTTTTGCCTTCAAGGCACTTGTTTTTTGCCCCTGAAGAAGAAAGGCCACGTACTTTCAAAGCCGGTTGTGCTATCTTAAATTTTATGGTGTGTGAAGAAGTTTTAAACTTTAAATATTGGGTCTGTTACGTTCGCCTGGAATGTACGATTGCACAACAACTCATTTTCCCTGCAGGTACGGTTGTCCTACAGCTTGTATATCCGATACATACGATCACCCGACAGATGAGTTGTCTGACAAATATGATTAATCGAAAGGTGATATGAACAAAAGTTACAATTTGGCGGCAGCAAATTTCATATATATATTTTTTTCCCCTATGACAATGTTCTCAAAATGACTGAGAAATCAGAATAGAAAAAAATTTAGTAAATAAAAAATAAATTCTATCATCGTTAATTTTTTTCCTATAAACTAAAGAAAAGACAGAAAGGAAAAACGTTACTGTTACATAAATGAATACGCGTGTAAAATCATTAACAAAAAAATCGACCACTTTACTCAAATCTAGACTGAAAATTTTGAAACACATTTCGAGTCTGTGTTTATTTGCTAATGCATGAAACTGCAATATTGTTTGCTCTTAAAGAAAAGCTGAAATATCTTTTATTATGTATTTCCTGAGGTAAGCAATATTTCAGAAAAATAACACATAGTGTGTCATTTTTAATTGATTTTATAGTTAATACGCTCTGATGAAATTTCATCATCTTCAAATAATTGATTTAACATAAGATGTACCTCTCCTACTGAAAAATGGAAAGCGCTTCTTGAATGTGATTATTTTATAATAATATCGCAAATTTTATGCATTAATGTTCGAAAACTTGTTTTGTAACTGTTATAAAACGTTCAGATAGAAGTTTTTTTTTTTTTTTTTTTTTTTTTTTTTTTTATCTCTCTGTTTGCCCGACAACACGAAAGTTCGTCAATTCACTTCCCGAAATTTAATAAAGAAACAGTTATATTATATTACCTTTAAGAACTTGAGGAATTTTAGGACTGTAGTTCAGTTCTTGGTCTACTTAATAGTGCATAAATTTCACTTGTTTTTAAAACACAGAAATTTGAGAAAGCATTTTCAATTATTAAATACTAGGAACAAGAAAACTATGGAATGTTTTTTTATAATAACAATTTTCTTCTTTTTTATGATGAAAAGCAATGTTTTAAGAAAGAAGATAAAAATTTCTACCAAACAAAATCTGAGTAATTTTTCATTTTTCAAATCTGTATAAAAGTATCTGTTTAAACATTTGAAATATATTTATTTTTAGCACAATTTGCTCGTTGATAATGACTTTTTCGAAATTGTCATATCCAAAAAAAAAAAAAAAAAAAAAAAAAAACAATCTCATCATAAACAAACTAGAGGATAAAAGAAAAAGGCTATCGGACAATCATGTTTGTAGAGCAAAAGAGCCGTCGGGCAAATGGACTGTCAGGCACACTTAATAGTCAGGAAGACGTACCTGTCCACTAAGTGAGCTGTATGACAAACGCATCTGTCGGTTGAGCGGCGTCGGGAACTGTGTTATCAGGCAATCTGACTCATATGAAAAGCTTTAATGACAGTAACTATCGTTTAAATATTGCTATCACAATTTCTATTTATCCAAGTGAATATCGATCGGTTCTTAAATGTATAACCGGGTGATTCAAAAATAATACAAAAAAAATTAAAAAATAGGGGAGACACTGGGGCACAAGTGGACCACTTTTACACTTTTAATTTTTTTTTCACCAAAAATAAAAAAGCAAGGTACTCGAAAAAATTAGCAAACACTTTTCAAACCTATCTTGACATGTCCTATTTTTTTATAACAATACTTCTAATAAATTACGAATAAAAAAAGTAAATTGTGCGCACGCGCAAAGCGGACCACTGAGCCCCATTACCGGGGCACAGTGGTCCACAACCCGGGGTACAGTGGACCAACCTCTGTTGTTCATGTTAAATTAGTATAAATCACTCATTTTTTTCTAAAATTAGTTTCTTATGCAATTATTGTCTAAATAGCATAATTCGAACATGTTCATGAGATAAAATTACCAAAATTTATAGCAAATCAAAATAAATAAGAAATCAAATTAGAGGAAGAATCCTATATCAGTTTTTCTTTGACTTTTACGTGCCATCACTAAAAACAATAAAATGTAGTTTTAATTTGTTTATTAATCTTATATAGTTATAAAAATTATGAAATATATAATTAAACTTTATATTACTATTCAAACATTTTTATTAATTATTTGAGATATTAATACTTTACATTATATTTGTGAGATAAGTTTAACTAAAATTATTCTACATTTATCTTTTGCGTGTTATTTCTAAAAACAACAACAATAAATTTATATAACATTTATTGTATCACATAATCATTTTATTTATTTATTTCAATTCAATTAGTTATTAAATTTAGATATTAATAAATATTATACTATTATTCAACTATTTTCCCTTTTCAGAAATTTATTTATAATTTCATTAAGATTATTATTTTTTTATTAATTATTTTGAATTACATTTTATTTGTATATGCAAATTTAACTAAAATAAATAAGGTATCAAATATAATTAGCACTTTTAGGCACATTGGAAAGCGGTCCACTGTGCTCCACGTCAGACAAAACAAATAATAATATTAAACTTATATATAGACTATAAATATGCTAATAATTTTTTTAAATTTAAAAACAACAATATCTTATCTTTTCTTAACAAATATCCAATACTTGTAGTCGATAGTTCAGTAATGATAAAAAAAAAAAAAAAAAAAAAAACTTCAAATTTGAAAAATTACTTTCAGCAGGTCAGAACATAAAAAATGTATAAAATGGCTACCTTAGCATTTACCATGTGGATTTTTGGATGTATACAATTAGTACCATGCTGCTATCTATGAGTCTCCATATAAACTAAAAAAGTTAAATATTAAGAGATATAAATAGGGGTGGTCCACTGTGCCCCAGTCTCCCCTACATTATGTAAAAAATACTATGCGGTTTCACTAAAATACATAAACAGATATGGGATTTTTTTTTTTTTTTGTAACATTGGTTTTATTACTAAATTAGTTAAATGTTGATGAGATTGCGCTTTAATTGTAACATCGCATTTTACAGCGGCGCGATACATTACAACGCAGTTTGGATTATAAATGTTCAGCGTGACTCCATCACAAATTCTCATAATAAATTCTCATAATAAAGCTCAACTAACAATGCTTTATCTCTTAACAATATCGTGAGTTTCTTTTTTAAACGATTTACCACAGTAATTAGCGATAAATGTTTTATTCGTTAACATCTGAAATAATAATTAAAACGCAGAATTAAGATTAATCAGGATTCCCAATATAGCGTTATTTAAGAAGACTGATTTATTTAAAATATGAGAGGATACTGCGAATATAGCAACAGCTATTGGTGAAAATGTAACTAAAATTTTTATCTTATATATATATGTAATGATAAAAATACGTCTGTATTACAGAGGTGTACGATCATATGATGAAGGAAAGTAGACATCTCATAAAAGAAAGAGAGAGTCCGTTTAAGAAATGAATATCCTTTATTTAGTTCTAAAGATGCAGTCAATAGAGACGATGCAGTTATGGGCCGGTTGTTCGGACATCCTCAGCGATATTTTTCGAAATAAACAATGCCGATGGCCGGCGGGTATATAGCCGCTGGATCCCGAAGGCCCGCGAATCTATTTCGTAAACTTTTACATGCTGGAGTATCAGTTAAACGTGAGTTTTCTTAGCAAGTGATTATCGTAAAAAGCCACGATTTCTCGTGTGTTCCAGCTTAAATACTGCATATTTCGGTGGGAACCGAAACTATTCTTATGAATTCTTATTGGGTAATTAGCTAATCTAAAACCCGCCTACCTTTTATCATTGGTTGACCCGGACATCTGGGATTAAGTATTTTGCAATATTTTGCCGCTTACTTTAGACGATTGCATAATTTTGATTCTAAAACTTATTCTGAAATCAGACTCCGCGTTATGAAGTTCTGTTGGGAAACTAACTTCACCTGAGCACTCAAATAGAATTCTCATAAAATTGTTCTTAAAATTAAGATTTATTCTGAGATATTAATATTAAGTTACCAAATAATATTAATTTAAATACTAAATTAGAACTTGCTTATTTTATCCTTTCATATACATATATATATATATTTATGTATATCGGGGGGAAATGCACAGTGCTACAGTCAATACATTTCGAAAAAAAGAATATATATATCAATACATTTCGAATAATATATATATATATATATATATATATATTCTGTGAATTTTGGATCACCCGGTATTTGGTAGAATGTTTCACTACATTTTTAATGACAATATACACATGAATGACAATCCGGAATACATATGGTAAAGCGTTTTTTCATTAATCCAAAAAATAGAATACGTAATGAAAACTTTTTAAATGTAATAATTAAAGTTTATAGAAAGACACGGATGATGGTTTACGGATGCCATCAATTAAATTTCCTTTCAAATTCCTAAAAATATACATGAAAAGGTATAGTGATTATGCATTTATATAATTTTTAAGCTTAAGAATGCATATTTTGAAATATTTTAAAACTTCAAGAAAATAATTACTATCCAATATTTTACGTAGCAAATTGTAGTATGATGCTTAGTCATTCAACCTCGACCCAAAACATATTAATAATTATTTTGATACCGATCCATGAATTTATTAAATATTTAATTTCTATTAAACCTTAATACATAATTCATGTAAGCCTAAGAGTGCAAATTATGAATTATTTAGAACTTTAAGAAAATAACTTCTATTTAACATTTCACGTAACATTTTGCCGAAAGTTATTTAGTTATTCAACCTCAATAGACATCATGTTAAAAATAATTTTAATGATTGTGTATTTATTTCATTTTTTATGAACAGTAACAGATAATGTATAAAATATTAAGAATAGTTACTGAGACTAATTTAAAACTTAAAATAATATTCGTTACCTAATATTTTATATAAAAATTAGGGCTTACTTTTAGGCATTCGTTCTCAAAAAACAGCATATTAAAAAAGGTTGTCAAACAGATTATGGATTTATATAATTCTTAATAAATATTAATACCAATTTAATACCAATTTAATATATAAAATAATAAAAATACATACTATGAAACATTTTAAATCATTATGAATAGTTTTTACCGTTTAATACTTTATTTACTAATTTATAGCAATTTAATCAATCATTGAGTCTCAACAGGCAAAATATTAATAATGATTGTAAAAATGTTTGAAAATTATCAGGATGTTATTTAAATATTCGATCTCAACAATTAGGCTAATATTAATGATTTTAACTTCACTTTTAAATTTATTTTATTTCTAGTGAACCTTTATATATAAAATATAAAATATTAAGAATTTATTATGATTCATTTTAAATATTTAACAAAATAATGGCGATATAACACTGTATATAACAATTTGTAACGAGTTACTTTAGTATTACAGTCTGAACAGACAATTTATAATAATTATTTTAAAATTGATTATAGATTTATATAATTTCTAATGAGCCTTAATGTATGATTCATAAAAGCGGTTAAAAACACATATTCGTAAAAATTTTTAAACTTTACCCTAATAATTTATACGAAAATTTGTGGCAAGTTACGTAGCAATATATTATCAACAGATAACATAAAAATAATGATTTTAATTCTAATTATAGGTTTATTTAACTTCTAGTGAACCTTCATAAATGATTGATAAAATATTAAAAATGCATATTATTAAGTATTTTTAAACTTCACCCTGATATTTTATGCAACAATTTATGGCATTTTACATAATCATTCAATCTCAACAGACAGCATATTAATTAAACGTTTTAAAACCTTTTACATAAATTGCTTTGAAAGGAAACACAAATTTCTATGAACATACCCTTACAAAAAAACCTCAGTTTGTTTACCAAAACCATGAAAATTTTGGCATATTAATGTATTTTCTCCCCTTCAGCTTTTTGAGATCACGTGTCGCATTGAATTACAATGACTGTTATCAGCATTTTGGGAAAATTCCCCCTTACTTTATCAAATATTCTGAAGTGGCTTTCAGGCATGTCAGCATAAAAGAGACAGCTGTGCTTTTTATACCACGTTTTCCCGAGACGTTATGACATTACCTCCTGCTCTTAGATGTATGTATATTAATATTTGTGTAGAAGGTTATTAATCATGAAAATTTTTATATATTTAAGATTAATAATCTACATTTCTTTTCTCTTCTATGCTAACTTTAAAATCTGAAAAGGTAATTAAATGAGATTAACATGCATTGGAAAGCACAGATTAAACGAAAAAAAAAAAAAAAAAAGTATATATAAATAAATAAATACATATACATGTATATAATCTATTTTTCCTTTTTGATGAATTTATAAGTCTTGATTTTTTTTTTTAAATGCCTGCCAGTCTGTTTGTATTTATTCAGAAGAGTTTGTACGTGTGCTCCCAAACATTTATGGACTTTGAACTATCAGGAAAATGTATGGAATTTATAAAACATTTTAATTTGTTTGACTTTAACATAAAGTGGTACTTATTAGATTTTGGTATATAACGCTCTCCAAGTGGTACTCCTAGATTCCAGTTTACAACTATTTACGGAAAAGCTAGATCTCTATTTCTGTTAAGTAGTTGTGCAGAAAGCTTTATATGTAAGATGAATACCATGAAAAACTATACTGATTCAATTTAGGTACATATCAGCCAACTGGCTGCATTTCTACTCTGCTAATTTTTCCATTTACAAGAAGGCTGTACCTCTGCCATTGCAGTATATAAGTAAATCAAACTATATATTAGAGAAAACCATTAATAAAAAACACCCTGATTCAATCTGATTTCATTTAGTTTGATAGGTCTATTAATTAGAATAATTTATTCTTAGGCAGAATTATGGCGCAGTTTTCTGAGTAATTAATATGTTAGAAGAATATAGAAGAAAACTTTGTCGTGGCACAATATACAAATTTTAGATTGAAATTGATGTACAGTTTCTTGAAATCATAGTCTATCAATACAAAAATAAAGGTTTGTTCAAATTGCCATGTGCAAACAGCGTTGTGGGTCAGGTCATGAGGAGAAAGATTTACATAGGAACTGGTGACTGGAAACTCGAATGGAATCCGCTAGAGAGCGATAAGCTCAGAACAACTTATACGCACGCAAAAAGACACTAGTGACGAAGTGGCGCTAGTGTTAAGCATGTATCGTGGCTAATGGGGCACATTTTGAGCACTTCTTATGAGGTGTAATATTTTTAAATTGTATTTCGTAATTCAATTGCGTTTTTTTTTTTTGTAAAATAAAGTCATTTTACACTGTTTCTTATCTTTTCTTTGCGTAACGGTCATGATTAAGATGTATTGTCAAGATTGCGTTTCCGATCACAAGTTCATATGTAATTCTTACTCTTCATGACCTGCCATACCTACACGGGCCGTTGAGCCATCGTGTGCATGCATTTTCACCCGTGTTCATGTGTGCATGTTTCACTATGAGATTTTTCAATGTTTATCAGTAGAGGAAAATATGTGAATATGGGCACATTCTTTTGCTTTTGACATAAAGTTACTTTAATTGTCAATCTGATCCTCTACCTAATTATTATCTTTGTTTTTATTAATTATCATTTCAGTAGATTATGTCGCAAATGGCGACATTTGAATATTCTGTTCCTGTTCCTTTTTGTTATGAGAAAATGGCAACAGTTGAGTATTTTGGTTTTGTTCTTATGTGTGTGACAAAACAATGGCTTAGAGTTGCTTTTCATGTGTTTTAGTGAGTGAATAAGAGTTTTTTATGCCATTTATAATTTTGTGAGTACTAATCGAGATGTCAAAACACAAGAGAGTATCTATTGAGATCTGTAAATATTCTGTAATTAAACTGTTTGTGTGTCACTAGAAGTTTTCATTGAATAATGGATTTACACTGTTTACACATTCGATTCTTGATCTCTTCTGATTTCGAAATTACAACGGAACATTAATGTTGAAACATTCTACGTTTTTGACCTTCATTAACAATTATAACGAGTTTATTAAATAAGTGAATTTAAAACAAGCATATTAATATCAATTACTTCAATCCGAAAACAAAGATTTACAAAAAGCTTTTAAAAATTAATCAGAAAAAATAGGCTGCAAATATGGGCACTTTGCAGAAAAGTCACAAAAATTAGTATAAAATATTTTCAAACATGAAAAAACGATACAAAAATGACAAGAATCTACTTATTACGGGAAAAGAAAAGAAAAAAATATACAGAAATCGTTGACGTAACTGGCTTTTTCAAAACCGACACAATCTAAGTGTTCTCACATTTGGCACATAACACTTTATAGCACTCTTCTGCGAGTGTGTTTAGAGAACATTCCATCACAAAAGAGGCAAGTTACATCGCTCGAATTTATTCTATCCCCGTCATTGATATCCAGATTGATATCATCATCGCTGTCTATAAAGGAAAGGTCACAGTAGTCAGATAAGTCCGATGTTGAATCATACCTTTTCGTAGGTCGAATTCCCTTTATTTGAAGGCCTTTGGACTTCACAACCTTGCCTGGTCTTTTACTTTACCAGACCCTGTCTGGTATCTTACTCTGGGAAAATTGAAGTGTGTATTCGTATAAGCACTTTCGTCAATCGACTTGTGGGTCAAGTCCTTGACAAAAGTGCTTGTACTTTGTCAAGCACTGGTCCTTGTATGATCATCAAAGGATAAGGCTTGACCTTGCAGATTTTATCCACGAGTAGTGGTTCTCTCGTCAATGTTGGGGATAGGGATATATCGAATGGAGAAACTGTATTTGAAGGTACAGTGGCACATATTTACACCAAGATAAGGTGCCCATATTTACACCAACCTTAACTGAAAAATATGGCTTCTATCACATGTAATCTAATAGCGTGCGTGAATAAAGGCGCGCTTCTAAAGATAACTTAGGATCTGCAATTTTTCCGATATCATTATGAAATTATTTTTAACTAACTATAAGAGCACGTAAAGACAACGATTTGAGATACCTGCTAAAAGTTTGCAATCTAGAATAAACATCATTTTGCACAATAATTCACAATACTTAAAAGAATGGTTCAAACTTATATCAGCAAGTTGCATCATCTATAGTCCTTGCCACCAGCCTTCAGCGCATCCCAAAGCCACTTGTGGAGGAGTGCCCATATTTACACTTATGCCTATTTTTACACCTTCTCCTTTATATATCAAGAACATATAATTACAGATTTCGACTAAATATCCCGATTGCTTGTGTTTTGATAAATCATTACTCAATTTTATAAATAAATTTCAATGCTTTTCCTTCCATTTTTAGCATTTCAAAAAGCATTATTATTCCCGGAATTGGCAAATTTAACATCTTTATTTGTTCTTTAAGAAACTTTCATGCTCGAGATATGCATATGTATATTCTACTAATATTTTTATAATTTATTCGAATTAAATCATTCGTTTCATTCTTAAATTAAAACACATTCTTATAAACAAGGTCGACATGTAAAATTTTGATTTTATAATTTTGACTGATCTTTACGTGTTTGGTGTGAAGAAACCGAAAACGAAGTCAGTTATTCTCTATCACGTATAGATTTTTGCCAATACAGGGTGCCTACCTACATCTAATTAACGTGTGTAGCAAACATTATTGATGAAAATTATTATTATTATTATTATTATTTTAAGGAATCCTTTAATAGCAAATGCATTTACATTTAAAACAAAGAAAACTACTGTTAAATCCAAATTGTCCTATAAACCAGAATATAGAAATTCAGCTGCTTTTGGTTTTTTAAAGACGTACTCTATACCAAGGCGGGACTGGCAATTTTTTATGCCCAAAGCACTTTAAATTTTTCACGCCCCCTTAGAAGAGCCAGACCCCCCCTCCTACCACACACACACACACAAACACACACACACACACCAAAAAAAAGCCCATTATTAACTTACAAAAATTCTTAGCAAGCGAAAAATGAGGCCAAAACATGTTATTTCGTCAAAAAATTAAGCTGTGCCTGTTTTGGGAGGCTTTAAAGACAAAATATATATATATATATATATATATATATTAACCTGCGTTAGCCTGACGACACATTTTATTTTAAAATTTTATCCTTGTGTGAAACACTGCTGAATAATAATTATAAAAAAAAAAAAAAGAAGGAGGAGGAGGAAATTTAGACTATATTTTAACCATTAGTAAAATTTTGTGCCCAGGGCACTAGCCCCGAGTGCTCGCGCGATAGTCAGGCACGGCTCCATACGAAAAATAGTGTAATCATAAAAATATATGTAATCATTAAAAAAAAAATATTATAAAAATGATGCATTTGCACCCGTGTTTATGTGTGCATGTTTCATTATGATATTATTCAATGTTTTATCAGTAGAGGAAAATATGTGAATATGGGCACCTTCTTTTGCTTTTGACTTAAAGTTACTTTAATTGTCAGTCTGATCCTCTACCTAATTATTATCTTTGTTTTCATTAATTATCATTTCAGTAGATTATGTTGCAAATGGCAACAGTTGAATATTCTGTTCTTATTCCTTTTTGTTATGAGGAAATGGCGACAGTTGAGTATTTTGGTTTTGTTCTTATGTGAGTGACAAAAACAATGGCTTAGGGTTGCTTATCATGTGATTTAGAGAGTGAAAAAAAGTTTTTTATGCCATTTATAACTTTGTGAGTACTAATCGAGATATCAAAACACAAGAGAGTATTTATTGAGATCTGTAAATATTCTGTAATTAAACTGTTTGTGTGTCACTAGAAGTATTCATTGAATAATGGATTTACACTGTTTACACATTCGATTCTTGATCTCTTCTGATTTCGAAATTACAACGGAACATTAATGTTGAAACATTCTACGTTTTTGACCTTCATTAACAATTATAACGAGTTTATTAAATAAGTTAATTTAAAACAAGCATATTAATATCAATTATTTCAACCCGAAAACAAAGATTTACAAAAAAGCTTTTAAAAATTCATCAGAAAAAATAGGGTGCAAATATGGGCACTTTGCAGAAAAGTCACAAAAATTAGTATAAAATATTTTCAAACATGAAAAAACGATACAAAAATGACAAGAATTTACTTATTACGGGAAAAGAAAAAAAAAAAAAGAAATACAGAAATCGTTGACGTAACTGGCTTTTTCAAAACCGACACAATCTAAGTGTTCTCACATTTGGCACATAACACTTTATAGCACTCTTCTGCGAGTGTGTTTAGAGAACATTCCATCACAAAAGAGGCAAGTTACATCGCTCGAATATATTCTATCCCCGTCATTGATATCCAGATTGATATCATCATCGCTGTCTATAAAGGAAAGGTCACAGTAGTCAGATAAGTCCGATGTTGAATCATACATTTTCGTAGGTCGAATTCCCTTTATTTGAAGGCCTTTGGACTTCACAGGCTTGGCTGGTCTTTTGTTTTACCAGACCCTGTCTGGTATCTTACTCTGGGAAAATTGAAGTGTGTCTTCTTGTAAGCACTTTTGTCAATCGACTTGTGGGTCAAGTCCTTGACAAAAGTGCTTGTACTTTGTCAAGCACTGGTCCTTGTATGGTAATCAAAGGATAAGGCTTGACCTTGCTGATTTTATCCACGAGTAGTGGTTCTCTTGTCAATGTTGGGGATAGGGATATATCGAATGGAGAAACTGTATTTGAAGGTGCAGTGGCACATATTTACACCAAGATAAGGTGCCCATATTTACACCAACCTTAACTGAAAAATATGGCTTCTATCACATGTAATCTAATAGCGTGCGTGAATAAAGGCGCGCTTCTAAAAATAACTTAGGATCTGCAATTTTTCCGATATCATTATGA
The DNA here is from genome assembly GCA_963930645.1 of Salticus scenicus. Taxonomy (NCBI): domain Eukaryota; kingdom Metazoa; phylum Arthropoda; class Arachnida; order Araneae; family Salticidae; genus Salticus; species Salticus scenicus. The sequence goes on along the minus strand of OZ005649.1, from coordinate 282,108,298 downwards.
AATTATTTTAAACTAACTATAAGAGCACGTAAAGACAACGATTTGAGATACCTGCTAAAAGTTTGCAATCTAGAATAAACATCATTTCGCACAATAATTCACAATACTTAAAAGAATGGTTCAAACATATATCAGCAAGTTGCATCATCTATAGTCCTTGCCACCAGCCTTCAGCACATCCCAAAGCCACTTGTGGAGGAGTGCCCATATTTACACTTATGCCTATTTTTACACCTTCTCCTCTATATATCAGGAAAATTTAATTACAGATTTCAACTAAATATCCCGACTGCTTGTGTTTTGATAAATCATTACTCATTTTTAAAAATAAATTTCAATGCTTTTCCTTCCATTTTAAGCATTTCAAAAAGCATTATTATTCCCGAAATTGGCAAATTTAACATCTTTATTTGTTCTTTAAGAAACTTTCATGCTCGAGATATGCATATGTATATTCTACTAATATTTTTATAATTTATTCGAATTAAATCATTCGTTTCATTCTTAAATTAAAACACATTCTTATAAACAAGGTCGACATGTAAAATTTTGATTTTATAATTTTGACTGATCTTTACGTGTTTGGTGTGAAGAAACCGAAAACGAAATCAGTTATTCTCTATCACGTATAGATTTTTGCCAATACAGGGTGCCTACCTACATCTAATTAACATGTGTAGCAAACATTATTGATGAAAATTATTATTATTATTATTATTATTTTAAGGAATTCTTTAATATCAAATGCATTTACATTTAAAACAAAGAAAACTATTGTTAAATCCAAATTGTCCTATAAACCAGAATATAGAAATTCAGCTGCTTTTCGTTTTTTAAACACGTACTCTATACCAAGGCCCGACTGACAATTTTTTATGCCCAAAGCACTTTAAATTTTTCGTGCCCCCTTAAAAGAGCCAGACCCCCCCCCCCCCACACACACACACACCAAAAAAAAGCCCATTATTAACTTACAAAAATTCTTAGCAAGCGAAAAACGAGACCAAAACATGTTATTTCGTCAAAAAATTAAGCTGTGACTGTTTTGGGAGGCTTTAAAGACAAAAAAAAAATAAAAAATAAAAAATATTAACCTGCGTTAGCCTAACGACAGATTTTATTTAAAAATTTTATCCATGTGTGAAACACTGCTGAATAATAATTATAAAAAAAAAAAAAAAAAAAAAAAAAAAAGAAGAAGAAGACGTAGGAGGAGGAAATTTAGACTATATTTTAACCATTAGTAAAATTTTGTGCCCAGGGCACTAGCCCCGAGTGCTCGCGCGATAGTCAGGCACGGCTCTATACGAAAAATAGTGTAATCATAAAAATATATGTAATCATTAAAAAAAATATTATAAAAAAGATGCATTTGCAACCGTGTTTATGTGTGCATGATTCATTATGAGATTATTCAATGTTTTATCAGTAGCGGAAAATATGTGAATATGGGCACCTTCTTTTGCTTTTGACTTAAAGTTACTTTAATTGTCAGTCTGATCCTCTACCTAATTATTATCTTTGTTTTCATTAATTATCATTTCAGTAGATTATGTTGCAAATGGCAACAGTTTAATATTCTGCTCTTATTCATTTTTGTTATGAGGAAATGGCAACAGTTGAGTATTTTGGTTTTGTTATTATGTGAGTGACAAAAACAATGGCTTAGGGTTGCTTTTCATGTGATTTAGAGAGTGAATAAAAGTTTTTTATGCCATTTATAACTTTGTGAGTACTAATCGAGATATCAAAACACAAGAGAGTATTTATTGAGATCTGTAAATATTCTGTAATTAAACTGTTTGTGTGTCACTAGAAGTATTCATTGAATAATGGATTTATACTGTTTACACATTCGATTCTTGATCTCTTCTGATTTCGAAATTACAACGGAACATTAATGTTGAAACATTCTACGTTTTTGACCTTCATTAACAATTATAACGAGTTTATTAAATAAGTTAATTTAAAACAAACATATTAATATCAATTATTTCAACCCGAAAACAAAGATTTACAAAAAAGCTTTTAAAAATTCATCTGAAAAAATAGGGTGCAAATATGGGCACTTTGCAGAAAAGTCACAAAAATTAGTATAAAATATTTTCAAACATGAAAAAACGATACAAAAATGACAAGAATCTACTTATTACGGGAAAAGAAAAGAAAAAAATATACAGAAATCGTTGACGTAACTGGCTTTTTCAAAACCGACACAATCTAAGTGTTCTCACATTTGGCACATAACACTTTATAGCACTCTTCTGCGAGTGTGTTTAGAGAACATTCCATCACAAAAGAGGCAAGTTACATCGCTCGAATATATTCTATCCCCGTCATTGATATCCAGATTGATATCATCATCGCTGTCTATAAAGGAAAGGTCACAGTAGTCAGATAAGTCCGATGTTGAATCATACATTTTCGTAGGTCGAATTCCCTTTATTTGAAGGCCTTTGGACTTCACAGGCTTGGCTGGTCTTTTGTTTTACCAGACCCTGTCTGGTATCTTACTCTGGGAAAATTGAAGTGTGTCTTCTTGTAAGCACTTTTGTCAATCGACTTGTGGGTCAAGTCCTTGACAAAAGTGCTTGTACTTTGTCAAGCACTGGTCCTTGTATGGTAATCAAAGGATAAGGCTTGACCTTGCTGATTTTATCCACGAGTAGTGGTTCTCTTGTCAATGTTGGGGATAGGGATATATCGAATGGAGAAACTGTATTTGAAGGTGCAGTGGCACATATTTACACCAAGATAAGGTGCCCATATTTACACCAACCTTAACTGAAAAATATGGCTTCTATCACATATAATCTAATAGCGTGCGTGAATAAAGGCGCGCTTCTAAAAATAACTTAGGATCTGCAATTTTTCCGATATCATTATGAAATTATTTTAAACTAACTATAAGAGCACGTAAAGACAACGATTTGAGATACCTGCTAAAAGTTTGCAATCTAGAATAAACATCATTTCGCACAATAATTCACAATACTTAAAAGAATGGTTCAAACATATATCAGCAAGTTGCATCATCTATAGTCCTTGCCACCAGCCTTCAGCACATCCCAAAGCCACTTGTGGAGGAGTGCCCATATTTACACTTATGCCTATTTTTACACCTTCTCCTCTATATATCAGGAAAATTTAATTACAGATTTCAACTAAATATCCCGACTGCTTGTGTTTTGATAAATCATTACTCATTTTTAAAAATAAATTTCAATGCTTTTCCTTCCATTTTAAGCATTTCAAAAAGCATTATTATTCCCGAAATTGGCAAATTTAACATCTTTATTTGTTCTTTAAGAAACTTTCATGCTCGAGATATGCATATGTATATTCTACTAATATTTTTATAATTTATTCGAATTAAATCATTCGTTTCATTCTTAAATTAAAACACATTCTTATAAACAAGGTCGACATGTAAAATTTTGATTTTATAATTTTGACTGATCTTTACGTGTTTGGTGTGAAGAAACCGAAAACGAAATCAGTTATTCTCTATCACGTATAGATTTTTGCCAATACAGGGTGCCTACCTACATCTAATTAACATGTGTAGCAAACATTATTGATGAAAATTATTATTATTATTATTATTATTTTAAGGAATTCTTTAATATCAAATGCATTTACATTTAAAACAAAGAAAACTATTGTTAAATCCAAATTGTCCTATAAACCAGAATATAGAAATTCAGCTGCTTTTCGTTTTTTAAACACGTACTCTATACCAAGGCCCGACTGACAATTTTTTATGCCCAAAGCACTTTAAATTTTTCGTGCCCCCTTAAAAGAGCCAGACCCCCCACACACACACACACACACCAAAAAAAAGCCCATTATTAACTTACAAAAATTCTTAGCAAGCGAAAAACGAGACCAAAACATGTTATTTCGTCAAAAAATTAAGCTGTGACTGTTTTGGGAGGCTTTAAAGACAAAAAAAAAAATAAAAAATAAAAAATATTAACCTGCGTTAGCCTAACGACAGATTTTATTTAAAAATTTTATCCATGTGTGAAACACTGCTGAATAATAATTATAAAAAAAAAAAAAAAAAAAAAAAAAAAGAAGAAGAAGACGTAGGAGGAGGAAATTTAGACTATATTTTAACCATTAGTAAAATTTTGTGCCCAGGGCACTAGCCCCGAGTGCTCGCGCGATAGTCAGGCACGGCTCTATACGAAAAATAGTGTAATCATAAAAATATATGTAATCATTAAAAAAAATATTATAAAAAAGATGCATTTGCAACCGTGTTTATGTGTGCATGATTCATTATGAGATTATTCAATGTTTTATCAGTAGCGGAAAATATGTGAATATGGGCACCTTCTTTTGCTTTTGACTTAAAGTTACTTTAATTGTCAGTCTGATCCTCTACCTAATTATTATCTTTGTTTTCATTAATTATCATTTCAGTAGATTATGTTGCAAATGGCAACAGTTTAATATTCTGCTCTTATTCATTTTTGTTATGAGGAAATGGCAACAGTTGAGTATTTTGGTTTTGTTCTTATGTGAGTGACAAAACAATGGCTTAGGGTTGCTTTTCATGTGATTTAGAGAGTGAATAAAAGTTTTTTATGCCATTTATAACTTTGTGAGTACTAATCGAGATGTCAAAACACAAGAGAGTATTTATTGAGATCTGTAAATATTCTGTAATTAAATTGTTTGTGTGTCACTAGAAGTTTTCATTGAATAATGGATTTACACTGTTTACACATTCGATTCTTGATCTCTTCTGATTTCGAAATTACAACGGAACATTAATGTTGAAACATTCTACATTTTTGACCTTCATTAACAATTATAACGAGTTTATTAAATAAGTGAATTCAAAACAAGCATATTAATATCAATTATTTCAATCCGAAAACAAAGATTTACAAAAAGCTTTTAAAAATCCATCAGAAAAAATATGGTGCAAATATGGGCACTTTGCAGAAAAGTCACAAAAATTAGTATAAAATATTTTCAAACATGAAAAAACGATACAAAAATGACAAGAATTTACTTATTACTAGAAAAGAAAAAAAAAAAAAAAAATACAGAAATCGTTGACGTAACTGGCTTTTTCAAAACCGACACAATCTAAGTGTTCTCACATTTGGCACATAACACTTTACAGCACTCTTCTGCGAGTGTGTTTAGAGAACATTCCCTCACAAAAGAGGAAAGTTACATCGCTCGAATTTATTCTATCCCCGTCATTGATATCCAGATTGATATCATCAACGCTCTCTATAAAGGAAAGGTCACAGTAGTCAGATAAGTCCGATGTTGAATCATACATTTTCGTAGGTCGAATTCCCTTTATTTGAAGGCCTTTGGACTTCACAGCCTTGGCTGGTCTTTTACTTTACCAGACCCTGTCTTGTATCTTACCCTGGGAAAATTGAAGGGTGTCTTATTGTAAGCACTTTTGTCAATCGACTTGTGGGTCAAGTCCTTGACAAAAGTGCTTGTACTTTGTCAAGCACTGGTCCTTGTATGGTCATCAAAGGATAAGGCTTGACCTTGCTCATTTTATCCACGAGTAGTGGTTCTCTTGTCAATGTTGGGGATAGGGATATATCGAATGGAGAAACTGTATTTGAAGGTGCAGTGGCACATATTTACACCAAGATAAGGTGCCCATATTTACACCAACCTTAACTGAAAAATATGGCTTCTATCACATATAATCTAATAGCGTGCGTGAATAAAGGCGCGCTTCTAAAAATAACTTAGGATCTGCAATTTTTCCGATATCATTATGAAATTATTTTAAACTAACTATAAGAGCACGTAAAGACAACGATTTGAGATACCTGCTAAAAGTTTGCAATATAGAATAAACATCATTTCGCACAATAATTCACACTACTTAAAAGAATGGTTCAAACTTATATCAGCAAGTTGCATCATCTATAGTCCTTGCCGCCAGCCTTCAGCACATCCCAAAGCCACTTGTGGAGGAGTGCCCATATTTACACTTATGCCTATTTTTACACCTTCTCCTCTATATATCAGGGAAATTTAATTACAGATTTCGACTAAATATCCCGACTGCTTGTGTTTTGATAAATCATTACTCATTTTTAAAAATAAATTTCAATGCTTTTCCTTCCATTTTAAGCATTTCAAAAAGCATTATTATTCCCGAAATTGGCAAATTTGACATCTTTATTTGTTCTTTAAGAAACTTTCATGCTCGAGATATGCATATGTATATTCTACTAATATTTTTATAATTTATTCGAATTAAATCATTCGTTTCATTCTTAAATTAAAACACATTTTTATAACACAAGTCGACATGTAAAATTTTGATTTTATAATTTTGACTGATCTTTACTTGTTTGGTGTGAAGAAACTGAAAACGAAGTCAGTTATTCTCTATCACGTATAGATTTTTGCCAATACAGGGTGCCTACCGACATCTAATTAACATGTGTAGCAAACGTTATTGATGAAAATTATTATTATTATTATTATTATTTTAAGGAATTCTTTAATAGCAAATGCATTTACATTTAAAACAAAGAAAACTACTGTTAAATCCAAATTGTCCTATAAACCAGAATATAGAAATTCAGCTGCTTTTCGTTTTTTAAACACGTACTCTATACCAAGGCCCGACTGACAATTTTTTGTGCCCAAGGCACTTTAAATTTTTCTTGCTCCCTTAGAAGAGCCAGACCCCCCCCCCCACACACACACACACAAAAGCCCATTATTAACTTACAAAAATTCTTAGCAAGCGAAAAATGAGACCAAAACATGTTATTTCGTCAAAAAATTAAGCTGTGCCTGTTTTGGGAGGCTTTAAAGACAAAAAAAAAACAAAAAAAATTAACCTGCTTTAGCCTAACGACAGATTTTATTTTAAAATTTTATCCATGTGTGAAACACTGCTGAATAATAATTATTAAAAAAAATAGGAAGAACGAGGAGGAAATTTAGACTATATATTTTAACAATTAGTAAAATTTTCTGCCCAGGGCACTAGCCCCGAGTGCCCGCGCGATAGTCAGGCACGGCTCTATACGAAAAATAGTGTAATCATAAAAATATATGTAATCATTAAAAAAAATATTATAAAAAAGATGAAACTTTAGATTTAGTAAGGAATTAAAGTGAATTTGATTGTACAAAGACATAATAATATTGAATATACATAAATTGAATTTGATTATGTCTCTATAAATTTTATGAAGAACACTCCTGCATATTAGTAAATGTTAAATAAAATTGGCTTAAAAACCTTTACTTTCAGAAAAATAAAATATTAGATAATTTTTCGGAAACATGCTTTTTTCAATTTATAATTTTGTATTCAAATTACTTTAGAAATATTAACGGAACATCAATACAAATGTTAAGCGAATATTTCTGTGATGTTGAAAAATATGAAGAATAACAGTACAGACTTCTATGAAGAATAAGAGGTTAATTTAAATACACGGAGAAGAAATTTTCCAAATTTTCGAAATTTCCCGAACATAAAATATACGTGGTTTAAAAATATTAAGCTCCTTTAAATATATTCTAAAACTAGTAAATGTCAATTTACCTGTTACATGGAACAAATTTTACAAAAAAATCTGTGAGGAATAGCTAAAAAAAAAAAAAAAAAAAAAAAAAAAACATTTAACTAGTTGAAACACAGAAAAATCGGATCGGCGATTATACTTTATCCTGTAGAAAGCATTTTTATTTTTATTTTTATTTTTTTCTGCATTTGAAAAATAAATGTCAATTTTATTATGGTTTGTGCAGCACAAAATCATTGCAGAAATAACTATAAAATAGTATGATTAAAAATAAATAAAGAAAGAATTAAAGAATAAGTGCAAGAGAGAGAGGGGGGGGGGGGGGTAGAGTCCTTACTAAATCTTAATGATTAACAAACATATTTGCAATCAAAAAGAAGAATGAAATAGTAAATATAATTATTTCATATCCTAAAAATAACATTAGCCTTAAAACCTCGATGAAACAATAAATAAATGTCAACTGAATTACGGAGTGCTTCCAAAATCATGGGACACTCTTTGACAGGTGATACAGCTCATTAAATGAGCATTTTTTAATATAGGGAAGTATGGTTGGAAATTAAGAGCAGAGGCACTAAAAAATGAAAGACATGAATTAAAAATATCTCTGTTTACGTAGAAAACATCGACATAAAGAACTTCTTTACAGCAGTTTTTACAATAAGTACTCAAAATTATGACGACCAAAAGTAATTATTGCGTTACTGGCTAACATTGTTGCTGGTAACGCGTGGTAGACTGTATCTCTGGTTAATTTGTTATAAAGCACGTGTACGAAAAGTAACTAGCAAACTTACAACTGTTCGACAAAAACTCTAAGGACACTGCTAAGCTTGTATAGCTGTTGCTGATTGCAACTTTGAATTTTTTGAATGAAGTTTCACGTAAAAAAAAGTATTATTTAGATATTGAAAAAAATATCTTTATTTTTTAATTTTTTTTTTTTTTTTTCTGCCTTAAAATGTTCCTTTCACCCATGCTTTTAACAAAAAAAAAAAAAAAGTGTCAATTTAGGGAGTTGCATTAACTTCCAAAATTTGTTCCATGTTTTTTTAATTAACACTATGTAGAAAATTTCTTAAACTGAATATTTTGTATAAAATTACGAAGGAATCAATTTAATAGAAAAAAAAAATTAAGAAGAAGAAAACCATAAAAAGAAAAAAATAAGACAAACAAGAAGAATACATTTTGCTCAAAAATAAATGTATCTAGATTAAAATCTCAAAAAATAGAGTTTTGGGGAGATATAAAATCCATATTAAGAAACAATTATTTTAATAAAAATTCATTATAAAACGTCCTTTCAAAATATTAATTATTTTAAACGATGAAATTGCGTAGACGCTAAATATTGGATGATCCTGTAAAGGGAGAAATATTAAACGCTAGCTAATTTAATTTATAATTGGCAGACTGGATTTTCCAGATATCATCATTTGCAGTCACTATTTTCAAGTTTCTGAAACTTATTGAAATCATCATATCTCTCATAAATCCCATTTATTCGCATATTTATTACCATATATATATATATATATATATATATACTAGAAATAAACGTATTTATGTTTAAAAAACTAAATCTATCTCCTTCATTTTTAAATATAAATTTATTCACTTTAGAAACTTTAAACTAGTAATGTATATTGAAATCTAACAAAATACATTTTAATTTATGCTCAGCCTTGTATTTTTCCAATATTTTCATCCAGAGGTAGTATTTATACTTTTATGAAACTTATTGAAAGTTATAATATCGCTTACTCTACTCTTGTTATTCATAGGACATTTATAACTATTCCAGATATAAATACATTTTTACTTATAAACCTAAATATCCCTATATAATTTTAGGTAACTGACTTTGGGTACTTTACACAACCTATTTATATAGAAAATTTTGATACATGAACGTAAAGCAATTTAATTCAGACTCGAGAATTCGTATTTTTCAGATATTGTCATCTACAGTCGCTACGTCTTCGTATGTCAAGCTCATTGCAACTTCTCATATCGCTTACTGAATTCCTATTATTCATAGTACACTTATAAATAACTCAGATAGAAATATAGTTATACATATAAAACAAAATCTACATTTATATAGTACCACGTTACTGTCTTTAGGCATTTTAAGCTAGTAATCTACATTGAAATCTTTGAAACATGAACAAAATACAATTTATTATGAATAAAAATGAACTGCTCAAAAACATTTTACGAAGTCATATAAAATAAATATACATAAAACATATCTTCTAAAAAGTAAAAAAAATAAACAAAATACTGAAATAAAAATGCTGAGCTGCATATCACATTTGACATGAAATGTCAATATGTATCTACATTAAGTTTCTGTCGAATATTAGAGTGTTCAAAACAAATACGGAAGAGTAGAGAAATTTTTAAAATAAACACAGTTAAGTGAAATCAATTTAGGAAAGGAAAAGTTATTTTAGAAAGTGCTGAACTGTGAAGTAAAATGCTAGACAGAAAAGGATTTTCATTTTTATTGACGTTTTTTAGATCTAGAAATAAGTTAGGATAAATTATAGTCGAGTGCAGCATTTTCAGAATGCTGATATACATTTTTTTTTCTACTTTACATGAAAGAGACTTATATGAAGTGCATTTTCGTTCAGGGGCATTATACTTAAGTTCGATGATAGAGAAAATTGAACGGAATAACTTGAAGCTAAATTAGGCATATTTCTTTACTTGAATTATTTCTTTCTGTTCTATTTATGAATTTATTGCCGTTTTTTCCCCTATAATCATGCAATTTATATGCTGGATGTATATAAGCGTTTAATTTATCATTAAAACATGAATATACTATGTTTCTTATACTAGTTATATTTAAAAGTAGTAATACATAAACTAAAGATTCAATTTAAAATAATCTATAAATAAATAAATATATATATATATATATATATATATATATATATATTTAATATGGATTACGAAGTCATATAAAATAATAAAATGATTTTATATGACTTCGATCTATTTCTATGATCTATTTCTATCTAATGATCTATTTATCTATCTAATGATCCATTTCTATCTATGATCTATTTCTATCTATTTCTAATTTCTATGATCTATTTCTATCTAATATTTCTATCTAATAAATTGAATTTCTAAAAAAAAAAAAATGCATCTTTAACTTTTTTCTGGAAAAATCATAATTGATAACGGAAATTTAATTTTCTGTTTTGTTTGTTTAATATATATATATATATAATATTATGTCACGTTCACGTTTTTTAATTAAATTTCATTATCCAGGATGTCTCTGAAATAATGAAATGGGTTTTAATTCTTTGTTTGTGACGCAAAAAGGACGTTGAGACTCCTGATCTGTACATCCATTAATTGATATTTTATCGTGTTTATTTTTTTTACTTCTATTCTTGTTTGTTTGTTTTTCCGGTACAAATCTTGCAATCGAATTCTAACTAACTTCTCTACTAGCTAGACATTCGAAACTTTTACAATAGCTCAGAACCCGATGACATCACAATACTTTGAAGTCCGATTTTCGAATTTTTGTTTAGTTCTCTTATAAATAATTAAAATATGAAAATAATAAGCGTTAAAATAACTATTAAAATATTAGCTATAATTTAATTGTTGAAAAAAAAAAAAAAAAACGAGCTTGTTTTCTTTTGGTATAAAAATAAAGACATTTCATTAAATGTAAACATTAAAAAAATATAAAAGTTAAATTATGCATCTCACAAAAATTGTCGTCATTATCACTATAAACGTTTTATGCACATTGATAAGAATTCTATGATTCATCAGAAAATTAAAAACATAGTATATAAAAAGTTTTTTTTTTTTTTTTAATCTTATAATTATTTAATTATTACATTAATGGTAGATGATTACAAAATTTATGTAATATACATTGTTTTTTGATAAATAATTATTGCCTAAAGTTTGCCAGTTTTATAGCTGTGATTTAAATTATATTCTAATGGAATGTTTAATTTTATGTTTAATTAATATTATTATTATTATTATTATCCCCATCGTTGTTGTTAATATACTATTATGGTGTTAGCCCACCGGTAGACACTTCCAAATGAAACCATTTTCAAATGTACCATGTTCTACAAATCAAAGGCAGTGGCTAAATGTCGTGAAAATTCCCAATAATGAAAAAACAAAAACAAATAACAACAATTGTTATAAAAATTAAATAGGATATTATAAAACCCGAGTGACAGATCTAAAATTCTGCACAAAACAGAACTAAATTTAGGATTTGATTCTTTTTTTAATATGTTTTTCTATATGAATGTATGACTATGTTGCGTTCCTTGTCAACGTTTACTATAGTCATTTCATAAAATTTCTTAGGTACTGATTTAGTATAGGACCTACTTGGCAGCTTTTATTTTTTCATTTTATTTTATTTTTATTTATTTTTATTTTTATTTTTATTTATTTATTTATTTATTTATTTTTTTTTTTTTTGTGATCAATTAAAGTGATTATCGCAATTGCTTAAATAAATATCTTGCTTTGAGAAAAGTACGAACTACCTCAGTACAAAAAATAAAATTTTGCCAAGGCGTCCTATACTAAAACTGTGCCATTTCTTTAGTTTTTTTTTTTTTTTTTTTTTTTTTTTTTTTTAAATAATTTTTAACTTGAAGTGAGAAGAGAAAAAAGAAAAAAAAATCCAAATTGTTTGAAGTGTGTAGTTTTTTTCATAGCGAATTAAAACCTGATATTATATATATGCTTCAATTTGGTCTATATATGTGCAAATTTACGCGAAGCTAAATCGCTGCCTGAAAACAATAATCCTGTCGTACTAAAAACAATTACTTAAAATTTAACTGTGTTTTTATTAAATTAATAGAATTCAAATAATGAAATGTAATTTAAATTCAATTATTTATGAAAATTAACATCACCGCAAATTCAGCAAAATCGTCACTTTTTTTTTTAAATAATACAATCATTGCAATTTGATATTTTTATTTTTACTCTGAATCCGATACCTTAACAGTACCATGATTTTTATATTTTTGTTTGGACTTGTTATTTATATTATTTTGATTATTGTTATTTTATTATTATTATTATTATTATTATAATCATTTTAACTTTTATTTCTTTCTCCTTCTTGTTTTCTTTCTTTTTTTTTCTTTTCGTTTTTCTATAATTAGGTTTTCTTATAATCTTTTCATTATAATTTGGCGGTTTATAGCTGTTACCAACAAGGAAAACCGACACATCACCAGTCGCCGCTCCTTAAGTAGAATTTACATGTATTATTTTAAAATATGTTTTATTATTTTATTATTATTATTATTATTATTATTATTATTATTATTAAATCCATCCTTTTTCCATTATATTATTCATTCCTCAAACTACGTATAAAAATTTATTTACTTTACTTAAAAACATTTTTCTAGCTATGACGTTAGTTTCTAGCATTATTCCCGGGGAAACATGTGTATTTATTATTAAGAAGATTAATGCCTGTTATTTAATTTTAATTTAAAGTATGCTGAAGCTGATACGATATGTTTTTTTTTTTTTTTTTTTTTTTTTTTTTTGTGAATTTATAAATTTCATGGTAACTAAGTTTTAGTAACTACTTCTTCACACTACCACTGATTTCGTAAATTTTAATGGTAAGTTTTAAAAAAATTATCCTAATTTCATAAAAAAAAAAAAAAAAAAAAGAAGAAGAAAGAAAAAAGAAAAAGAAATTGGATATTCATAAAGTATTTAAATTATGAATAACAACTTGAATGTTATTTTTACTTATTTATTTATTTACTTTATACTAAGTCTTTCAAGTTTCTAATAATCAGTGTAAAATTTTCCTTACTATATTTACTTATTCACAGACACTGTAAAATTTATAATGATGGTTAAATCTAGTGAACATGTTATAAATAGCTTTAGCAAACACATTTATATTTATTTCTAATTATTTATATCTATTCAATTCCACCAAACTTAAATTTTATTTTTATTTTTTAATGAATTTTATTTTTTATTAATCCATGCTATTTGTTCACACAGTTTCGAATTTATTTAATTTAATTTCGGTTTTCATTGGTATAGTTATGTCTTTCATACTCTGCAAAATGGTATACTTATGTTCATTTCTTATACTTTAGATCTGAAAAAATCTAAAAATACTTAATTTCTAATCATTTTAAATATTTAGTGTTTAGATGTAAAACGTTATTTATACCCTCGGTTTAAAAGCAGACTTTGTTAATTCCTATGGACACAATATTACATTTTCTTATGTCTTACATTTCTACTACGAAAATAATTTTATGATATATTGATTATAAAATAATAATAATAATAATAATAATAATAAAATAAAAAAATAAATTTAACAAAAATGATTTTAATGCTTAAGAGAAATTTCTAACGAATCACTTCCTCTTTCACTGCAATCTTTTATTCTTTCCTCAATGAAAACATGGAAAGTGAAATGATAACTCATATACATTATGTCAAATCTGATTAATAGCACTCGACCGACAAAATATTCCCAGAGGCAAGTGTGGCTTGACAAAACAAAAAGAGGCATTACTTACGACAAGGGATAATTCCCGGAGGGGTTTAATGCCACCTTAATTTCAGTATACTGTAACTAATTCCCCAAGAGAGATCACCCGATCGGAAAATTAAACCAAAAATTCATCCAGCGATCGCTCCCATCCGTGAACCAATGTGAAGTGGTTCAGCTGCTTAACTCCCCGGAGCGTTGGTGCAGAACTTGCTTTCTCCAGTATACAGAGCCGTTTAAATAATTCATCTGAAAATGTTCGCCTAGGAATTCTTGCTAAAACCCTTTCTCTCCCCCTTTCACTCAATAGAAAATCAACGCGATTTTACAGACGAGGCTATTGATCCCCCACCCTCTGCACAGCTCTTTTCTCTCCTTTCGTCTTTGCAAGCTTTCAAACTTTTAAGCCCCTTTCGGTTTGTTGTTATAATCCGCGTGTTTATAAAGATGCACGCCTTTTATATGAGTGCTTTAGCCGCATAGTCGCAAGGTAAAATGTGGAGTGTTGGGAGGTAAAAATGTTTTTCCTGATAAGGTGGTTTATCATATTTATAACCTGTGCTTCCACAGACGACGTTGGAATCAGCTGTGAAAATCGTAAATATTGATTGCAATATTTGCTTTGTTAGAGGTATTGTTTGTACAACCATACTTTATCCATATAACTTCCCCACATTTATTTTAAAAGGAAATGTAATTCGAGAAGTATATAAAGACATGTTTAATAATCCAGGATAGTTACAATTTCTTTAAAATAATGCAAAAAAGTAAAATAAATAAATTATTTTATAATATTTTTATGTAAGGAATAAAGTAATGAAATAAATTTGTATAATTTATTTTGAAGCATTTGAAAAGTTAATATTTTCACAAAAATATAAATTTTGCCCAGGCCTTGCAGTGTTCCTAAAATCTTACGCTCATTTCATTATATTTTCACCACTTAATATATATATATATATATTCTACATAACATTTTAGCTTTAAAACATTTAAGAAAAAAAAAAAATTTCGCGACAGTGTTGATGATATAATAAAACACTTGTAGAATTTTAGAAAAATGGTGAGGCCTGTTTGTACATTAGATGTATTTTCATTTTTTTTTTTTTTTTTTTTTTTTTTTTTATCGTAATTGTAGTTTTTGTACAAAATTTTGTATTCCGGGGGTAAAGGAAAATATCTCCATTTTGTGAAAAAAGTTACCACCATGTCTTTCATGTGCTACAATGAAATATTTGTCATGCATAAAGAAGATGGACATGGTTTTATTTTCCACTGTCTTTTCTCCTTTTCATTAATTAGGCATTAGTACTTAATGTCTATATATAAATATAAAAATGTTTATAAAAGAAGTGGTGCCAACTCTTTTCAGAAAATGGACATGGTGTCCTTTACCTTCGAGGCACAAAATTAAAAGAAAAATTATTATTATTTTTTTTTTTCAAAACTTTAAAGTTTTAAAAAACAAAAAGTATAAAATTGCAACTACGTTTTGAGCTATGATATTTAAAAATCCATCAAATGAAGTTTCATGTAGATTCAACGAAAAATAAGACACAAGGAACATTTTAAACTTGACGCAACTTCGAAAAAATTAGTTTCAAGAAAATTATGTTTAAAGTTTTCATTCCGCAACAGATTCAATGTTTGTTTACAAATATAAACATTTATAGCTCATCTTAGAATGATAGAAATTGAAAAACAAACTAATAATAATAATAAAATCCATCTGCCACTCATTACTACTGTTATGTATTTTCATACTTTATTAAAACTAAAATATCGAAATTTTAGTCTAAATTTCACATTTTTTAAGTGCACTGCCTTAAAAAGTTACTAATTATACCTTACGTACATTCATAAAATAAATAATTATGAAATTTTATGCAACAGAAACAAAGTTTTACAAAAATATTCGTAAAAATAAAAAACATTACTGGTAGTAAAGTAAATATATAGATATGAAATAATCAAAACTTTATACTTCTTTTTGTTCTGCAAAATATGAATTCCTTTCCTTTTCTTGACTATATGTACTTTCTTTTATTTCTCTGTACTTTACTTTTGAATTTAGGTATCTCAAAATATGATTTTTTTTTGGACAAAACAACATTTGATATATATATATATTACTTTGAATAAGATTGTTCATTTCGTTCGAAAAGATCTACCATCTCAAAAAAATAGGAAGTATAGTTTCATATTGAATGAATTTTATAATGTAATCAAATAAAGAAGGATTAATATTTTCTTTGCATTAAAAATAACTGTAATACTACGCATATAAATGAATTGTCTCATAATGAATTTTGTGTGTACATATTATTATTAATATAATTTTAAAAACAAGTTTATACAGTAGGTAACAAAAGTATCGGAACACTAGCAAAAATTCTTAAAAAAAAAAAAAAAAGTAGATTTAATATTGTTTTGTTAAATAAATCCTTGTCGAAACATGTTCTTAGACTGACTACGAACATGATTCGATAAGGATTTATTTAACAAAACCGTATTAACTCTACTTTTTTATATAGGAATTTTTGCCAGTGTTCGGATACTTTTGTTACCGACTGTACACATATATATATATATATATATATATATATAATTTTCTCGGAGAACTAATATAAAACAGAAATGATGATAAACATTCTAATTTTTGAAAATATTGTTTAAAATAAGGAAAACCTGTATGTATATATATATATTCATACATATGTTCAGAAACTTTGACATTGCCGCGTAAAACTATACAAAACTGGAAACCAACATGAAGAGATGCATGTTAGGATTCACCCAAAATGACAGAAAACGAAACACTTGGATTGGGGGGGGGGGCCAAATTTACTGATGTTATTTCTAGAGTTAACAAATTAAAATGGAGCTGGGCTGGACAACTCTTCAGAAGTAACGATGATAGATGGACCACTATAGTCCTATTTTGGAGAACGAGAGGTAAGAAAAGACCGAAGAAGAGATTACTGTGTTGTTAGATAGAAGAAATTGTGAAGTTTTAAACAGCAGAATTTAGAATAATTGCAGAAAACAGGGCAGATTGGCATTATCTAGGAGAGGCCTTCGTCCTGCAGGAGATTGATAAAGGCTGAAATTGATGATGATGATATATATTTGTATGGAAAAAAAAATTGCAGATTATTAGATATGTTATTTAATATTTCACTAACAATTACAATTTACGATAATTACACAAAGATGTGCTTGACAATTTTAATTGTACATTCAGTTTTTCCCTGCGATTAATTATTAAAAAATTATTTTTTAACAGTGTCCAAAAATTTTCAATAATTATAATTATCTCTCATAAATATTTTATTTCGGTTTATAAGGACAAATTTACTAGAAATATTTTTCCGTGTTTTAAAATGAAACAATTTCTTTCCTTTTTAACATAGCACAAATAAAAAAGAAAAATTATTAAAACATATCAGTTTAAAATATTACTCATGATGAGACGGAATTTCTCTTTTACAGTTTTATAATATAAGGATAATACAAAAGATCTTATGAATATTAAATTCACAATCAGTAATGAGCACTTATGGCAGTTTAATGTATCTCTTTAGAAGTTGCACTCCCTATATAGACTAATATACAAGGTAAATACCAGAAATACTGATTTATATATTTTGCATATGATAATATTTTGAACAAAATGTCTAACTGAAGTAAAAATGTTTAAATATCGCTGTCTATATATTATTGCTCTAACATGAACTAGTTACGATTAAATTTTGTCACAAGATAAGATGTAAGTTGTTATCTAGTCAACCAAGATCGGATTGTTCAAATATAAATTTGGCTGATAAAGATTTCAGCTACAAAAATTTATTCTAATACACTTGAAGTCGAGATTTTCTTAAAGAAATGAAAAAACTATTATCTTTTTATGTTGAAACATATGCACAAAATATCATATTTAGACAAATTTATATTTGAACAAATCCAGTTGATGTTGTATTTCATAGTTACGTTAGGCGCACAATATATAGATCTAAACTGAAATCAAACGGTAAAATTTTGAATCGAAATAGATTTCTGAAAGCCGAAATTATGTAATTTTATTTTGTAGATACACTTTTAACTTAGTAACGGAAACAATTATTTTCTAAAATTGAAATTCTTAAAAGAAAAAATAAATAAATAAATAAATAAATAAATAAAGCTTTAACAATATTTCATTCAAAAAAAAACCTGAAAAATCCTAGTGATATTTCCCATATATGCAGATATTCTGCACATAGTCGTAATACTTATGAATAATATCGGGCATGTCTGAGCACGAATCACTTGACCGGTATCAATATAATAATTTAAGTAACAACATGATGTCATAGAAATTTACAATGCCAAATTTGGAGTTCCTGCTAATATGGTTTCTTGAATATTACTGATAACAGGTTCACAGACAGTTTCTTGTACAGAAAGACAAACAAATCGTTAAGAATTAGACTTTTGGATTTATATGATACCAAACGATCTTTTATAATAAAAATTGAATTTAGAAAGTTTAACACAAAAACAAAACTTTCCATGCAGTAAACTAAAGATGATATATGTATATATATATAAATTGCACTAATATTCTGAACAATAAATGAGCATTATAATGTAACATTTTGTATGTGTTTTGTGTGTTCATTAACAAATTTATGAGTTTATTAACAAATATAGCAAATTATAAATGCTAAGGTGAAACCTAACTGGTTCATATTCAATTTTATATGCTCTATAATAATGTGATTACACTAGAGTATGTAAATTGATGCCAATATTTATATTACTTCATGTTTTACGGGAAATCAGTAATAAAAGTGTTCAGAAAAATCACAAAGCTTTATCAAATGAAGTAAAAAATAGTAAGTGACACAAATAATAATAATTTTTTCCAGCTATATTAGTTACTAAATGTAAAGATTCTATCATGCTATATAAGTAGCCTACTAAAAAATATCTGTTTTCACACTGGAAAGCAGTTGAGTAGTAACATTTTCGCTACAGTTTTTTTTTTCCCGAAGTAAAAATATTTTGTCGCAGAAAAAATTCTAAACACTAATGTATTCTTTTATCTGAGATTATAGAATCCTTCTCTATTCAGCTTAGAAATGCACAAAAAAATTGAATTTGATGACCACTATTCAAATTCAAAATGGCAGCAATGAAATGCTATTATTTAAAACCATTTTACATCATTCGTTTCTAGTAATCACGTATCGAATCCATTTACAATGATGTATGCTTCTCTTTCGTTAAGATGACACTATCTAAGAAGAACTGCTCCCTATTTTGCTCTGTGTTCTTTTGAAATATATACATTTTAAGAACTTTTGATATCCATCATTTAGCTTTTGTTGAAAAAGTAGAAATCATAGTTTATTCGTTCTCTTCTTCTTCTTCTTCTCCTCCTCCTCCTTGTTTTTTTTTTTTTTTTTTTTTTTTTGTAAAGAAATCTGCAAGAAAAATATTTCACGCAAATTTCTGACTATTGTAGAAACTTACATTTTGATAGAGTAAAGTGGAGTAAGTTTAAATACGGGGATATGTGGATATCGGTAAAGTAGACCTCGTCTTATAACTCAACTGATAAACTGGATTTAGACATAACAGCTACTCTAAATATGTATATATATATATATGTATGTAATATAAAACCCCCCTTAAATATGTATTTTTATATTAATTTGCAATTAATATATTCTTTAATAATAATTCCAATCTGTTTTTTTTTTTTTTTTTTTTTTCAAATAGAAAATACCATTTCCGTTTTCTTAAAAACTAAACCTTTAGCAAAATTAATCTTTTTTTTATTATTGTTTTAACGTATTTCTTTCAAATTGATCTTTTTTCCGTCCAGACAGACATATCCCGTCCAGACTAAGGTCCTGTCCAGTCTCACATTGAAGGAGCAATTAAATACTTAAAAAGCACATTGTTACGCCCTTTTAATCACGTGACGTATCGTCAAGTAGGAGAAAATGTCCCGTACTCTTTTTCAATTACCCTAATATGAAAATGCATACATCCCTAGATGAAAAGTTTTTATCTTATTGTCGTTGCTAAATAATCTATATGTTGTCTTCTCAAATAAAACGCACGATGTGATATTTAAAATATTGTACTGGCCTCTCCTACGATGGAAACCCTTGCAATATTATTAAAATAAATAGGAGAAGCTGCATTGCTTCGCTTAATTATTGAGTCTATTTTATTGGGAAACACGACTGTTTAATAACAAAATGACTGTCCACTAAGACGTTATAATGAGGAAATAGTAATAATGAGGAATATATCGAAAAAATTGAAAGAATTCATGTTACACATCTCTTGCAATTAGATGAAATTCAAGAGGCGCAAAAAAAAATGACAATTTAACAGGAAAATTCACTGAAATAAATAACGTTTCATGCCTTCGTAAGAAAGGTTTTACCAAAAATGTTGTTCCATTTTCTTTAAGACATAAACTACTTAAAATGTTCATGAAAAATTCGGACTCGCAGGCATTGAAAAAACACTGAATTTACTTACCCCTGTTTATTTTTGGCAAAACGTAACTGCAGATATTACGAATTTTCTTAAACATTGTTATATTTGCCAGTTGAATAGGAAACCACGTCAAAAAAGATTCGGATTATTTCAATATATGCCTGCAGTTGATAAACCTTTTGAACTGATTGCAATTGTTAGTGGAGTGGTTTCAACTCTTACAATTCCGCACAAAAAAAAAATATCTAACTTTAATTGTAGATCTTCATACGGGATATATATGGGCATTTGCCTCAAAGTCAACTACTACTAAAACTTACACTAATTTCTTTAAGCAAATTTTCCAGATTCAAATCACTAAAAGTATATTAAGTGACAGAAATCCATCTTTTACATCATCGCATTTTAAGAAATTTTTAAAGCATAATAAAGTTAAACAACTCTTGACAACAGTTCATAGACCAGAATATAATGGTAAAGCTGAAAGACTCAACCAAGCAATAACTACGCGTTTGAGATGTAAAGTTAATAAGTCATCTAAGAAAATCCCATGGCCTAAACTATTATAGGATGTAATTGAAGAATATAATTCTACTCCTTATTCCCTGACAAAGTTTCCACCAGCGTACTTAATGTATGGAGCAATTCGTTTTACAAACCCTTTAAATAAAGATATCTATACGACGATAGAAGAAGCTAGAAAATTGGTTGCTGAACGAACAAAAAAGTATCTTGAAAGAATAAGATGCATTGCATTATGATGCCCGTTTAATTGATGTAAAATTTAAACCAAATGATATGGTTATATATGAGAAGTTTAAGTATCCTAATACGAGAAAGTGGGCACAGCCATTCAGTGGCCCTTGTATTACCCTTAAAAAATTTCTCATGTAAATTTTCAAATTAATAAGTCAAATGTGCACACTAAAGAGAAATAGGAGATATTACATGTCTCTAGATTCAGGAAGTATGGTGCACCTAAAAAAAAAAAAAAAAAAAAAAATTAGCCTACAAATAGGACTTTTTATTACATGTGAATAGATAAATAAAAAACCATTCCCTACAAAAAATTTGAATAATGTTAATTCTATAATTTTACATATACTTCTTGCGTTTTTACTTTTGATACATTTTTCGTTTCATTAAATTGCATTTATTACTATTCGGTGATAATATTGCATTGTATTATGTTTTGTATTATAATGAAAGACTTTTCGTTTTTGTTTTTGCAATCATGATTGTGTACATTTAGAGTTAAGACGACTTGCTCAATTTACTATGCGCATAGTTAATCAGTATTTTTATTACTTTTAATCTTATTATATTCAGCGTATTATCTTATGATTATTCTTACAAATTCATATATATACATACATATATATTTATATATATATATATATATATATATATATATTGTGTTATTGTTTCTATTTAGTATAAGTGTAATTGTTTTTGTAAGAGAAGAGATTGCGGGCCTCCTAACCTTGGCTTGGGAGGGGGGGGGGGTAATATAAAAATCGCTAATTAGGTCTTTTTATATTAAGTTATAATTAAATTAATATATTCTTTAATAATAAATCCAATCTGTTCTTTGAAATAGAAAATACCATTTCAGTTTTCTTAAAAGTTAAACCGTTAGCAAAACTAATCTTTTTTTTTATTATTATTGTTTAACGTATTTCTTTTAAATTGATCTTTTTTCCGTCAGAGAGAAATATCCTTTCCAGACTAAGGTGCTGCCCAGTCTATGAGTGAAGGTCTAATTAATTAATTAAAAAGCACATCGCTACACCCTTTTAATCAAGTGACATATCGTCACGTAGGGGAAAAAGTCCCGTACCCTCTTTTCAATTTCCCTGATATAAAAATGCATATTCCCTAGATGAAGAGCTTTTCTCTTACTGTCGTTGCTAAATAAATTATATGTTGTCTTCTCAAATAAAATGCACGATGTGACATTTAAAATAATGCACTGGCCTCTCCTGCGATGGAAACCCCGACAATATTATTAAAATAAATAAGACCAGCTGCACTACATCTCTTAATTATTGAGTCTATTTTAATACGAAACATGACTGTTTAATAACAAAAGGGCTGCCAGTAAGACGTTATATATATATGTATATATACACACACACACACACACACACACACACACATATATATATATATATATATATATATATATATATATATATATATAGAGAGAGAGAGAGAGAGAGAGAGAGAGAGAATAACTACCGTCCAAAAAGTTTTTAAAATTGTATACTTATCCCTTTTCAAGAGAGTGCGCCTCTCAAAATTCATTGCTGTACTTCCATTGCTGTACTTCTGAAGTAAACTTTGCAGTGTATGGTAAGGAAACAATTTTTTACATAAGTTTTGACTACAACAACATATTTGATCTATCGCTTAAACTTTTTGGTTTGTCATCCGTCGTAATATTTACCCCAGGAATCTGGTATTACGAGAAATGTGAGTTTTTACAATTTTGCCGAACATTTCATTGCTTGCATTTATTTATTTATTTATTTATTTATTTTCAGTTTGGTCTTTTAATTTTCACTCAAACCTTATATCCGGGTGTTTCTTTTTTTAAGGTTTTGTTGTAGTGTTAAAAAGTTTAAGATGTGAAATGCTAGTTGGAGTCGTACGTTAAATTTCCCTACTCTCTAACCAGATGAGACCAAAACATTTTTAAAGTCCCAGATTCATGAATGTTTTCAATATCCGGAAACTTGACTTAATTATCTCTTAATGTATTCCATGTGGTTATAGTAGGCCGAGATTAAACTTTCCCTAAAGCAAGGGGTAAGTAGAACAACAAAGTGCATTTTTTTCTTCATTAAGTGTCACATTGTTAATTTATAAAAAGCTCATATGTTTTGCCTAAAACTTTTCAGAAGTTTAAGTATTATATCAACTAAGAAAAACGAGGTTTAATTTGAACGATTTCAAAAAATTGTTACACTTTTCTTACTTCACACTAATTCATATTATTTCCTGTATTAAAAAAAAATATATTTACTCTTTCTAAAAATTTTTAGAAGTGTAAATACAGTACCAACTAAGCAAAACAAGATAAACTTCGAATATACCATAAATTTGTAACACTTACTCCACTTCAATCTAATTCATATTATCTCTTGTAAGATACACACACACACATACACACACACACATATATATATATAGTTAAAATTTTAAATAAGGAAGTAATTGAAATTTTTGCATAGAATACTTTTTCTATGCACATTTTACTAATTCTTAACTCTGTTTCTCTTATTGTTATGACATTCATATTTGTTCAGGTGATGCTAAATGTCTACATTTTGTAATTTATTTGATGTCAGGCCTTATTCCAGTTTACTTATTACCCTAACAGCACAGTTAGGCTTAACTTATCCACAGTATATCTTAAGGACGTTTCTGGGATGTCTTTTCATAAAGAAGACATCTTGAAGATATCCTGGGGAGGCGATGTGCTGTCTGGGTAGCCACTAATTAGATTAAATGTAAGCGTTATGGTCATGGAGTAAACTGGCATTTTTATATATGCTTTCAGGAATGTTTTTTTTCTTTCCTTCAAATTGAAATACTCTGAATAACTGAGTTTAATTAATCATTAAAATTAATCATAAATGTGTCTTTTATATTTGTACGTACAGCATGCATAAACATTTGGAATTCCAATGGAAATAATTCAATGGATTAATAAAATTATAATTTAAAAATATTTTTAAAGCATATTTTTAACCGATATTATCAGTAGAGTAAAATGTCAAGAACATCTAATATTTATCATTACCATATAGTACGTACAGTCGGCAGCAAAATTATCCGACATCTAGCAATATTTCCTATATTTAAAAAAGTACACTGAATACTACTTTGATAAATAAATCCTTGTAGAGTCATGTTTTTAGTCAGTCTAAAAAAATGATTCGACAAGGATTTATTTAAACAGTATTAAGCTTTTTTTCTTTTTTCTTTTACACAGAAATTATTGCTAGCGCTGGAATAATTTTGCGGTCACTGTATTATTATGAACTGTCCAATAATGGACTATTTCAAGGAAAATTCTTAAAGTTTTATCTAATTTTCTAATACAACCATTGACAAAAATTTCGGAAAATTTTCCATGTATTTAACAATGTATGTAAATTAATAACTGAAATTATTTTTGTTTTATTTTAAACAATTTAGGTTGCTTGCAATATTAGCTTTCAAATGAGATTTTGATACGTGATTGACCATGACCATTTACATGCAGAAAAATGGCAATAGTCATATTAGTAACTGACCATTATAATTTTCTGGTGTAAAAATTGATTACATTAAAAAATATAGATAAAATAATATATTTAAATTCCATGTCACTTTAAATACATAAAATATTTTAATGCATCATTGATCAGCTCCAATCAAATTCATAATCAACAGCATTCCTGCCGTAAACTCCTTCGACGGTTTTGGCCAAAAATAAATTTATCTTCTTTCTAAAGTACTTAAACGATCTGATTCAAACACACAACCAAGGTCTAATGCTAGAAACCTTCGCAAGTTCAAAAATCCGTTTTGAAAACTTAAGTGAGGATTCTCACTTATTTAGTAAGTAACCATATTAATCAATTACTGAAAAAAAATTAATTTAGCTAATATTAAAATACAGATTTTTTTTCTCCCACAAATCGTGAAAACAAACATAAACTCAGCAGTTGACGAAATTACTAGCACTGATAATACTTTAGTTGTCTGATACTTACTGATTGCTGGTATGATATGTATATATATATATGTGTGTGTATGTGTGTGTGTG
The DNA here is from genome assembly GCA_963930645.1 of Salticus scenicus. Taxonomy (NCBI): domain Eukaryota; kingdom Metazoa; phylum Arthropoda; class Arachnida; order Araneae; family Salticidae; genus Salticus; species Salticus scenicus. The sequence goes on along the minus strand of OZ005649.1, from coordinate 282,082,854 downwards.
TGTGTGTGTGTGTGTGTGTGTGTGTGTGTGTGTATTGCTTTATTTAAAATAAATATAAAGAACCTACATACCTCAATAAATAACCTTTTGGAACCAAATTCAGCTTGATGTATTCATATTAAATTAAACGTCTCATAGCATCTAGCAAATAGTTACAGTTACTTTAAGCTTTGTGAACAAATTTGTACTTATTCGCTGTTAACAAAAAATCCAAGCTTCAGTTGACAATGGAAACTGTAACAGAGTGTTACATAAGAATTTAGATTTAAAAAATACCTAATTAATTCTTAATTTTTTTAATTTTTGTGCTAAGTGGTTAATTACTGGTAAATCGTCCTGTAGCATATTAAGCAGGGGATTTTTACATAACTGAAATTTTCAGGCACGCACAGCAGATAAATAAAATATATTTGTAATCTGTACAAACTGGAGAGTTGGGGGGGGGGGGATCGTTCATTACTTTAATATCGTCAAAATCTGAATTAAATTTTGCGATTTATTTAACATTTGTCACCATCAATACTTGATCGCATTCCTCTGGCTAGAAAAGTCGTGCATAATTTTCAATACAAAAACCTTTGAACATCATTCATGGACACGGTGACTTTAAGTTATCATAAGCGTTAAATTAACAATAGCTATAACGATGACTGTCGTATAACTGAACTTATTTTTATTCGCACCAGTTTAACTGTCTGCTTTGTATCTCATAGACTTAAAAAATAAAAATAAAAATGAACCATATAGTTGTTAACTATTCTATTCTTTTAAAATTATACTCCATTTTTTACTTAAAGAAATATACAGTGTATTTAATCGTAGAAAATTATTGTAGACTATTTTTATTTGAAAATTTGATATTAAGTATTTCATCTAAATCGGTAGAATGTGTATTTATGCAATCGCTATAGCGAAAACCATTACAAAAACACAGTGCGACGGAAATTTAAAGAGTAAAACAAAATAAATAAATTAAAAGTTTGCGATAACATGAATACTTCTGTGATCATACAACAAATTATTAAGATGAGAAATTGGAGTCATGCCCTTTTGCCGCCTATAGATTTTACAAATATCAAATTGGTAAAAATGCCAATACGTAATGAAATGGCGATCAAACTGTCTCTTTTAAAGTGCAAAATATTTAAAAACATTAATCGGATCTATTAAATCTTTGAAACAACAAAAATTATTCAGTTATTATTATTATTATTATTATTATACTTCGGAGGGAAAAAATAATGAATTGATGATAGAAACACTTATAGATTATTTGTAATTCTTTTACCGATACAAGCACCTTTCCTCAAATTTTTAGGAACTTAGTTACAATTTTTTTTTTCTATAAAAAAGACAAAAAAAATCACATGCATAGAAACCACATGCATAGAAGCCACAAATCAAGATATGTACTATCTCATCGCCTAATTAAATAGCAAAATTTTAAAATTGCTTTTAATGCACGTTTATATAATTGTTAGGTTGGCCCGTCTATACCTTGCCTCAATTTTTTAGCAACTTAGTTATAAATTTTTCTCTCTGTCGAATAGAGAAAACAATGGCATGCATAGAAGCCACAAAATTAAGATATGTACGATTTCATCATCTAAGTAAATGGCAAAAATTTCAAATTGCTTTTAAAGCTTGTTTATATGATTGTTACGTTGGCCCGTTTACATTTTGCCTCAAATTTTTAGCAACTTAGATATATTTTTTCTCTCTATCAAAGAAACAAAATATCACATGATTAGAAGCCACAAAATTTAGATATTTACTATATCATCGCCTAATTAAATGACAAAAGTTTAAAATTACTTTTAATGCATGTCTATATGATTGTTACGTTGGCCCATTTATACATTGCCTCAATTTTTTAGCAACTTAGTTGTAATTTTTTTTCTCTATCAAAAAAGCAAAAAATCGCATGTATATAATCCACAAAATTAAAATATTTACTATCGCATCAAATAATTAAATGGCAAATTTTTAAATTTGCTTTTGATGGACGTTTATGTGATTGTTAAAGTTTACAAAACGGAAACAATGTTCAAATGACTTTATACTGAAATTCACACTTAAAAATGAAAATACATTCATAAATAATCAGTTTTAAGTACAAAACTATTATTGAAAATATTAATAATATAAATAATTAAATAAATAAATAAACTGAAAAAAAAAAATCAAAATAAAACTTAGCAAACATTTTAATCAGTGTAAAATTTCGCCAAAAAAATCAAAATTTTAAAAATTTATTGTAAATTTCTGGAAGAAATAAGAACTATAATTAATCTTACATTTTTGTGGAAGAAACATTTCATCAAAATAACTATTAAATTAATATTATTAATTTTATTTAAACTGGCTGAAATTGAATTATTCTATCAAGAAGTCAGAGAGAATTAAAAAATAAATAAAATAAATAAATAAATTAAATTGTACATACTTTTTACTCCAACCCCCCCCCCCCTAAATTTTAAACCTTGCATTTCAGGAAAATGCATACGTCTCTAAGGCCTTAACTATGTGTATTGTTTTTAGTGCTTAATTATTATAAATGCTCCAGACTTCTACTTAAACACCCGCACACTCATGCATAATACGTATTTTTAATTAATTATTATAATACTTTAATTACACAGAAAAATAAATGTAATAATAGCTTCCTTAAGAAATAGTCAAACTACATTTTTTTTAATCATTGAAGCACTAAGTTAATGCAAAGTTGCTAAAACAAAGTTATAAAAAAATAATCTGGTGTGTCACTCGCACGACTTTCTCTTACCCTAAAATTTAGTACTATAAACACAGGTTGAAGTTTAAGGGGTAAGATAACGAGTTCTGTTATGTAAACCTACGTTGAAACAATTCAAATTAGGCTTCAAAAGAGGTTTATATGATAATTAGTTCTGTGTGATGGGGGGCCCCGTTTCATTACTGCACTTACATTTATATCGGATTTAAATCTGTTATTAAAATTAAAAGTTCACTTATAATTATTCAGACAATTTTCACACGTACAGATTCGTTGAAACTTCTCAATCTTGATGAAACTTTTCGAGCAACGAACTTATATTAACTTCAAAATACAACATTTGGATCTCCAAAAATTATTCGTTTTTAAGTTACTCTTAGAGACATAAAACGTTAAAAACTTGACTCCGGTAATCAGGAAGCCTCAAAACGTGTGAATATACAAAAAACGAGCAATAATTATTTAGCTTAAAAACATACATTATTTACCATATCCCTATGAAGAATTCATTTCAATTCCCGAACAGCTTTCCTGGAAATGGTCAAATATTATAGTATAGCACATCCAGTAACAACAAAAAAGAATGTAACGCTTAAATATTTGCAGCCCTGTATATCTTTTGAAGTTTATATGCAGATCACAGTGTGCACCTAAATATAATCCCATAGTAATAAATACACGGCCTATCCTGAATTAATCTTCCACCAATTCTCAACTATCATCGCACTTTTATCTAGTTTTTTGTGTAGCCCTGTAAACGAACAGTGAACGATTTCCCTACCATATTCTACAAGAGACATGGTCTTACGCATATGAAAAATATATATTCGTTTCATTTGATTTATTGCAGTCTATAGGTGTTAAACTTTACTTACCTGTAATTTCCCCCAATAGACGTGATGTATTTGAATCCTCTTGGGTGTCCCTGTACACGAACTATTCGCTTGATCTCAACGAAAAGTTTAGTGTAACACCCCTATATGATGCACATTTAGAATACCAAGTTTGAAATTTCTGCTATAATTTCTTTTTAAGATATGCTGATAACAGACACGCACACAGACTCACAGACACACAGACAGACACACACACAGACCATTTGCTAAAAACCTGATTTTTGGATTCAGGGGACCTTAAATGTGTAAATATAACAAAAACGCACTTTCGAAAATCTGACCCAATATATTTCACCCAAATACTTTCTCTACCTTATGGGTAAGAGAAAGTACAAAGATTGTTCTTTTTCTTTTTTTTTTTTTTTTTTTTTTTTTCCAATTTTAAAATTTTAAAAGCAAAACCTATTAAATCTTACTTTAAATTAGCGTATAACTTTTTCATATATATCATTTTACAAAGTATTTCCCATGAATTAATTTGAAACTTAAAGGAAATCGACATTATTTTGACTTATTTTTACTTTCTCTTACCCATAAGGTAGAGAAAGTATTGTTTTTGGGTCAAATTTTCGAACGCGAGATTTTGTTATATTTACACGTTTTGAGGTCCCCTGAATACGAAAATCATGTTTTTAGCAAATGGTCTGTGTGTCTGAGAGTCTGTGTGTCTGTGTGTGTGTCTGTGTGTCTGTGTGTGTGTCTGTGTGTGTGTCTGTGTGTCTGTGTGTGTGTCTGTCTGTTATCAGCATATCTCAAAAACAAATTATGGTAGAAAGTTAAAACTTGGTATTCTAAATGTGTATCATATAGGGATGCTACAGTAAGCTTTTCGTTAAGATCAAGCAAATGGTTCGTGTACAGGGACAATCAAGAGAATTCTAATACATTACGTCTATGGGGGAAATTGCAGGTAAGTAGAGTTTAACGTCTATAGACTGCATTAAACCAAATGAAACGAACATATATTTTTTGTAATAGAGATAGTTAACTGGGAAAATATTTTTGTGTATGTAGGAGCATCACCTCCCCCCCCCCTGGGGGGGGAAGTCCCCCCTCGAGGGGAGTAAATTTTCATGATGGGTATCATTCAAAAGATCTTGCGAATACCTTTAAAACGAATGGTTGAACTATAAATCTGTGATAATTTAAAACAAAGTTATAGATTTTTTTTTAATTTTAACGAAAAAAAAACTTAGAAAAAAAAATCGTATATATATATATATTATATATATATATATATTGAGAGTAAAATGGACTTTTTTTTAATATTTAGTGTTACACTGCCTCTCTAATATGAAAATCGTCTGCATTATCATAAAAAATAATTTTTTTAAATAATAATTTTAATAAATTATTTTTTAAAAACAGAATTATTTTTTAATAACCGAATTAAATTCTATATAAATGTAGGTGCATTAATAAAACGGGGGGTTGAGGGGGGCGGTAGCCCCCTCACACAGAACTAATTATCTTTAAAACTCTTCTGAAGCCTAATTTGAATTGTTTAGCATAGGTTTACATGACAGTTCTCGTTATCTTACCTCTTAATCTGCAAACTGTATTTATAGTATTAAATTTCAGGGTAAGAGAAAGTCGTGTGAGTGGCACACCAGATTATTTCTTTTACAAACAACATTACATTTTTTTTTTTTTTTTTTTTTTCATTCGATATTCATTACCTCTTTCTAAAGCAAAGATTCGATATCTCTAAGCTCTTTATATTCCTTAACATAGATCTTGAAACGGCCTATCAATACTTTTAAAAAAGGTAATTTTTTTGTGAAAAATAATGTTGCTTCATTTCTGATTAAAAAAAAAAAAAATCTCACTCTTTATTTTAATGAAAACTCATTTTCTCAAGTTCCGAAACAATAAAGTAAGTGGGAAATTTAACAGACATCGTCTTTAATTATTGTGTTTTAAAGTGTGCCTAACACAGCATTTAAGTACTGCTTATCTCATTTATTGAAGCAATTGATTGCAAAATAACTCAAGCGAAAATAAGAATTGGATGTTTTTTTCCCTTTCCAAAAAAATATTTCTTTTTCGAAGGAAAGAGTGCATGGCGCATTTAATTTTAATCAATGCATGCATAGAAAAATTCATATGAGTAGGAACATAAAATATCTGAAAAAAAATTTCAAATCAAGCGTGGAATGCAATTACACAAATGCACATCCCCAGTCTAAATCTGGAATTTAATTAATTAAGTGCATTTCTTGGAAGCGCCTATCCTATCAGTATCCATTCATCAGAAATGCTTCGTGAACCCCGAGATTGAGTTATGAATGAAAAGCACTGAATAGGAAGGAAAGAAAGGATATATTAAAGATATGATAATGAATAGATATTTCTAAAGGAATTACGAATATCCTAAAGTAGGCAAACAATATTCAGTAGTCTTTTGACAGGATTAGTATTATCGAGTAGTCTTTTTAACAGGATTAGTATTATTTATTGGAAACGATTTTGTGTGAGAAAATATGAAATGTTGTAAGATATAGAAAATGTCATTATAAATTGTTTTATTTTTTATTTATTTATTTATTTATTTTTCAATTTCAGATATATGATTATTATACTCAATAAAATATTTAGTTAAAATATATATAATTTTACTTTTAGAGTTGTATTGCCGTAGGAAATGATAACTAAATAATTTTGTCTCGAATAATCTTAAATGTGCAAAAAGATATAGAAGAAGGCATCACAAAAATATAATATGTTGTCAAGTAACTTTTCCTTCAACATTTTCTGTCAATATCGTTAAACACTTTAGATTTCTTAACAGATATAATGAAACAACTTATCTTTTTTTTTTTTTTTTTAAGTAACTCTTTTTCATTGTTCTTTTATGGAAAAATCTCGCTACTTTTATTTTACTTTAATGAATGTTTGTTTTCCAAATTTCGAAACAATGAAGAAAGAACGAATCTCAAAAGACATCGTTAAAGTCTACCTACTACAACATTTAACTACTTTTTAACTAATTTAATGAAGCGATTGATTTCTAAATAACTCGAGTGAAAATACAAATTCCTGGTTTTTTACCTCGGGGAAAAAAAATGAGGAAATGAGGTTGCAGTTATTTTTACTGAATGCAATCATAGAAAAATTGATATGAGCAAGAACATAAAATATCAGTAAGAAAAATGCAAATCAAGTGTGGAATGCAATTAACAAATGCACATTCTTAGTCCAAATCTGGAATTTAATTAATTCGGTGCATTTCTTGAGAGCGCTTATCCTATCAGTATCCATTCATCAGAAATGCTTAGTAAAACCTGAGATTGGATTACGAATGAGAAATACTGAATAGGAAGGAAAGAAATGATGTATTAAAGATATGATAATGAATAGATATTTCTGAAGGAATAAGGAATTTCCAGAACTAGGCAAATAATATCTAGTAGTGTTTTCATTGAAGTGTAACAGGATTAGTGCGGTTTATCAGGAAGTATATTATGTGAGAAAATATGAAATGTTATAACATAAATAAAATGTCATCTCAAAAAGTAAGTATTATTTTTCACGAATGTATATCTTTGCAAACATGAAAATGAAAATCTTTCCAAACATGTTACAGGAAGAAATAAAATACAACAGGTGAAGAAATATAAAATTTAACCATTTAATTAAGAAAGGAAAAGAAAAAAAATATGCACACATACACATAATACTACATATATTTATATTCTTTATAATTTAAAAAATGAGAATCGAACATTTTGCCCCCCCCCCCCCCCCCTCTCAAAAAAAAAAAAAAAAAAAAAAAAAAAAAAAAAAAAAAAAATCTCTTTAATACATATTTTTAATTTTGTTGAAAAACATGTCTTGTGTTTTTAAAAGAAAAATAACTAAATTTCAAATAAGAAATGTGCTGACAGCTTTAATTAACTTAGTTATATGCATCCTAAATGTCCTTAAGATTAACTTCATTATTATAAATTATTTCGAAATGTCTCAGAGGTTGCCATTAAGTATTGAACAGAAGTTATTTTAATAAATTATAATGACTAATAAAAAAATTTTCATCGGGAAAGAAAGAATTGTTAACGAATTGAAGACAGCAAAATTGATATTTAAATTAAGGACGTATATTTTAGCAAATACTAATATTTAAAAGCGATAAATAAAAGATTATTTTATATATATCACGATAATTTTGTCTTTTAAACTTAAATATAACACGAGTATATTTCGCTTGTATTTTTAATTAAGTTTTATTTCTAAATAATTAACTATTTCATTGTTAATTTGCAAAAAGTAAAATGACAAATATAAACAAATATCTATTATATTTAGCTGTTATATTTTGTAATTAGGTTCATACAAAACGTGAACAAAAGAAATAAATGTTGAACTAACAATATTTTCATATATATAAGTTTGATAACGTTAAAGCAAATTTTACTTTAGGAAAATTTTAACAATTATTTTTAACATTTCTTCCACTTCTTTTTTACAGTGAAGCCAAAACCTCCAGAGCTTTATGTTGATGGTTCTCCTGTTCAAAATACTTCAACTCTTGGTCCTTACACGGAAGGTTCAACATTTATCTTGGACTGCCGATCAACTGGCGGGAGACCTCCACCATTAGTGACTTTGTGGAATGGAACTAAATCGCTTGTAGCAAAGCATCATGTTCAAACCGGTGAAGATGGATCAAGTGACGTCATTGCAACAGCAAGATTTGTTTTATCTCGTTGGGACCTAGAATCTAGGCTAGAATGCAGAGTTCAGAGTAATGCAACTATAGCACCGATGGTGAAATGGGTGAAACTTGATATTCATGGTAGGTAATATATATGTTATTTATGAGCCAGTTTTTATACATTCACTGGTTATTACTCGTATTTTTGCGGAATATATAAAATATAAATATGCTTATAGTCATATTGAATGCTTATAGACAATATGGATATAAGAATATGTTTATAGTCATGTACAAATTGTATTTACACAAAATTTATCAATCCTAAACTAGCAATATAAAATTTACCAAATCAAATAACTAGATTAATAGTAATCTAATAAATAATTAGCTAATCAAAATTAATTTGCTAAAATTAATGATGATGATCAGTATAAAGGATTTTTTATTTAGTCCATACGAAACAGCACAAACACACACACACGTACAATTAATTTTAATTAAATTAAAAATAAAAATGTGTATATAAGATAAGTTTTCGCTCTGTATTTTTAATGAATTATAAAGCATAACTGTGTTCTTAATTTGTAAATATCATACATAGATTTTGTGCATCTTATAATCGATGTAAAACCTATTCTTAATTTCTCTCGGAGAGAAATTAAGGTTAGTTTTTTATCAATTATCAAATGCAATGAACAGCAGCTCTCCCCTTAAGACATAACTACATAATTTATTTTAACATACTTAAAAAAAAAGAAAAAAAAAATTAACGTTTTGCATGTTAAACTTTTTGAAATCGGGTTTACTGTGTGACTATATTAACTTTTGCACATCTTACGAAAAGTATTTCATAATTACTCAGGATTAAGGAATATATATTTCTTTATTCTGCTAATTTAAAATATTATCGGCATACGTCGTATTCATAATATGCAATTCACACACTTTCTTTCATATAATAATACACAATAAATTTTAGAATACAGCTATTTCTACAAGTGTGAATAATATAGCATACTAATGTCGTTTGTAGAGTAGCATATATATATATGAGTGTGTATGTGTGTAAAATTAATTAGCCCTAACAACACGCTTGTTCTGTAATACAACGAAAGATGTCCATAGGATGTCCATACATGTTCTTTTTATCCATTGGGCATCCTGATGATGTCATTTGGAGATGTGCTGTTAAAGAGGAATATACTGTAAATTAAACTGAAACATTAAAATCTTTGAAATACATAAATAATCTCACATTTGATTGCTCACTGATACAAATAACGAAATTGCTATAACTTAAGAATAATATTATAAATAAAAATAAATAAAAATAAAAAAAAATAAATAAACATGAATTCACAATGATTTTTGACAGATTATTTAAACATTCTTTTTTTTTTTTTTTTTTTTTTCTTTTAGTCGAATATACAGAAAGGAATTTAAAATTGTTTTTAATAAATTGAAATATTTCATAAATATAAATTCATCATGAAAAAAAAAAAAAAAAAAAAAAAAAAAAAAGGAAAAAGAAAGCATAATTGAGCTTTTATTAATTAAAATAATAAATTGATATACTTATATATTTATAGATACACATTTTTTTATTCTTAAAGTAATTATGTTTTTTTTTTTTTTTTTTTTTTTTTTTTTTTTTTTTTCTTCAAACATTACATTTCAATATTTATCAGAGATTAAACAATACATCTTTTTGATTCGACTGGCATTTTACAGGAGAAAAACACCCTCTAATGCAACAAAATATTCTTGCCGAAAAAAAAAAAAAAAAGACTTAATAAGTATTTTATTATTTATTTTAAATAAATGATTATTTCACAGTCGAAAAAAAAATATTTCATTAATAAAAACAGCTTCACATTATTATTATTTCTTTCTTTCTTTTTTTTTTTCTTTTTTTTTTTCTTTTTTTTTTTTTCTTTTTTAATTGCAAAGCAAAAAGATCTTTTATATGTTATCATTTATATGAAATGAAAATTTAGTTAATAGTAATTAAAAAATATAAAATAAAGTAAAATGAAAATAGAATGAAATTTTAAAATGTTATTTGTTTAGGGACAGAAAAAAAGGATGTTTTTGTCTGATTATCTTCTTTCTTTGGAATGAGTTCTTTTTTGCTTTATAAATGCAATTATGCAATGTACTTTTATTTGGAAATGGAACTTTAAATCATTTATCAGTAGAGGTTTTTCTGCTAGTTTATATTCATTTAAGATTAATTACAAGATTAATTATTTTTTCAAAATAACTATTAACATTATTTAATTATTAAAATTATTTAGCTATAACCAACCTATAGTTATTTAATTATTTTTTTTTTGGGGGGGGGAAATGCTTATAAAACCTTTCCCTTTAACTATAATGATCATCAAATTGAATCTATTTACTTTATAAAATTTACCTAATTTATTTAAGGAAACATTCATATATATTTTCAAACATTCATATATATATATATATATAGACAAAAGATATATATAATTTTGTCTAAAATTGTTTATTTATTTATTTTTTAATTACAAAGACTAATTCAAATTTTAATTTCAATTAAAATATTAATTATCAAAATTGTTGAAATGTATAATAATCTTTAATTATTTTCCTTCTTTTTATTACTATAAGAATTATTTAAAAATTAAATTAAAAGAATATATGAGGACGCAATATTTTTTTTATTTAGCTATTCACATGAATATTCTTGCTAGGATTTAAAATAAATAAATGAAATAAAACTATTTTTATTAAAATTAAATTTTATATAAATGTAACATTTTATTATAAATAATTAAAAACACTACAAACACTTCGTTTAATTTAAATTTATGAAAATAATGAGGCAATATACTAATTATTTTTAAGAGAAAACAGTAGTTTGTTTTTTTCTTTTTTACTTATTTAACACGGGATTTTAATTTTCAACATTCGAAATATAAAACATGTTTGAGATTAGATTATTTATTTTGCTAGTAAAATGTTTTAATATAATAGATAGGTCTCTTAATACATATATAATTTTTTAAAACGTAGTAAAAGCTCAGCAACAGAATTAAGACCCCTGAAACGCATAGACCAATAAGAATAAAATTTCATCAATTTAAAATTACCTGTGAAGAATGATTGTTAACTATTGGAACTTTTTCTTTTTCTTTTTCTTTTTCTTTTTTTTTTTTTTTTTTTTTTGTGAAAGAGAAAAAATAACACTCTTATCTCTCTCTTTTTTTTTTTTTTTTTTTTTTTTTTTTAATTCTTCTAAATAAATTCACTGCTCCGTAAACGTTATCAAACTACTTCCTTTTATTCAAAAAGAAAAGAAAGAAAAAAAAAAAACTTTATCCCATCTATTAATATGTGTAATTTCGCAAATATATGTTTTTGCAATTTAAGAACAATGATAGTATTAATTAAATAATTTCAAATAAATTTTAAAACATACTAAGTTGTGATAATTTAATTACATCTCTGGAAATGTGTAATCTTCTTTACAAGCTTAAATAATAATCATCAAAATAAGTTTACTTGCTTTTTCATTCAAAATCTCCCGCTCAATTAACAGGCCGTACATTTTATTCTTTTCTTTTTATGACATAAGATTTTATTTATTTATTTATTTTTTTTTTTTTTAACTGCTTGAGAGGAAAAGAATATTTTAAACAAAATTAAATACTTGTTTGAGTTAGAAATATACTTTTGTACTTAAAGTCTATGTAAAAATTTGAACATTAATTTTTTTTCAATTTTTAAATACTCTCAATTTTATCTGAATTTTGTTATAAAGATATATCTTTAAAAATATAAAGACATATATTTAAAAATAAGTACGCAATATAAATTTTTATTTAGCTGTTTACACTTTTTCTCAAAAAAAAAAAAAAAAAAAAAAAAAAAAAAATTAAATTTGTGTAAATTTAATAAACTAAGAAAAATAGTGCTAGGACTTTTTAAATTCTAATTTTTGAAATTAATGAAAAAATACACCATTTTAAAAAACAAGTTTTTACAATTCCCTTATACTTTCATTTACAAATTTTAATAGTGTAAAAAAAAAAAAAAAAAAAATCTTCGTGATTCGGCTATTTTTTTTATATAAGTAATACATCATGTTATGAAAGAAATCTTTGCGAAAAAGCTATCTTGTGAAATGCTTGAACTTCATTATTTAAATAAATCATTATTCCATGTTAGAAAAAAATTTCTTAAAGATAAAAGTTGTTCCATATATTTTTTCTCCTTTCTTTTTCTTTCTTTCTTAACAAAAAAAAAAAAAAAAGTCTTAACTGCAATGCAAAAAGCTCTTTTAAATATTGGCATTTATCTCCAAAGAAAATTCAGTCATCAATTAAAAAAAAAAAAAAAAAAAAAAAAAAAAAAAGAAAAGAAAAAGTAAAAAAGAAAAAGAAAGAAAGAAAAAAAGAAACAGAAAATGATTTTTAAATAATCTGTAAGAATAGATTGGAATTTAAAAATGTTTCGTTTATTTGCTTGAGGAAAGAATAAAAAACAGTTTTATCTTATTCTTTTTCCCCCATCTAAAAGAGTTCATTGCTTGATAAATGTTGTAATCAAATTTACTTTTATTCGAAAAAGAAACTTTGAATCACTTATCAATAGCAGTGCTTTTTTCTTTCTTTCTTTTCCTTTTTTCTAATTAATGTGATTGCCATTTAAGAAAAATCTCCAAATTAATTGAATAATTTTAAAGAGCGATTAAAAAGTATCGACTTATGAACATCATATTATATCTCTAAAAAATATATAAAATTATTCCCCTTTAAAACTTGACAAATGATCTTCAAATTTAATTTGTACATTCTTACTTTTTTATGCCGTGCGATCCAAAAGTCAGGACGAATTTTAAAAATGAATAATTCGAAAACGAATCGAGATACAAAAATACGGTTTGCACCAAACGAATGAAAAATAAACCGGGTTTTGTGTGGCAACGAAAAAAAAAAATAATAGTTCTGTTGGCGACCAACAGATAGCGCTATAGTGTTTTATTTCACCAAAAGATGATTTGCAAGTGAAAAAATGTTGACAACTTACAAGTCAGCTTAATTACAGTTAATTAGTACTACTACAGTAACTGTTCAATGTGCTGTCCATCATTCAGAAGTACAGCTATGACACGATTCACTACATCGTTTACAGCATTTAGTAGCATTTCTTGCGTTATGGCAGAAACATTTTGGCGGATGGCACCCTTCAGTGCTGCTAGTGATGCCGGTTGGTCGGGTACACTTTTGATTTCAAGAATCCCCACAGACAAAAGTCACAGGGTGTCAGATCAGGAAATCTTGGAGGCCATGAGTGATTAAAGTAACGACTGAGAATCCGATCCTCCCCAAATGTTGAGCGTATCAGGCGTTGCACAGGCAGAGCAATATGAGAGGCTCCATCTTGCATAAAGATGACTGTTTGGAGTGCCTGTCGTGCTTGCAGTTCAGGAATAATGTTGTTCTGTAACAGTGTTGCATATCGCTGACCACTGATAGAAACTGTTTTGCAACCCCTCTGAGTGACTTCCTCGAAAAAAAAAATGGACCAGTTATGAAATCAGCAGTGAAGCCACACCAGACGGTCACTTTAGGCTGTTGCAAGGGTACCTCAACAAATGCATGTGGATTTTCTGTGGCCCACACTCGACAATTGTTAGTGTTAACAGCGCCAGAGAGTGTGAAATGCGCTTCATCTGTCCAAAGCACAGTGTGAAGCCAGTCGTGGTGCTCTTCCATCTTATTGCATACCAAATTCGCAAAATTTCGACGATAGTCGAAGTCAGGAGGTTACAGTTCTTGGTTATGTTGCAACCTGTAGGGATACCGTTTCAGAGTTATTCGCAGTGCTCTCCAGACAGTTCCGCACGACTCTCCGGTCTGCCTCGAAACTTCTCGAGCACTGCACTCTCCATGTGCAGAAACCTCCGACATGGATTGAACCGTCTGCTCCACTGTCGTGGAAATAGCAGCGGCTATTGTATTGAGGGACGTCCACTTCTTAGACGTGACGCCAAAGAACAGCTTCAAATTTCTTCATCCTTTTGTTCAATGCAAAAGACGTTATTGGTCCTTTGCTATCTTGCATACCCTTCATGTAGCGATATGCTCGCAATGCCGCAGTGGCACTTTCCGAATTGTTATAACACAGTTCAACTAAGAGAGCTTGCTCAACTATGGACTGCATTTCGATGCATATAAGCTTCGACTACCATTACCTGCTGCAGTTGCTCCTTTTTATAGCGTTTGTTGCTTTGCATAATCCTACATCAGAAATCCGACAGCGCCATATGTTGGTCGCTAACAGAACTATTTTTTTTTTTTTTTCGTTGCCACACAAAATCCGGCTTCTTTTCCATCCGTTTGGGGCAAACCGTATCTTTGTATCTTGATCCGTTTTCGAATTATTTATTTTTAAATTTCGTCCTGACTTTAGGATCACCTGGTATATGACTTAGTTGTTTAATACATAATCAATATATTTAAAGTATATTCATTTTTTATGGTGTAAATAATAATAATAATAATAATAATACTTATTATTATTATTTTACAAAATTCTGAAAATAAATCAAATATAAAGGATATTATTTAAACTGTACTGAAAATGAAAAAAAGTATTGGAATAAAAATTTCCAAGTAAAAATTTCCTGTAAATCTCTCTGTATATTATTAGTATTTCAGTATTTTATTCTGTCACTGTGCTTAGTTTTTTACTAAAGTAAAAAAATGTTAAAACAAGAACATAAATTATGTGCTATAAAAGTGGCTGGAATACAGAATTAAAATTTAAGTAAAATTCTGCATTCCATAACAAATATTAATATTAAAATTTCTCTTTTGTTAAATAAATAAATAAATTTAATAATAGTATAATATATCATTTAATTCTAATACATTAGTGTATTAAATCTAACCCATTTCCTGTAATCAAAAATAATTTAATTCTCTACTCAGTAAAAAAAAAAAAAAAAAAAAAAAAAAAAAAGAGAGAGAGAGAGATAGAGAAAAGAAAATACCTTTATTTAATTTTTCTTTTTATTTTTATTTGACCAACGGTCTTCGTAGTTGAAGCAATCACAGAACAAAATTGCATGAAGCTTCCAGTAAATTATTTTTATAAAACAACCCTTAACATTTTTGAAATACTTTCCTTATTATTTTAAATAGTCTCGCCAACCCTCAATAGAAATAAAGTATAAAATTTTAATTACAATATTATTTGCAATTTGCCAATGTGGGCGATTTCCATTCGATTGCGTAACCCTTGGTACGGAAATGATATCTAACGGTTTTCAGTTAGCATTATTAATTGGGTTGCCTTAAAAGGAACACCAGCTGCATTTTTTTATTCTATTATTCGAGATGTATAAATTTATGTTTAATCAATATTTCTTCATAATAGGAAGTATTTAGTATTTCACCAGTATTAATAAATTTTCGTTGTTAATCATGAAAGTTTGTCAAAGTACATTTTTTTAATAATTTCTTCAAGCTATTGTCATCATGTCTATTGCCCATACAAGCAAATTAAACAAAGGAATATGTATTTGCAAACTTGGATATGAATATAGTTATTTATTGAATGTGCCCTTCTCTGTCTTAAATGTCTGATAAAATGTGAATGCCAAATTTTCGAAATATTTTTGGGGCCCCTTTGTGTCCCGACAATTGTTAATACACACCCCACTCAACAAAGAAATTCATCGTCATAGTTGCTTTAAAACCCTTGCTTTATTTCCTTAATATTGATTTTAGACATACCGAAAAAAAAGACCAAAATTCGCTTAAAGTATTTAGGAGAATCAATTCCTAGAATTATGAAATTAAAATTGTTTTATTACCCCTTTAAAAGAATATATATATGAAAATACATTCTCATACTACACTCATAACTTAATGGCCAAAAGTTCATCATTGTATTGTAAAAAGTATCAGAGATTTCTTGTACATTCTAGGGGGCTCTGCCCCTGTTCACTTTCGTTTATTAACCGAAGAATCATTTCGCATATTAAAACATGCGGGCTCTACCCCATTATTCACCGCTTTACTTTTCCCTGAAAAGGCATATTAATAGTACATATGATTAACTACAATCCTATTTTTTACTTTCCGAACACTATAGTGAGGAAAGTATTGTAATCATGTCAAAAATCCGAATTCGAGATTTTGATGTTTCTATACGTTTTGAGGTCCCCTGAGTCCGTTTTCACTATTTTTACGATGATGTATGTATGTGTGTGTGTATGTGTGTATGTGTGTATGTGTGTATGTTTGTGAACACGCTAGCGTCTAAAGGCTTTGTTCGATTAACCTGAAAGTTGGTACGTATATTGTAAGTCACCATAGTACGAACCCTATAGATTTTGGTGAATCTAGCACTTATAGTTTTTTTACAGGGACACAAAGAAAAATTCTTTATCATTATGGCCTATGGGACCAAAATCTTAAAAGTGCGATAGCATCTAAACGCCTTATTCAATTGAGCAAAAATTTTATACCCATATTATTGGTCACAGATACTCAATCTGTACAGATTTTGGAGAATCTAGCACTTATAGTTTTTTTACAGGGACACAAAGAAAAATTCTTTATCATTAAGGCCAATGGGGCCAAATTTTTAAAAGTGTGATAGCGTCTAAACGCCTTATTAATCTGAGCAAAAAAATTGTACACATGTTATAGGTCGCATTTGCACCAACTGTATAGATTTTGGTGAATCTAGCACTACAGTTTTTTTACAGGGACACAAAGAAAAATTCTTTATCATTATGGCCTATGAGACCAAATTTTTAAAAGTGCGATAGCATCTAAACGCCTTATTCAATTGAGCTGAAAATTTGTATGAATATTATAAATCACTGTTGCACTAACTATAAGCATTTTGGTGAATCTAGCATCTATAGATTTTTACAGGGACAAAACGAAAAATTCTTTATCATTATGATCTAAGGGCTCAAAGTTCAGTAGCGTTAAATAAAACCTCGTGTGATATATGGAGAAAAAAACACTCTATTATGGTTTTCTCTCTTTTGTTTGTTTAGCAATTCCTCTTTCTTTATTTTATCTACAAAACTGTTAGTTACTCAATGTTCGGAAAGTCGAGTGGAGTCACTCCAGATTTTTTTTCATTGAAAATATCCAAGATAACGAGTTTTATTTGTTTGCAGACAATAAATTTTTTTGTTACCAATAGCAAATTGACATATATTTAAGTCCATTCATTACGTTTTAATTTCCCCGTGGAAAAGTATTGACAGAAAAAGAACATCATTGACAGAATCAATGGCAGAGTCAACGTCATTGGCAGAAAAAGCAGTGTAATAAGAGTAAATATTTGCAAGTTGCCGAATAGAGTACCTTTGTCAAAGAGAAGATTTTAATTGATAACTTCGTTAATTAAGGCAATAGAAATTTTTGACCAAGAGAAATATTCTCCTTGTCGTATTTAGAGAATATTGATACCTCTCATGACGCAGAGTGCACCCTGGTTATCGAAAAAAAAAAAAAAAAAAAAAAAAAAAATGACACCAACGGCAGTAATTTTTACTTTCCGAACACTATAGTGAGGAAAGTATTGTAATCATGTCAAAAATCCGAATTCGAGATTTTGATGTTTCTATACGTTTTGAGGTCCCCTGAGTCCGTTTTCACTATTTTTACGATGATGTATGTATGTGTGTGTGTATGTGTGTATGTGTGTATGTTTGTGAACACGCTAGCGTCTAAAGGCTTTGTTCGATTAACCTGAAAGTTGGTACGTATATTGTAAGTCACCATAGTACGAACCCTATAGATTTTGGTGAATCTAGCACTTATAGTTTTTTACAGGGACACAAAGAAAAATTCTTTATCATTATGGCCTATGGGACCAAAATCTTAAAAGTGCGATAGCATCTAAACGCCTTATTCAATTGAGCAAAAATTTTATACCCATATTATAGGTCACAGATACTCAATCTGTATAGATTTTGGAGAATCTAGCACTTATAGTTTTTTTACAGGGACACAAAGAAAAATTCTTTATCATTAAGGCCAATGGGGCCAAATTTTTAAAAGTGTGATAGCGTCTAAACGCCTTATTAATCTGAGCAAAAAAATTGTACACATGTTATAGGTCGCATTTGCACCAACTGTATAGATTTTGGTGAATCTAGCACTACAGTTTTTTTACAGGGACACAAAGAAAAATTCTTTATCATTATGGCCTATGAGGCCAAATTTTTAAAAGTGCGATAGCATCTAAACGCCTTATTCAATTGAGCTGAAAATTTGTATGAATATTATAAATCACTGTTGCACTAACTATAAGCATTTTGGTGAATCTAGCATCTATAGATTTTTACAGGGACAAAACGAAAAATTCTTTATCATTATGATCTAAGGGCTCAAAGTTCAGTAGCGTTAAATAAAACCTCGTGTGATATATGGAGAAAAAAACACTCTATTATGGTTTTCTCTCTTTTGTTTGTTTAGCAATTCCTCTTTCTTTATTTTATCTACAAAACTGTTAGTTACTCAATGTTCGGAAAGTCGAGTGGAGTCACTCCAGATTTTTTTAATATATAGAGAAAGGAATTCTTTTATTCAAAAATATAATGTAAACGTGTTTTTTAATTATTTCTTTATATTATATTTTTTTACTGGAAATTTGACTCATAAAACGATATTTTCCGTACGCATTTTCTCCAAAATTTTCAAATTAAGCATTTGCATAAGCTGAAAATTTTGATTAGAGGTATTCGATTGCGTTGAAGGATTGGATTATTTGTTGATTGGAAAGTGTTTTGACAGATTTTTTGCCTTTTCTAGAACGCCTTATGATATAATTCTTACCTTATTTTATTCATTCATGATTATCTCAAGAATTAAAAAGAAAATATTTTTAATTCTTGAGATGAATTTCTCTGAAAAGTTTAAATAATTGTACAAACTTATATAGCGCTTTTTATGTAAGTTTCAATGTATTATATCAGAACCAATATAGAAGAATTTAATACCGACGTGAAGATTTTCAAATGCATGTTCTTTACTTTTTAAATCTTAAATGTAATATTTTAATTATATAACACTATCAGAGAAATTTATTATTGAGTAAAGTTGTGTTAGCGCAAAATTCAACACAAAAATAAAAAATATTTAGATTTTAATTTTTTATTAAACTACCAATCAATGAATTTGACTACTTTTGACTTCTATGTATATTGCTTGCTATTTTATTGTTATTCTTTAATTTAATAAAACAGCTGTAATGAAAATAAACTATTTTGTATAGTTTGTCTTTACAAAGTATGGAGATTACGCACCTGGGTAGGAGAGATTATTAATAATAATAATTACAAAGAAATTGTAAATAATGATAACTATACCTAAAAGATTTTATTGAATGATTACTGAAAAATAAATGTTATTGAACCAAAGAAATTTAATTAAAAAAAAATGAAATCATACTTTATCAGATGGATACAATGTGTAAATCTCAGGGGGATTCAAGGTAGATTCCGAAATAATGAATTTCCTGACTGCTGCACAAATTTTGAGGGAGCCACTTTGTACTGCCTCTGAGACTAATTTTTGAATTCCTTTGGTGCAGGTGGCTTTGGTGAATTACTTTCTGTGAATATTTGGTATTGTGACGTGAACAAATAGGGAAAATGTATTAAAAAATTCAACACATATTACATATTAGCTAATATACAAAATAAATAAATAAAAATCTCTATTCGACAATTTTACTTTTACTTACCTTTTTCTTTTTTTCTTTAAACAAATAATTTGTTCAACAAAAAATATTTATATAAATCTAATTCATTATAAATTCCTTTAAAAAAATTAAGATAGTTTGAAAAATTTTATCACGATTATCTATCAAATAGTGAATCCATCCGAACCAAGTTAAACAGTAGACTTATATTACACATGTCTTGGCTGACATTATTGGACAAACGTATTCACCATTTTTTCCCGCAGCCGTTTAAAAATTACAAGCTTTTATAATAAAAATCTCATTTAAGAAAGGATTTTCTTAAAATTCATTATGTACATAGTCCATACCAGGATCTGAACGAGGTTTATTAATGAATTTATCCGTAATTTTATTTCAAAACTACGGCTACTGTAAATCAACGAAACACTAATCACGATAACTTCCAATTTCAATTAGTTCGAATTAAAGTTGGGCAGTGACTTAGCTTAGACTTATTTTGAATGAATTCACTCAATAAACCTATCCAAAATTTTTATTCCAATCGAAAGCCACTTGTCAATTTCAAAATCACTTCTGAAAAATATTTGAGATATCATTTTCTTAAAATTCGATATATACATTGTCCATATCAGGGACTCAACCAAGTTTATTAATCTACTTGACCCATCATTTTGTTTCAAAAGGGAAGCTACTTGAAATTAAGTGGTCATTTAAAAAAATTTCTTCACAATAAATGTTGTAATATTGTAATAATTCGAGGCAAAGTTGGATAGTAGTCTTATACTAGAAATATTTTGTAAGAGTTTGTGAACTAAGTTTTCCTCCATTTTCTCTATATATTAAAAATAAGTTACTGTCACTGGCGTCATATTTTTTTGTCTGCGACAGCATCTTCTAACGGAGGGCGGGGTCCTTCGTGTCATGACAGGTATCAATGTGTCCCGAATACTCCAAGAAAGACATTTCAACTGCTTAGAAATTTCTATCATTTTAATTAAAGAAGTTATTAACTAAAAACAAGTTTATGAAGGTACTCTATTTGCCATTTTGAAAAATGTTTCTCCCAGTGACGTTGTTCTTCGGTCATGAAGTCATTTTACACGGGAAAATTAAAATATGATCCATGGTTGTATGTAGGTAGGTAGGCAGGTAGGTTGGATTTAACGTCGCACCAGTACTGCGCTATGGGTAATTGGCGACGGTTTGAGACGCACCCCTGGAGATGTTCCGGAGGCATGTCATCCCAATTTTGATCCTTTACGGAGGGGATGATCCAGCCCCCCCGCTTTGGTGATCCCCAGATATATAGTATGGATGGGAACATGGAGGATTTTGCTGTCGCGACAGATTTTATGTGCACCAGCCACCATTAGTGTAAACGACGGTCTTTGGCCGGCTCAAGTATCGAATTAGCAATCTTAAAATTACGTGTTCGGCGCTTTACCGACTAGGGTGCCGCGGTCCGAAACCATAGATTTAAAAATAAAGAAAATAAATATAAACTTTTTTTCTCTGCTTTTAGAAAATTAATTTTCTTACACGGGAAAAATAAAATATGATCCCTAGTTGTAGGTAGGTAGATAATTAGGTAGGTTCTGTTTAACGTCGCACCATTACTGCGCTATTGATAATTGGTGACAGTCTGGGACGCACCCCTGCGGATGTTCCGGAGACATGCCACCACAATTTTGATCCTTCACGGAGAGGATGATCCCCCGCTTTGGTGATCCCCAGATGTATAGTATGAATGGGAACATGAAGGACTTTGCTGTCTAACCAGATTTTATGTGCACCAGCCACCATTAGTGTACACGACGGTCTTTAACCGGCTCAAGTATCGAATCGGCAATCTTCCAATTACGTGCTCGGCGCTTTACCCACTAGAGTACCACGGTCCGAAACCATAGATTTAAAAAAGAAAGAAAATAAATATCAACTTTTTTCATCTGCTTTTAGAAAATTAATTTTCTTACACGGGAAAATTAAAATATCATCCCTGGTTGCAGGTAGGTAGATAATTGGGTAGGTTGTGTTTCACGTCGCACCATTACTGTGCTATGGATAATTGGTGACGGTCTGGGACGCACCCCTACGGATGTTCCGAAGACATGCCACCACAGTTTTGGTCCTACACGAAGGGAATGGCTCCCCCTCTTCGGTGGCCCTCAGAAGTATAATTTTGATTGGAACACGGAGGATATTGCGGCCACGACAAATTTTACGTGCACCAGCCACCATTAGTGTACACGACGGGCTTTGGCCGGCTCGAGAACCGAACCCGCAATCTTCTAATTACGAGCTCGGCGCTCTACCGACTGGGGTACCGTGGTCCGTGTCTAAGGTTGCAAAAAAGAAATAAAAATATATTAAAGCTGTAATGCAAAATGGTCTAGATATTATAAATTTATTTCTATTAAAAAAATATAAATATTTTACATTTCAATTTGACATTGAATATGAGGGTTTGAAAAATATTTTTCTGTTTTTGTCTTGTAATATGCACTATTAATATTCCTTTTAGGTGAAAGAAGGGAGCGAATAGGCTGGCAGAGCTCTGCATGTGTTAATAAGTAAAGTGAGTCGGTGGCGAGGCAAAGCCTCCCTCGGGGGTTGGTGAGCGGAGCGAGCAGGGGGCAGAGCCCCCTAGTATTTAAATAAAAAGCAGATTCTTAAGAATTTGATATCCAGATAATTTTTGAAATACTACATATATAAATCAATGCTGCACAGTGAACTTATCGTAGAAGTATTATTGATTAAAACGTTGAGCAACTAGATCCTCCACTTGTCTCCAAATGGCAATAACATAATAATTCGATATATACTTTTTTCATATCAGGGCCTTAACCAAGTTAATTTGCAAATTTAATCCACCATCTTGTTTCGAAATATCATCTGCTTTAAATAAAGTACCTACTTGAAATTTTATCATCACAATAACTTCTGGAACACTCTATTAATTCGAAACAAATTTGGATAGTGAATTTAACTGAGAAATATTTTCGATGAACTCGTTGGGAAAATAGAGTAGTCATCGTCTTTTAATTGCGGCTACATGAAAATCCGATATATATATATATCAGGACATCCGTCTACACATGATACTAAAATGCATTTTTGAGAGTTTTCGCGACTGGCCTGATATACACGTTGTCCCACCAGGGTCTTAATTAAGTTTATTAATTAATCCTAGTTGTTAATCAACTTGATCCACCATTTTGTTTAAAAATTATGGCTACATGAAATTAAGCGGCCACTTGGGGAAATTTCGTCATGATAATTTCTAAAATACTTCATTAATTCGAACGAAAGTTGGCCAGTCGACTTATATCAGAAATATCTTGACTAAGTTTATAGGCCCATTTGGTCCACCATCTTGTTTTCAAATAACGGTCAAATTAAAATTTTCAAATCTCATAAAAAATATATTTATAAACACATTTGCTTAAAACACGATGTACAGGGTATCACAATACCACGCTCCAGAATTTCTGCGAAGTCAAAGATGCTTCAGAAATTTAAATACACACACACACACACACACACACACACATATATATATATATATATATATATATACAGCTTCTAAAAAGTAAAAAATAAATAAAATAAAAACGGTTGTTTCCCGGTAATATATTTTATCTGTTTTCAGATTTTTACCAATAAATCTATTTTCAGTACATTATTTTCTCGTATATCATAAAATGCTGATTTTGGTTGAAATTTTCGAAACTATTTTGGTCGTTTGGTCTGTGATGTTAGTCTGTATGAGTTCCTTTTCAGTAGGACTTAAAGACAAATTTTAGCAGGAAATCCGCCATCCATTTTGTAAATATCTATCCTATACAAATATTATTTGAAATCTTTTTTTGAGATCATACAAATAATTCGTATACATGGACATACAAAATAATTCAGTTGCATTACTTGCATATCTATGGACGGAATTTCTTATTGGTGTGTTTTGACAGATGTAGACTACCCTAAATGTAAAGAAATTAACATATATTTTTTAAATGTAAGAAAATGTGTTTTGTTTATAACATGGTATGAATTTATTAAAGATATAGTCGGAAATTCCTTGAATTTTTCGGCTGCATAAAATTTAAGAATGCAAAGTGTTGTGTATGTAGTTTATTTTCAATATCCTTATAATTATATTCCATTTGCATTAATCGCACATTAATGTATGTAAATAAATTTAAAAAAAAAAATGTTAATTTTCAAATTTGTTTTATAATATTAGAATACTGTGTTTTATCACGCATTCTAAACTGCAACAATATGTTTTTATGTAAATGCAGGCTAGAAGAAAGTAATATAAATTCCACTGCTGAATATTTACATTCATTTTAAAACATTAAAGAATTCTTGGAATTTTACTCTTTAAAACTACATTGCTTTTACAATACATAATAACTTAACTTTAATAACGTAGTTAAGTTCTCGCTCTCAATATCTAATAAAAGGAGGGATTTGAATACCCTCGAATATTCTAGAGAAGATACATGTGAAGCACACATTGCACATGCAGATGTTATGGCATTACAGCCATTAAATTTGGTAAACTCAATTGTCATCGTAGTCATGGTAATAAGCCCGGTACTATTCGAACAGTGGATAATATTCAGAGCGTGCGGAAGTTTATTCGTGCTCTAAACAGAGTTGATAATGAAAGCTCTATTTAGAGATATTTATTACCATTCTTAATATGCAAATTTCGTAGTTTCTAAATATGTACTTAACTCTACAAATCCATGTAAATTTCATATTTTAAACATGTATGCAGGACCATAAACTTGTGGTTTCTAGAAATTGTAAATGTAAGATGGTATAAATATAGAATTTAGTGGCGTTAGAACTTTTTATGTTTCCTTTGTAGTTTTTCTTTTTATTATACGATAAAAAGAAATAAATAATTGATTTTTTTTTTTTTTTATGCCATAAAAATAAATAAAAATAAAACTGGATTTTGAATTAGCATGTTGATTTTTATAGCAGTACTCTGTGTAAAAATATTTTATTTATCCCTTTGTAAAGCAAGGTAATTACCGTTATTTTAATATGAAAAACCACGCGAATTTACGAGCAAATCTAAAAGAGAAGACATAAATGAACTATTTCCGATATGTTATAAAATTAAAATTTTGCTGAGCAATTTGAAGGTGAAGTTTTGCCGATACAAATTAGTAATTTTATTAGTAAATTATATTATTCCAATTACATTGATGCAAGTTTGCTTTTAAAATTAATGTCTTTCTAAGTCTGTTACTAGAGCTCACGACAACATTTAAATACAATTCAGATATTATTAAAACCATACACAGCCTTCGCATGCAATTTGTCATACAAAGACAATAATATCCAGATTAATTATCGTAAATTTAAGAATATTTTTTTTATTTTAATCTCAAAAATTAACGGAATTTTAAAAGTTTAAAAGTATTTGTAATTATTGATCCCGAAAATGGATTCTGATAAAAATGGATTATTATGCAACCTATTGTTTAGAGACTTCTTAATGTAGATAAGATCGTCTAATATAATAATCATGGGAATTTATGGGTACATTAAACCATTTTAAAATCTTTTATTTTAATTTTTTTTCCCATAATGCCATTTTTATAAAAATTTAAAAATATATTAAAAAGTTTATTTTAAACTTTTAAAATAATATTTTTTTGTTTATAATTTAGGATTTTTACTTTATGCATGATATTAAAATATAATACAATTTATTTATCTTATGGAATACCAGCAGTTAAAGACTTCATACAGATATATCCTAATTATAAACTTGAGATATTTGCGTAGTTTTAGCTATGACATGAAATTGAATAATAATATCAGATAGAATTTAAAATCAGAATATATTTTACAATCTAAGAAGAGTGATGAATTAAAACAGATTTTTAATCAATTTCTTTCTCTCTCCCCTTATTTTAATGTCAGAAAAGTTTCAAAAAAATTTTAAATGGTCTAATTTCTTTTCTTGTTCGTTTCTATCCAAATGCATTATAATTATAGAAACTGTCATCTTATTTGTCATCAGAAGCATAGTTCATGCGTATAACTAAAGTACACTTTTTTTTTTTTTTTTTTTTTTTGCAAAATAAACAAAGCATCTTGCATAAAATGGCTATTTTTATTGAAATAAATATCTAATAAACAGATCATTTACCGATAATGAAATTATTAAAATTTCAAAGCCACAGGATCTACCAACGGCTAAGAATTGCATATTAAATATTTAAATCAATAATTTTTGCAAACGCTTCTGGCAGTGTTTCATACTTCTATAAGTTTAAGCAAGGAGTGATATAGATTGCTAAAGTCATCCTGCGGTACATTCTGCCAAGCATTCATCAAATGTTGCGCCAGATCTACGATATTTTGAGTTGTCCGAATCTTGCAGCTTATCATATCCTAGACGTTTTCGATGGGCGAAAAAGCTGATTACCTAGTTGGCCAATTAAGCATATTAACTGCACGTAATCAGTACATAGATAGGTGAGCCGCATGGGGCCTGCCGTTATCTTGTTGAAAACTAGCCCCAGAATGTCATGTCATAAAGGGCAATGCCACTGGCTGAAGGATAGTATCAAGATATCGTTTCACTGTTAAAGTTATACGCAGGATAACTAAGGGCGACCTGATGCCGCAGTAGATAGCAATCCCCCCTATCACACCAGGGGGTAATGGCTGTATTCTCCTGCAAAACAAAGGCTGATTAAGACTTCGGGCCTCTACCCTTCATACATAAATATGATGTTTATTTGCCCTAAGTGAGTAGCAGGGGTCATCGCTGAACATTATAGGCTGCGAGTCTGCAGCAGCCATGATGATCGGCCAAGGTACCACTGCAGAAGACTCCGCCAGTGTTCAGGAGGGTTTAAAAGCAAATGCTTTAAAGGCCTATGTTAGCGTAACTCGACGCAGCCATGCGCCTGCAGATGATGGAAGGATCCACGGGTAATAAGGAAGAGACAATAGTACGTATGATAGCGGAAAACGATGACATAGGGTCAGTTCTGTCTCGGCACACAGTTATCACATCTTGTCGCGCGTTTGTGCTATTTGGCCTTTGAGAGCCTTCATTTCGCCGATAAATTTCTTGCAGCAACCATTGCTAACATCAACTACGCACAGCCGTGTCCGTATAGAGAAGGTGACGATCTATTGCTTGTTAACTAACTTCAAAAAAGTGGGAGGTTCTCAATTCAAACAGTATGTTCTTTTTTTTGTTGTTGTTGTTAGCTCATAACTTCTCTACGGATGCTCCGATTTTGATACTCTTTGATTTTTTGTAAAGGTCTTGGTCTGAAATGGGTCCCATTGTAATATCTTTACGATCTAAAATAATACAGGGTGATGAAACAAGTCAGTTTCAACTCTTTTAATTTCTGAACGGCTGCAGCTATTGTCATAAAAGTGGTATGCAGGTATAGGAAAGTGGCCACGAGCTACGATATTAAACCTTTTGCAACGTCACCTGGTGGAAAACAGTGGAGGTTCCTATCTCGAAAACGGTTCAATTTAGGAGAAAAAAGTGAATTACTAATTTGCAGAGTATCATCGATTTAGTACGAAGAAACAGTTTACAGAAATTAATGCCAAAAATAGAACGCTTAAAACGTGCATTTGTTTGTTCACAATTCCTACACTGTGCAAACTTGAACTACATTGCAGACGTTGTAGTGTAGCGTGTTACACATATAATATGTAGTTCAAAGTACGGTTACTGTAAGCGGCCACATCACTCTCATAAAGTCATTTTCTGCGGACTTCATAAAAGTGAAGGTTTTCAATTCAAATCATTTGTTTTTGTTTTTGTTGTTTGTTAGCTTATAATTTCGTAAGAGAAATGCTCCGATTTTAATACTTTTTTTGTTATAAAGGTCTTGGCCTAAAATAGGTCACATTACGATTTCATTAAGATCTACACAAATTACAGGATGCTCACAAAACTCCGTTTTCCCACTTTTAACTGCTGATAACCTGCAGCTACAATCGTAAAAGCAGAGTGTAAATGTAATTAAGTGTCCATGGTCTACGAGATGCGATCGCTTATAAGGCAGCTTAGTGGAAAACAGCCGAATTAGCGTTTTTACTTCGAAAACAGTACGGAGTAGGGGAAAAAGTGAATTACAACGTTGTAGAGCATCATCTATTTATTACAGGAATTTATCTTATGAATATAAATTTTAAAAACAGAACGCTTAAACGTGCATCTATTTGTTTACAGTTTCGTCACGAAGCAATCTTAGAAATCAAAAAGACCTTATTTCGATGTTTAAACTTCTGTCCATCAGCTGCAATGTATATTTGGATCAATTTTTGAACTGTACGCTGCGCTCATTCCAGCATAGCTAGTGACACGTACGTTCTGTAAAATTCAACCAGAATACAGATGTGCATTGCAGTTGAGATTTTTGTTATATGGTTTCCATGTTTGTTTTAATTTATTAAAGATATACGCTGTAATTTTTTCTCTAGAGTCTCATTTGTTAACCGTATATGAATAACAGAGGTCGTTGATTCTTTTCAAGCTGGTTTTCATTAGAACGTTTATATTACAGCGCATTATTACAGCGCATCTGTTCTTTACATTTCTAAAACCTTTTTAATTTAATGTATGTAGATTCAATAGATAGATTTTTTCTTATATTGCATGAAGACAAAAAAGTGGCACAACTCAAAAGTGCAGTTTTTGAGAAAAATCTACTTAAAGACAAAGATCTACATTAGCTAAAATAAAACCGACAAGATTGCCTTTCGAGTGGATAATTTTCGAGAATGAGATGTAACTTTTGTGTGCACATTATGGCACTTCATATATTTTTCAGTGACGTAAACTCGAAATTACCATTTCTTTTAGATGTATCCCTTTTTCTCGGGTTGCGATATGTGAAATCGCCGTGGAATGTCTTATCATGCTCATATTTTCACTGAAAGTAAAATATATATATATATATATATATATATATATGTATATTTGTAAAAAAAAATAGAACCGACTCCAAAAAGAAACTATTATTCAAACAGCTAAAACTAAAGTGAAATTGAAATTCGCCTAAAAGTATGAAATAAATTTCTTCACCCAAACAAAATAAATACTACAAATAATCATAACATTTTAAGTCGGCGCAAAATTAAATAAAAATTAATAGTTTTATTCAATATAAAAATGAAATTCTATTTAAAATATACATCTCACTTTCGCATCTACAAATCACAGTCGAAAACTTCATTGATTCAAATAAGCAATTAAGAATTCGTAAGCTGCTTCCGGAGTTGACTTGGTATCTGCCGTGTTTGGAGGGAAAAAAAAAGAAAGGAAGAAAAGAAAGAAAGAACGAAGAAGCCAAATTGTATATCGAACATATTTATTTATTTTTTTTTTCAAACATCATGGTTTGTTTTAAGAAACTACATTAAAAGAGCAGTTAAGAATATAAAACAATATGTTATATTGGACAAGGTATATGTCAACAAGACATACATATATTGCGAAAATATACACATCGTGTGTGTATGTTTGCAATACGATTTGATCGCCAAATCCGAAAACCGCCAAGGAAGTCAAATATCAAAGCTACACAAAATTTGGAAAGAAAACTCTAGTAACTTCGTAGAAACATAAATACTGATTTGCGAAGTATGTTCACTGTTCTATGCAGATATCACTAATGAACCAATTACATACAGTCTGATAAAATAATAAAGGAAACTATGAAGAGGGATAATTCTAGAGAATAGAGTTTGCAGATGACAGTCTAAAATCAAATTTATAAAAAAAATATCATATGTTTAATTTTGCACCGACTTCTAACGTTATGATTATTTATAGTGTTTAAGTTGTTTGGGTAAGGGAATTTATTTCATACATTTAGGCGCAATTTACAATTTCACTTTATTTTTAGCTGTTTGAATAACAGTTTCTTTTTGGAGTCGGTTCTATTTTTTTAAAAAAAGATTTTATTTTTTCCACCCAGCTTCATGCATTCCGACTATGCGACCACGTCTGAAGTTGTCCAGTTGGTTATAAGGTCTTCGATAACGTACTAATGGTATTATTCACTGTGTCTCCGAGAAATCCCATCGTTGTGTCTCTAAAACAATAGAAAAGAATAAACATTCCTCAACTGTTACCAGTTTTATAACATGTGAACTGTGCATAGAAATACTATAACCAGAATTAACGCTCATTGGTTTTCAGAATTTAATCGTTTGCATGTTTTATATACAGAAGTTTGCATGCAAAATTTCGAGATTACCGATTTTTTTTTTTTTTTTTCAAGAGTGTGTACAGTAAATAAATTATCCTTATTTATTTATAATTTATTTATTTATTTTTATTGCATTTATTATTATTATTATTATTTTATTTCATTTTTAAAAAATTCACTTCAAGAAAATTCTTTTTAACTTTTATTTCAACTTATGACATTTGAATACTTAAAAATAAAATGAAATAATGTACTTAATGAAAAATGATAATGCATTAATAAATATTGGAAAATTCATCGTCATGTCTTTTGTGTTCATTAATTTAAGTATAACAGATTGAATTTGAAAATTCATTTGTTGCTAACAATCCGGATCATATTTTCTAGTAATCTTTAATAAAGAGATATATGGAAATATTTGAGCAATTAGTTTTAATGAATTACAGATTAGTTACATTAAAGTTCGCATTTCGATGAATTTTGTTTCAGTAGAATTGAACTTGACTTAATAAACCTTATAAACTTATTTAAAAATTAATTTGCTATTCACTTACGCCCGCATCATATATTAATACTTATGATACATTAAGATAGTAATTATTTAGTTTGTATTGAATTTAGATAATAATCATATTTTAGACATGTGTTCTGAATATAGTGTTTTGATTTCTGAAGTTTACAAAAACTTTATCACAAATTTTTAATTATCTAATACCACCATAAAATTATTTAATAAAATAATTATTTAATAAATTCATTCATCTAAAAAAGTACGACGCACGTGTATACACAATTTCTAAATAAATCACTTTAGTAAAAAAAAAAAAACTTTGTTTTTATAAATACATCGAAATTTCTTTCCACTGTTTCTGTCTGAGTATTTAGAAGATGTTTTTAAAGTTAAAAAAAAAAAAAAAAATCTATTTATTTTTTATGTTTCTTTGAATTGGCGTGTTTTTAAATTTACGATCATTTGTCTCTTTTTTAAACCTCGAGGAATGGTTTTGCAATGTTCACTAAGCTCAGTTCCGAATAGAACATCAAAACTTTAAGGTCACTGAATGCAGTGAGTACTTGAAAGTTTTATGCCCCTCTTGAGTTTTTTGGAGTGGGAGGGGGGGGGGGGGGGTGTGAATTATGGGGTCATTTTGAATCGATGTTCCACCATCAAGTTCTCGACCTAGTAGCACTAGATCGATAATATATTTTATGAAGAGCGATATTTCGCTATGGATTAAAATTTTGAAGCCACACTCATATTTAAATCTTAGGGATCTTAGACCGTTCCTACTGTACAATTCTAACATGAAGCGTAACCACATCAATCTACCATTGAAAGAAAAAGGGGAAGTAACATAACAAATTAAAACGATAAATAAAATTAGTATATGTATGTATTTCAAACTGATAGAAGAGGTGTAAACGAAATACTTAAAGAATAATTTATTGAAAATTTAGATAAGTAATTTTCTCGATATTTAAAGTTCTAGAAATACTGTAGAGTGGGGATGAATGGGACATTTTTCATGTTTTTTTTAATAACGTTCACCATATGTACAGAGATGGAACACGGGCGCAGAATTCATACCACTCTCAATGTAAGAAAATTTTCTACTTCTTAAATCAACGATATTATAGGTAGAGAAATTTCTTAAACGGATTCCGGTATGAATTCTGCTCCCGTGTTCCATCCCTGTATGTAATTCAGAATTTTATAACATTGCTCATAAGTACACTTCAGTAATCCATTACATATAAATATACTAACTTTAATAAAAAGTTATCATTTTTAATTAATAATAATTTTTTCTTACATGCATGTGCATGGTCCCATTCATCCCCACCAATGGGAATGAATGGAACAGGACCGGAGTTAACAAAGAAAAGAAAACAAAATTGAAAGTAAATAAATTTTTAAAGTTAAATTTGTTTATGTGATTTTTTTTACACACTATGAAGATACTATAATTAACATAAACTGATATATTGACTCAAATTAACATCAAAAGGCAAAAGTCCTTTGGTTTTCAGAGTTAAGATTCTAATCCAAAAATAAATAAATGAAGAAGACACTAGAAAGATATAAATCATTATAATAGAGTACAAATTATCCAGATAAATTTTTGTTTCCGACTGATCGGGAAAAATAAGCATTCTATTCTGTATTACAATAATAATCACCAGGATTAATTTAATTAGCTTGATTCAAATTGTGATTTTAATTCAATTATTATTAGTTTATTTATTTATTTTTTTATTATTGATATTATTGATTTAATTGCATTGAATATTCTAACTTATAATTTTTTTAATCATAATTATTATAAACAAAAATCAGAACAATTAATTTCAATCTATTTTTCTCTAAATCCATGCTACTTCTACAATTCCATGTTATAACTATTGAGCTACAGGTTATAAAAAATATTGAAAATATATTTACGATTTGTTTTAATATAATTCTTGTGTACAATTTTAAATTAGCATATAGTGGGGTATGCCCCATTCATCCCCATTCATCCCCATTCAACCCCACCACCACATGATCAAATAAAACATGAAATAAGCCTAAGGAACAACTGTCAATATTCTTCTTGAATATCATAAACACAGTAAAAGATTATGCCTTTTCAGCATATATGAGTTATATTAACTTTAAGCAAATAGTTAATTTTTAACTACTACCTAATTGAATCAGTAAAAACTTACTCTGGCAGCAGAAAAATGCACTTTAATTTTTTCTGCCCTTCAATAGATAGCACACTTCTGAAACTACACTTGATGAATGACCTCAGTACTGCCATATATCAGAAAAATTGTCAAGTTTCTAATGCTTGCAAAACATAAAAATTTTGCTATTGTCACATTTATTCCCACTCTCCCCTATTTAAGAGGAGTTAACATAATGAACAGAATTAGATTGTAGCTCTAAGGTTACTTTTGCACTCTAGGGCTAATTATAAGGGTGTCTATGGCTTTACTTAGATTCTGATCCACTAAAAATATGCATGCCAGAACAGAAATTCGAACGCGGCACCTGTTAACTAAAGATCACTGTTCTAAATATTGAGATACGAGATAGGTATACACTAAAACGCAGAAGTTTGTAAATACATAATTTTATTTGCATAAACAATAAAAAAAATCTTCAATATAACCTATTTTTCTTTTAGCTGAAATAAAACGTCGTATGTAAACAGATACCTATATCTATATCTATTAGAGCCCCTAAATAAAATAATAGGCCGGCGCATCACCGCCATTTTTTTGCCTCCGAAGAGGACAGCATTCTCGCTTGGCGTCCTTATCGCTTCCCTAATTATTTTAAGAAATCTTGATCTGTAGCTAATTCGGTCAAGATAAGAGCAATAAACAACAATAATATTCTTAAAAACACATTTTTTTCCCAGTACATTCTCAGGATGTCATTTTATTCTGAGGATATCGTATGGATGCACTGGAGTAAGATGTGTTGTTAGGGCGGTTTCTGTTTCTTTCACAAAATGTCGCCAAAACTCAAATACACAGTCTGGGAACACTTTATATTCACTTCTTGAATGATTATAGCAGTTTATCGCTAAACAAACTTCCATATCATAGTTTACTTAGCTAAAATTATGAAATATAATAAAACAAGTTACTTTAAAGTAACGTAAGACGATAAAAAGAAATGTTTGTCCTTTGTTTATCAGAGAAACTCGCTGGGTACACGTGGCAACCCTAAGGCAACAAAATGCCTGATGCGCCAGCTCGTATATATAGGAGCCTTAATATCTATCTATCTATATCTATATCTATCTATCTATATATATATATGTATAACGTTACGAATTTGTAAATGAGACTAGTTATTTTTATGTAAATTTCTTCAAAGAGGCTTATACAGATTATAAAATGTTAATTTTCAGCATTTCTAGCTCCTTTCGCATTAAAATGGCTTATTTTTTCTTAAGAACCAATTAAAAAGCTGATTAAAGCAGGTAATGTCTTTGGCGACTGTTTTCGTGACCTTAGAAGAAAATTCTCATTATCGATATACCAAATTTGTAAGCTCTAACTTGATTGGCTGGGAGTTTCTGGAACATTCTCCATTTCCTACGCGAGTATTTAAGGAATCGCATCGCGCCAAGTGCATCAATTTCGCCAAAGCATTGATTGCTGCTTAAAGAGCACTGAGCTTCTTTCGATTACAGCCGATTGCTGTGTGTTAATGCTATGCTACAGTTTATGCTGAGAATTTCATGTTGTCAGTTGTTATTTAAGCTGTGTTTTCTGGTGAAACTGGAGTTGATACTTGGTTTATAGTTTTGTATTTTGTTAGAAATTTCTCTGAAAAGAACTTTTAAGCCTCTACAAGATTAGCCTTTCATTCTCAGGCAACACACGGACCCCGAGTCAGTAGCGAATTTAAGAGGGGGGGCTAGGGGGCTGAAGTGCCCCCTCCCCCCCAAAAAAAAAACCCACTGACATTCACAATTGAATAATGCAATTGTAAATTTTTTATTGGTCTAGAATTAAACTTTGAAAAATCTTAGCCCCCCCTCCCCCAAAACTCAAGTTCTGGATCCGCCACTGCCCCGAGTACGCACAATATATATATAATAAAAAAATATATGCAAACAGGTATGAATATATATATATATATATATATATAAAGTAAAGCTAGGAGAGATCGTGCGGTAGGAGAAATAGTGCACATAGGGGATCGGAGGGAAAGAGTAGAGTGGGCGAATTGAAATTTTAGGTGGTTGTACAACACCAATATTAAAGTGCCGACTTGAATTTGCATATTGATTGCTTCAAGAATTTAAGATAAAACGTGGTTAATTTGTCTCATTCTCGAAAATAAATGCTTGGCATTTTATAACTCTTCCTAAAAATTTCAATACAATGGTAGTAGTGCAAAATATTTTTAAAGTAAACAACTTTCATAACCTCCTGACCTAAACTAACGGTACAGACACCACGATTTCCTCTAAAGGTGAGTAATTATTTAATAAAACACTGCCCAATCTCTCCTAACAAAATGGTACAGTTCGCGCTTTTGCTGTTTAGGAGATATTGCGCGTTTAAAATTCTATACTAACAGAGATTCCGTATTTTATTGGGGTTAAGAAGACAACGAAGATGAGTTTGTTCAATGCCTGGGACTGTACCAAAACCTAACTTTCATAAGTCATTGAACAAGTTCAAACCATTCGAGCCGACGCAACACCTTTATGGTGAATATCCACAGAATCTGAAATTGAACATTGGAGTGGCACAATCGACAAAAGCCGCACCTCTGATGGGATTTACCTCTAGAATGCCGTTAGCTTATGATAAATTTATCGCAAAGGATTTAAATGCTATTGCATATCTATAATTTTTGCAATACCTTCAGATATGACGCTCAAGTCTTGTTGTGCAGCTGTCGGTTGCTTAAATAGAAGAGATAAAACTAAATGCTAGCAAAAAATATCAGCCTATTCAATCTTCTTTTCATGGAATGTAATCGTCTAAATTTCAATAAAATAAAATAAATAAAATAAACGTAAAGGATTTTAAAACGTAAAGAATTTTAAAACGTAAAGGATTTTTTGGCGGAAGATTTGAGGAAAAAAGCTTTGGTAGACAGTAAATGATGGGCGTGTTCTGAGCTTAAAAATGAGCGGAATTAACCACATATCATTACACACATGGTGTGCTGATATATATATATATATATATATATATATATATATATTGCTCGGAAATGCCTGTTCGAGAACGATACATCGTCTCGAACAGGTTCCCATGTGACAGGTGGTTGCACAAGAACTTCACATGTACAATAATATGTACAATTATTGTGGACAACCAGAGATTCGGTCAGCAAACAAGAAACCATCCTAGCTGAAAAGGCAATGTACTAATTTTAAGTTAAATATGTTAACTGGTAACTTAATATTATTTTCTGGTACTGGTCTTTATCTAATTTTGTTCTTTTTTCCGTTTCTTTAATACTTTTTTTTTAATACATTTTTGCAGTTATTTTTGCAGTTATTTTTAAGATTTTTTTTTTTTTTTTTTTTTTTTTTTTAATTATTGAATTGAAATATCCACTCCCAATTCAAAAATATTTGTTTACAAATACCTTACAACAATGTCATTTAAGTGAATTATTATTATGTAATTGTATTTATAAATAACTAAGCGCAATCTCTCGTACCCATGTGCGCAATCCTTTCTACCATATAAGGAGAGATTGCGCAAAATAACTCTCTTGGTTTTATTACAACCGTTGTTTTAAATTACAACAGAACAACAAAATAGCAATGGAAATGCAAAGAAGAAGGATCAATTCAAAGTTATGCACCAAAAGTTCAGCAAAAAATTAATATTTGGGTTTTTTATATCATTTTGTTGAATTATGTGCAAACTCTCCTATCTTTACCTTATATATATTCATTATATATATATAGGTATATATATATAAGAATTCTTCATGCATTTTCTAATACTTTATGCATTATTAATTATAGAAATTTAATTCTTTCGATTTATATCATAGTGAAAATTTATTCCAATAGTCATTCCTTCTCGTAGATTCTTTAAAGTATTCTAAAACATGAAAATCCTCATTTTTGACTTCTGCAGTCGAGAATGTTATTTATAGATTTCAGATATTAATGATCATCTCGTGAGTAGCAGTGATCCAGGAATATCCCTCTTCCTGAGATGTGACACGTCCACCTTAAATAACAAATAGTATTCGCAGATTATACACCGCATTCTCAAACATGCTTTCTACATTCCAAATATTTACTCACTCACTCTCTTCATGATTTTCACATTTTATTTATCGTCAGTTTATAATCTGGACAGAAATATTCAAGTGAAGTGCTTTTATCGTTAAAATACAAGAGCTTGCTCTTAAATATATTAGTGGAAATAAAGTGTCCGTCGAAATAAATTAAAATTCAGAATATCCGTTAAAATTGCGTTGCAGTGTTGATATCTGTGGTACAATATAAAGGATTGTTCATAGAATGTAGAAATTAGAAGCAAGAAAATTGAACATTTCTTTTTTTTTTTAAATCGTGAAGTACGAGATAGCATTAGAATATTCCTTAAAAAAAAAAAAAAAAAACGAATATAATAGTAATAACATATGTATTTGTTATTACGTACTAATTCAGCAAACATTTGTTACACATTTTAATGGCTGCCTTTGCATTTAGTCTGTTAAAAACAAATGTTTTACCACAAATGAATAAAGAAAAAAAAAAGAAATCCAACCTCAACTAAATTATTTGTCATAAATAATTTTAGACATTAAGTGACACATTACAGCAGTTTAATAGTGTTTAAAACTAAAATGGAACTATAAAAATCGTAAAATGTAGCCCCAACTTTCTAAAAATGTTGGATGTAGATTGACATAAACTGACCTGATTGGGCACCTTTTTTATTCTTCTTCTTCTTCTTTCTTCTTATTTGTTGTGAGATGCTGTTCTGTATTTTTAACTATGTATAAATATTAGATAAATGCTATATGACGCAGTATATATATAATATTAAGTATGAAGAAAGTATTAAATATTAAATGTTAAGTATTTAAGTATTAAAAAAATCATCGTGTAGGTGGACTCTGTTCAGTTATCTATTATATACGTATTATTTTAAATTTCTATCGGAAGACGTACTATATTCATGTTAAAAGCAATTAATTTTGCTTTTGCCTAGTACGGTAGCGGAATGCCTAATCATGCCTATTTTACCATACCTCAATTTCGATGTATTTATTATGTACTAAATTGTTTATTTAGCATTAGGGTCACTTTCGTATTTTACTTTATTTTTATTTTTAATTTAATTTAATTTTACTTTCATGCTACTGCATACTATTTCTAAAGTTGTAATCCCCATAAAGCAAATTTACGTGAAATATTACTACATTTTGCTACATTATGAAAATCCATTAGGTTCGAAGTCTTAAGAAGTGTAAGAAGCTTTTAGAAAGTTCACGTACAACAATTTTCGTAAAGGTATCGTAAATGATATTTTACAGCTAATCTGAATTGTTTACAAAGAAAAGGATTCTAATTGTGCCCATTTATACAAAATTTAGCACTATCCTCTCATGTTAAGGAAATCGAAAAATTCGAAAAACTTACAAAATACTTCGAAATAAAATGTTAATAGACAATGATGCTCAAACCACTATCATAATATGATGATAAGTGATCATCATTTTTAAATTTAATTTATATTAGATGTACAACTTAGATATATATATATATATATATATATATATTACATTTGAGGTTTTATTGTAAAAAACTGATTATACATTTACGATTCAAAATATTACACAGCGATGACGATGACTTTCTTCCATCTTACTGCACTGTTTGAATTCTGCATCAAAAAAACTGCTCACCTTTTGATACTATCCACGTATCCGTCCAATCTTTGACTTCTTTATAAGAACGCAAGTACTGGTCACCCAGGTCATATCATGTCACTAATCGAAACTGTTCATAGTGAGAGAGAGCAATATCCAGAGGATACAGAGCGAGGGGCAGGACTTTAATTTCAACTTTTAGAAATGCTTTTCGACCGATATTGCGAGATGTGAAGCTTGTTTCAAATTCACTATATCATGCGTCTTGTTGTATTGTGGTCATTTGTATTTCAATGCTCGGCTTAAATGCATTAATAGCTTTCGATACAGATGACCAGTGATTTTTGAAATCTGCTTTAGCAGCTTATTGTAGGTGCCTACACTAGGCCGAGTTGGTACTACCAAATTCAGAGCAAGACCTTGTAACATTAAATATTCAGTTTGACCGTCTATGTGGAAGCATGGCCGACAAGCCCTATACTTATCGTAATGAGCACATTTTTCGTAACCAATCCCAATGTGATGAAGAAATTCCTTCTATTTTTGTTTTTCAAGCTGTTGTCCACAAGCATATCAATGTTGTTCAAGTTCTCTTGGCTTCAACTTTTACTGCACCCCCTTTAAATATTTTTTAATTATTTACATGGCTTTGAAACCTTTTAAAACGGCTTGTTGAATTACTTCTAATGATCATGTTAGTTCTTCGTGCGTTTGACATGAGTCTTCATAGAATAATGCCTCCAAATTATGCATCTTTGAAAACCTTCTCTTTTCAACCGCCATGATAGTCTTCGATACCAAAATCACCGTTCTTGAAGCGTTGAAGCTGCTTACGACATATTTTTTAATTTTTGAGATCAATCGATGAGCCTCAGCCATAGATTTCGTCATACTGAAGTAGAGAATTAAGACCTTCGACAAAAGAGGAGATTTTGGATCATAAACTGACATTTTCAATCAAGAACAATTTTACGATGCGAACACAAATCTACTAATGTTTGATAGGATAATGTTAACCAATGCCTAAGCTTATAACATGATGTCTATATATGTTTATTTTCATACTACTTTCCGCTACAGCTATCCATTAGAAAACAGTGGAAGCAAAGTTGTACACGTGCTGATTTTTTTTTATTAATTTTTTTTAATACATAAATTACATTGTATGTTTGTAAATTATAAATATTAAAAAATATATACGTTGTTGAAAAAATATCGTGTATTGAACTAAAATTTAAATTAGTATAATTGAATGGAAAAGATTTAAAGCTATAAAATAATATAATTTAAAATATATATCTTTCTTTTACTTTGTAAATGAAGCCAGTGGATTTTTTTAAAGTAATAATGTAATGTTATTGTTTATAAATATTACTTAAAAATACACTCTAAGTATAATAAACGAATAAATATTACTTATGATGAATTCTCAATAATTAAATGTTTTAAAAAAGTGCAGTTTCTTATTAAAGAACAGATAGCAATTAAATACTTTCAAATTTAACTGTAAATGAATCTTAAGGATATTTGGTGAGAATCATGAGCTTATTGGTTTAAGATTCTATCGCGCTTTGAAAGTGATGAAACTAAGAAACGCATTAAGATAAGTTCCTTGGTGATTATGGAAAAATATGAGTTGACTTTCCAAAAATGTAAAAGTCGAGTTATTAAGTAAAAAGTAATAATAATAATAATAATAATAATTCCGTTTCTAGATCTTTGATTATCTTTATCACTTTGGTGTATGTTAATAATGATAAGAAACTTCTTTCTGGAAATTTTCTTTTAACTGGTTACATGGGTTTCGAAACCTAGTTTTTTTTTTTTTTTTTTAGTATAATAAAAAAAACCATTTTTTAATTCAAAATTCTAACATATAAAAGAGCAACATTTGAAAAATATTTTATACAAATTTCATTAAAAATTTGTTAAATTTAGCCGGTGGTTCTTGGTTTCTGGGGACGATTTCTCAAAAACTATAGCACCGATATTATTGAAGTTTCGCAGTTTTTTTTTTTTTTTTTTTTTTTCAAAATTGAATTGATTAGATTGAATAGAATTGATTATTCTTATACTAAGCGGGACGTGTTAAACCCTCGACGATATATTTAACGCCTCAGCCCACCAGTTGCCGCTCTTCGATGTATTTTGTTCTTTTATCCTTTCCGGTGTTAGCCTTTTTTTTTTTTTTCCACACTTATAATTGTGATTTTTTTTTCCTTTTCACCCCAAGCTTCTTCTATGGGTTTTAGCTATTTCTTTTTTTTCACTCGTTTTCTGCATTTTAAACTGTGGACTCTTCGATTTTTCGATTACAACTAATTTTAAAATGCAATACGTAGGGAAAAATTTACCAAAAATTGTACTTTATTTGCAAACATTGGCCGAAAATTCAAATTTGAATTTTTTTTTTTTTGTAAAATCTTTCGTTCAAGCACTAGTAAGCTCTATTTTGAAAAAGTGTGCAAAATGTCGATAATATCAGTGCTTTAGTTTTGGAAAAATCGAGTACACCGCTTCTCTGAAGAATTTCCGTGAACCAGAACCCGCTGGCTGAATTTTCCAAATTTCTTAATTAAAAATTTTAAAAAATATTGTTTAAATGTTGCTCTTTTATATTCTCAAAATTTGGGATAAAAATCCCATATGTTATATTAACAGATGAATGAAGAAATTATGTTTGTTTCTTAGCCTTCATAACCAATGTAAGCCATTACTTGTAAATATTAGCCAAGCTACCTTATGAAATCCGAAAACAAAAACTCAAAAGAATTTTCTAAATATTAAAATGTTAATATATTTTTGTAAATGAACATTTTAATTTAAATAACTTTTAATCTAAATATCAGTTATTAATACCAATGATCCTACAAATTAATTATTCCAAAGATTATTAATTTTAAATTCAATACTCTTTAAGCTCTCTCGTCGTTCTGTTAAATTGTATTGAATTCAAAATAATAATAATAATAATAATAATAATAATAATAAATTAATACATTCCAAGTTCCGATGCGCTTTTCTGTGAGGAATATCATTATTACCTTGCCGAAAGTTCACGCTTTTCTTTTAAATTTAAATTCCTTACGTTTAAACTTCTTGCTTCTTAGTTATTTCAAAATAAGAATTAGAAATTGCCTTTTAATAATAATAATAATAATAATAATAAATCAAACTGTGCAAAGAAACAAGCAAAATGCAACCAACATCGTTGCTTTCTTTATTCTATTCTATTTCTTAAAACAATTTTTATAGATGCCACACAAACCACATAAACTTTAAATTTTACAACTATTTTTTAAGAAAGCTCGCGATCATGTTTTATATAAAAATTAAATCATTAAATTAATTTTGTTTACTTATTTTTATTTCATTTTGCACGCGCACTTTTTATTTCCTAATTCTAAATTATTTAAAAAAACTTTTTCGATAGTGTTTTTTTCGATACTGATTATTATTTATTTTATTTTATTTTATTTTTCTTTTCAAAAAAAAAAAAAAAAAAAAAAAAAAAAAGATTTTGATGAAATTTTGGCAAAATTAGAATTTAGTTTAAGACGAAGGACTATTAGTTTTTTTTTCATTTTCTTCAAAATATAACATCGTTTTCAAATTATTCAATTATATTTTCGATAAATTTTAGATTTCGATAAATGTCCCATTATCGAAAAATGACACCGCAAAAATCTCAGATTGAGACTAATAGACCTCAGTCCTAATAAGTTTACGATTGCCCATATCCGCAGCACTAGTGCGACGTTAAACACAACCATCCATCCATCCATCCTAATAAGTTTACTTTTAATAATATCTCTCGAAAGCTTCAATTTATTTCTTCAACATGTTCAACAAAGTTTTAAAGCATGTATGGATTCAGTTCAGTTCATCTTTCTGTCCGTATGTCTGACTATACTCGCTCTTATTTGTATGAATATATGTAAGACGTTTTGAAACTTGCGTTCTTTATTTAGATTTAATGTGGTATGTTTATTATTAAAAATGGCAATAGTGTCACTGCTGAAATGGAATAAAAAAGCTCTCAAAAGTATCCGTAAACTTTATTGTCTATGAGAAGCATTTCTGTGATGGACATTTAATTATATTTTTCCCATTACATAATGGTAGTAGTATTACTAATGAATTGTATACGGGAGCTCTCAAAAGTCTCAGAAATTTTATTGTCTATGAGATGCATTTCTGATGGGAACATTTAAATAACTTTATCTTATAAAAATATCAAAATTAACGTATATTTTTAGGCGCACAAAATTATGCTAGCTATATAATATTGCATCATTAGCCTTTAAGAACTATTAATTTGTTTATATATTTAAATTTGAAAATATTCAAATACATTAGTTTAATTATTGAACGATATACAGGGATACACAAAAGAATATATTACTTGCTTCTTAAATAAATAAATAAAAACTTTGAAGACAGTTTTTGTGATTTTTTTCTTTATAAGTTATATATATATATATATATATATAAATTAAAATGTAATCGTGAATTGCAAAATACATTGAATCTTAAATGTGTTCTTGGTTAAGAAAATTTATTTTTATTTATTTATTTATTTTATGTATGCGAATCACATGATTTATCGTTCTTATTTATTAATAGTATTATTTTCCCCCTTTTTGGACGGCCTGTCTATTTTTTAATTAGAAATCTATTAACAGTAATTACAATAATTTTTACCAGAAATTCATTATAAAATTATGGCTATTTAAAAAAGAAAAAAAAATATTAGGATAAAATGACCAAATATTGATTATATTCGGTAGCCTTTAGAGTACCGTTTTCAGTGCATAGAGATGTACTCAATACCATCTTTATGCACTGAAGACGGTACGCTAATGGCTACCGAAACCAGTGTATGCTTCCCATATTTTTTCTCTTCGGCGCTATTAACTTGTAATTTTTATTGATTTATTTGTTCTTTTACTTATAGTTGTTATTTATTA
This sequence comes from Salticus scenicus, assembly GCA_963930645.1. Classification (NCBI taxonomy): domain Eukaryota; kingdom Metazoa; phylum Arthropoda; class Arachnida; order Araneae; family Salticidae; genus Salticus; species Salticus scenicus. The sequence continues at coordinate 282,039,264 of OZ005649.1, read as the reverse complement.
TTATTATTATTATTTTAAATAAGAATGCAAAAGCATACTTCTACTTTCACTCAAATTAAAAAAAAATAATAAAAAATCCTATAATCAAGCTTAAAACTTTTTGAACTAATTTGAATTTTGATTGACAGATAATTTTTCCACGGTCTTCGTATCTTATTTTTAAACTTCAGCTTTAATTTAAAAACATAATGAGGTTCGTTCAGGTAGCGTAAAAATTAACAAAAAATGCAAAATATGGTTATTTAAATATACATGAAATTCTACTCCGATTCAAATGCATTTCTGCAAAATTCTCAACAAAATTCAAATCGTCTCTCATTAAAAATAAGCTTAAAATTCTCCCGGTGTTGAATTATATTCCAGTTTAAAACCAAAAGCAAAATTACCTACTGAGCATTTTTATCATATGAAGTATGGACATTTTAAACTTAATGAGTTTTCATCTTATCAAGCCATAATAGGTTCTAAAAAGCTTTCAATACTTCTTTTTTCGGTAATATCACGCGGTAATTTGAAGTAAATTGTTCTCAACTTCCTTACAGCAGAGAAAAAAAAAAAAAAAAAAAAAAAAGAGGAAGAACCATGAAATTTTATTCTGTCTTCAAAGTAAAAAGTTAATAGATTTGGAATTAAGCATTAGAAAAAAAGTTTACCGTGCGGTTATTAAAAAGCGAAGAAATGGGAAACCTATATAATCGGAAAATGGAATTGAACAGCTATTAAAATACTTTACATTTGGAGGAAAGGATTTTATATTACATACTTTCTTTTAATTTTCAAGGAATCAGAATTCTTTCTCAATCCGTTTAAAACTTTTATACTTTTCTACATTTTTCTTTTCAGAACCATAATAATTTGTGAATCCTAAGAGATTTTATTTTACGTATAGATTAACTTGCACATGTCGATTGATTTTTGAATAGTAAGAGTTATATAATTTCTTATGTAATTTTAAGAATGCTATGTTAATAAGATAATTTATGAAATATTATTAATTAAAGTTTAAAATTTAAAAGATGAGAATATCCCCATGCATATAAATTTTACTCAACGCTGTTAAAAATGTGCTTGTTGTGGCCTTCAAAAAACTTTATTCTAAATTTCTTTATACAAATTTCGGCAATACAAATTACATATTAAAATTAATTAATCATCATTTTTTTTTTCAATTTATTAAAATTATTTTTTATAATGAATGCAGACGATTTTTATTTCAGCTAAACATAACAATAATTGTTTAAAAACTGACAATGTTATGGGTTACAGACGACATTTGAGAATATATATATATTCAGGATTTTCTTCGTTATAAATGCGATTTAATCAATTGTTTTAAAATTGCACAAGTTATTTTGGAAAAGACACATGTCGAAAATTTACGTCATCTGGGAGGTGCTTCCGTGTACCATCTGTAGGGAGGGGGGGGGGGATACATCCACATACGCAAGTTTATTTTCCTATTCGACTATTATATTTTTTATTTCAGAATTATTAGTTTAAAAATTTGCCATTGTGGTCATTTATATGGAAATTTGCTCTAATCTGCCACATTAAAAATTATCTCTTCAGCGAGAAGTGGAGAGTATTTTTATATCTCCCCCACTTGCATAAGGTCCGGCTAACATTTTAGAAAAATCGTGAAATCTGGCACTAAACCTCTCAAAACGGTAAATCCATAAAATTGTCAAATTTTGATGTCAAATTTTTTTGTGAATCGAGTGCTTTCTTTTACTGAATATGAAAAAGTAACAATAGTTCAAGCCCAAACATAAACTGCATCAATTTGAAAAGTTTGGCTGCAGCTAAAATTTTCTGTATAAGTTTCACCATTTACTTGCAATTAAAATTACACTACTTGCAATTAAATGGTGGAACATAATACATTAAATACTTAAGAATACTGGAAGCATCTATAAAGGAACCATTTTTTGTGAAATACAAGACATTTTTTTTAATAGTGTAACTGCAGCATGGTTTTATATATACCTCCATTAAATAATTTCAGTTCAAAATTGATAAGATTTTTTACTACCTTATAATAATTCATAATATCAAAAAGTTTCATTTAATATATAACAATATATATATATATATATATATATATATACATTAAAATATATTTTTTAATCGGATTACTGAATAAAACAATCAATAAACAATTCGGATTAAATTCTAGTTTTGCTGTAAATATAAGCATTCTCAGAGTGACGCCAACTTACTTAAAACATATACTATACTTAAATCACCTTTTAAATTCAATTCTGTTTTATTCATTTTTCTTTAATTTAGGGATTTCTGATGTGAAAAAATATTTAACACAAATATGAGTTAAATATATATATATATATATATATATATATATATATATATATATATTTCAAGTAAATATATAGATTATTCGCTGCTTTTATAGAATGATACTTTGCAACAGTACCATCATTCCCTCTTTGTTTATTCAACAAAATATGAATAATGAAACTTTTATTCCTTTATTTATTATATATATATATATATATATATATATATAATACTTTATTCTAGAACAAAATTTTTATTAAGGTGAGTTATGTTCTCGACTATTTTACAAAAACATAAACGAATTTATTTATGCGTAAAAGTACACTTTTCATTTTCTTTTTACATGTTAAAAAAAATAATAATAATAATAATAAGATATGCGTATATATATTTTTTTAATTGCCTTATTATTATGTGTGTCAAATATTGTACTTGGATCATTACCATTATTCAGAAATGCACAAACTATTGTTGCCAAATTTAAAACATTTTTATTCAATAAATATCAATAATTTTGAGGAGTAACGTTTGAATACATAACCATAGACCTATTATAAGATTGAACGGAGCATAAGAAAAGTGCAAAGATGAAACCACGTTACGGTTGAAAAATGTTACCTTTTTTGGCATTTATTGCGTTTTCGGCGATTTTTTGTTCTGGATATAACTATTATTATTATTATTATTATTATTATTATTATTAAAAGATAAGCAAGAAAAACTTGTGTAAAACGAAACAGCTGCTGATTTTTTTTTTTTTTTACCTTCTTATTAACACTTTCCAACAGAGTTCAAAAGTGTTTATAACTTCGTTTTGTCTATACTCGCTTTAACTTTCATAAATAATCGTGAACATTTTTGAAATCATATAAAGTATAATGTATTTAAACTAATTCAATTTAGAGAATTAAGTATAGAAATTAAAAACATTTTATAAAAATAATTACTTAACCCTTTAGGACCCGACTTTAATATTATGAGTAAAAAAAAAAATATCCATGTTAAAATATCTTAATACGATGCTAATAAACATATTAAAGTAAAAAAAAAAAAATAAATGAAATAAAAAAGTACTTCTGTAAAAAAATAGGAAATTGTCCATTGTAATGGACAAACGGTCAATGAGGTTGCAAAAGTGAAATATTCAGTGTTGGAATTTCTACTGGGATTTTTGTTTTAAATACCCGTTTATTTATGTAAAAAAGTTAAATAATGACACTATATCCCTAAATGAGTTCACACACATTATTACACAACACATTTTATTACACAATAGAAGATACACGAGAAATAAAACTTAATTTCACATAAGATATTAATGTTTCTACATTCCAAAATATATAACTAAAGCACTATTTTGTATGGAAATAAAAAAAAACAATTTATCCCCCTGGTGTAGCACAAATGTACAACACACTTAGTGCAGTAAGGTTTTACCACTGCAACCATAATTTTTACATCTGGTTGCTTCCTGTTTATCATCAAATTTTGGTAGATGATCGACGCTGTTATTAACAACCTCAGGATGAGACCGAACCTCAACTTCACTTTGGCATAGCTTTTTGTTTTGCACAATAGGTGATAATGAGGGCCTCCAAATTCCATTTTGAATAGCATACAAATTTGTTTTTTCAACCATATTTTGGATTCCGCTTTCAGTCAAGTATTTTTGAAAATAATATAAAGGACAGTTTTGCTCCAAATTTTCATCTGTTGTTACATTAGTAATTTCTAAATCTTTTGTTTCAAATGGCCTTCGTCTCCAACTAATATCTTTTTTTGATGTAAGGTGAAATGATGTATCATAATCGCTATCCGAAGCTTCACTATCGGAACTTTCAGAAGAAACATCAGTACCTAAATGGAAATAAGTCAATTTTCAATAATTTTGATAATTTAATTTAAATTAAATTAAATTAATTATATTTATTTTTCAGCAATTTTAATTATTTTGTGTTTATTTCAAAAATAAAAGGAGAGTAAAAAAATGTAATAGAAAAATAAAAGAATAAAAGTTAGGTAATATTTGAAAAAACCGTAAATGTATATGAGCTATTTACTGAATTAATTAAACTAATTACAAATTAAATTAATTACTGGGGAAAATCCCATTAAAATTTACCTTTTGGAGGAGATTGATTATCAATTCCAATAAAGCTATCATCATCAGAATCCAATTCATCAATGTCTGATAAGTCAGCACTTGTAATGTAATCTAAAACTTCTTCCAAATCTTTAGAATTTTTTAGTTTATATTTTCCTAAAATGAAAGTAAACACTTTATCATACTTATAACTTCTTTTTGTTTTAAAAGTAGTATAAATACCTAAAATGAATTCAATAAAAAATATAATAATAATGTAAGTATTTTAAGAATCACAACCACCAGTACCACATGTCCATTGTAATGGACATGTGATCGTCTTTGCAATTTGGCTAAACTAAAATCAATAACAAAATAAAACTATTCCCCATGCTAACACTAACTTACAATAATTATATAAAAAAATCACTGACACAATTAGAAGGCATTATCTACATAAATAAAAACAAAAATCTTACTCACCTTTTTGTAAACCAGAACATGACGCCATTTTCAAAGAAAGCAAACTGTAAACATATGTTGAGTGTTGCCAAACCAAGAAATGCAAACATGTCAAAAACCATAAGCTTTCATCTACCCATGGAGAAAATCTGAAGACTCTGGAGTGAATGAGTTAAAGAAAATAAGGATTTAAAATGTGTGTCCATTGTAATGGACACCGGGTCTGAAAGGGTTAAAAAGAACTAAATAATAAAATATTAAAATCAATCTTACCTGTGAAATAAAATCCTTTTTTTACATAACTTCTAGGGCTTCTAAAGTACATCTAATTACTATTTCTTGCTATAAAATTCTTTTTAATTTCAAAACAATCTAACTTTTAAAGTGAAATAAAAATTTTAAAAGAACTTTCAAAGAAAGAGGAGAATATCGTCTGCTTAATAAAAGGCAGAGTTTAGAGCATGGGGAATAAATTTAAATATTGGCTAGTTTGGCTTTCTGTAGATCATCAGTCTCATAAACTTTTTATTATTTCTTTTAGCAAAGATGTACTAAATGATTTTTTTTTTTTTATTATAATTTTTTTTTTTTTTACCTTTTATGTTTCTTTCTCTTAAAAATAACAATTTAAGCCTAATTAGGAAAATAAAATCTTACGCAATGCATTCTATATTCTTTATCAAAATTTTTAATTCTGGACAGAATTTTAAATGTAACTTATCTTAATAGGCATTTTTTTTTCATTAATATATATATATATATATATATATATATATATATGTACTTCCATTACCCTACTACGTTGGTAATGGAAGTATTGTATTCGGTCCGAAAATCCGATATCGAGATTTCACCTGATTCACACGTTATATTTAAATTCTTATAGATTAAAAAATATACATAAATATAGTTTTTGTTGTGGCCACACAAAACATTTCCTTTTATATTCTACACAAAATCACGCAGTATATATTATTTATTGAAATTATTATTTATCAAAATTATTTTCCATGATGAATGCAGACGATTTTCATTTCAAAGAACTATAACACTAAATGTCCAAAGAAAATCAGTTCTATAGTATATAGAAAAAATATTAGGAACGTTATTATTATTATTATTATTATTATTATTATTATTAAAAATGAAATATATATTTATATATATATATAGTAATACAATAATAAAATATAATAATATCAGTGCAAAATTTTATGAAATTCAAAGATGATTCAACCTCAGCATTAAAACAATTATTCAGATCATAATCGCAGACCACTCATATCAAATCAGAAAAGAATTAAAGATAAATCGAAATGAATTTTGGAGATGAGAAAAAAGCATGATTTGCATTCCAACGTTTTCAAGGGCCTGGTAGAATGCAAATATGCTAAGAAATGGATGTTTTTCTGTCACAAAGAAAGCAAAAGCTAAGAATTTCTTTGTTCACAGGCCCGAAACATCCATTGAAAATCCATAAAAAAGAAGATCAAAATCACAATATTACCTGAAATAATCCTAAGATATATTTATTGGAGATTGAAATAAACATACAAAATTACTTAATAAAATATATTTGAAACTGATTCAAATACAAGATACCCATGTGAAAAAACCAGAAAAATTCAATCCAGAAAAACTAAGATACAATGCACATGTAAAATTTAACAATCAGAACTCAGTTAAACACACAGTTAATCAGGTCAAAATTGCAGTGACCATTGAGTAATAAAGGATGCGCAGTGTTATTCAGGTAAATTAAGGATTCATACGTATTCAGATCCTAAAAAAAGCAGATTATTATTCATAATTATTTTAGCATGGATAGTGCTGCCATCTAGAGTATTGAGATGAAAATAATAGTAAAATAAAATAAAATGAATTATTCATAATTATTTTAATGTGAATAATAGTAATAAAAATAAAAATTATAAATAAATAATAAATAATAATATTTACAATAATAAAATAAATAAATAAATGATTAAAAGAATTTTTGAATCAAGTGTTTGGGATAGCCATTAATTAATGCTAATTTTTTAAAAAATCGAAATTGTACTTTTTGATGTTTATCAGACACTAAATTTTTGATACGCAGATTAAAATGAAGAAGAATATTGACAAATACAGATTTATGTAAACATGTTTGAAAATTAGTAAAAAAATTTACCTTAAAGGGGAAATCTTTCTTTTTATCATATAAGTCAAATTCTAATTTGCCATTACAATTAAGAATAATTTTTAAATCTAAGAAACTAATGACATTAGATTCCAAATCAGTGCTACTAAGAGACAGATTTTCAGGATAATTAACATATATATATATATATAACTTAGTTTGAAACTATCGCAAATCTATGGTTTAACCATTCACTAAAATTCCATGCATGATATCATTATATATATATATATATATATATATATTTGTCTGCATAAATTTATTCTCTTCGATCTACTTACTTACATCTACACTCCGTTCCATACAACCTTACACGTATTCACATCCTTGTAATACACGCTTTCATTAAAAAAAAAAAATTTCATATGAACAGATTAATCAATAATTCCTATTCAAAAATTTAAAATGCTTAAAATGAATGATTATATCGGAAAATTCTTTTAAAATAGCTTCAATATTTTGTAGCATTACTAAAATCCATTTTCAGGAAATATGTTTTTACTTCCTTCTTTTTCCTCTCTGTCTCTTTGGCTTTTTCATAATCTTATAAAGATTTGTATTAGTCCATAACTTATCTTTATAGACATAGGGAAAAACCGATAACACACCGGACAGAAGCGGTATCGATCGGGCATCCAGCTCGTACTAATGGGTTTGGAATAGCACTATCTTTTTCTGATTATTTCCTCTAGATGTGGGAATCTCGAAGTTTTAGCTTCCTTTCTCCTACCTTCCAAAAGAAAGTTTGTTGCATCGACATTACTGTCAATTTGGCGTCAAAATAAATGATGGAGCGCCAGTTATTTAGTGCTTATAGAGTTTCAGAAGTGTGGCCTATATGGTGCACGAAAGGTGAAAGAAAAAATAATGCTGATTTTCTACGTAAATATGCAGAATTTGCAGGATTTTTTTTAATGAGATTACGGGGTTGTTTTCGAACACATGTTGGATCAGCATAGTTCGAGACTATAAAAAAAACTTCACTTTGTTACCTACAGATTTCAACAGAGGTCGTGAGTAAATGGCGATAAGAGAAATAATTCATAATACCGGGTGCGCCAAAAGTTCGTGAAAACTTTAAAAAATTATTAAAAGAGAACAAATAATGATAAAAATGTGCGGTTTGCACGAATGGCATCAGAAAAAGGGCGGATGTTTTTAAGGGAAAAAAAAAAAGGTTCAAAAAATGACCGATAGGTGTCACTGCATACACGAAGCTCATTTATGCAAAATAAGTCGTCAATAAAACACCTGAATGCACAGGGCCTCTTCTGGGATTCATCCAGACATACTGTACTCAGCTGTCACATGTGTTGTGACTTGCCTTACTTGCTCCATACAATGTGGTGGAGGTCATTTTGAACAACTTCAGCTTAAATAAATCTTTGAAAATGTAGAATTGTATTGGTATTGTGTTTATGCTCATTATATTTTAATGGATGACTCATTTGTTTTAATCTGCTTAACATATTCAACATCAACGCCTCCTATCTGTCATTTTTTAAACTTTTTTTTTTTTTCCCTTAAAAGAAATCCTCCCTCTTTCTGATGTCATTCATGCAAACTGAACTTTTTTATCATTATTTGTTCTTTTTTAATGAATTTTTAACGTTTTCACGAACTTTTGGCGCACAGGGTACAATCATTAATTCAAAATATTTTAAATTAATATCATCCTGTTATATTTCCATGTTCTATTTCAAATCATAAATGTTACTTTAATGTTCATATGAAAAATACTACTTTCCTATTAGTATCCGAAATTTCGAAATTTTATCACACCAGTTTTCAAAGGCTTCGACTCTGCACGATCTGAGTTAGTCATGTAATTAATTAAAAACCATGTCAAAAGAATGATAAATATTAAGTTTATTGTTACATTGCTATTTCAGATGGTGGCTTTAAATCCTGATTTTAATGATAGCACAGATATGAATGCAATCCTTCAGACGGTATAGTTTTAAATTACCACTGATAATAATTGTAGTGTTAAAAGTTATTTTTGAAACACACAAACATATAAAGTCTCAGCTAAATCATAATCATCTTTCAGTTGTATTTTAACAGCTTCTATGGTGTTTAAATATAAATAAATGTCTCTTTCCATTTTTTTTTTTTTTTTTTAAATAATTTAAATGTTATTTATTAAAACATTTACCTAATTAATTTTAAAATTTATGTTTATTGCGGAAATCTCTTTAAACATTGTTTAAAATATGCATTATATTTATTTACTTATTATTATTATTATTATTTAAAGAAATTTCTGTTTTAAAACTAGATGTTTCTAGTTTTAAATCAGACAAAACTAGTTGTCTAGGAAAAACTAGATGTCTCCACCTCTTCATCTGAAAAATTAAACTAAAATAAAATAAAACAATTGGAGGTCACTATTTTCTTTAAAAATCTTCAAAATTGATTCTTGAAATTTGTAAGGAAATAATGCAAGAAAAATGTACGCAAAAATCCTGCAAAAACTTTTTTTTTTTCTATTGACAGTGAATTTTTAAAACTTATTATTTTAGTTTAGATACATGTTTTCTTATAGGTTTATACCTTTTCTTTTATTCAGATTTTTTTTTAAGCTTTACTAATAAAAAACAACGATAATAATAATAAAAAAAGCCCACGTTCGGCGTAAGTTCGGGGGAGAATAGGAGAATGAGAAATTGCAGTTGTGAAAAAGGTAGAAGAATTTTTAAAGAATGTGGACTGAATGTAAAATTTGTGACAATCAGACAAAAAGGATACAGCAAAATCACAATTAACAATATTTATAAAAAGATATAGATGCAAAATGCTTAAAAGAAATTAAGTTCGAGAGTAGATTTTGGACTGTAAATTATTTTAGCCTAATAAAATTTAAAATTATAGTTTTTCTCCTAGCAATGCTAAGAAATGACCGATTTGTTGTTGTTTTTTGTTTGCAGATGTAACTAATACGTTTAACGGCCCTCTTCACTTAGCGTCGCCGGAAGCCCGAGCCATTGTTGTTCTATGGAGAAATTTTCTTTATAAATAACTTATTAACTAATACATATTTTTAAATTCTGTTTTCACATTCAGAAAATTCCCAACTGTTAAATTGACGGACCTTTTTTAAAAATGCATTTTTTTTTTTTTTTTTTTTTTAATATTTTATTATGAAATTGCAGAATGAAAAAATTTCACATGTTGAAAATTGGTATTTTGCAGCTTCAAAATAAAATATAAAAAATTTAAAAAATAAAAAGAAAGGTCCGTCAATTTAACAGCTGGGAATTTTCAGAATGTGAAAACAGAATTTAAAAATATGTATTAGTTAATAAGTTATTTGTAAAGAAAAATTTCTCATAGAATAACATTAGTTTCGGCTTTCGGCGGCGGTGAGTGAAGAGGGCCCTTAAGGACGATTCATATGTTTTTAAAAGAACAGCGATACTTCCATGTTTTTATATGTTGTACTATACGGGAATCATGGGGGCCAAATAAAATAAATTAATAAAAATAAAAAATATAATTCGTAAATATATATATATATATATATATATACATGAAAAAAATAATCGACAACATTGCTGAAAATCTTGATAGATACTTGGTTCAAGCATGTATTATATAGACATTCACAATTTGTTTTGAAAAATTCCTTATTTGGAAATTTTCACCTTCGGAGAATACTCTATCCAGGAGTAAAGAAATTCTTCTACATATACAAAAGGTTTTCATGGTTGACTAATACTGTTAAGAATATATGTATATATATTAATTTTATTTTAACAATGATTGATTAAAAAAAAATATTGTATACATTTGCATTTTTTTTCTTATACTGCTATTAAATATTATGAAAACAAGGAATAACATCACCGCCAGTTACGCAGTTTTACGAAAAATTGATAGGTATAAACTTACGTCAAGGTGTAACTACTTATAAATTTTTAAAATATTTTGTGCATTAATTCTTGATCTAGAGCTTCCATATTTTTTTTTAGAAAATGTCAAATGTCGAAAGCAAAAAATCAAAAAATTTTATGAACCTTTATTTTATTTTATTTTATTTTATTTTATTTATTTATTTATTTATTTATTTATTTATTTATTTATTTATTTTTTTTTTTTTTTGTTAAATTAAATATAAAAGAAAATAACAGAAATCTTTTAATTATTTTGTATGTATTAACGATATAAGTGTGATTTTAGCTTTATGATATTTCAAAACTTTTTTAACATTATTTGTGTTTTAATATTAACTTCGTTTTCATTCTATATTTTTGTATGTACTAAAATGAAAGTTATTTCATTATCAGATTAAATAACATAATAAATAATTAAAACATTTAGAATCTTATAATATTTAAACTAATAAACTAATAATCTTATAATATTTAACTAAATATATAAAAACCAAGGAAACTATTAATAATGTAATTTTAAGTCAAGATATGAAAAAAAGCAAAAACTTAGTGAAAACTTAGTGAACTCCATTCATGGTAGAATAAGGTTAATTAACAGAATAAAACGTTATGTATAACTTTCCCATTTAATATATTTTTTGTCTCATTTTCTATAAAAATAATTAAACAAATCATATTAAAATATTACGTTTTATGTTACTTATCGCATTGAAAAATCATCTAATACCTCAAATAGTACATTTAATTATAAAATTTATTTTCTGAAACATTCTAGCAGTAACCCTACTGGATATTTCGTTTTAAAAGAAAGTAACATTATTTAATTATCAGTACGTAAATATTTACTAGTAAATATGTAAAGAATTCTTATATGAGATTTTATTGACGCATTCCGAATCACTCAAAATGTCAAGATTATTATCATTCTAATCATTGTTTAATTATTAGTACATTTCAAAGTAACATTGTAATAACTTTTAATTAACATTTAATTTAGAGAGATGTTGTCTTAATTACTTAAAATTATAACATTTCGTCGTCTTTTCAAGTGGTTTTCCTACGTGGATTTAAAATAAAGGTTCAGTTAGTAATTACGCATTTAGAATACATTCATTTGTAAGTAAATATTAAAGTGTAAATTTCCGTGTTTTTATAATTTTTTATAAATTTAAAGGATTCCTACATCTACAAACATATTTTAGCTTAATATTTATTTATTTATTTATTTATTTATTTGTTTGTTTTTTAATGAAAATGCTTGTTTGAAGTAATTGATATCAATTACCCGAGAAAATAATCAACAAAATGGAAAAGTAATTTTATTTTAATAATCTAGCTCATATACAATGCTTATTTTCATGGCTAAATACATTTAAAAGACGTAAATGTATCTTTAACTATCGGATACAATTAATATCCGACTCTCTGAAATGAGAAACGATTGTATACCATCTCTCCCTCATTTTCCCCTTTTCATTTTTTATGCAAAATTACCTTTTGAAATCACAGAACATCCCTACCTCATATCTCATTTTACCCTTTTTTACCCTCTTTTCCATAGACTCGTTCTTTTCTTCTTTTCATTCTATAGCCTCAACAGTTTCCGAGAAACACCAGGTCTACTAATTAAACGCAGAGAAAATTTTTTAGAATGATTTTGTCCGAAGGGTTTCAGTTGATTTTTTTTTTCAATATGTAACTTTTGAAAGTTATTATAAACGCGAAACATGCTCCATAAATATATATATATATATATATATATATATATTCTCAGCACTAACGCCTGATGAAACGGAAATCTCTTCAATAATTAGGATTTAAATTTTTTCTTTAGATTATATTTCATTTAAAATGTCAATAATTTCGAATCGTAGAAATTGAGAAAAAAAAAAAAAAAAAAAACTTGCTTCAGCTTTTTCGGAATTATGTAAATAAATTTAAAATTTTAATGTAGTTGTTGTTTCTAAATTAAATAAAATGCACAAAAATAATCAAAATTAAAACAAACAAGAACGGAAAATCATGCGGTATGCATTCATTATTAACACTTTCCAAATGAACGCAATTGTTGTATTGTATAACTTTCGATAATCTTTGCCTACGTAATGACACAACGGACAGACAGTAATTCTGAAAGGCCAACAGATAGACTAATTGAATTCCTAATCATGCTTAAACATGGTTAGTTAATGTTAAAAATCCTTAACACTAAAGAAAACGTAGCCCTTATATTCTAATTGCAGTCCATAATGTATTCGAATACTTTAGTGTAGTCCTTTAATCTGAAGGATAATAAGATCATATTCTATACAAAATATCATTTCAGCATATTAAACACAAATGTCAATTTTTTTAAACGTAATTTATAAAAATGCCTGTCCTACAATGCAATCCATTGACATTTTTTTAGGTGTCCCTGTACACAAACCGTACACAAACCTGTACACAAACCACACAGGACCTATTAATGCCATTTAAAATGGGGTATATTCCATAGTGAATTTGAATAACATATACAATTTTTAAAAAATTCTGAAAACATTTACGGATGCTGTTTAGGCAGATGGACAGTCGGAGAGACAGATACTTATATTGAAATCATATTCCCACATTTAAAGAAAAAAGTTTAAAATGTTATATCGGTTATTGTAAACGCAAATACAATTTCAGCAAATTTGCAATAAAAGCCTTCAATGTAACTGAATATTTTTGTGTGGCCCTGTAAATCTAATGCTAATCATACTACATTCTGTAGAAACCATTCTTTTGTGCATATGAATAACATATTTTAATTTTATTAAGATTTGTTCGAATTAAAGTTATTAAAATTTGGTTTATAGAAATACCCCTCATAGAACGAATGCTTTGAAATTATTTTCCTTCTGTGTCCCTGTACACAAACCAGTGGAGGTATTTGCTCATTTTCTATAGCAAACACCCGATTGTGAACTTGAACAACATATTTCAATTCCATTGAAATTTGTGTAATATAAAGGAATTAAAATATACTTCATAAAAATACCTCTCATAGAACACAAAGCTTTGTAATTCTTTTGGATGTCCCTGTACACAAGCCAGTAGAGAGCTAGTAGAGTGCCAGCTAGTAGAGTACTCCATTTTCAAAAGGGAACAACCGGTAGTGAACTTGAATATCATATATCAGTTTCAAAAAACTCAATGAATATTTATGTGAGTTAGAGCACTGATAGACAGACAGACAAACCGAAGTCATTAACACTTTTCAAGCTTATTGGATTCACCCTTATCATCCCGGAAAGTTTTTATAAGTGCTTTCAGTTGTCTTTATTCCTTAATAATACATAAGACACATTCCTTTAAAAAAAAAAAAAGGTGAAAAATCTGATTTATAAATCAGAAATCTTGGCAGTTATGACGTTGTTTAGAGCTTTAGGCCCGGCAAAGGTTAAAATAATCTTTTTTCATTTTTCATTTAATTTTATGCCTTTTTATTTTTTTTTTCACATGATGTGTTTGCTGTGTATAGTTTGATCCGTTATTAAAATTTAAAAAATATTTTTGTTTCATTTTCTCTGTAACTTTTAAAGATTTTCTTCGTTGTCGCATGCAGAATTTAGAAGAATTCCTAAATCTCTACAACAGAAAGTTTTATTTATATCTCGAACACTAATAACTAGAGAGGGCTGCACATTTTCACGCTTGTATTTTTCTGTATTAGGATTCATTTTATGTAGAAATTAATATCTGTCATAATTCATATATTTTTTTTAAATATAAATTTATTAATATTTTTCATGATTAAAAATGTCTTTTTCTGAATATGAATTAATCATGGATTTACTTCACTGTGTATATTAAAAAAAAAGAAAAAAGAAAAAATGTATCAATCAAGTTATTTTTTGTGACGATATTACTTAGAGGCAATTCTGCGCTAGAAACCAATGAATCATTCAGAAAAATTCCACAAATCGATTCCTATTGAAGGTAGAGTTTGCAAACTTTGGAAATCTTGAACTACCACTTTTCACCACATTTCAACGCTTAATTTGACGCTGAGTCAATGTCCACCTTCGTAGAAAGGAAAAATATGCCATCTGTTTCCACTTTTACTATAATACCGTATAGAAAGTAGCATATAAAGATATACACAAGTTCTACTCTACAGTCATCAATAATCTTTTTTTTTTTTTTTTTTTTTAGAATCTTGTTAATTATTTATAGAACTTTCGACGAATTTAGCTCTGTTCTATAAACAAATGAATTTATCTAAAAAATTCCAGAACTCTGTTCTTATTGCAGTTAGAGCTTCCAAAATTTTTCAACACTAAACTACAAATTTTCGCCAAATTCTGTCACCAAGACGTCATATTCAACGCCAAAACCAAAGCCAAGACCAAAATCCAGTGTTGGCTACAAACTTGGCGGTTTGGCGAAATTATAGATCAAATTTAGCGGCAAATATTTCAAGATAGCCACAATTAGTAAAATCTTTCTCAACTTTATCTACTTTAATTGTTTTCGAACAATGTATCTTTTCTCCCCACTAATTTTCTTCAAAGAGAACAAAAGTAGGCCAATTCGAATGCTTTTCATGGAACACTAAACTATACATTTGTCAATGAAAGATTTTGTAATAAGCCGTGAAGTGATACTTTTGAAAAAAAAAAAAAAAAAAAATTATTTTTGTCTCGGTAGTATATATAATCGTATTATCGTGAAAGTAGCAGTTTTTTTTTTTTTTCTTGTTTTCAAGAATGTTCGTTGGCTGGAACCTGCTTTTTTATTTAAAAATCAGTTACCTCACAAAAATGTCAAAGTTTTCATAACAATATGCATTTTCCAATGTGTGTTTAAGGAAGTCATGTGGTGTCCATATCAGATTTCTTTTACTGACTGTACATTCCAGAGAAAAAAAAATAAAAATAGCAACACTCGACGTAACTTACTCGACTCATTTGTAAAATATTTTCGTACCGTCATTTACAAATATAATATTAGTTTTATTTAATTGCAGATAAATATTACAAAGGATTACTATTAAAAAGTAGTGGTAAAAAGATTTCGGACACTCGAAATGCAAATTCGCACCTACAAATATGCATTTATATTTATTTATATTTTGTTTGCTTGTTTTGTTTTGTTATATTAAGCGAGTTATTTAATTATGCATTAAAAATTATATTAAAATACTCAATGATAATGTTAATAAATTATTTTTACTGAGTGAATTTGTATAGGAAAATATAGAAGAAAGTTATGTGGAGGCCACGACATTCTTGTTTTAATATGTTATTAATGTTATTTATATTTTATTTTATATTTTTTTCTTTTGAGGTGTTAAATTAGTTATTTTTCATTCATCAAATCGAATTCATGGTCATAAAATTATCGAACAAGGAAAAGAAAGTGAGGGAGGGGGTGATGTTTCTAGAAAACGGTGGGTGACTGGGCAAAATGAGAGATATATTCAAATTCAGGAGGCCATTTTACATAAGAATCAACGAAAATGGTATCAAAACTCCATTTTTTTTTTTTTTTTTTCAGAATAGTGTTATTATTAATTTTCTTTTCTTTTCTTTCTTTCTTTCTTTTTTTTTTTTTTTAAGGGGAAAAAAAAGGTTTTAATGAAATTCTTACAAAAGCAGAATTTGGTTTAGTATGGAAGACTAACGTTATTATTATTATATTCAAATTATTATATCGCTTTTAAATTATTCAATTGTATTATCGATAAATTTTCGATTTCGATAAATGTCCAACTATCGTAAAACTAGTATCGTAAAACCCCGTAGATTGAGACTAATAGTCCTCCGTACTAAGAATAAAAAAAAAAAAAAAAAAAAAAAAAAAACCTTTTTTCATTCTCCTTAACCCTTTGCGGCGCAAGACAATTCGGATCATTTAAATTATACTGCAACCGGAATTCATGAACTAAATTAAACTAAAAGAAATTTTAAATTTTAAGGTTAAAAAAACCGGCCTTTTCTGCTATGTTGTAAACGTAAATTTTTGCTAAAAAATTTCCGGGATGAATTTTTTCAGCTTGCTCTTAAATTTTGCGTCCTCGCAGCGAGGACAGCGCGCGTTAAGGGGTTAATATGCATATATATATATATACATATATATAAATTAAGATAAGCAATAATATCAATAGATAGCATTCCTTCCCGACTGTCTTTAAAAAGTGTTGGGCTGGTTTGTTTTAACGTTGTACTAGATCTGCCTAGTCGTCTATTTGCCATATGATATGGAACTCAATCCTTAAGCCCTAAAAAGTTTCTTTCTTTCTTTTTCTTTTCTTTCTTTCTTTCTTTTTTTTTTAATTAAATATTACAATGAAAACATTACATTAATTCACGAAAATAAATGTAAGATGAAAATTGTGTTCATGAATTTTTCGATAAAACTTATGATTATTGAATATGATATTCAGTATTAATAAGCATGAATTTTTTTTTCTAATAATGTAATTTTCAATTATAAGTATATTGTAGGAAAAGCAACAAACTTGTGAGCGGCAGTTAAAAAATTAAACCATTCTTCTTACTCACGAGATATGCACCAAAATATATTAATTGAAAGCATTGAATTGTAGTTATATATTCTGGGTAACTAGTTTGGTGCTTTAGAATTACGATACCATAGCTGTCAATATTTCTAATTTTTAAATCAGATTTATCATCAGCATTATTTAAAAAAAAAAAAAAAAAAAATCTGTAACAAATATTTTCGACGCTAAAGTAAAACTACATAAACTGAAAACATGTATCGAAACTTTCCGGTTTGAATTCTCCCTTGATAATAGTGGAGATTTGGCACCTATGAGATGCATCTGTTATACAGATTATAGATATTGCATCATTAATACTGCATATTACATATTTTCTCTTGTGCCAGGAAAACTAAAATTTTTTTAACATATACGTACGCAAAATTTCAATTATATTTTATAATATTGTGTGCATCATCATCGGATGAAAGCCACATAATTTTACGCAACAAACTAATAGACACTCAGATCGATAGACTTGCTTTTAAAAAATCCAAAGAATGTTTAGAATATATTACATGTTTCTTAATGGTACGATTTCTTTTTCGAGATTAAGTAAGTAACAGTGAGAAAAAAGTGGCTATGCAACTTCACATTTTAACACCATTTTTTTTTATTTTTTAACGATTTATATTACGATATAACGATTAATATTTTTAACGATTTTAAATTTCATTTTCATATTTTACACATTTTTGGGAGTGGTATGGACAAAGATATTAATTTATTAATAAACTAATTTGGTGGGGTACTTCTTAATATTAAAGAAAATCTACTCCCTGTTTTACGTTTCAGAAATTTTTAAGTAATAATGAAATATGTATATATATATATAAACTATCTTTTTAAGCGGATAGTAAAATACGAAAGTTATTTGTAGAAAATTTTTGAAAAAATGGTTTATTGTTTATCTGTAAAAGAAAATTTTTTTCTTGCTATTCTGTGTTAAGAATCTGAAAATACTAAAAAAGAAAAAAAAGAAAATGTGTATTTCATCAATTTTTATATTATAAATTTTAGGATGTAATAGTAGAGCAATATGTGTTAA
Source organism: Salticus scenicus (assembly GCA_963930645.1). Taxonomy (NCBI): domain Eukaryota; kingdom Metazoa; phylum Arthropoda; class Arachnida; order Araneae; family Salticidae; genus Salticus; species Salticus scenicus. Next base: position 282,020,769 of record OZ005649.1, on the reverse strand, counting down.
TTTACTGAGAACAAATAGCAAAATAATGCTTAAGACAGCTTTTCTCGACTCTTGAATATTATAAAAATGAAATTGATAAAAAAAAAAAAAAAAAAAAAAAAAAAACATTGTTTTTGGCAGGATCTAGTGCTAATTCATTCATGAAAAACCGGAAGTTGAAAAACTTTACTTCTCATAAATATAAAAATATTTAAGGATACGCTCATGTTTGTGAAAATTACAACACCAAGAAGGAATGCGAATATAAGAATGATATTTGTTGAGCACATACATTACAGTAGGAAGAACAATTGATTAAATTTTCAGAAAAAATTGAGTAATATTTCCTGAGAAAACAGTACATAGAGCAGCGACCTTTAGGAGCAATAACTACAGTTATTTGCCTAGACAATGAATCAAACAACTATTGGATGACATATTCGGAGCTGCCTTCATGAAGCTTCAACAGGATGCAACAATTCATAGACCGTAGCTGCTGGTGAGTGGTGGCGGGCCACTCGCTTTTCAATGAATAGCCAGTCATTTTCATTGGTTCGAGATCAAGAGAACGCGCTGGCACGGTTGAACACATTCTCTATCAAAGAAGGTCCGGACAATACAGACAATTTGTGGTCGTGCGTTATCCTGCTTAAATGTTGTGCTACGGAAGCCTAGAATACAGGGCAGAGGGGCGGGCCAGAAATTTAATGGCCGCTGCTCAGAGTGCCAGGAATGCGAACAAGAAGTAATCGAGACGTGTATCCAATGGGACCCCATGGACAGTATGACGATGCTGAACACCAGCTGGCAATGTGCATTATTCACAATGCCGTTAAATACGGATAAGGCAATCCTGATGCTGTAAACAGGATTGTAATTTGTCTGAAAGGCGACTTTACGTCATTCCTGCGTCCAGGTTTGTCGTTGATCACACATTAAAGGCGCCTATATCAGCGATGCAGTTTTGAGGGTAATCAACATTTAGGTAGCCGCGTAGTGAGTTCCCACCTGGAGTCATGGTATGTGATACCTATGGATACTCGTATCGATCACCTCATGTTTTCACTCCTACCACTCAGAGTACCAGCCACTACATTTCTGACAAGTTAAGGCACGTCGCTCTGCCTTACATTCAAGGCCTCCAAAGCGCATTACTTAAGCAGGACAATGCATGCCCGCGGGTTGTTCGTATTCTACGGACCTTCTTTGATACAGAATGTGTTCGACTGCTGCTCTAGCCAGCGCGTTCTACTGATCTCGCACCAACGGAAATGACTGTTTAATCGTTGAAAAGTGACTTTTCCCCACCACTCACCAGTGACTGCGATCGATGAATTGTGGCATTGTGTTGAAGCTTCATGAAGTGCTTTACCCATACATGTCATTCAATCGCTGTTTGATTGAGGGCCTAGGTAGATAAGTGCTGTCATTGCTCACAGATGTCGCTGCTTTATGTACTGTTTTCTCAGGATATATTACTCAAATCTTCCTGAAATTTTAATCACTTGTTCTTCCTACTATAATGTATGTGCCCAATAAATATCATTCTAATATTCCCATTCCTTCTTGGTGTTGCAATTTTCACAAACATGAGTGTATATATTTATCTCGCTCGTAGTGTTTCTATTATTTTACTAACGTTTTTTTTGTGCCAGCACTGCCTTTAAAATGTAAATTTCTTTGAATATTTTAATGCTGTATAAGTTGTCCATAATATTGTTAGTACGCGAAACCTTTTTCCACACCACTTAATTTTTAGAATAATCCTTTCCAAATGTATTTACGATAAAATAATAATAAAAAAATACTCTAAAAAATAGGTGGGCACTAAAAATAACAGGATTATTAATTAGGATGTTGGCAGCTGTGGATATATGAAAAGTTCGCTAAAAATAATATTTTATTAAAAAAAAAAAAAAAAAAAATCAAGAAAACAGCAACGCTGTGATTACAAGCGAAAATTATACTTGTTTATTATTTTTAATCATTTTTTTTTCTTAAATATTACTGATTCTAATGTGGCAACAGTATCTAAAACTAATACCATGCTCTAATAGTTTATGACGCCATATTTACAATGTTATGGATTACTCATAAGAAACTTTATTGCTATCCATTTCTATTTTCAGAACAGAAATGTCTAACTTATTGACGCCTTCATCAGTCATGCGTCAAGTTTTATGATTGATTAGGAATAAATAAAATAGTTTTCGGAATGATAAGTACTGGCGAAATATTTCTTTTAGAATAAAAGTTGAATAATGTGTAAAATAGCTGAGTGTCTCCGTAACGAAACATGAGACTTCATAAGTATGCGGATCCCCAAGTGCCAGTCACTATAAAAGTAAATTTTCTATTCTTATAGAAAGTTATTCTAGAACTAGAGTATAACATAATAAATCATAAAACGTTAAGTATTGGAAACGTAAAAAAGGAATTTTTTGCTTTATATACAACTATTGAGGTGCTATATTCTTTTAATACAAATTATCTTACTCATCGGAAAATTGTTTTCTTTATTTATATTGTTAACAATGTTATTTAAATAATAAATGTATTTATAGGTAAATTTTTAAAAGTTATCTGCAAGAATTTGTAATATATATGTATATGCATGTATTTATAATATATATATATTTATTGTTACATATTTTCAACTTTTATTTGACTGAAAACCTATATTATAATATCTTATATATATATATGTATATATATAAGATAAACAATAAATCTGTTGTTATAATCTGATTAAATAATAATAATAACAATAAATGAATGTAATATTATTGTAGATCTTTACAATTTTACTTTAAATCTTAAGTCGTAATTGTTATTTTTAACGTGTTTGCAGAGTATGTTGTGAAATGTAGGATGTTGTGTATAACATTTCATCGATTGGAATTTAGAAGAAATCCCACGGACAAACAGCACCCAGGTCTAGGTCCTTAGTGCAGATAATTGGTTAAGATAACTAAAAACAAGCCAAAAACACTAGACTCTTTCTATCAACTTTTCCAACTCAGTTAATTACGCTTAAATAAATTCCTTCAAATTCAATTCTTAGCCTGATTTGAGTGACGGTTTAAATTAGTTGTTTTTATATAAAAATACAAAAGATTTGTGAATACTTAAAATTTGACGCATTTCCGCTATATTTTCTGAAAAGAATTTGTCTACTCTCACATTCTTTACAGGAATGGTGACTTCTCATAGATCTGATGATATATCCTATTGAAATAATACGTCTGACATGCCTGAATTATTATTATCATTATCATTATTATTATTAGTAGTAGTAGTATATAAAAAAATTCTAACACCTACAATAGTTGTAGACCAGCCAATTATGCTAATTTATTCGTAACAGCGTTAGGCCGCGTCTTTTCTTCATACCAGTAAATTTGCAGAGAAGTATTCAACAATAAGTACTCATAGTAATTAAGAATATTACGCTACAAATATTTTGGTGTATAAAGAAAGCGGGGCCTCACACTATTACGGATACATTAGCATAATTGGCAGGTCTATAATTGAAATCTCAATGTTCGTTCGATAAATATATTCAGGGGTCGTACTCTCCGCCCCTTTTCCAGGACAGTGTCATGGATGTAAAATTTTAAAATTTACTGCTACCACTATTTTTATAAAACAGTCTCTACGCTATATAATCATTGCACATTACTATAAATATACCATAAGTATTTCTGCATGACGTTAATGGTGGCAAAAAATCGGAAATTTCTTAACCCTGAAAAAAGGTCGGAGAGTATGACCCCTCATGTATCGCATTCAAAGTAACGCCCCCTTCTAAACAAAGAAATATTTAAGTGTTTAATATAAATAAACATTTACATTGCCAATATACAACGCATTGCACTGTAATCTTCTACAACATAACGCATTTACAATTTACAAGAGTCTCATTTATACAAAAATCATTGCTATTTTGTAGCAAATTTAATCAATAAAAACTTATTTTTATAATTGAAAATAGGTTGTAATAGACTGGTTTAGTTTATTATTAATGTTATTGTATTATCAGTACGTGTTACGCCTTGGATATACATTAGGATGTCCGCAAAAGTCCAATTTTACCTTTTCATTATTATATTTATAATAGTAATTCCTAATTGTAAAATAAATAAATAAATATTCCATGTTTTAAAATAGACTTTTAACAACGTAAATTAGCTATGTCAAACAACAATCATCTATTTCCGAAAAAAAAAAAAAACAATTCAAACCGATGAAAATTTAGATTAAATTGAAACACATTAAAATGTTTTAATTAACAATTTTTACTATATGCGTCATGAATATTATTCCTGGCATTATTTACAATAGCTGAAACTTTTGTAAATAATCGGATTCAAAATCATAAATTAATGAATTTTTCACTCTTTTTTTACAGGGAAATAAATCAGGGTGGTTACAAACCCGCCCTTTTCCCCCGATTTTTTCACCAGAATATTTATATGATAATTTTTACTTAATTAACGGGGCAAACATACAATTCCCAAAGAAAAATGTTGGTGGAAGAATAGGGGAAAAAATTTGCTATGTGACCATCCTGTAAATTAAAATAAATATATAAATGGAAGAATGAACTAGAAAAACAATTATCAATATAGGATATAGTGCTGTAGTACTAAATTTTCTAATTGACTCTATCTTTAATTTTATTATTTTTTATTATATGTCTTTTTTTTTTTTTTTTTTTATTACAATGATGCTTTTCACATTCATTTTAAATTTACAGAAATTATTATAAAAAGTTAAAGCACTTAGGTAGATAGTTAAAATAATATTTCGTAACGCTTTCTATAAACCGAAAATTCATTCATAAATCTGTACGTTTTCCCTTCTTGTACAGCTTATTTATACTAATTATTAATTAGTGTTAAATAAAACATTAAAAGTAATTAATTTCCTTACAAAAGTAAATTACAAAACTCTTCAATTTAATGACGATAAATCAGGGAAAATAAACAAAGTGTCCTTACTTTAGGTCACTAGGAAATTTTATTACAGTTATTTTCTTGAAAAGTAAGTACATATATATTCCAAAAGATCTTTAAGCCAAGTTTCAAAAGTACAGTAATTAATGCGGCTTTGTCATAACCATTAATGACACATAAATGAAAAAGACTCAAGTTTCAGAGTAATGAATAAAGAAAATAAATGAAAATAACCTTATTTTGCAATTAATATAAGCTGTTATTGGATCTTACGCTATGTAAGTTTAGAAAAAAATATATTGGGTTAAGTTAAATAAAATCCCCTTTGTGATTAATGAACCCATTAAACTTGGAAATATTTTTTTTTTCCTCAGACCAAAGAAGTTTCTTGGTTAATTTTTTAACAAAAATGTCGGTTCCAAAAACAAATTAGCCATGGAAAAAACGACACTTAAGAAAAATTATATTCTTACCTAAGAAATGCAAAAGTTGCTCTAATTACTTCTTGAAATATGAGAGCTACTTTTTCGTCCATAAAAAAAAAAAAAAAAAAAAAAAGTGAGAGAGAAGAAATTGTGTCATTTAATTTTCTTTAGATGCCTGATAGCAAAGTTCAACGAATTTTGAACCAAACATTATTCAGGTTTTTTTTTTTTTTTTTTTTTTTTTTTTAGCAATTTCCTTAGGTAGAAAAACAATTTCATTTTTCTGTTTTTTTTTTTGTTTTGTTTTTTTACGAAAGTAAAATTACACCAAACAAATAGTATTTATTTCCGATATAAATTAAGGTACAAAAGAAGTATTTCTCGCAAAGAAATATAATCTTTGGTGGGATAATTTAATTTTTTATTTCAGAGGTTTTGAAAAAAAAAGTTTATAGTAAAATAGTTTAAATATATTAGTTAAAGTATTCTTAATACTAAAAGAAACAGATTTGAGAAATAGTTAATATTTAAACAAATAAAACCTTTAATTAAAATTTGCAAATCTCTTTTTTATTAACGTTTAAAAAAAAAAAAAGAAGGTGTCTTGAAAAAATACAGTAAATTAATAACTTAAAAATAATTTGAAAAATTTAATCAGAAAACAAATTGTTTTTTTTTTTTTATTTCAGGGAAGCCAGCATGTTTTATACTTTAAATAATTTGCACAACATATTTATTTTCTGATGTTAGAAGATGAGCAAAAAAGTAAAATTTTAGTAGCTACACAAACAAATTTTTTTATTTTATTTTATTTTATTTTATTTTAATTTAATTTTTACCGCAGACATATATTACAGATAGTCAGATATATATGTATCCTTTAATTTAATTTTATTTATTTAATTACATATTAATTAATTTATATTTTACAGAAATAATCAACCTATGATCAATCTGCAAGAAAGCTTTTACATTAAATTTTCTAAAAAAAGTTATCCAAAATTCTTATATACTTGGAAGATGTTGTACTATTATGAAATTATTGAAACTTATTGAATATTTTTAATGATTATTCATGTTTTGTGAGAGATAAATTGTATTGATATGTACTTAAATGGTTGTTTATTAATTTATTTTAGTGTCATTAAAAACTAAAATTGGACATTTATTCATTATAATAAAAATATAACAATAATAAAGTCTTTAGTATATACTATTTATGGCTGCATAAATTCAAAAAATAAATTAAATTTTCGCTGCATTACATTTTTATGATATTACTTTCTTATGACAACAAGGAATTCCACCAATCAAATACTTCTGGAATTATTTTTTTTTCTTTATTACTACTACTTGTTTTCTTTGACAAATAGCCCGATCATTTGTTTAAAAAGTATTTGCCCATGGATTTCACTCCCTATTGGTTATTTTATTTTATTATATTTTTTAAGTATGTACTTTCTGTGTAATAATTTCGATAATATTAAGTAAACATTTTTTTAAATATAATTTTGACTTTTATTTTTGGCAAGCACATATTTTTGGTACGGAATATTATTTGTTAAATCGACGTTACATAAAAAATATAAAATTATAAAATAACAATCCTTTTGCTATTCATCAATCTCCTCACAACAAAACTTCGCCTACCAACAAAATTCCCATTTATTGATTGTGACAATAACAATGATATTTATTGTTTAGTTTAGTTGATAAAGCAGAAATCTACAATATCGTAATATCGTAAATGTCGAGTTTTAAAGTTTTTAGATGGCAGTATTTAATTTATAGAAATTTTCAACTAACTTAGTCACAGAAAACTTCTAGAAAACCTTATTAAAAAATAAATAAATAAATACTTGTATAAGAGCAGCGCAATGATGGAACACTGGAGCTGAACTTATACGACAATTAATGAAACAAAATTTAGTACTTCTTAAATCAACGGTATTATAGGCAGAGAAATTTCCTATACAAATACCGGTATAAGTTCTGTGCCAATGTTCTATCCCTGGTAGCAATATTATCATGATATATTATTCACATCAGCATTTTAAATTTTCAAAAATTCCAAATTTAAGAAATATAAATTTAATATTCTATGTCGCTTAATATTCGAGATGTACGTATGTATTTCTGATACATTTGTATAAGTTGAAGTTAGTGATGCATGCACATTTATTCAAGATTCGATTATCGTTTCAACCCTTTCTGGGGCGGTGGTATATATTTTATACCACTTAAGTTTTAGTCCCTATTTCGAAAATTCGCCCCAAAAATTTTTGATAAATTTTTACCTTTTTGACTTTTAGCCGAAAAAATTTATTTGTCTTATCATCTAACTCTGATCTCAAATTCTGGTGGCTTTTGATATTAAATGAGCGTAATTACATTGCAATGAAAGAATTAAGTGTCACAAAAAAATCTTTGAATTTGTCAGTCTTTATAACCCTATATATTTCTCAAAATTTACTACTTGCTATAAGATATCGGTAATTTTCACTTTTATTCAGTAAATATTTTCATGTGCTTTTCTTTGTAAACAAGTTTTTTTTTATGCTGTTTATAATTTTTAATTATAAAAAATAAAATATAACCCAATAATATTTTATTATTATAAATTTCTTCTCTTAGTGAAACCCATATCTTTGAGAGTTCGTGGACCAACAACACCTGTAGTCGCTGGAGAGATGGTTTCGTTAACGTGCACAGTTGAAGGTGCTAGACCAGCTGCTGCAATAAAATGGTTCAACAGATCACGTGAAGTAGAACCTCAGCCCCCAGCTTCACAAGATTTAATGAGTGATGCAACGTATAGAACATCATCAACATTAGTTTTTATCGCTTCAAGGCATGACCATCAAGGTGACTTTTGTTGCCAAGGGATGAATGAGGTACAAAAACTACAATTACAGCCACCGTTACTCCACGCAGTGACACTGGATGTACTTTGTAAGTATTGCCTTTAGTAATGTAAGGGGCCCATGAACAGGCTGGGAGGGTTATTAAATATCATAGGTATAATTTTCTGCTGTAGATATGCCAAAGTATTTTACATATCCTTTAGTATAAACTTATGAAATTTTAATCTCAACATTAACTATATTATTAAGATTAAAAACTATTAAAAGTTTAAAATTATAAAACATTTCACGTGTATAAATAATATATAAAAGGTAACAAACCACTTTAAAACACGTAGATAAAATATTTTTATTAAAAACTACACAAAGCTTTTCGCCATTATAACAATAGCATCATCAAGTGTAATTGCGTTACATAGAACCAGCAATATATAAATAAAGAAGTTCAAACGGTTTAAAGTTACGGTTACAATAAAAAAAATTTTAAGTTACGGTTACAATATTTTCTTTTTTCATTTCAATATCATTTTCAGTATTTTTTTTTCTCCTCTATGAGCACAACGCGTGCCATATTTTATGAAGTGATGAAGCATCCTTGGAGTTAATAACTTTATTGCACTTGATAATATTTACTGCTACTGTCATTAGCAGGTCTTGAACGTGCTGAACTTAAATTAAAACGTGTAACTCCCATGCTTTATCCAGAGTTGTGAGCATACAATAATACTTGTCAAAGCATCTAATTTTTAAATTAGGTTTCACACCAGTTTCTTCTTTTTCTTCTTTCTTTTTTTTTTTATAAAAATTATTTCGAATTATTTTTCTATGATTAATTAAGCAATTATTATTATTATTATTCTAAAGAAAATTTTGGTATAAAGTCTCCCATCTAAATCGGAGACTTTGCAAGTATGTGTAAGATAATTATCATACGGTTGGAAATCCTGGCTTGGTCATTTAATTTTTACTGTATTTAATACTTTTACGAGCTCAAGATTTTAAGTTTTCATGTACTTATGTTCACACCCCATAAAATCACCATTCCATTTATTAAACTGTACAAACTTTAACTGATTTTAATTTTATGCGCAAGGCTTAAGTAGATGCGTAATCCCTACGCTCTCAAAAATTTTCGATCATTCCACATAACCTAATGTGGGGTATTTATAATAACCAAAACGGCAGCATGGTTACAAAACTAACGCTTTTCTGTGTATTTTAATCAAATGTAGTAGCTATAATTGAACTGCGATGGATCACTCTGTATATTTATTCGATCAACGTACCTTTGAGAAAGAGAAGTTTGTTCTTAAAAAATTAAAATCAGTAAAGAAAAAATAGAATAATACGAGAGAAAAGTACAGATAAGCTTTGGTACTTCCATAAATGCGTATTAATATATTTCGAAAGTAGTGCACTAGCGGATGCATGGCAAAACATCCACAATTCATATTTCAATTTCTAAGAAATTCCCATCATAACTAAAATATTCTTATTAAAAGAACCAATGTCCAGCAATTCAGTGGATTGTACTCTCTTTCCTTTTTCAGGACATTTCTACAGAGGAGAAATGTCCTCATTTTTTTCTACCAACATTTTTATACAATAATCTCTATTGTAATTAAACACGACACATTACTATAAAATATAGGATAATTTTTTCTGTATGAAAATAGTGATGGAAAAATAGGCGGATACTTGAAAGAAGCTTTAAAAACAATGGTGAGGAGTAGTTTGAAAGGACCGACATTTTAAAGGCTCGCGACTGGTCCGGACCGTGTATTTTTTTTTTTTTCAATGTATTGCCCTGCTTGGCCTGGACAAAAAAGAATAAAATCAGTCCCGAACCAACGCTGCTTTATCCAAACGGAAACAAAAATAAAAATTAACAAAAATTTAATGCATTTCTATTTAAAATTTTTAATATCTACTTTTCAGATGTTTTATATAGCCAAGGAATTGTATGTCCATTGAGAAATTTACTTATCTTTTAGATGACAATTAGATATATATAGAATTTCATTATTACGCACGGACAGGGAAGCACACAAACTGAGAGAAAGTCAAACCGAAAATATTTGTATTCATCAAACAATGTATGAAGATGTTGAAAATAGTTAATACTACTAAAAATCTGCTTTTATCCATTTCCACTTATATCCTATAATGTATACGAATCCTTTCGTAAGATCCTGTAAACAACACTTTAATACTAACTCAACCATTTTTTATGGAAAAAAATGCTTTTGCGTATCTAAACAACCATGTTAATTTCAGTATAATTTAAAACCCGGAAAGTAGCAGAAATGCGCTTAAGAATAAATTTCACAGTTCTTAGACTGTACAAACTATAGGCATAAAGTCTCATAGACAGTAAATTATCAAATTTCTTTTATTTATAGATGTATACTAACGAGTAGCTACATGTTACAATTTTAAATAGGAAACATCAAATTGTGAACTTAAATAACATATATCAGTTTTGAGACATGCTAAAAATATTTGCGGAAATCAGAGCGTTAATAGACCAACAGTCGAAGAATCAAGTTGTCAATAAATGAATAAATAAAATAAATAACAAAACAAAATTTCATGTGACATACTAGCATACTTGCCAACATACTAGTTAATGTTCCGTAGTACTGTTAGCCTCGCCTTCTTTTACACACAAATATCTTTTTAGAGTATTTTTCTACTTCTTTAACTGTAATTGCGTTTGGAGAATATTACTCCAAAAATTTATTCGTGTGAAAAAAAGGGCGGGGCTAATAATAGGATGTTGGCTAGTATGCATACTAGCATTGGCACCATATCTGGCGGATTTTTTATTCAATAATCACCAACAATTTTTAATTGTAATGACCTAATTGCCTAATGACTTCGAAGAGTAATAGTCTATTATATATATCAAATATCACTTTTCAAAATTATTGGTAATTATTGAATAAAAAAATCCGCTATTCAATAATCACCAATTTTTAATTGTAACGTTTGCCTAATGACTTCGAAGAATGATAGTCTATTATGTATATCAAGTAACACTTTTGAAAATTATTGGTGATTATTGAATTTAAAAAAATCCGCCAAATCTGGCAACACTGCATAATAGACTATAAAATTATGTAGAAAAAAAAAATACAAAAGAAAAGATTTATCATTAACCTTCTCCGTTAATTAACAGAAAAAGTGGGGAAAAAAATCTGAGCCCATATGGCCAGTAAAAACTTTATTCCAGGTCCCTCCCGATCCAAGTATACACAAAAATAAAATTAAGCTCGAGTTCGGCCGTGACAGAGGATTAAAATATATACTGTCCGAGCTCGAACCGGCATAAGACAAAATGAAAAATTCTGTCTAAACCAGTTTACACCTCTAGCGAGCAGTACGACACCTGGCAATATCTTCAGAAACAGTACTTTTTTTTTTATTTTTTTTTTAAGTATAGTAGTTCAGTTTGAATATTAATTAGGTTCCTAATTTTATATTTTCTAATTAATTCCAATTTATCAGTTTACCACAAGCCGCTAATACGTATTTATTCTGCGTACGGTTTTAACGTTGAGTGATGACGCTTTTATACATGCTTTGTATTGCGGGTTTTAAATTTATTTTCTTAATTAAAAATTAGACATACTACAATTTCAGTAATTTCTAATATAAGATGTCTTTATTTGGAGAAGAATTTTTCTTTATAGTTTCTAACATTTGAATAATTCATGTTAACGTAATTTATACAGAGGATTTTTTTTTTTTTTTTTCCGCTGTATGACAGTATAAAATAAATGTAAATTTCATTATCTTTAAAAATAACTTTCTGAACAAGCAATAAATGTAACTAAAAGATTTGACAGGACAAGTTCGAATATATTTGAAGTTTTTTTTTTTTTTTTTTTTTTTTTTTTTTTTCCAATATGATCATTTTAAGTGACATCTCTTTGCTTTCTAAATGTAAATATGTCTTTTAAATTGTATCATATTTGACATTTCTTGAAGAAATGTGTTATGCAGAAACCCTTTTAAGTCTGAAATATACATTTATTTTACTATATTTTAAATTATTTAAAACAAATAGAAAAAGAAATAACTTGAAGCACAAGCTATTTATCAATTTTTTTTTTTTTTTTATCAGCTGGATATATGCTTGATTTCTAGTTTCAAATGAAATATATTATTATTAATCTTCAGTGGGAGGGATGTTTGTATGTAACGTGAATCTATTAGTTATAAATTTAAATAGTTAAAACATTTAAATTTTTTATTCATATTTTTGTCACTGTTAATGTGTGTTTGTGCGTGTGTGAATGTGAGTGTATGTATAAATGTAGGGCGATTTTAAATATCTGTACAATTATTTTTTCGCTGTATGTGTTAAATATTGTAAAAACATACGATAAAGTAGCATTAAAGATATAATTTGCATTAGATAGAAAATTTTTTCACTTCTGAACGTATCCCAAAGTGGTAGGTCTGAATTATTTCTCAGTGTACAGTCGGTAACAGAAGTGTCCGAACACTAGCAAAAATTCCTATGTAAAAAAAGTACGCTTCATACGGTTTTGTTAAATAAATCCTTATGGAATCATGTTCTTAGACTGACTAAGAACAGGATTCAACAAGGATTTATTTAACAAAACCGTATGAAGTGTACTTTTTTTACATAGGATTTTTTGCTAGTGTTCGGACACTTCTGTTACCGACTGTACATCAATATAAAATTATAAATAATTTGTTTATTTCTATATAGATATAGATATATCCTGGTTTTCTACGCATTGTCATACATATATTTACATTTATGTATACAGTGCTAAAGTATATAAGAAAATTAATTTTAAAATATCATTTATAATATCCGTATGTACACTTTTAATATTTATAATTTATTTAAAAGTTTGATTTTTTTTTTTTTTTTTTTTTTTTTTTTTTTTAATAAAATGTTTTACAAGAGGATAAAAAGACAATATTCCGCATAAATATTTATAAATGTTTCTTTGCACTGAAAGTAGAAAAATATTATATAAAAGTTAAATTACGAAAGAAAACAAAATAGTGCAGTAAATCGGAATAAGTTAAATATCCCAGTATGAAGGAATAGAATATTCGCTTGTAGGTAGAATATTTCAGAGTCCGATCGAGCCTGAAAATCAGTCAAATGAAATTGTTCTTATCTTAAATATAATATTCCCTACGATGCAAATTTATGAACGAAAATATCTAATAGGGAACTACGCAGAGTCTTCTGTGCCGACTAGCATATATACATATATATATATTAATCGAAAATACTAAGCTTATTGTTGACGTATCCGCATTTTAGTTTACAATGCGACAAATCCTATTAACCCTTACAGTTGCAGTAATCACGCTGATGGAACACCTAATTTTAATTCTCAAGTGCAAAAACTCATCCCGGAAATTTTTTAAGTAAAAGTTTACATTTATAACATAGCAGAAAATGACCTTTTTATAACGTGAAAATTTAAAATGTCTTCTATTTTAATTATGTTCGTAATTTCCGGTGGCAGTGTAATTTAAATGATACGAATTACCTTGCACCACAAAGGGTTAAAATACTCCGGAATAAATTGAAATGATAGGATCTATGCAACTTTTACGAGTTTTTTGTTGTCGATAATGTTTACTTACAAAGTGTTTTATTTATTAAATTAAATATTATTTGAATTTAATAAGGTTTACTTACAGATGTTTCAAACCGAAAATTTCTCGAAAAGGAACAATGCTATTTTTTTATTTTTTAAATATTTATCATCAGCTATGTGTCTAAAAGCCATTTTTAAAATTAGTTTAGTAATTTTTAAAATAAATTAAGTAGTAAACGTTAAAGGTTTAAAAAAAAAAAAAAAAATGTTTTGGAAGATGTTCTTGAATCAAATTACTTATTTATAACATGATTTACTTATGATTTTTTTTTTTTTTTTAATTACACCGACCTCGATCTGTTAAAAAGCACATTTTTGTCTGTATCCAGATAAAATCTTTAACTGGTGATACAGAATTTATTTGGTGGGTAATTTTTTCTCACTTTTATGTTTTGCATACGATGAACTTTGTATCAAAGCAAGATTGGGAAGTACTAAGTCACAACCTAAGTCGCGATTCTGTGGTTAAGAGATAAAATCGTCGCCTAATATATGGTGGTTTTTGGTTGGATTCTATAAAGTCGAACAAGTGAACTTGATTTCATTCGAGATTCTCTTACAGTGTACTCTACGGGAAAAAAAAAAAAAAAAAAAATGTTGCGTACAAATGTTATTTTATTGTTCAGTTATGGAAAATTTCAGCTTTTTTTTTTTTTTTTTTTTTTTTTCTTTTTTAGGTGCAAGCTTAGGAACCATGTGCAGTCAACCAGCTTTAACTATAGCACCAACACGAAAATATATGAAACTTTCGTTTAAACAAATAAACAAAAAATAAAATAAAAATAAAAATAAAAATAAAAATAAAAATAAAAATAAAAAAAATAACTTTATTTCAAAAGATTAAAAATAAAACAGATTTAAGATTTAAAATTTCGAAAAAAAATATTAATATTTATTTCTTTGCATTTTGAAATTATTTGGCTAGTGAATAAAGTAATTTAAACCCTTCTTTTAATTTATAAACAGCATTTTATCAAATATAAAAGTATCCATTTCAATGTATATCGAAATATTTTATTTCTGTTTTATAGGAAGGAAACAATTGTAGTTCGGAGTTTCATGATTACAGCAACGGAATAAATTTATCAGAATTCCCTGTAGGGAACAAATGTAATTTTGCCGCATTCTTCGGACTCCTGTATAACTATATTTCTGACCAGCAATAAATTTGCTTTTTCTATGTTGAAGCAGATATATTTCAAAAGGCTATGATTTATGTATGAATATCGCTATAGCTCTGAAGAATTAATGAGATACTTCAACATTATGATATATTTACGATTTAGAAATATTTCTTTTTTCTTCCAGTAATAAATTATTTTGTTTATTTTGTTAAGTTATATTTGTAGAATTATGCTTAATAATTAAGTGTATTATTCATAGCTTGCATATATTCAGCTATTTGCATAGATAATTAATATGGAATTTTATTAAATCAAATAACTAATTTTATATAATTTCAGTTATATCAATAATCGCTTTATAAATAATATTAACTTCTAAATTAAAGTATTTATAAATTTATGTCAGACTTATCACCATAATACTTTAAATGAAATCTTTCATATTTATTTTCAAACATTAAATAAACTAAAAATTGTTATAGAAAATTTCCGGTATGAAATCTCCCTAGGAAATAAGAGAGAGTTTTGACCCTTGTTTTAATTAATTTTAAATAAAAATAATTCTATACACTGTAAAAAAAATAACTATTACCAGCTGCAAGAAACTATCTGTGATTGGAGAAAATAATTATTTTCTCCAATCACAGAGAGTTTCTTGCCGCTGGTAATAGTTATTTTTTTACAGTGTACATCGGAGGTAAAGAGAGTACACTATATCACAAAAACATAATTTTTCAGGAGAGTAAATGACTAAAAAAATAACTATTACCAGCTGCAAGAAACTCTCTGTGATTGGAGAAAATAATTATTTTATGCAATCACAGAGAGTATCTTGCAGCTGGTAATAGTTATTTTTTTTACAGTGTAGTAAATCTTTCTTTTTTTTCTGCTTTAAATGTATGTTCAAATGCATTTCTTTGCAACAAACAGTAATCACTGCATGATACTTTAACACATTATTAATGATATAATGTAATAATGTAAAAAAGAAAAAATGCACATCAAAGACGTGGTGCTAATTCTTTTCACACTCAAAAAAAGGACATGCTTAATTTTACCTTCACGGTACAGAATAATGAATTCAACTTTTATAAATATATATATATATATATATATATATATATATATATATATATTAAGTTTGTAAAAATATATGTAATAACTATGTTTATTATTTCTAGCATATTATTCATAAATATATAGATAAAGCAACATAAATAGATATTAAATATTACCTCTTAGAAAATCAACCATTTAAATATATATATAATTTGACTGCTATAACTAGACATGTATGGCACTTATAAAATGCCCGATTCACATTTCATATTGTGTAGAATACATAATCATTAAAAAATTCTACAATAGTTTCCCATATAACGCGGGGAAATGGTTGCTAAATGAATGCTACATTTTAAACTTTAAACGCCACTAATTTCATTTCAAAGCAACCACTTTTTACGAAATTTTGTGATTGAACCAATACACTGATACTCTAAAACTTTAGTGGTGTTAAAAAATAAAATTGTGGTATTTATTTAGCGATCCTACGCTCGCATTGTATTGGAGTCTACTGTTTTTCTACTCTCTCGGTCAAACTGTATTTCTATTTTGTACGAATACTACTTGTATAAAACAATATTATTCCGTAAATAAAAATATGTTAAATCCTAAAATGCAGTGAAACTCTTTTATAATGCTTGTCCACTGTAGAGTGCAAAAATGTTTTTTAGAGAGGTAACCGTTTGATAGAGGTTGTTCAGAAAAATCTAAATTCAGGCAAAACATTTTGTAAAATAAGTTGTTTAAATTATTCAAGTTTACACTATTTGTATATAAAGCTTTATAATAATCATTAATGCAGGATTCCCATGACCAGGCCTTTTTTATAAGCACTCATCCACCATTATTATCCTAAAATAAATTTTTACTTACATGAAAAGTATACATTTAAGAAGAAGTTTTTTTTTTTTTTTTTTTTTTTTTTTTTTTTTTTTTTTAAATATTAACAGTGAAAGAATTCTTATAAAAATTCGGGGTGTAGAAACCCTGCAATCTCTAATTCTGAAATGGTTCACTCAAAATTTAATATTCCTTGCTCAGATATTACTAATTTTTAAATAAAGAAAAATAAATGTATTAATTTTATTTGTATAAGGTATCTATTAATTTGTAAATTTCAATTAACCCTTTACCGGTCCAATTTAATTTCACTCCTTTGGTCAGTGTTGCTAAGTTTAAGCACTTTTTTGTCCACCAATAAATTTAACTGTAACGGTTGCCTAATCACTTCGAAGGATATTCGGCTATAATGTGCATCGAATTATAGCCTCCTTCCGCGTGGCGCAGAAACTTAGTAATAGCTGAAATGGTAGACAACGGCCCCTGGCTTTTTTATTCAACAGCCAGCAAAACATTTTAAAAGTGGGATTTGATATATATAAAAGGCGAATAGAATCGAAGAAACGTCGATTATATATATTATACATCACTTCTTAAAATTATTGGTAAGAGTTGAATAAAAAAGTTCGCAATTTGTACCAGGTGGCTTGAACTATTGCCAATTTTCCGAGCCACGCGGAAGGCATCTAGTTTAGGAGACTAATGATCAAATACCTCTTTTTAATGATGGTAGCAGTGTCGCCAGATCTGGCGGATTTTTTATTCAATAATCACCAATAGTTTTTAATTGTAAAGTTCGTCTAATTACTTCAAAGATTGATAGTCTATTATGTACATACATAAAATATCACTTCTAAAAATTATTGGTGTTTATTTAATAAAAAATCCACCACATTACTGGTTGGTAGTTGAATAAAAAGTTTCCTAAATTTTGCAACACACTTTAGAGTGCTTTAGAGCGTCGGGGCCGGCAAAGGATTAAAGTTAGTCATATTAGTTTCTAATTTCAATTACATTTAATGTATTTATTTTGTCATCTAAAGTCAATATTATCTATTCAGAAGATGTTGCATTTGTATAGGTTAAATAGTGATATGATCCAAAATTTCGTGTTACAAGCTTGACCTTCATCTCTTAATATGTAGATTCAGAAATGTGAAGTCTTATAACATATTTCTATACTCAACATGCAGTTTGCAGACATGTCAACATTTCACTTTGTTCTGGAGCACTGCTAGTACCCCACTTATTCTAACAATAGATCTGCTAATTATTTTAATTTATTCCATAGTAGGGTTAAGACCCCCCTTTTTTCCGAAAAATTCTCTTAAAAAATAAAGGTGAGAAAAAAGGCGAGTCCTAATCTATTACGGAATAAATTAGATTAATTGGCAGGTATATTTCACACAGAGGTCGTACTCTCCGCCTTTTTTTCAGGACACTCTCAGATGTGAATATTTTTTTTTTCCTTTGTCGCTACCACTTCATTTAAACACTGTTATCTAATCTAAATTATCTGTAATAAATATCCTGTAATTAATCTTAAAAATGCTATAAAGATTGCTACCTGAAATTAGTGGTGACTAAAGTCAGGGAGTACGATCTCACAACATGTCATCACAGTGATTTTTTTTTTTTTTTTTTTTCAATATATAACTACTATTAAATAAAAAGAAAAACATCCTTCAAGGAAAGTGGTATGAAAAAAAGGCGGTACTAACAATTCTCCGGAATAGATTAACACATTGATTGTTCACCACATATTTTCCTATTTTCTATTTCTAAGTCCCGCCCTTTTCTATTTCTTTAAATGTTATACTATTTCACGAAAAGAGCGTTTTGTATTTGTGTATAAATCGTTTAAGTTTTATCCTCGGCTATCGACACAGTAAATGCCACCGAAAAATATAAACACAGATAACACTCAATCAATTAAACACGAATACTCAAAATTAATTCTAAAAATTATGTTTTATTTTAGAGGCACGCCTAAAGGTGGAGCTAGACTTTTTAAAGGAACAAGTTAAATTGTGACAGGTCAACAATGTGTTAAAATGTTAGCATCTCTGCTTAAGTAGTATTAGAGCTCAAAGTTTTTGACCATTTCACAAGACACTCTCCGAGATGGGACATTTCTACCATTGATGTTACCAAGATACTCATGTAGAAATCTTAATAGTATATATATTTTTTCTAATAGATTTATATATATATATATATATAGATAGATTTAGTTTTTAACTCAATTAATAAAGATTTTTGTCTTTTTGTACAGCATTACAGTAGAAACTATACGTTAGAAAACGACGCCCTTTTCATCTTCAATTTGAGTTATCAGTGAAACGTAACTGTTTTCAAACACTGACTATTAAATTTACCTGATCAATAAAAAAATGTCAGAGAAATGTGAAATTATTAATTTATATTTTATGTAAATTATTTTACATAAATTTTATGAAAAGTAAATCTACATAGACATTAGCACTCATTTCTACCACTTGTAATATATATATATATATATATATTTATATATATTAACCACAAATAAATTTTATAAATAATTATACCGATAATCATATAA
Organism: Salticus scenicus; assembly: GCA_963930645.1. NCBI lineage: Eukaryota > Metazoa > Arthropoda > Arachnida > Araneae > Salticidae > Salticus > Salticus scenicus. The sequence goes on along the minus strand of OZ005649.1, from coordinate 282,001,276 downwards.
ATTGTGTTAACATCAAGCGCAAAATTAAAATGAAATATGTATGTATATAATATGATTAAATAAAACAAATTTTCTCATTACCAAGCAAGTTTGCAGTTTAAATTTGACTTTCAACGTAAACTGTATTTATTTTAATACTATTATAATATATATTTTAATTTACATATCAAATTTGAACTTGTTTTAGCTTATATTTCTTTAGAATATTCTTTTGGTGCTGTTAACTATTCCATAACATCATAATTTTTTTTTTTTTTCAATTTTTTTTTTTTTTTTTTTTTACTTTTTTCAAACTACATGAATTATTTTATACGCTGAAAAGATATTTATTCGATTCTATTTTATAAGAAAACATGCAAAATCCTCAAGTAAGAGGATTTGACATGCTTCTGGAAGATTTATGTGATATGTTCTATTTTTCACATTTTGCTTAACATGAAACGTACATCAAAATTCTTACTCTGAAATTTAAGGAAGTTTTTGGAATAGTTGCCTGAAAAATATCCTAAAGCACCTGGGTGTAAGAATCATTTTATGTATGCAGAAATCTTCCGACACTTGCATTGAATTGGGAGGATGTAGACCTTTATGGATATGAATTTCAAACAGCATTATATATATGAAAAAGAAGACATGCCTTAAGAAGATTTTATATTATTCACTGCATTTCATATTAACATAAAATTTTATCTAAATTCCTTAAAAATAATATTCAAGAGATTTATTCAAGACTTCAGCTATTTTTGGCTGGCATTTCCCCCATTTTTTGCAATAGTATAGTATTACGCAATCTGTGCTCAGAATTATTGTTATATGGAATCGATTGGTAGAAATACAATTTTTTTTATTATTATTAATTCTTTACGATGTCGGAAAGTTGCTTTACTTAGTTTTATAATTTTATAGGACAATTTACTCAAACAAAATATTTTATTGGATGCTGTCTACAAAAATAAATATATAAATAAATAAGAGAAATAAATAAAAGAAATGTAAAAAGAAAAAAAAAAAATGTCTGCCATTGCATTAAAAATTGTGACTAACATTAATTGCAATACATTAATAACAATTTAAAAACACATTTGGAATTCGCACACACACACAAAAAAAAAAAAAAAAAAAAAAAAAAAAACATCTTTAGTACAGTAATCAGAGCCTGATTAAGGGGGAAGCACACATTATTTATACTTACAACGTTATTTTTTAACAAATACTTTCCTCCTATAATAAACAGAAAATTCTCATAAAAAATTATTTTAAAAGAATTCTGGTGTCTAATAACGGTGAGTAAATTGGATTGTTTTACACCGTTCATTTTTTATAAACAGTATTTCCTCGTCAAAGCGTGGAATTTCTATGACATGAAGTAAAAAATAATTGTAAAAATATTCCGGTGAGAGCGGAGATAATGTGTGCTTCCCCCTTAATCAGGCTCTGACAGTAATGGCTGTTCTAATTTCTAACAAAACACTAAATCGAGTGTATGAACCAATAGATTGGTACTCTAAAAATTTTGTGATGTTAAAAAATAAAACTGTTTTATTTATTTGTCATCTCTGCCACCACGTTGTACGACACTTTACTGTAGTATGTTGGCAGGTAAGCATAGGGAAGAATAAGTTTACGTTTTGTGTATTGCGAAGTTGTGATAATGTTCAGGAACGAAAAAGTAGTTAGTCTGTCTCTCACTCTCTCTCTCTTTTTTTTTTTTTTTTTTTTTTTTAACATTTGGTGATTTGCTCTGAATAATCACTACTCACGCGGTGGTCTACACAGAAACTGAATTCTAAATTAAAACCCTTTTGGTTTGTTTATTTATTTTCAGAAAAGGCTTTTTTATGTTTTGCTCAGTTTCGTTGGAGGTAAGTATTAATCGCGATCAAATACAGGTACGCCGAAGCTTCTCGTTATTTGAGTTAAAAATTGATGTCATTAATTATATGTAATCTATATATATATATATATATATATATATATATATATATATATATATATATATTCTTTTAGTGAATTCCGGAGTTTTACTGAAAAAAAAAAAATGATGCATGAAGTATTGATGTCATTTCTACGACCTTTGCCATCGCTGATTCATATATTACTAATATATTGCATTTCATATAAAATTTAAATAAAAAATATCCTAATTCGTAAGTGTTAAGGTTAAGGGGCAGTATTTACTGCGTCTGAGTTTCATTTAAGGATTTAAAGTGAATAACTCAAAATAATCTCTTAATATTTGAGTGAATTTTTCTAAATTTATTTTTATGCATGTTGATAGATATTATTTTATAGTAATCAGTCTTGCAGTTCAGCAGTTAAAAACGCATCCAAGAACTTTCATAAAATTTTTATACATAAAAACTTGTAATCAGACATCATAAATTGCAAATTATGGTGTTAAATAATAAATTAGTAAAAATCATTCATCTTAAGAGCCTTATTAACATCTTATATCAATAATCCAATCTTAATTTTTAATCTTATTCGCATAAATTAATCAAACATATAGCATTTTCGATTGCTTATGCTGAAATTTTTTTACTTGAAAATTCAGTAATAAAATAATAATGGTACAATGATTAATATGAAAAAAAAAATCATACTAATATGTATGTTATCTTCATTTACTTTGATTAGTTACATTATTTTATAAATATAAGATTATTATTAATAATAAATTATCACTAAATGAAAAACGTATAGCAAAAGTTAAACAATTAATTTTATTTAAACGATATTTAGATAATTTCATGTATCTTGAAATTCAAAACTTCGTATACAAAACAATTTCTTCAGACTTATTGAATTTCTTGTATATGTTTTGATTGTATATAAATAAATATGTAGCAAAACAGATATCTGAGTATATTAATTTTAAAGTATGTAAATTTTCTAGAAGATTTATTTTATTTTATTTTATTTATTTTAATTTTAATTTTAATTTGTTTATTCATTTTGAAGATTTAAATACATCAATACATTTTGCAAGGTTAAATATTCTAATGCACATTTTAAAAGTAGATTTTGTAATACTAATCCATCTAAATAATTGTACTCTTAATATATATATATATATTACGAATATCCTTTCGGAATGCCTATCTAAATCTATGTGATTTTGGGGAGATTCATAATTATTATTATTATTATTTGCCTAATTTGAGATTTCTATTTCTTTCAGATCCCCCCTCTGTATCAGTTCAACCAGCGGAAGGCTTAATTGTAAACGAAACAGGAGAGGCTATATTAACGTGTAATTTTAGTGCTAATCCTCCTAATGTGACAGAAGTAATGTGGTATAAAGACTACATTCCTATCAAACCTTCTCCTCCAATTGCAATAATCATTCCTAAGAGTCAAAAGAATTCACCTACCTCAACAACAAGTTCAACAATATTAGTTCCTAGTCCACAGTTGGTGCTGAAAAAAGTTTCCAGGACAGATGCTGGGTCTTACACATGCCACGTTCGCAATGCATTCGGAAGAGGAAATTCTAGTAATTCAATGGCCCTTGATGTTTTGTGTAAGCAATTTTGTTAGATTTTTGTGCAATTGATAATAATTTTCTGTTAGCTATGTATAATTTTTAGAAATACATATTCTTAAAAAATAATCGGATAAGTTTTTTTTCTTTTTCTTTCTTTCAACCGTTTTATGCATAGTAAAATATAAATTCACATTTTTCTCGTTCATTAAGTTTTAAAATTTGAATACATTGGAAAATAATAAACTGCACAAAATCACACACACACATATATATATATATATATATATATATATATATATATGTATGTATCATTTATAAATGTTTAATTCCCTTAATAAAAATTAAAACGTTAGGAGCGTGAAGAGAGAAGATACATATATGGGAAGCATACAGCTGTTTCGGTAGCCTTTAGCGTACCGTCTTCAGTGCATACAGATAACTGGAACTGGAGAATTGCTGAAATATATAGAAGAGGGAACGAATTCTGTTCAACCAATAAGATTACGGGAAAGGTGGAGAGAAGGCCAATAGGAATTTTAGAAACGCTAGTTGTGTAAACTGTAAAAAAATTAAGAAACTGTGTACCGGATGTAAAATTTCCAACAATTAGACAAATAGTGAACAGCGAAATCACAATTGACAAGATTTTTAAGATTTTTATAAATATGAAAAGCTTCAAAGAAATCGAGTTCATGAATAGATTTAGGTCTGCAAATTATTTTAGCTGAATCAAATTTAAAAATATAATTTTCCTCCCAAAGATGTTTAGAAATAGACGATTTATTGGTTTCGTGTTTACGGACATAATTAATATGTTCTTTTAGACGGAATTTGAGACTGCGCATATTTTTGCCAATGTATAACAACGCATTGACAGGGAACACTATAGATGCCCGAAGAATTATACCTATCTAATTCTTGGGACATCTATAGCATTGCTGAGAGGAAACTCATAATTTTAAATTTGATTCAGCTAAAATGATTTGCAAACCTAAATCCGTTCATGAACTCAATTTCTTTGAAGCTTTTAATATTTATAAAAACCTTAAAAATCTTGTCAATTGCGATTTCGCTGTTCCCTATTTGTCTGATTGTTAGAAAATTTACATTCGGTCCACATTTTCTTAATTTTTCTACAGTTTACACAACTAGCGATTCTAAAATTCCTATTGTCCATTCTCCCCACCTTTCCCGTAATCCTAATGGTTGAACGAAATTCGGTCCCTCTTCTATATATATGAGCAATTCTAGAGTTCCAGTTATCTTTATGCACTGAAGACGGTACGTTAAAGGCTACCGAAACAGCTGTATGCTTCCCATATATATTTTTTTTCTCTCTTCGGCGTTCCTGACATTGTGATTTTTATTGATTTTAATAATCCAGCGCCAAGTCTCCTTTTAATGTTTGATTCCCTAATCAATAAATAAATAAATAAATAAATAAATAAATAAATAAAAATAAAATAAAATAAATGAATAAATACATAAATAAGAACGGAAAAAGTGCATTCCAATAAGCGAAACTGCAGTATAAGTGCTCATTTTCATACGCTCTGAGTAATAGACTACTATACTTATTTGTAAAATGCAGACTAACGGTTCTTGCATAATAAATCAATAGCTCATAAAGAGTAATTATTATATCTACTGCAAAAATCTGTTAGTCTGAACTAAAAAAAAAAAAAGAAAGAAAGAAAGAAAGAAAGAAAGAAAGTAATATATCGAAAATTTTCATAATTTTTATCATTGTGATTAAACCTTTAACTCTTTAAGGTTCACTACTTAATTTATTTTAAAAATTACTAAACTAGTTTTAAAAATGGCTTTTAGACACATAGCTGATCATAAATATTTAAAAAATAAAAAATTAGCATTGTTCCTTTTCGAGAAATTTTCGGTTTGAAACATCCGTAAGTAAACCTTATTGAATTCAAATAATATTTAATTTAATAAATAAATCACTTTATAAGTAAACATTATCGACAACAAAAACTCGTAAAAGTTGCACAGATCCCAACATTTCAATTTATTCCGGAGCATTTTAACCCTTTGCGGCGCAAGGTAATTCAGATCATTTAAATTATACTGCCTCCGGAATTTACGAACATAATTAAAATACAAGAAATTTTAAATTTTCAAGCTAAAGAAAGGGCTTTTTCTGCTATGTTATACATGTTAATTTTTGCTAAAAAATTTCCGGGATGAGTTTTTGCACTTGAGAATTAAAATTAGGTGTTCCATCAGCGGGAACACTGCGACTGAAAGGGTTAAATACGAGTAAAACTATACACAATAAGAACGACAAAGAAAAAAACAAAGTCCACCTTCATCAATTTTTGAATGTGAAAGGCGTGGTAAGATAATGTACCACACCTACGATTTTTACTCTATCAGTAATTTTTCGGTTAATATTGTGTTAGTCACACAATGATATTTCACCATCCACTTCTATTTTCTAACAAGTACCACTACGCAATTTAATTATAAAAAATATCTGTAATATTTACTGTAATGTAATATTTTAAAACAAAGTCAAAAGGCGGGGCTTGCTGTTAAATACAGGAAAATAGACGAACCTGAAATGCTAAATACAGGGGTTGTACTCTCCGCCCTTTTTTCAGCACACTCTCGTGAATGAGAAATTTTCAAATTTATTGCTACCACTATTTTTATAAAATAATCTCTACCCTGTATAATCATGGCACATTGCTATAAATTATCAGAGGTATTTCTGCATTAAATTAGTTGTGGCAAAGAAGGCGAAAATCTCTTAGCGTCCTGAAAAATCTGCGGGGAGTACGACCCCTGTAAATAGCATTTGTCGTCTATATTGACGTTCCCTGGAATATAAAGCAGACATATCAAATAGCTTATTGATGACCGCCGAAGTTAAAGGTTAAATATATTTTCAGGTGTTTATAAATATTAGTGAACAAGCTTTTCTGGTTCAGTTTTTTACTCCAAAGAATTGATTTAAGACAATTAACCACCATATAAACTTAACGTAAAGTTCCATAATAGAAAATATCTTTGCGTAAATTATGAAAGAAACAATTAGATTTTTTTTTTTTTCTCCATGAATTTAAAATTATAAACGTACAATTATATCTCTGTTAGCTCTAGAGATATAGTGGCCTACTTAGCACCTTTCAGCTACCGAAAAATTTTATTTTATTTATTTTTCCTTTTTAATCAGTGAAAACCGTTACAGTGCACCGATTAAATAAAATAAGAATTTGTATTAAAATTTTCCGTTCGTCAAAAGGTGCTAAGTTTAAGTTGGCAACTATATCTGGCTGAATATCACATAAGTGTGCATTTTGGATTTTTTTAAACTTTTTTTTCAAACTTTGTATTTTAATTTGAATTTTTAAAAATAAGTCCGTAAGTACATCTTAAATAAATTCTGAGTTTGACAGAGATCGATCATAATTTTTTTTTAAATTTTATTGAAATTTTTCAATAAAAATTTATAATTTTAATTATCTTATAAAATCAAAATTACCATTTTTTTTTTTTTGTGTGTGTGTGTGTGTGTGGTTCAGATTCATTAAAAAATACAAGATTTAGGCTTTTCTAAAAAGTTCTTCCCATTTTAAAAAATAAAATAAAATAAAAAAACCCAAAATTTTTAAATTAAAAAAAAAAAATAATAAAATAAATAAATAAATACATTTAAATTTAATTTTTTATAAACATAAATTATATCAATGGGAAATATCATAGACTGCATACCTCTTGACTATAAACTGGAAATAATTAGTTTACTTGCATTAAATTTTTAATTATAGCATTTAAAGTTGTCAAAAAATGATGTCACTGAAATGACTGGTTTGTCACTGAAATGACAATGTTTGTCACTGAAATGACAATATTTGTCAAAATGACTATTTTTCACTGAAATAACATTGTTTGTCAATGAAATAGGACCATATAATATTAAAAATGGAACATATTAGAACAATAGAGAAAAGATTGTGAAGGGAAAAGAAAGAGCAATAATGAGAATATCAAGCAATTTTATTGTATTAAATTCCTTGTAGTTACAAGTTTAATGATTAACTGAATTAAATTCAGAAAAAGCATTTTGAACATTATTAAAATCTTCATCCTGAAGTTTAAAATATCTATTTGAAGCAGGTTCAGGAGAATTCCTAATTTTGCACAGAATATGTGGCACTTGAATTTCATGGACATCCTCTTTCTCAGGCCATGCAAACTTATTTTTTCTGCATCTTGCCATAAATGACACAAGTAAAATATTTTGAGTAACTTTCTCAATGACACCTTAAAGGGGGCAAAAAAAAAAAAAAATAAAATAAAATAAATAAATAAATAAAAGTTTGCTTTTTTAATTGTATCTAAATACTAGCTGACCCGTCCTACTTCGCACGGATGAATAAATTTTAGTTAACGATGAATTGATATGCAAAAAAAAAAAAAAAAATATCAGTTTATATGTTATAGTCAGGCAATATTATCAACTGAAAAGTCAAAATATAATTTTACAATTACTTTTTTCAATCAGTTGTTAAATGTTGGTAATTTTTACTTTATGTTATTTATTTATTTATTTCATAAAAATAAGCATGTCTTTACTCATGAATAAAAAATATTGAAAAATAAACCTATAACATGAATATGTGTTTGATAAAGTTGACGTCATAATTGCTTTAATTATTATTTATTTTTTCTTATAATATTAATTTCTATTAAACACAGAACTTATGTGTTTTTAATTTTCTTAAAATTAACGTCCGCAAAGTAATCTGGTTATTGTTTTAGTAATGGTTCTCCATTAGTGATCGTTAATATTTTTTGTGATTTTGGCGGTGAATAAAAAGGTTATCGCAAATACGTAAAGTCCTTCGAGTGAAACGTCCTAGCTATTTCGTTGCCAAATTTTAAATATCGCCAAAGAAGCCCTATACAAAAGTAGATTTCTAACGCGAATGCACATTTAATTTATTTTAAATGAACCGTGTTTCCAATCAACATAATGATGAAACTTGCATAATCAAATGTCATTTGCAATTCCCTAGCGGCTGTATATTGCGCTACTTGCTTTCGGAAAAGATTTTATATCAATCATCCTTGGCGTAAAAAACAAAAAAAACAAAAACAAAAAAAAAATGATTGCCAAGTTATCTCGCAAATGTATTTAATTTTTTCCATAACTGATGGTTTTTAATAATGTATATTAAGGGAAAAATCAATAATATGAAACAATATTCGTATAATATATACTATTACAAAATCTGGTGTGAAACAACCACACGACTTCCATTACCCACTATTAAACGTATTATATACATTTCTTGGAGTTATTAAGTACATTTTCCAGTAACAGAAACTTGATACACGTATAAAGACACCTACAACAAAGTTTACATAGTGAGTTAAAAAATAAGGGAAAAATAGATAGTTATTTTTTTAAACACGAATTACCGAGATCTAAAACTGAACTTCCTAATCAGGATGACCGTTAGTATTCCTGTAATATGAAGGTAATACTTGAGAAAGGTTATCTAAATTGATTAATGAAACAATTTTCAAGAAAATCGTTAGAGCCGTTTTTGAGATACGAACTTTTACCAAAACTTGGCATACTCAATTATTGACCGGAAAACAATACTTACATACAAAAGGATATTTAGTATTAAGTTAACATGGCGAATTTGAAAAAAATTCGTACAGCCGTTTTTAAAGGAAGGCACTTATGAGATCTGAAATTGAGCTGCTTATAGAGGACGCCTATCAATTTTCCTGAACTAACCAATTATATAATTCGAAAGGACATCTAATAGATTGTTTATATAGCAACTTTGAAGAAAACCGTTAGGGCTGTTTATGAGGTACGGGCTTACGGTCCCATTTCCGGTTTTCGATGACCCAGTTCCGTTTTTTCAATTTTCACCAAAATTTAGAAAAATTCATCTGTACATCAGACCTGAATCAATTGTGAAGATTTGTAGTTCTATCTTTATTAATTTTGGAGATATGACACCCGGAAAATTTCACACATTCGTACACACACACACACACACACTGACCAATTGCCAAAAACTACTTTTTTGGACTCAGGAGGCCTTAAAACATATAAATCAGGTGAAACTCTATATCAAATTTTTGGACCGAATACAATACTTCCACTACCTACGGTAGTACGGTAATTGAAGTAAAAACATAGATCTCGTATTTAATACGAAAATATACAGATTTTCGTATTACGTTTTCGATCTCGAAATACAAAAATCGCCAAGCACGACCGATATCAAATCTATGCTTTGTTTTCAATTAAAATATTGAAAATTTGAATTAAAAATGTATTTTACCAAAATTTATTATAGCCTCTAGCACTTAGAGACAGTGTAACTTTTGATTAGTATAAAAAAAGAAAGAAATAGAAATCGGCTTAGTTCTAGCGATCGTTCTCTACATATACATATAAACCTTTCCTCTTTATATATTAGTATAGAGCATAGATAGATTAAATAGGTTTCTAATCAACATAATGTAACTCAAATAATTAAATGCTATTTGCATTGCAGTAATGGTTGTATGCTCTATGTATATTCGTCAAATAAATTTAAACTTCTCAATTATTCTTTTAACAAATGCATAATGAAATGCAGACGATATTTTTTAAATTCACTCTTTATATTATTATTCGCGAGAAAATATATTTTATTATATGTCGAAAAATGAATTAACCCGTAAATTTTTTGGGCAACAATTATAAAAAAAATAATTTAATAAAAGTTTAGAAGTAACGCTTAGATCATTACATTATATCATATCATATCAAATTATATTATTAGAAAAATAAATACTTTAAATTTATAATGACGTCAGATTTAACGTGTAAGTTTAACATTTTGCAAAGCTTTATATGAATTTCAATTTAATTCACGTGCAAATATATTTCTTTTCTTTTCATGTCAAGATATTTTAAAAACAAAATGTAATTGTTTCTTTTATGTTGGCAACAGCTAATTTTTTTAATATTTCATTATTTCCATTTCTATTATGGCTTTTATGGGGATTTTAATTAAAATGCTCAGATTTTAAACTAAAATTTATTTTATCAAAATTTAATATAGCCTATAACAATCAGGGATAGTGTAGCTTTTGATCAGTGAAAGAATTTTTTAAATCGGTTCAGTAGTTTCAGAGATTACCCTCCACAAACATACAATTTTTTGCGCTTTATATAATGATATAGATATAGATTTATGTCGTATGTAATTTTTTTATATTTACCTGGATACCGGAAAGTACTTTAAATATTTAAATATAAAGCTTATCCTACACCAACAAATCTTTTAACTCAAAATAAAAAATTATTTAAATCCAGGGCTTACAAAATAGTAAATCTGCAACAAATGTATTTTCGTGACGTCACAAAAATGACAGATCGTCAATAATTCGTTCTGTACAGAAAAACATGCTTTCACTAAGCCGATATCGTCACATTTCCTTCTTCTGGTCGTCATTCTATATTAAAATAAAACTTTTTTCTAAATTTTATAATAATATTTTTTTTATTTTTTATGCATCTCGAAAATGACAAGCAATAAAAATACGCACAGCATGTAAACAATAAAAATAATGTTAACTCTTACCAGTTTTTAATTTTCTTGAGATTTATTTTCTCCACATATCGTCAATGTTGATTTCTGATCTTAAACTTTAAAAAAAAAGAATGGTGGCACCATCCCTTGATGATATATGAAGTTATTTTCACGTGTCACGAAAATGACGTCAAGACTTGCATACAAGCATTTTAACTACTCATGCATGAAAATTAACGTAATTAAAAAAAAAAAAAAATTCCTTTGAAAACAAATAGTTTTTTTTACAAGAATTAACAATTATTATAATTATCATTTTATTTTTCTTAGCAAAAAACATACTTTGTATGTAAACATTTGGTCTTGGAGACAGTCACGAAAATGACGATTTTAAGGTTTAAAATTTTCTAAAAAATTCCGAAATTGCTATAAACTCACATTTTATGATTGGATGCTTTTTTAAAAAGGTACTTCTAAAGAATAATAATAAAATTTTACAATTTATTTGCTTAAAATTAATAATAAAGACCTGAAACACTAAAATACACATTTATGTGATATTCAGCCATCTACAAACAAGGCTGCCACGAACGACTTTTTTTTCTTATTATTATTTTCGTACCACTATTTCCATAACATAAAATGTATAACAAATTTGCGCAAAAAGCAGGTTTTTTTTTGTTGTTGTTGTTAAATCGTGATTAGTGGTACGAAAAGAACATAAAAAAATCATAAATTTTATTCTCTTTACTTCATAGGCTTTACCATAGAACTTCTAATAGTACGCACGTGTTGAAAGATCACTGTCATCGCTTTGAAAACCACTATCAAAGGGAACGAAGCCTATTTATTTACTTAATTTTTTAAAAGGTTTATTTCGATTAGACGAGTGAAACGAGTCTAGTATCCGATTTAAAACTGAAATAGCTATAGAATCATTGACGATAACAAGGTAAAATTCATTCTGGTGAAGCACTGGAATACAATTTGCCCGGAAATTTTCACTCTTGTCATTATTATTTAATATTATTTAAATTATCACTATTCTTCTTATTAAAGTAAAACACCGTTTATACGTCTCTCGTTTGTACGTCTTTTACAATTATACGTCCTTTTAGTGAAATCCCGATTCATTCATATTCATTTTAATGCTAAAATTGTTCGTTTATACTCTGATAATATCGGTTATACGTCTTTTCCACTTTACTAAAATTCACAAAAATTTTCGACCTGTTATTATTTTCCATTCTAAATAAGACGGATTTTTCCTAAAAAGCATGTTAAATGGAGGAACAGAGGAAAGGTCGCATACTGATCAAAGAATCAATTGAATTCACAGTAAAACTTAGAATACTTATAGACAAGCAGCAAATCGGACTGATATTAAAGAGTTTTAATGTTGTTAAATAACTATCTGCATGGACATAAATCGGATACTTATTATTAAAGATACGCAGCGTATATATAATTAATATTCAAAATGTGTTCATATAGTTCTTAAGAAATGTAATATAATACTCAATATAGGACAAATGTAATTAGTACCTAGTCATGCATTAATAGTATGATTTTTCTCACTTTTTATAATAAACTTTTTTTTTTCTTATTAATTATTGTCTTTAAAAAAAGTGCAATATACATTTACTAACTTAAGGAACTTTATTAATTAGTATTTTCATATACATTTTGTTTAAGTGTCATTAAATTTGTAGTAATCAAAGTGTTATTATAAAAATTTCGATTATACGTCTTTTCATTTGTACGTCCTTTTTACGCCAGTCTCTTGAAAGACGTATAAAAGGTGCTTTACTGTATTATTATTCGTTATATTTAAATATTTCGATTTTTGATTTGCAAAAAGCAGATTTACCCGTGAAAATATATTATTATTATTATTATTATTTGAAATAGTGGTACGTAATGAATATAAAAAGAGTCACGAATTTTATTCCCTTTACCTCATAGGTTTTTCCAAAGAACTTCTAATACAGAGCTGCCAACCTAATCCGGCAAATTGTTAGTACCGCCCCTTTCTCTACACCAGTCATTTCTTAGAGTTTTTTTCTTCTTAATTCATCTCAAATATATTTGGATAAAATTACTTTTAAAATTAAGTGGTGTAGAAAAAGGGGCGGTACTAACAATTTGCCGAATTAGGTTGGCAGCTCTGCTAATAGTACGTACATACTAAAAGATCTTTGGCTTTGCTGTCATCGCTTTAAAACCCGCCATCAGTGGCAACGAAGCCTAATTACTTACTTGACTTTTTAAAAGATTTATTTTGACTATACGAGCGAAGCGAGTCTAGTATGTGATTTAAAACACAAATAAAGCTATAGAATCATTGATGATAACAAGGTAAAATTAATTCTGTTGAAGCATTCGAACATAATTTGTCCGGATATTTTCACTCTAGTATGAGGGCCACATTTAAGTTATTCTTATTAAAGATTTTTTATTTTATTATTATTATTATTATTATTATTATTATTTTCGCTCAATTTAAATATTTTGATTTGAAAAAATAATTTATAAGCGAATGTTAAAATTTATAAGTATCACATTAAAATTTATTAACTTAAATTATCTAAAATTATTTCGAGTTAAAATTTAGAGTTTATTGACTAATGAGCAAAGTTTTACTAAAAAAAAAAAAAAAAAAAAAAAAAAAGGACTTTAGTATTTAATTTAGTATTTAATATTTTACTACAATATTACAACACTAATTTACTACAATACTAAAAATACTTACAGCAAATATTAAGAAGTCATCATCAATATATTTCCAGAAGATATCGCCAACATGTACTCAGAAGCCATCATCAATACTTATTCAGAAGATATTGCCAACAAATAATCAAAAAACATCCAATTTATAAATGGTGATGGTTTATTCCGGATAGCGAAATTGTCAATTTGTTTTTATATACAATCAAAGATGAATTTCTCATTTATCAGAAAGTTTTGAAAAATGTAAATATTTATTTATTTTTCAGATTTAATATAGTATTTTAAGATAGTTAAACAATTAAGTTGTATAGTTGGATATTAGCGGGCATCTTGGCAAATTTAAGATGTAGTACAGTATATGACACAACGCAAAATCGCTGTCTGAAAGAAATAGTACTGTCGTATTACTACTACTAATAATAATGAAATGCTTAAAATTATTTACAACATTCACATGAGGTATTTGTTTTTAATGTGTCTGACTAAATCATATTTTATAAAAAATGCACTTTAAATGTTGCACCTTTAATTAAATAAATAATCTATCTTTAATTAATTAAATAAAAATAATTATCTTTAAATTATTCATCTCTTTTAATTTGAAAAACAATAAAAAATGTTAAAAAATAAAAATTATTAAACTGTCCACGTTAAAAAAATTTAATATAATAAAAGTTTTTTTTAAAATAATAATTTAATTTAATTGAAAATGTAAAAAAAAAAAAAAAAAAAAAAAAAAAAAAAAATGTAATAAAATATTAAAATATGGGACTCGATTTCAGGAACTCTTACTCACGAATCAAACGTTATGCCCCAGTTCCATATTCTCTTTTCTTTTTTTTTTTTTTCTTTTTTTTTATACGCACCACTATGCTTCGAAACATTTCATAACAATTTAATAATATCAATATTTATTTTTTTTTTTTTAGACTGTTACAAAATTAAACAATATATATTGTAATGGCTTGTTTTTAATGTACAAAGGCATGGTTGTCGATCTCGATCATTTTATATTGGGTTGGTCGATAAATAATGTCGTTTTTAAAAACCTTCGCTTCTAAAAACCAAGACTTTTTCGAACGTGGAATTTTTCAACATATCGAAAGTTGGCAAAAGGTCATCCAACAAAATGGTCAACATATCATTGATTAATGTTTGTTGTTAATATATATGAATTCACTTTGAAAAACATGAAAAAAAAAAAAAAAAAAAACGGCATTATTTATCGAACAACCCAATAGTTATTTCCGAAAATTAATCGTATTTTTGGGTGAAGCCAGATTTTTTTAATAGAAAGTCACTTAATATTTACTAATATATATATATATATATATATATATATATATATATATATATATATATATATTCCACAAAATAGATGAACATTTCAGTAAATTCAATAAAATTAAATGATGCAATAAATAATATGAAATAAGCGTATGATTAAGCAACTTGATATAATTATCAGGTCTCGCTAAAAGTATTACATTTTCTCAGTTCTTTTTTAATAATTATTGTTACGTCAGTCTGAAGATATTTTGTTTAATGTATTCTATTTCACGAAATTTGAAATTACATTATAACAATTATCTGAAAGTCTAATTTAAATCTACATCAAATCAGAATTTTGTGGTTGCGCATATCTTAAATATGGGTTTAGTGGGTCCTTTTGCGGTCATTTTTAGAATATGAAGACACATTTTACAGGGACTTACCAAGATCCTACGAATTACTGACAACATCTCGGAATGTACTGGGATTCAAAACTGGGATTTGGCGACAAAAGGTCAGAAATCTATCCACCCGGCCATCCCATGGTCTGCGTATACATTGAATATTTTAGAAATATATTTCCTATTTTCAACATTTTAGAGATTTCTTCCATTCGAGCGTAATGTTTTGTTTCCATGATTATAAGTTTTCTTTATAACCACGGAAGATTAAAACGAGATAGGGCAGCGAGCGCGGGAACTGAAGCTTCCTTTTCCGCATTAATTCAGCCGAGTCCAGGAAAGCGATTCGATCGCCGCCTGGTGTAGTATCTTTGAAACATATCGGAAGAAAGGGAAAGCCCGCCCCTTCGGCTTCAGTCATCATCCGATTTCCGAGAACGACCAACGAACGAACAGCTAGAAATGTAAAAACGCGCTGATTGGTGAATTTTCAAGATCTGGTCGCCCTCTATCTGTAATTTGAAAATTACTATCTTTCCGTAACATTCGTAAAACACCCTACTCTTTTAATCCGTGTTTATAACGTATAACAAAAGGTATATTTTAGAGAATCTGAAAAACAACGTACTGTATCTCAAAATAAAAACTATTCAAGATGATGTGTTTTAATATATATTCTGGTGTACAACATTCCATGTTATGAAATAATTTTGATGATATTTTTTTGAAGGTTTGCTAAGCTATCAGGAAGCTTTATCGAATCAATATTTTTAACACGCTTTTGTTAGCTTCACCTGTATGTATGTTTGTATGTATGTTTGTAACCGCTCTAGGAGCAAACAAAAAATCTATATTGTGAAAAAAAAAACTTTCCCTACGTGAACGCTGTGGCTGTGAGGTAAAGCTCCGGGCTACGAGCCTAAAGGTCTAACGTTCGAGCCCAGTCAGGGAAGATTTTTTAAAAATGGTTTTTGTTTAATTCTAAATTATTTATTTCATAAAGATTTAAAAGTATGTAAATATTATGGTGTATCACTCACTTGATTTTCTCTTAACCTGCATTTTAATACTATAAAGATAGATATTTTGTGCTTTTTGGTTCACATTTCAATAAAAGCGTGTTCTTTAATTTTTTAAAAGTATAATTTTATAACTTTATTTTCTTTAAAGAAAACACTACTTTCAACCAATTAAATTTTAAGTAAGTAAAATTTTGAATTCGTTAATATAATTCTATTATGTCAAGGACATTTAAAATGCATTTTTTAAAGAAAATATTACATTGATTAAAATAAAGATTTGGACAACGTAGGTGTTTTTTTTTAAATTCGTGCCTGTACTCTTTTTTTTTTTTTTTCAAAATAAATCAATAATTTAAAAAAGGGGTTAATTGCAATTCGGTAACACTGGTTCAGAAAATTACAAATCGTAAGAACAATTAAAACATGAAATTTCATCCAAAAACATTTTATGCATATATTTAAAATAACATTATTATGGGAAAAAAAATGAAATTAGTCTCCAGTTAGATTTTTATAACTTTTTAAAATTTCCATAAACATTTGTCCTATTAGATATTTATTTAGTTATATCTAATACCCGGAGGTAATGGACAACATGTCACAAAAGTGTAGTTTTCCTTTATTTCCAAGGAAGTTAGATATATTTTTATTTTCTACTGCTGTATCTCCGTTACTTATAATAACTGAACGTAGTGCTTAGTGCCTCTATATGAAACAAAACTTGAAAAATCAGAGATATGGTACTAACCCTATCCACAACAGTGAAATAGGCATGGTACCCTTTATCTCCGAGATAGGGCAGCGAGCGCGGGAACAGAAGCTTCCTTTTCCGCATTAATTCAGCCGAGTCCAGGAAAGCGATTCGATCGCCGCCTGGTGTAGTATCTTTGAAACATATCGGAAGAAAGGGAAAGCCCGCCCCTTCGGCTTCAGTCATCATCCGATTTCCGAGAACGAGCAACGAACGAACAGCTAGAAATGTAAAAACGCGCTGATTGGTGAATTTTCAAGATCTGGTCGCCCTCTATCTGTAATTTGAAAATTACTATCTTTCCGTAACATTCGTAAAACACCCTACTCTTTTAATCCGTGTTTATAACGTATAACAAAAGGTATATTTTAGAGAATCTGAAAAACAACGTACTGTATCTCAAAATAAAAACTATTCAAGATGATGTGTTTTAATATATATTCTGGTGTACAACATTCCATGTTATGAAATAATTTTGATGATATTTTTTTGAAGGTTTGCTAAGCTATCAGGAAGCTTTATCGAATCAATATTTTTAACACGCTTTTGTTAGCTTCACCTGTATGTATGTTTGTATGTATGTTTGTAACCGCTCTGGGAGCAAACAAAAAATCTATATTGTGAAAAAAAACTTTCCCTACGTGAACGCTGTGGCTGTGAGGTAAAGCTCCGGGCTACGAGCCTAAAGGTCTAACGTTCGAGCCCAGTCAGGGAAGATTTTTTAAAAATGGTTTTTGTTTAATTCTAAATTATTTATTTCATAAAGATTTAAAAGTATGTAAATATTATGGTGTATCACTCACTTGATTTTCTCTTAACCTGCATTTTAATACTATAAAGATAGATATTTTGTGCTTTTTGGTTCACATTTCAATAAAAGCGTGTTCTTTAATTTTTTAAAAGTATAATTTTATAACTTTATTTTCTTTAAAGAAAACACTACTTTCAACCAATTAAATTTTAAGTAAGTAAAATTTTGAATTCGTTAATATAATTCTATTATGTCAAGGACATTTAAAATGCATTTTTTAAAGAAAATATTACATTGACTAAAATAAAGATTTGGACGACGTAGGTGTTTTTTTTTAAATTCGTGCCTGTACTCTTTTTTTTTTTTTTTTTTTTTTTTTTTTTTTCCAAAATAAATCAATAATTTAAAAAAGGGGTTAATTGCAATTCGGTAACACTGGTTCAGAAAATTACAAATCGTAAGAACAATTAAAACATGAAATTTCATCCAAAAACATTTTATGCATATATTTAAAATAACATTATTATGGGGAAAAAAAATGAAATTAGTCTCCAGTTAGATTTTTATAACTTTTTAAAATTTCCATAAACATTTGTCCTATTAGATATTTATTTAGTTATATCTAATACCCGGAGGTAATGGACAACATGTCACAAAAGTGTAGTTTTCCTTTATTTCCAAGGAAGTTAGATATATTTTATTTTCTACTGCTGTATCTCCGTTACTTATAATAACTGAACGTAGTGCTTAGTGCCTCTATATGAAACAAAACTTGAAAAATCAGAGATATGGTACTAACCCTATCCACAACAGTGAAATAGGCATGGTACCCTTTATCTCCGGGCTAGAGATATGAAAGCAAAAGGAAAAATAATTAAATAAAATTTATAATATTTTGATACCTTTGTCATGTATTGAAAAATCAATAAAAAAAATATCAGCATTATCTTCAATGTTTCAGATGAAAAGTGTCAACATGAAAATAACTTAATTTTTTTGGTTTGTTTTAGATCCGCCAACTGTACGGGTGAGCGTTATACCCGCTGTTGCTGCTGAATTAACAGACGCTGTGTTGACATGTAATCCCGTAGATGGCAACCCATTGATGCTTTCAGCTGTTCGTTGGTTTCATAATGGCATCAAAATCAACAGTGAAAATGCAGACGATGAGAAAGGTGAATTAACACTTAAAAATCTTACCCGAGATCGTAGTGGAAACTATACATGTAGAGGCCTCAATACTGCAGGATGGAGTTTGGATTCAGAACCTAAATACCTTGATATTCATTGTAAGTATCGTTTAAATTTACATATATACAATTTACATATATTAATCAGTGGATCTTTAGATCAGGAGCCTCAACGTCCAATTTGCATCACTCATTACTCAGCAGATCATTTTTATTATTTATTCCGAATTATTTAAAATATATATATATATTGTATATATATATATAATCATGCACGTTTCTCAGTTGGACTGCCACCCCCTTCAACTGTCCATTGCATCTGTCTATTTATATTTTTGTATATAGATGTATTTATGATTTTTTGTAACTCATAGCCTTGTGTTGTATAAATCAATACTCCAAGATGGAGTTTGGATTACATACACACTATATATATATATATATATATATATAACCACGAACGCTTTTGACGGGAGCTGCCACGTATTTCAACCTCCGTTGCTTCTGTCTGTCTATAACTATCTGTACCATGTAAATGTGTATTTCCTTGAAACTCAGCCTTGTTTTAATTTCTTGTAACTCATACAATGCTTGTATCAAATTTCATGTCAAATGATTAAATAACGTATTTGAAGAATTTTGTGTAGCCCTGAAACTAATTATCTATTCCATGACTAACATATTCTACAGAAAACTTGATTTTAAACATTCTAATAACATACATTTAATTCATTATATGTTTAATGGAACGTAACCATGTTAAAATGCACTTAAAGAGATACTGTCTGTATATCTTAACGGTACGAAATTCTTTTGTGTGACCCTGTATATGAGCCACAATAATTACATATACTATAAAGAAGTATACAACTATTTCATAACAACTAACTCATTAATTATTGAACCGGATTTGACATCTTTTGGATAATTACAGAACGTCCTCGGAACTATTTCGTGAGTTTCTATAAATAAACTTTTTGTCTATACATTCTTTTTTCTAGAAAAAGCATGCTTTTAAGCATCTAATAATGTGTAATGTTGAATTCAGAACAAGCGTACTAAAATGCGCTTAAACAAAAATCTGTCCGTAAGCTCCAATGTCTAGATTATTTTGTGTGTCCCTGTAAACGAGACATAAACATTATTCACTCCAGTAAATACTATGCAACTTGTTCTATGTAGCTCATGAAAAATTGTTGGAAATTTTACATCATTTAGATTATTATGTGACATTTTTGAAACACTTTTGTAATCTCCCGTACATTAATTAATTGGTCTAAGCACACATTTTTCTGTAGAAAATATTCTTTTAAGCATCTCAATAACGTATGTAGATTACATTTTTCTCAATGCAGTGTAGCCTTTGCAAGATGTGTTAAACAAAATTCTGCCCATAAGCTGTAATGGTACGAAATACATGACTCTGTACACGAACCATAAACAATATACACACCAAAAACTGCACAGCTACATCTGTATGGCGCATGAATATATGTATCAGTTTGCTTTTTAATCGGATGGGTTTTGACGATGCTATCACGATACAAAAAAAATCTATCCACAGTCCGTAATAATAAGAAAAATTTTGGTGTGTCCCTGTACGCGTACCGTAAATGTAATATACACTTAAAATTTTATGGCTGTTTTTATCTAGTGCCTGAACGTGTGTACCTATTTGTAGGTAAATCAGGAAATATTTGTTGCCACCGTTATACAAATTCTGTCCATAGTTCTTAATGATAAGGAAAAGTTTGGTGTGTCCCTGTACACCAACTACGAATAAAATGCACATCCAAAACTATACAGCTAATACTGTGTGGCATCTGAGCATGTGGGCTAATTTGCAAGTAAATAGGTTGATTTCTGTGGCTATTATCGCGAGACATACATTAGATTCATACAGACAAACAATTATTCCTACATACCGGAATATATTCTTTAATACAAACAAACGTTCAAACATTCATACAGGCAAACAAACACACAGAAAATTTTTGAGTCCCATATAGAGGCCTCCACTTACGTTTCGGAAATAAATTTTTCTTATCCAGTTATGATAATGTTCCGCTTTTTTTCTTTTTTAATACCACTTTTTCTGTATGGAAATCTTAG
This sequence comes from Salticus scenicus, assembly GCA_963930645.1. Taxonomy (NCBI): domain Eukaryota; kingdom Metazoa; phylum Arthropoda; class Arachnida; order Araneae; family Salticidae; genus Salticus; species Salticus scenicus. The sequence continues at coordinate 281,979,986 of OZ005649.1, read as the reverse complement.
GAAAGAGGTTGTTGTTTGAAGCAGTGGTACCAAAAAAAGTGGGAAATTTCTCATCCCTGTTTTACTTCCGTTTGTTAACACAATTTTTCTTTACATTCTTTTCACTTCTTCTTTTTTATTTATTTATTTTACTAATTTAAGAAGGTAGTGAAAGCTACAAAATATTAGACATTGTACAAATGATTTTTTATTATATTAATTAATTTATATTACTGAAAGAAATTTTAAATGTCCTATAAATAAAATAATTATACAATAAAAAATTATTTATTTTAATGGTCTTTAATAGTATTCTATATGCACTATAAACTTTCTCACAGAGTTGCCAACTTTTATAATTTATTCCGGAGTATTGTTAACCACGCTTTCTTTTCATATCAGTTATTTTGATGAATGACTTTCTTCTTGTTTAATCGTTGTCACCGGAGAGAAATATTCTACTACAATTCTAGTGCGGAAAGAATGCGGAGTCAAAAATCCTCCAAAATAAATTATAAAAGTTGACAACTATGTTTTCTCATCTAAATTTTTGAAAAATGGCATAACGTTTATTAAAAACCGAATAAAAAACTTTAACAATATTTTATATATATAAGTGCCTTTATATACTTTCATTACAAATATTTTTGTCAACTATATATTCTGTAATATTAAACTGTATGTTTTAAGTTAACAAGGACATGCTTAAACATTTTAAAGAATATCTCTAATTGGGTATATATTTTCGTTAACATTAGAATATATTCTTTAACGACATTTCTTGCGATCATGGGAGCCTCTGCAAAAGTGCAGACTCAACCATTCCACTGTTAAAATAGGGGTGATAGAGGAAATTAGCGATAATGGAAAGCTGAATGACAGGATGTTTACTGAATTCCAAACTGTCGGTCAACTTGTCATCCATTAGCAATAATGGAAAACTGAATGACTCGATCTGGATGTTTAACATCTACAACTATGCTTTAGAATCATATATTTTCCTATATAAGTATTTGTTATAAAGTATTTTACTTGAAATAAAGGTAGAACTACGAAACTTCAGATTTGAAGACCGGTCTGGTGTAAAGACGGATTTTCCAAATTTTGGTGAAAATTCAGAAACCGGAAGTGGGATTAAGAAACCAAAAGGGGGACCGTAAGTCTGTGTCTCAAAAATGGCTGAAACGATTTTCTTCAAAGTTGTTATATAAAGTATTTTAATTGAAACAGCAAAATTTTATTTTATTATGGAGATTTTTTTTAACCTGAAAATTAAAGAATAGTTCTTAATAATAAGAAAGCACTGGCGTTTTAAAGTAATAATTACAAAACTTTGAATAAACACCATAAAATGCACAAACACCATAAACTCGCAACAATTGTTTCGGATCGAAAAGACATACGACACTATTTCAGGCGAATAAAGTCGGCAAGAGCGTTGCAATCACAAGTGCTGCACAAGGTGTGATGCTGCTTTGATTGCAGCACTCATGCCTACTTTGTTTGCCTGATGAAGGGCCGTGTTTTTTTTTTTTTTTTTTTTTAACCCAAAATAATTGTTTCAAATTTACTGCATTTTGTGATGTTTATTCAACGTTTTATAATTATTAAACAATATTTCTAATAATAAGAAAGCACTGGCGTTTTAATTTAACAAGTACAAAACTTTGAATAAACACCATGAAATGCAATAAACTCGCAACAATTGTTTCAAGTCGAAAAAACATACGGCCCTTTTTCAGTCGAACAAAGTAGGCTAGAGCGTTGCGATCACGAGTGTTGCAGTGGATGCGATACTGCTTTGATTGCAGCACTCGTGCCTACTTTGTTCGCCTGACGAAGGGTCGTGTTTTTTTTTTTTTTTTTTTTTTTTTTTTACCCAAGATAATTGTTTCGAGTTTACTGCATTTTGAGATGTTTATTCAAAGTTTTATACTTATTAAAGAATAACTCTGCTTTTATATAGTACTGATATTCCTTAAAATTTTGCAATTTTCTAAAAATCCCTAAACATTACATTCTGTTAAACAATATGCTTACTGAATAGTCATGAATGATGATATTAAGAAAGTTTATTTAATCTTTAGCATACTTTAAACTATAAGAGTATTTTGTTTTATATTTAGATCCTCCAGGTTCCGCTAGCATTTTCCAATTAGAACCAACGGCTGTCAAAGGACACACAGTTACGTTATCTTGTAAACTCGATGATCTTGGTCATCCAGCCGCTTCGAAATACCTTTGGGAATCCCCTACTAGAGCTATTAGTAACAATAATGGCACATCGAATAATCAGGTAACGACGTCCGCTTCTATACTTACGATGGAAAATATAAGTGCATCATCCGAAGGGATCTATTTCTGCGCGGGCAGAAACGAAGTGGGAACAGGACCACTGGGATATTTTACATTGAAGTTAAGTGGTAAGTAGTTACCTCACACTTTGTATACGTCAATTTATATTAAAGTAAAATTAATTATTGTAACACTGTTATTGGGATATTCCTGTTTGAATAACTAGATTAATACTCTTCTAAAGTTTCATATGAAAGTAATAAAAAATAAATTTAAAAAATAAAGATAAAAAATAATAATATGTTTTATTAAAAGAGCATTAAAAGCCAAGGCAACCCTTTAAAAACATTTTATATATTTGTTAAAATCATATTTTTAAAACATTTTCGCCATAAATATATGGCATCTTCAGGTATATACAAGTTACCAATGATTTATGATAGTAGACCAGCAATTTATATGTTATGAGACAGGTGATGCTGGTCCGTATATTCATGGCGAAAAGCTTTGTAAAATATGGTTTTAATAAATATATAACGTCTTTTTAAAGTGCTGTTTTATCTTTTAATACTCTTTTAATTTTATGACATAAGTAGCCATTTTAGTGAAATCTCAAGTTATGAGATTATGTTTTTACTATACAATAAGTTTATATACATTAAGTTGCCAACATGTTTTTTTTTTTTTTTTTTTTTTTTTTTTTTTTTAAATTACTATTTTCTTTCTTTTTTTTTTTTTTTTTTTTTTTTTTTTTTTGAGTGAAATCTTCACCTTGTTTAATTCTAGATTTTTTTTTTCTTTTGACATTTACAAATTTACAAAGATTTTTCGAAAAAATAAAGTAAAATAGGTACACGTTAGGAGCTGTGCATAGAAATATATATTAAAAGAAAAGAGAAAAGAATATAAGAAGAAGTTTCAGTATTCTCTTAATCTTTTAATTTAACGATGTCTATGATCAGTTCTTGAACATTAAAACCCATAGACTGTTTGTTAGCAGAGGTAGAAATTTAGCACAGTTTTTACAACACTATTTTTATGTAATAACCTTTCTTTAAAGTCTTCTGGAATAAATTAGTTTTCGATAAAAGAAAAGTTTTGTTCATTAATGGTGGTATGAAATCTGTGTCAGATTCCATCCCTTTCTTACAACTAAAAATCACTGAATAAATAACTTAAAATATAAATTTGAATGAATAATAAAAATCAAACTAAAATAAATTAATAGCCTGTGAATTAATTATTAATTATGTGATTTTCGAAAGGTTCAAAATTAATACTTACTTAAAGCTAACACTTAAATAAAATATTATTTATGTGTAAATCAATCTATAATGTAAGGTGATGTCAAAACTGAATATCCTTTTCAAATAATTCAGGATAAAAACTTTTATAATAGTACACACAATCAGTCAGAAAAAAAAAGTCTCAATAATATACTATATACATTTTATATTTTTATAAGAGTTCTAACTCATAATTTGAAATTTATCTTTATTAGGTTTATTAAAATGCATTAATTTTGAAATATTTAACATATTAATTTTGTTTTACTTAAAATATTATAAAATATTTTAATTCAACTTATTTTAAGTTACATCATGCAATTTATTTAATTAATTTTTATTTATTTATTTATTTATTTTTCTGAACACTATTCTAGCATTTTTAATATAAACTTGAAATTTTCATGCATGCTTTAACTCAGTACATACTATAAAACATTCTTAATCATTTATAACATTATTCATAATTTTTAACAACATATACCAGATTAATGATAAAAATAATACAAGATGATGAAAAAGTTTTAAAATAACATTGAAGTTTTAGAATTTCTAAATGCTAACATGCTCATTTCTAGAAAATGTTATTTGGATTAAATGAATTTTTAAATGTCTTGTGTATAAATGTAATGCATATACGTCTACTTTTCTTATATAAAAATTCTATTCTGGAGTATTTGAGCATTTATATTAAACAACCGATATAGCATTTACATCTCTCTCTCTCTCTTTTTTTTTTTTTTTTTTTTTTATAGACAGGTGTTTAGTAATAAAAATACCATTATTAGTTTAAGTAGGTGAATATCGATTAGGTCAACATCGCGTTGCAGCTGTGTAGTGTAGTAATTGCAATAGCATGGTAATCGCTCTAAAGATGAACGGGGAAAATGACTTCGCAATCTGAATACTTAATTAAGACTTGAAACCGAGGTTGAGCTTGAATGAGCTTTTACTCGATACTAGAGCTACTTAATTGACAACGTGTCTTATATTAACACACTATTGTGTCGTATTCACGGTGAAAATATTAAAATCACATGCCAGACATTTTGATGAAAGAATAATTTTAGAATATTTTTCGTAATAACTACACCAATTTTTAAATTTAAGTTTTTAAAAATCTGTACTTAGAAATAAACGTATATATTAGAAGTAGCCTACATATCAAATTTGAAGTTTTTAGCTGCAATGTTACTATAAAAATTACGCGAAAATGTGATTTTCGGGAGGATTTTTACCCACACTCTTCCACTGCGCATGCGTCAGACATGTGAAACTCCTACAGCACTTCAGATTTTTTAATCAGCAGTAGGTAGCTATGTAAAGTTTGTTGAAATTGGTTTAGTTTGGTCGTATTCAATCAGATCATTTTGCTTAGTGTGCAATTTCCGGTTCATTTGAACCGACGTGCACGATTTTGTTGAGATCAGTTCATCTTCAATCTGTTTGGTAAGAGATGTAAGATATACATACAATAACTTTTAATTATTTAAAAATATAAATAAATTCATTTTATATTTAGTGGGACAGTCTAGATAATTTCAGTATATGAAACTAATATATACAGAGCCTGATTAAGGGGGAAGAACACATTATCTCCGCTCTCACCGGAATATTTTTACAATTATTTTTTACTTCATGTCATAGAAATTCCTCGCTTTGACGAGAAAATATTTTTTATAAAAAATGAACGGTGTAAAACAATCCAATTAACTCACCGTTATTAGACACCAGAATTCTTTTAAAATAATTTTTAATGAGAATTTTCTGTTTATTATAGGAGGAAAGTATTTGTTAAAAAATAACGGTGTAAGTTTTAATAATGTGTGCTTCCCCCTTAATCAGGCTCTGAATATATACATGCTCTTTCAACTCAAAATGTGCAGAAATATTGCATATGAAATAGCTATTTTTTTTCACATTTAGAGTAAAATCACGTATTAAGAATAGTAAAAGTTCGTATGCAAGCACCAGAATTTTCTAAGTGATACGGTAAATGTTTTATCGAAATAGTCACATTAAACACGAGACGTACCATCCTTTAATTTTACTGTTTATACGTAACACTCTTTTACTCCATTTTTTTCACCTAATGAAGTACCTTGATTTAATATTTTTACCAGAAACAGTTGCTTTATATTTTTGCAGCTTATGATATTTCTTTACTGACTTCTAATTCTGTTTTATTTAACACCATTTTTAGTGCCTTTTACAGCTTTATTAAAAAAAGAAGTTTAAGTTATTTCAACCTAGAATGCTTTATTTTATTCTCTTTATTTTATTCTCTTTATTTTATTTTATTTTATTTTTTAATGTACGTGTGATTTTATGAAGATATTCTTTTTACAAAAAAATTAAATATAGAATTTGAAATTTTATGCAAAGGAATTTATTAGACCATTGTGCAAATATGTATGAAAGTTTGAATGCTACGTACCTTTTGAATGAAAATGCGCTGAAACTAATACATTCAAAGAATTTCATTTTGTTTTTAAAATTCAAATGATATACTTGAAGGATTTCCACCGTCTTATTCAAAATCAGTATATTTCTTTCGCTGAAATTTATTTTTAAATCTCTATGAATATATATATATATATATGAAAGGATATTTCGTGCAGAATATGGATAGGAATGTAACCATACTTTAAAAAATAACTTTTTTAAAGCATTATTTAAATTGATGCAGAAATATTATTTATGTTTTCTAAAATTAATACGAGAGTTGCATTATTATCAGTGAAATGTATATTATTCGTGATGTTTTATTAAAAAAAAAGTTCATCGCAATTCAAAAATTTAGCTTTTGTACTTTTTTATGTTATATTTCAAATTCAGTCAGTAAAAGTAACAAATGAAAATTTTAAAGAGAGATTGGAAACGGGAGATTAATTGATATGCATTAGCATGTCAATTTTTTTAAAATTTTCTACTTAAGTTTTCATTCTGGGAAAAGATTTGGATTATATTTGCAAATACTGTAAATTTTAACAGAACGTTGTAATCAAATACAGAAATAACAATTAATTTTATACTTTTATAGAAGCGAATGATTATCAACGTTAAAAGCTAACGATGTAGAAAACATACTTTGTGCATTTTTTTTTTTTTTTTTTTACTTTTTATTATTTTTAAGAAACATTATAGACTAGAATTCAGATAGTATATACACAAATTATGTTTATATAAATGAATATACTTTGTTCTTTCAATAAATGCCCGGACACATTCAATTTCAGACGTTTATCAAATATCGAGGATAAAAAATAGGATAACGAATTTTCCTGAATCATTAAGCATTTAAAGAAAGTGTTATGCCTCATATTTTGCAATAAAACTTTTGTCAGACAACAAAATGACCATTAAAACTTAAAGAAGAAAATGTTTGGGATCATCCTACAAAGAATAATGTTTAACATACGTTCAGCTTGTAGCCTGTAAATGTCAGGCTTCTTCTTATTATCTGTATTATATTATATGAGATTGGCGTATATATTCATAGAAATATAAAGATTTCTTAGAAAATCTGCAAACAATTTAAGACAATTTTTTTAATTATTATTATAGGATAATAACTTCAATACAATGCCGATTTTTGGAAACTTGACAAACTACATTAGATACAGGATATAGCAATCACAATATAATAATATTATATACCCAGGGAAATACGAACATTTTTAGTTAATAGTTATTATTGTAATGAAAGTTATCAATACGTAAAATGTCAGACAAAAGATTATGTCTGAATGGGTAAATTGTGGTTGTCAGCCAGTTGTGAATGATCATGCGGAACGGAGTATATCCTGCATTGTAACAGAAAACAGAACAATAACAGTGCAGAATATTTATGTAGATATTAACAAAGAACTATTTCAAACTACACTGTTCGGCATGAAATATACCTCTGACATCATTTCATCATATTCTTATGCAAAATGGTCTCCTGAAACCGAATATGACGCACATTTGGCCCTATCACCCACCGTTTTATAGTAATGGCCCCCTATTTGTATCATTTTTCGGTGATTTTATGGCTATAAACTTGATTTTTACGAGGGGGAGGATTATTTTAACCGTTAAATATTTTCTGAGGGGCTACAGAGTTGGAAAATTCTAAAACATGGACATTTACGACAAGGGAAAAATTTTGGGGGGATTTGCCACTGAAATTATGCATTACATATCATATTTTTTTTAATCTTTTATTAATGTTATTTTTAAAACTTTATATATATATATATATATATATATATATTGTTTTTAGGTGTTAAATTAATTATTTTTCATTCTTCAAATCAAATTCATGGTCATAAAATTATCGAACATGGAAAGAAATTGAGGGAAGGGGTGGTGTATCTAGAAAACGGTGGGTGACTGGGCAAAATGTGAGTCATATTCGGATTCTGGTCATTTTACATAAGAATCAGCAAGAATGGTATCAGATCTCGAAAACATTTTTTTTTTTTTTTTTTTTTTTTTTTTTTTTTTCAGAGCAGTGTTATTACTCTACTCTGCTCCATACCAAAATTTGCAAGGGCTATGCAAGTCGAAAACCAGTACGAACAGCGCTAATTGCAATAACAAAGTAGCTGTGAAGTGTATGTCCGCTTATGCAGGATTTAACGAGATTTTAGTTGGATTATGTATTAGCGAAATGTATTTAGCTACATATATAAAACCTCTAGGAAAAATCGCGAAAATTCGAAAAATTATCATTAATAAAACGAACTAAATCTTAGTTCCTCTAAAAAAAAAAAAAAAAAAAAAAAATGAATTAAAGAAAGAAAAGAAAGTAAGGGGAAGAAAAAAGATAAAAGAAATGTATAAAAATTTCCACTAAAATTTTTATTTTGATTTAATGAAAAGTAATATAGTGTTCATTGATTGCAAATAAGTCTTAATAAAACCTGTATCTTTTTTTTTTTTTTTTTTTTTTTTTTTTTTCAGAGAAACTGAAATTCAGTTGATTCTAACAACAATAACTTTTTGAATTTTCCATTATTTGCCTAGGATTAATATACGCCATTAATAAACTCATTGGGCAATATATGCATCAGTGTCCTACAAATAAATACAGATAATTAGAAAAAAATCCTCATAATTTACATGCTGCATCCAGAACGCATTCAAAACATTACTTTTTACAAGGTGATCCCAAGCATTATTATTTTTTTTTTCTTTAAATTTTTACTAGTCCTTTTTTTTTTTTTTTTTTGCTTCTGGAGAAAAACTATTTCTAAAATATATAACACATTTTTTGCATTTTCACAGTGTCAGGATAAGTTATCAATTCCTAGATATTTGATAACAGGTCTGGAATTGAAAATGTCCAGTTATTCAAAAGGTAGTGTAATATAACTGTATAAATACTGAAATTTATTATATGTGTAATTTAATTGACAGATAAAAAAAATACAAATTAATATTTGACTTCTTATAGTAATTTCCAAATTATATTTGAAAATTAATTTATATATATCTTTATTGTTCTCCGATGAAATTATATTAAATATTCTGTAATATTTACTGTTACAATATCATTTTACCAAATCAAAAATAAGTAGAATTTACTGACTTCTTTTTACTCTACTTTACTGACGTCTGTAAACATTTGACAATAATCTAATTTTAATCTTGAAATTCATTTAAAAACAAAAATATACATAACAGAAACATTACTATCAATATTTAAACGATTGTAATGTTTTTATATGAATTTATTCACAAATATTTATGTAGTCTGAAATTCACTAACTTCTAAAATTAGAATATTTTAAAATACCTAAAAGTAACGAAAAAATTTTATTTATTTATTTATTTATTTTTGACCATGTAATCTGAGATGTTACAAGAACGATGTTATCGTTATGATTATCTTGGATTAAATATATTGTATTTCCATAGTTGCTAAGACTTCCATATTTTAAAGGAGACTTCACACTGGAAAGTGTTTATAATAATCTTCAATTTATTTAATCGTCGAAAATACAAATGAAAATTTCTGTTTTAGAAATACTGGTGATAAATTTCATTGTAAAATTAGAAAGGTTGGCAATTATGTATTTTCATTTTGTAATTAATTAAAATCAATCACAAGATAAAGAATCACACCTTAAGTTTAACATATTCCAATATGAAATTAAAATTTATTTGAACTTAAAAAATAAATAAAGATCAATATTCCCGGTTTTAGTAATCTAATAAATAGTTGTTATATATGTATTATCATTTTAAAACGCCCAATTTATATCATATTCTTTAAAATAACACATAAAGTAATACGTATTTATATTCTGTGCACTGTCATTTCTATCAAATTATATTAAGAAAACAAATACTGTTTCTGTTATTATTATCCATTGTTTAAATTTCAAGATAATATTTAAAAAGTTTTTGTTATGACAATACGTCGCATCATATCGTTTACAAATATAATAACCTATTTCATATCTGAAACCTTTCGGGAGACAAAGCAATTTTTCACATAATATAATATATGATGTAAAAGATTATAAAAATAATAATGAGGTATCATCCTTATTTACTTATTTATTTTTGCACTTATAATAATTTTTATTATAATTGCATGTCTTTTAAAATATTAAAAATGCATATCTTTTAAATGCAATCTTTTAAAATATCTTATAAAATATTAAAAATAAATAAATAAATTTCCTACTTTTAAATATATTCAATGTTCTTTAATGGAACAGTGCCTGTTATAAAGCCCATGTGTAAATAATCGTCTTAAATTTAAGAAATGCGTTATACATAAGCATTAAAATAAGGCATCATTAAAATTCCCTTAAAATTTCCTGAAAACTAAACCAATTAAAATTGTAAAATATTTATTTATTTATAAATTATTTATTTATTTATAAAAAAAAAAAAAATCTCAGCATGGTTAATTTGTATTTTTTTCTGACAGTTCTATAGTATTTTTGTTCGAAAGAATATTCTGAATATATTTAAGGATTACGTTGAGGATATAATGAAAGTTTGATTTATAAGAAATATTTTTATGTTTGAAAAGTTAAAGTGGCGGTTTTAAACATGGTTTCATGCAAATATCGAGGTTTTCAAATCTGAAAACTGCATTTTGTGAATTTACCTAAAATTAAGACGAAACTAAAATAAATACATAAATATATTTGAGTGTTTATGTATTCCAATGCCCCCCTTTGTAATTTTTATAAGATTTCGCGAAGAATTAGCAATGCTGAAACACTTAAAAACTTAAAAAAAAAAAAAAAAAAAAAAAGAAGAAGTAGAAGAAGAAGAAGAAGAAATTTTAATATATTTTATATTGTTATTTTTACTGCACATGTATGAAAATTTTGTTAATTTTAAAAGAGTAACTTGCAAAATGTAACATAATTATAAAAGAATTAGCAACGCGATAATACTTAAAAAAATTTCGAAAAAAAAAAAAGAAATTTTAGTATATTTTATATTGGTGTTGATAATTTTAATTTTCCCATTTGCTATGTTTTCGAAGTATTAAAAATTTTAAAGTTATCATCAATTATCGTCAAGTCTCATGTAATTTTTAAAGTTATAATCCCATATAATTTTATTCTTCAGCTCCACCTTCATTCGTTCGTTCTTTACCAAAAGAATCTGGAGCGGCCCGGAATGCATCGGATGTCCGCTTGATGTGTCATGTGGAATGTGATCCATTATGTAATGTGACTTGGTACAGGGGTTCTGATTCACTTCAAGATTCAAAATTTTTTGTAACGGAAACGATTATTTTGGATCCAGATCCTAAACGTAATGTTCTGAAGTCCGTAGTTAGTACGCTATCATGGAGCTTGAGCCATCTGCCAGCGACTAGTTTTGACTACAGTACATTCACATGTGTAAGCTCGGGTAATGATTTAGGATCCGGTGTTAACAGCACAACATTGTTCAGAATTGAATGTAAGTAAATTACTAAATATTAAGCATGATTTTGTTTTTCATTATTTTCATTTTTGTATCATCGTTCTACTTTTTTTTTTTTTTTTCTTTTAATCTTAAAAAAGAAATAACTAAGTTTAAATTTCAATTTCTCATATAAGCAACTATAAATAAACTATGTAAGATTTTAAAACTCAGCAACGTAGGCACAAAAATGAATATCTAAACAAAAATACTATGCCTATTTTTGTTTTCTAAGTCATATATATATAATTCTTCGTAAAACAATTTTTAATTTAGTACGATGTTACCTATTTTAATCTATTCTTACACATAAAGGCATGCAGTAACTGTGTTTCATTTTCTAGCATCGGTTACTTTATTCATTTTTTAAAACTTCTTTAGTACAGCTTTAGCATACGAGCCCCTTAGCGACTGTTAATTTTTTATTGTCATTTTGGGGATGAGTTAAAATAGCTAACGCAATTGTGTAAAGATCTTGGTGAGAAATGTCCGAGCTACTTCGATGCTAAATCTCAAATTTCGCTTAGGAGTTGTATTCTGAAGCGATTACATTTATTTAGCACGATTTTTCTCAATTAATTTTATTTTAATTATGGAAAAAAAAAAAGAAATAGTTTGCTAAAAGTATTTTAAAAATGCATTGTTAACTTGTTCCCAGCTATTCTGAAAGCTTCAAATGTCTAGCTAGTAGTGAAGTTACACGACTGTTGAAAGATATACTAAACGCTGCCGAAAGCAGCGGGGACCCGAAACAGTTGTCTAAAAGTATTTAGAAAAAGGTACTGTCACCGTGTTCGGAGCTATTCTGAAAACTTCAAATGTCTAACCCGGGAAGTTACATGATTTTTGAAACACATGATAAACGCTGCCGAAGGTAGCGGGGACCCGAAACAGTTGTCTAAAAGTATTTTAAAAAAGGAACTGTCACCGTGTTCGGAGCTATTCTGAAAACTTCAAATGTCTAACTAGCCGGGAAGTTAGATGATTTTTGAAACACAGGATAAACGCTGCCGAAGGCATCGGGGACCCGAAACAGTTGGCTAAAAGTATTTTAATAATGCATTGTCACCTTGTTCTCAGCTATTCTGAAAGTTTCAAATGTGTAGGTAGTCGGGAAGTTACACGATTGTCAAACCATATAATAAACGCTGCCGAATGCATCGGAGACCCGAGATAGTTGGCTAAAATTACTTAAAAAATGCATTGGTATCGTGTTCTGAGCTATTCTGAATGTTTCAAATGTCCAGCTAGTCGGGAAGTTAGTTAAATAAATTCTCTCTTGAATCATATAAATGCTGCCGAGGGCAGCGGTGACCCGAACCAGTTGACTAAAATTATTTAAAAAATGCATTGTCACCGTGTTCTGAGCTATTCTGAAAGTTTCAAATGTCTAGCTAGTCGGGAAGTTAGTTAAAAATCGATTGCAAGATTTGTACTGGACAAATAAACAAACATACAAAAACAAACAAACAAACAAACAAGAATCGAAGTTAATAGAAACACGGTAAAAATCACCAAAGGGGATCATATGCTAAAGCTGTAACGCAAAATGATCTAGATATAACGAACTTATTTCTAATCTGAAAAAGTTACTGATTTTTAACAGATTTCATAAAAAAAAAGGAGAATGTGCTATTAAATATTATGTATAATTTAAATAAAAAGAAAAATGTTTACACGTTCATTCAAGGTGAAAGATAAAATTGGTAACGACGCAAATAATGCTGATTGAAAAAAATAGTACGACCTGTCGTAATGATAATAAAATAAATAGAATTATTAACAAACATTTAATAAATATATATTTATATATATTAGTAAGAATATTAAATATATTGAAAGATAAAGCTTTATATAATAACCATTTGAAATTATTTTTGTTAGTTGTAATCGTTCAAAATAAATACAAGGAAACATTTCCGATACCAATAGCAAAATTATAATTTACAAATAGATAAATACAAACAACATCTCTTTCATTTACTCTAACCTGTAATTATAACTTTGATAAAGTTGTATATTATTGCTCCAAATTCTTCCTTCATTGATTTTTCCCGAAGTTTTTTCTCATAAGCGCAGCATCCCTGGAGCCCATGTTTTACTTGTTCTTATATGTTTTCTTTTCTTGTTATTTTATCCCAGAAAAAAGTTTCTCCCCTTTTATTTTTATCTTTTATTCATTGCAACTACTTGACACTCCTTCTTTTTTGGCAATTACTTTCATCTTAAAAATATATGAAAGGATAAAATACATTATTAAGCGTACATTATTTCTAAATCATCGTAAGTAGTTTTCTTAGACATTTTTGTAATTTTTCATGTGTTATTTTCGGTTTTTCTTCTTGATTTGTTGTCAAAATTTATCTGCGCGTAATGAATCTCTGTAATTTCTTTCTTTCTTTCTTTTTTTTTTTTTTTTTTTTTTTTTTTTTTTTTTGAAATATTTATTTGTGTATTTTTATTTATTTATTTATTTTTATATAATATAGATATTATAAACCGAAAAGTATTTTGAGTGTTCTGAATGTTGAAATATTTCTATGATACTTAAAAAAGGAATAAAAAATACCACACTGCAATTATTACTTTTTTAAATCTAATTTTTGTCTAAATAACTTTGTTTTACTAATACAAATTTTAACTATATATTCTGCCATAAACTTATATTTTTTTCTTATCCCCCTCCCCCTCTCTAACTGCGCAAACAGAACTTTTGATGAATATTTGTTTTAATACCAATATAATGTGTATTTTAACAACTTTTTTCTGTTTACTAAAACTCTATCGTTAGTAATAAATATTATTTACCCAAAGAGATTTTATTAGATATACAATTTTGTCTCTACATAATATACAGGGTGTTTCAGTGAACCGTTTCAGAACTTTTAAGAGGGGTAGGGTACATCCTGACAACTCGAAATCATATAGCAATGTGGGGTCGGAAATGCTTTCCTGAAGCGGTGTTGTGCACAGAAGCACCATAAAGAAAAGAGACCGTAAGTGAGAAATCGTTTTAATAATACATGAAAAGAAGCAAAAGGTACATGGATTAAAGTAAGTGTTCGAAGTTTCTTCCACGGGCTACAATGCACGCCTCACATCTCCGACGCATGGACATCCGAACATTCTGGAATACTTCAGGCATATCTCGAATTTCTCTGGCAGCTACTGTGTACAACACCGCTTCAGGAAAGCATTTCCGACCCCATATTGCTATATGTCTTCGAGTTGTCAGGATGTACCCTACCCCTCTTAGAGGTTCTGAAACGGTTCACTGAAACACCCTGTATATTTTTGATGGAAAATCCGAATTACCTTTTTCAAGGTTAAACAATGACTAGGACATGATTCAAACCTAAGATGGTATTGTCAACACTGTATTAAATATGAAGTATTCACAGATGACTGACCTTACTAAGTAAATAATGAAAAGTCCCTGTTATAAGGTTAGTTCTATTCGTAGAGTGCTGAGAATTTAAAGTAAAGGAGTATATTTGAGTAACGGCCTGGTCATTTTATCGCTAGTAAAATAATTTAGATTTTCCATGTTCAAATTTTGGTTCTTTAAAATTGAAAATATATATATACAAAAAAAAAAAAAATCGCACTTTGATATTTTCCTGTTCACCTTCTATAACCACCAATTTTATCATTTAAAAGCAAATTTTTGAAGAGGTTTTTTTTATGTTGCCCTCCACATGCACTTTAGCATTGATTCCAGTGTTAAAAACGAAATGCAATCGTCAGAAAAACTGCAATTTTAGAAATTATTTAAAAAATGGTAAGAATAAGGCAGATAACAAAGCCACAAAAAGTATTAATTTTTGAATGAAAATCAAAAAACATTTTAATACGAGAGATGTCAAAATAATTAAATGTTAATGAAATATAGGTAAAATGGTTTTTAGAAAAATATCAAATATTTTCGCCATTTAAACTGGAAATTTTACTTTAGGCAGCCACGTTGCTCATCCAAGCAAGTTAAAAAACAAATGTTTAAAAAATCGATTTGTATCATGTTCAGGACTTTAAAAAGATTAAAAAAAGTGTATAGCAAAATAATTTCTTCAAAAATAGTCCGGAAACAATAAACAAGGCAGGTTAAAAACTATAAGATCTGCAAAAAAGCTATTATTAAGGACAAAAAAAAAAAAAAAAAAAAAAAAAAAAAGTAGTTAATTATCGGGCTGAACTGAGCTTCTCTGATGAGTCAAGTTTAATTTATTTTGAGCTGATGAAAAAAAAAAAAAACTGCTAGGAAGGTAAAAGTGGGACTGACTTAATGAAAACTGCTCTCTTAAAACAGTGCCACATTCTTTGTACGTTATGGTATGGAGGTGCATACTTTATAAGGTTGAGACTATGGTAGGTCACCCCAGTTTTTCATATTGAGCTAAATCCAGCGACGCAATGGATGGGAGAGTTGAATGCTTCGATGCCAGCAGTCGCCGAAATTTTAGGTTGGAATGGTTTTGCGTCAGCATAGTGCTGCAATGAAGAAAGTAAGTCGCGGAGTATTGGCGATTGCGAAGCGGTTTTAAAATTTTGTTAAAGTGAAGAGATTCGAAGTCGATTGAATGAAGGACAAATAGGAAGGTATTTTTCGTGATGGGTGTGGTGTAGATGGGTTTAGTTCTTATGTTAGACTAAACTATAGTTTGTGGTGTATTGCTGAAGTTGGATTATTATACGAAGGGTGAAGTTATTAGCTATTGGAGTTTGCTAGTCTGATATGTATAGTGAAGTTACAGAATATAGAAAAGTGGTGTGTAAAATTTGTGGTGCCGTGGGAATCCAGCCGGCAAGTTTGTGTTCACATCGTTGAGTGGTCAAAGAGTGCAGCTTTCATTTATCTTGTAGTACTTCTTTTCCCACTTCGTCCTACTTCTTTTATCTTGTAGTTATTTCTAGTAGTTATTTTCCTAAGTTACTTAAAGTTTCTACTGCTTGAGTTTGAAAGGCCTGATTTACATCCCATTAATTCAGTTAAATAGAAGCTTATTTGATTTTACTTCATATACTTGTGCTCTAATTTACCTTTAGTTACTTAATTATTTAATTAAGATGGAGGTTGTGACCATGCAAATCTCACAACTTTTTCAAAGAATCAGACAAATATTCATGCTCAAGGAATCAATTAACACAAAATAAAATACGGCGATTATAAAAGTGGCGCCTGACCGACTATTTTTGAGGTATTTCAGACTTTTCTTCAAACAGAAGTTTCCCCCATAGACATAATGTATTAGAATTCTCTTGATTGCCCCTGTACATGGACCATTTTCTTGATCTTAACGAAAAGTTATCATCCTTATATGATAAACATTTAGAATACCAAGTTTGAACTTTCTGTCATAATTTGTTTTTAAGATAGCAGAGAGACAGACACACACACAGACAGACACACACACAAACACACACACAGACACACACACAGACATACACACAGACCAACCGCAAAAAACATGATTTTCGTATTCAGGAGACCTCAAAACGTGTAAATATAACAAAATCTCACTTTCGAAAATTTGTTCCAAAAACAATACTTTCTTTACCTTATGGGTAAGAGAAAGTAAAAAAGTTATAAGTCATTTTTTCTGCAGTGAAGCTTTTTTTTTTTTTTTTTTTTTTTTTTTTTTTTTTTGTCGCTTAGTGTAAATGAAATAACACTGTCATTTATTGTGCATCTGCAGCAATGGATGCTACCTTTAGAAAATGGTGATATCAGTATTATCTTCTGATATGTTTTCTTAAAAATACAAAACGATATTCTATATATTTTTTAATTGTTTTTATTATATCTTCCTGTAAATTCTTTAAAAGAAAATCTTGTATCAATAGTTAGGCAGGATTAATGTTTTGCGCATAGTGTATTAAAATAACAATAATAGATTCAATGTTTTAGCGGAAGTTGTGCGCCTTCATTGGGGCACACTGTCCTGACATTCAAAGAGTCATTCTTTCTACTATAATTAAACTATACTATGCTCTACTCTATGTAGTTTGCCATGATTTATCTTTATGGTATAATAGAGCTGTTATGGCTTCATGGTATGGCTACTCATTTTCTTGTTTTATTTATATATCTTTTATTATTGTAGATAATAAATGGCAAACGCTTCTGTTTTAGAACAACAAAACATTCGAAATTAAATATATTTTTATGCCATATTTAATTCTTTCTTTTATTAATCTATTTTAAAGTCTAGAAATGTTAATTGTTAACAATTCATTACTTTGTATAAATATATACATAATAATTTTCTCTTTCATTTATCAAATAGTATGTATTTATCAGAAAACTGATCTCGGTCAAAGAGATATATTCTTTCTGCAACGTTACAAAACCTTGTACATGTACAGGTTGGAAATATTGTGTATGCTTAGTATTTTGCTAACCGATGGAGTTTCATTAAAGAACATTGTGTTATATGTAGGGTTCTAGTACCCATCATGAATAGGAAAAATTTCTGCAAGTGGTAACATAGTAAAATGAAGAGACGACGTCCGTCGCCCATAATGGCGAATCATTCTCAATTCACAATTTTAATGGTTTCCTCCGAAACTAACATCAGTGAGCATTTTCAATTAATATTTTTTTGCTTCATATTTTCAATAGTTTTTCAGTAGAGAGATTTCAAAATATCTATTTCTGTACTAAAGATTGTTGTCTGATTTTATAGCGAATATCCATTTTTCTATGTACAACAGCCCTTTTATAAACATAGCAGCATCCATTCACTAATTAATTTACTGTGTAACTTACATTACTTTTAATTTGTATACTAATTTAAGAGAAAACAAATTGAAAACCATTAACGTAAAAAAAAAAAAAAAAAAATTAATAATAATAATAATTAAAAAAATATTTTATTAATTCGACCAAAGTATTAAAGAAATTAATTTTAAACATTTTAGAGAAAACAGTTTTTCAAAATAATTAAAAAGCTAAGCACTTTAAAAACTTTTCATTACCTTTTTTAAATTAAATTTTCAAAGGAGATTACAGTGAGAATTTTTTGGGATCGAAACTGTATGTTATATTTACTATTTTTATTTTTTTGTTTTTCAATCTATTTTTGCCTAGATACTTTTAAACAGCAATTAGGAAAAACACATTTACAGAGATTAGATATACATTTAACCTCTGCAAAATAACCAAATAAGCATTTTTAATTAATTTTTAGTGCATTTCGGCGTGTTCAATAAAACGCTTTCACGCAGATACTTTAATAACTCCATTAATTTCGCTCTCATATTTTCATTAGTTAACCGTATTTAAAAATTAGTATAATAATTTCCTGTATAGTAACGCTAATACCGCATTTGAAGAATTTTAAAATCTTAAAATATATAAATTATGTTAATAAAAATGAGAAAATTTTATTAATAAAAGTTATTTATTTTGTTTTAATATAAAAAATGCATATTTTATTCTCTATAACTATTTTTTGTTAATATATATCGTGCATTATAATTAAGATATACATGTTCTAATCAATGCATGCATTTGGAATTTTAGAAGTAAAATTTAAAATAATTTTAGTATGTGCCGTTCTCAGTGCAGGCACTGAAGACGATATGCTTAATGCTACTGAAACATCTGTCTTCTTTTCAATTTTTTCTCTTTGGCGTTCAAGACATTGTAGTTTACCTCGTTTTAATAATTCCATGCTAAGTCTCCTATTAGTAAATTAATATTCCGTTACATTCTTTGTAAATAAAATTTAATTTAGTTCGATAGGCCTTATTTTAATTTTATTCTTCCATAAAATGGCATTCAATAACTGTATTTCATTCCCTAGCATCAGTTACAATATTCATTATTCAAAATTAGCTTGGTATGGCTTCATTATAGAAGAACCTTGGTCGTTTTTCTATTTTTGTTGTCATTTTGGAGATGAATTAAAACGAGTATCGCAATTTAGAAAAGTAGCTATTTTCTAAATCCATGAGATAGAAATATAGATTTCTGAGTCATGTGTATAAGGTAAACAAATAACCTGCATTGACGAAATGATTGAGAATTTCTAGTCTACACTTTTCTGGATGGTGAAACAATATTTTGAATATCATGAATATTTTGTATTGCGAGAAATTCTCGCTTGATTTTCTGAAATTATAGTTGCTAAAACTCGCCTCTTGTGGTCGCATTTATTTACAGAAATTTTTAGATGCGATTGTCCACAAGAATGTAGGAAAAAAACTCTAGAATTCTAATAGGGATTTTTAGAACTCGCTAGCAAAGAGAACTAGAACTTATAAGGATGGCATGGAACTATTTTTACTAGAACCAATTTTTTTTTTTCTCAGCGCACTGTTAAATAAATGACACGAACTAGGATGAAATATCACATGGCATTACCTGTCCCTTAGTTGAATATTACATTATTAATTAAAAAAAAAAAAAAAAAAAAAATCGGTATACATTTGCAGGGAGTGATTTTCGAAAAAATAAAGGAAAAAAAATATCACTGCAGACGACTACTGATTTTTTTCTTAAAAAAAAAAAATGTTGTATTCAATTAAAGGAGCGCTAAATGCTCTGAAATCATTGTAGTACGTATTTATATTAAGGAGATTCTTCATTTAGCATTCATTTAAATGTTTAATATTTTTTCGTCATAATAAAATTTCAGACTGATTCATTAATATTCTCAAAAACAAACAAAAAATAAAAATAAATAAATAAAAAGTAAAAATAAAAATAAAAATAATGATAATAATATTAATAAATAAATAAATAATGTACGTTACAGCATTAATATATCAGAATTGTTAACTTTTATAATTTATTCCGGAGTATTTTTATCCCCGCTTTCTTTCCGCATCAGAATTTTTGTAGAATATCCCCCCCCCCCCCAACATGTGAGAACGATTAAATAAGGAGAAAATCGTTCTGTAAAATTACTGGTAGGAAAAAAAAAGAGGGGCTAACAATACTCCGGAATAAATTATGAAAGTCGGCAGCCCTGATATATATATATATATATATATATATATATATATATATATATATATATATATATATATACAATTTTATCTTTGCTACAACCATCAGAATGACTAAACAATAATAAACAAAAATACATACTCTTTATTGTAATTTGCCATTACATAAATAACAGAGATACTATGTATCAATATAACATTTCTATTTAAATAGTCCAATATACAACAGTACACAGTTTAATATTTATTGCTTTCATGAATATTTTTTATATTTATTTTTTTCTAATAAAAAATAATTAAATGTTGAATTCTTATTATTCGTACTTTTTATTTCCTCTTAGAATAATATGAATATGATAAAGAACAATTTTCTAATGCTAAAATATATATTTATTATCGGAAGAAATAGCCCAAGATATACATCATAAATATTTATTGTTCCTTTCCCGACAGATCAGTTTATTGTTTTGAATCCAATAACTCTTCTTCTCCTTGTTCATAATCTTTCTTCTTTCTCTTTGATAGATCCACCCGAAAACATTCAGGTTTCACTTAATCTGATAGATATTGTGGAAGGGGAAACACCAGAAGATGTCATATGCTCAGCTTCGGCTTTTCCCCCTGGCCATTATCTATGGACAGTCGGCGACACAATTCTTTCTAGATCTCACATATTGACCTTCAATGCTTCCGTCACAAGAGACATGGCTGGAAATTATTCTTGCAATGTGAGAAATACTCATGGACACGCAAGAGCGGATTTGGTATTAATGGTTAACCGTGAGTATTGTTACCGATATCGTTTGTTTTCTTCGTATATAATGAAGTGTACGTGACAGGAGATAAATGCATTATTGTGTTTGTAATAAAAGTATGTTTATGTTTACACAATTTCTAAATTCCACTATTATACAGTGATTTAAAATGATTTTAAAGAAGAATTAATAACAAGTTAGAAATTATTTCCCCCTCTCCCCCCCCCCCCCAAATATATATATATATATTTGGCTGAAAAGGTTTTTGTAATGTGGGAAATAAGACAGAAAAGACAGGATTTTTTTTAAGGTTAAAAATAAGTCTCATTAACTATATATTCCGGAGGTAAAGAATACCAATACCGGATCCCGGAAAAAAGGGCACCGGAAAAAGGGCACCCGATAAAAGGGCACCGGCAAAAAAGCACCGGATAAAAGGGCACCAGTAAAAAGGGCACTGGAAAAAAGGGCACCCAGAAAAAAGGGCACCCAGAAAAAAGGGCACCAGAAAAAAGGGCTCTTTTCTAATTCGCAAATCGCAAAATAATAAATATCAAATAATGAATTAAAAAAATGACTTTCAAATTACAATTTTAGAAATTTCAATTGATTTGGTACAACATTCATTTAGTATATACCTGGGGGACTAGGAACAGATCGAAAAAAAATATATAAACTCCCGATTTTAATGAAACTTTGTATAATCACGTACAATTTGGGAAAAAATTACAGTAAGTGGCAGGCAAACTTGGAGGTGGGGGTTGAAGAAGGGGGGCAAAGGAAAATAAAATGATTCTTATATCACTATTTCACCGATTTAATGATATATTCTATAATTATCACTTACTTTTTATGAAGATCACAATCAGTGCATATATACTGGGGAGGGGGGGGAGGGGATATACGAAAATAAAATAAATTCTTCTTTAAACTACCCTTTTACCGATTCAAAAACCCGTATAATCACATATAATTTGGGAAAAATTACAGTAAGTGTCAGACATACTTGGGGGGGGGAGGAGGAGGGAGGCAGAGGGAAACAAAATGATTTTTTTTATATCACCATTTTACCGACTTTAATGATACATTTTATAACTATCACTTAATTTTTATGAAGATAACAGTTAGTGTTTTATATACCGGGGGGTAAGGGAAGATGGAAACAAAATATATTCTTCTTTAAACTACCCTATTATCGACAAAGAATTTTTTGAATAATCACGTATAATTTTTGAAAAAATTACAAACCCATCTCCAAATTACCCCGTCTCCAAGTCTCAAACATACTTAGAGAGGGGTGGGGGTTAGGAGGGGGGACAGAGGAAAATAAATTGAATTTTTATATTACCATTTTAGCGATTTGAATGACATATCCTATAACTATCACTTACTTTTTATGAAGATCAAAATGAGTGTATTATATATGTGGGGGGGGGGGCAAGGGGACGCAGATAGAAGTAAAAAATATTATTCTATAAAATACCGCATTGTCGATTTAAAATAACTTTGTATCTATGCAACTTTCTGCTTATGAAAAATTACAGTGAGTGTACACATATCTGGACGATTTGCTAAGGGGGGAGGGGGTGGCAGATTGAAGAATTTTTTTGTATTTATAACACCATGCTACATACTTATATGAAACTTTGCACGACTATCACTTTCATTGCATTAAAATTATAGTGAAAGTTACCTATAGTTTATAGGGGGGGTAGGGGGGGCGGATGGAAAATAAAATAATCTTTTTAAACAACACTTATTATCTTTTGTTTTATTGTTTATTTACATTTTGTGTAAGTATCAATTACTATTAATGAAAAATTATAGTGAGTTATGGAAAAGTTCAATGTATGATATAATTTGTAAAAAAGTTATTCAAAAATGAATTTTCTTCTTTGAATCTGTCTGTTTTGTCGACCCCCTATGTAGAAATAAACACTTCCACTCTCGTTGATGTTCAGCATCAATTTTATATGGAAAAATTGAGAAAAGTGCCCTTTTTTTCGCAATCCAAAAATTCAATACATTGTTGATATTAGACATTAATTAAAAGTTAATATCAAACATTGGTAAAAGATTATTCTAAAACATAAATTTTTCTTTAATCTGTCCCTCCCATTCCTCTCGTAGAAACAAAAAAAATGTTGCTATCATCCATGTTTAGCAAGTATTTTACAAGTAACAATTAAGAAAAGTGCCCTTTTTTCCGGATTTCGGAAAAAGGGCACTTTTCTGAATTTCTCAACTCATCAACGAGAGCGTAAGTTTTTTCGTTTCTATGTGTGTGTGTGGGGGGGGGGGACAAAAGAGACAGATTAAAAGAAGAAATTTTATTTTTTAGTAACTTTTTTACAGATTTAAATCATACATTGAATTTTTGCACACCTCCCTGTAATTTTTCATTAATACTAACTGATATTTACACAAAATGTAAATAAAACAATAAAACAAACGATAATAACTGTTGTTTAAAAAGATTATTTTATTTTTCATTTGCCCCCACTACCATCCCCCCCCCTTATCAACTATAGGTAACTTTCACTACAATTTTGATAAAATTAAAGTGATAGTCGTACAAAGTTTCAAATAAATAGGTAGCATGGTGATATAAAAACAAACATTTTCTTCACTCTGTCCCCCCCCCATAGTAAATCGTCCAGATATGTGTAAACTCACTGTAATTTTTCATAAGCAGAAAGTTGTATATACACAAAGTTTTTTTTTTTTAAATCGATTATACGGTACTTTAAAAAATAATATATTTTACTTCTATCAGCCCCCCCCATGTCCCCCCCCCAGATGTATAATACACTCATTGTGATCTTCATAAAAAGTAAGTGATAGTTATAGAATATATCATTAAAATCGGTAAAATGGTGATATAAAAATTCCTTTTATTTTCCTCTTTAACCCCCCCCCCCCCGTTCAAGTATGTCTGACACTTAGTGTGATTTTTTCACAAATTGTATGTTATTATACAAAGTTTTTGTTTAAATCTATAATAGGGTATTTTAAAGGAGAATATATTTTATTTCCATCTACACCCCACACCCCTTGCCCCCCTTCAGGTATATAATACACTCATTGTAATCCTCATAAAAATTAAGTGTTAATTATAGGATATATTATTAAAATCGCTAAAATGGTAATATAAAATTTCAATTTATTTTCCTTTGCCCCCCTCCTAAGTATGCTTGAGACTTACTGTAATTTTTTCATAAATTATACGTGATTACACAAAAAATTTTTTGTCGATAATAGGGTAGTTTAAAGAAGAATATATTTTATTTTCATCTCCCCCCCCCCTCCCGGTATATAAAACACTCACTGTTATCTTCATAAAAATTAAGTGGTAGTTATAAAATGTATCATTAAAGTCGGTAAAATGGTGATATTAAAAAATCATTTTGTTTTCTTCAGCCCACCCCCCCTCCACGTATCTCTGACACTTACTGTAATTTTTTCACAAATTATACGGGATTATACGGTTTTTTGAATCGAAAAAAGGGTAGTTTAAAGAAGAATGTATTTTATTTCCATATTCCCCCCTTCCCTCCCCCCTCCCCCAGTATATAATGCACTGATTGTGATCTTCATAAAAAGTAAGTGATAATTATAGAATATATCATTAAATCGGTAAAATTGTGATATAAAAGATCACTTTAATTTCCTCTGCCCACTCCTCCCTCTTTAACCCCCAGCTCCAAGTTTGCTTGCCACTTACTGTAATTTTTTCCCAAATTGTACGTGATTATACAAAGTTTCATTAAAATCGGTAAGAGTTTATATAAGAACAATTGTTTTCTTTCGATCTGTTCCTATCCCCCCCCCCTATTCCCCCAGGTATATACTAAATGAATATTGTACCAAATCAATTGAAATTTCGAAAAATGTAATTTGAAAGTCATTTTTTTATTTCATTATTTTATATTTATGTTTTTGCGATTTGCGAATTGGAAAAGTGCCCTTTTTACCGTTTCCCTTTTTTTCCGGGTGCCATTTTTTTCGTGCCCTTTTTTCCGGGATCCAAAGAATACCATGTCACAAAAATTTATTTTTTTAGGAATGACGTTAATGATGTTATAATGAAATACATTTGTCATAAACAATGAAAATGTAGAGGGTTTTATTCTCCACTGTCCTATCTCTTTTATAATAAATCGACATAGTCATTAATGCCACAAAACAAAATATGCGCATCAAAAACATGGTGTTAACTTATTTCGCAGAATGAATATTGTTTCCTTTACCTCCAGTTACAGATGTGTATTATGCCATTGTATTTAGAATCATTATATAATTGCTCTACAAATAATTCATTTTTGAAAAATAAAAGAAGTCTTGTTAGATAATTGTTTACTTTAGAGATTAGTTAACCTTTTGATTTTCCAAAAATATCGAGTAATCGAATTATCAACATATAACTAAACTTTATTCTCGCGTTTTTAACTTTTTTTAAAATCAACAATCATTCTCATTGCTCTTTATTGACAATAATTATTGCAAATTTATTCACATTTTTTCTTTCTTTTTGGAATGTCTCTTCATTAATTTATTACCAATTATTTTTGTTTGGCAATGTTCATTTTACCCAGTGTTACCAGATTGGGGACCATTTTTTATTCAATATTCACCAAAAGTTTTATTTCTAACTGTTGCCTAATCACCTCGAAGATTAATCGTCTTTTATTTATATATATCGAATATCACTTCTGAAAATTATTGGTGGTAGTTGAATAAAAAAAATCCCCAATCTGGCAACACTGATTTTACCGAAATGTTGGACAAATCAATAGTAAAATTTTGAAATTTTTCATGCATTTCTATTATTAGAAACATCTTAGTATTTCTTTTTCCCCTTGCAATTATTTGCCCTTAAGAATGAAGATGGTACCAGAAGGAATGCGTTTCAAAGAATTTTCTTGTTTTCTTAATTAATTTGGGCTAATTTTCATTTGTTAAGCGCGTTTCAGACCCAGCAACTTTAGAAACAACCAATTTTTAAGCCGACTTTACCGCCGATTTTTCCTCGACGAAAAAACCGTACAATAGACGGGTGAAAAGTTGGATGAAAGAAGACCAACTTTTCACACTTAGGACTAGAATGACTAGATATGACTAGAAATTATTTTTTACAATGTGAGCAATATCTATGAACACACAAGAGCGGAATTGGTGTGAATTGTTAACCTTAAGTCTTGTTACCGATAACGTTTACTTTCTGCATACATATACACTGTCCTAAAATGTAAGCAATAGGAGATAAACATATTTCGTGTTTGTCGTAAAACATTGTTTATTATAATACAATTTCCTAAGTCATTAATATCACTGCGCTGCCCCCCCCTCCCCCCCCCAAAAAAAAATAATTGATCCCTGATACAATTTTTACTGATTATTATGTGAAATTACCTCCTGAATCTAAATATAACCCCCATTTTGCCCAGTCACCCACCATTTTCTCGGGACACCACTCCCTCCCCCAATTTTTATCACAGTTCTGTAATTTTATGTCCATGAATTTGATTTGGAGAATGAAAACAAGAAAAAAAGTTTTCACGCCTAATATATATATACATAATGTTTAATAAATAATAATAATAATTCATTTTAAAAAAATGTATATATAATAAATGTAATGCATAATTTCAGTAGCAAGCCCCCTCCTAAATTTTCCCCTTGATGCAAATGTTCATGTTTTAGAATTGTCCGACTCTGTAGCCCCTCAGAAGATATTTAAAAGTTAAAATAATACTTTCCCCACCTAGAAATCAAATTTATAGCCATAAAATGACCGAAAAATGATAAAAATAGGGGAACGTCCCTAAACAACGGTGGGTGATAGAGTAAAATGGGCATCATATTCGGATTCAGGAGGTCATTTTACACAAGAATTTATAGAAAATGGTGTTGGGGCTGATTTTCATGCAGAACAGTGTATTTAGTGACTTAAAATGATTTTATAGCTTGAAGAAACTTAAATAAAAATTTTAAATTTATTATAAACATTTTTAAAAATTCGTTAGGAATCACATGCTTGGAAAAAAAAATTAATATGAGAAATACGGACAGAAAAGATCGGATTTTTTATTAATAGTTAACCATATGTCTCAATACCGATGCATGTTTTCCTGCACATTTTTCTCTTTACATATTTATTATGAAATATAAATGACAAAAGATAAATAAGTTTTCTGTTTATAATAAAACTACTTATACATTAACACAATTTCTGTTTTGTAATGTAAATAAGTGATTAAAAATGAATTTCGATTTTAAAGAAACTGAATAAAGAGAATATAATCTATTTTAAGCTTCTTGAAAACTAAAGAAAGAATAAAATTAAAAATAGTCTACATACTATTCTTGCAACATAAGAAATACTCATGGACACACAAATGTGGATTTGGTATTAATGGTTAACTGTAAGTCTTATTACCAATATATTTTATTTTCTTTATACGAATCTCTTTCTATGAGGTATAAATTATAGAAAATAAACCAGTTATTGTATTTACCGCAAAATTACTTTTATATTAACACAGTTTAAAAATGTTGCTTTTAATGGCTGATATAGAAGGAATTAAATATTAAATAAATTTACATAAGAAAAGATACTTTTTTATGAAATTCTAAGTGGGGGGGGGGGGGGGAGTCAAAAGAGGCTCGACCTAGACCGAAAGAATTCTTGAAATGCGAGAAATACCGACACGCAAAAGCACATTTGAGATTAGTAGCTAGCGTACCATCATGCACTGATGACGGCACGCTAAATGCTAACACGAAACAGTTGTCCACTAGTTTATTATTTTCTTTGGCGTTCAAGATGCTGTTTATTATTCCTGTGTTCAAATTAAAAAATACTCTCAAAATGCATTTACTGAAAATTAATCTTACGGTGTATGTAATACTCATTGACACTCGAGAGAGGAATTGCCATCAGTGGTTGACGTCTGTTTTGATACTGATGCATTTTTATTTCTTTATATATGTAAACACACTGTTCGTTTACTGATACGAGTTGTATCACTAGAGGCCAATTTTACTATGAAAAGATGTAATGCTCTGAGTGCTCCTAAAAAGAAACACAACATCAAGGGTTTTTAAAGAAATTTTTTATTTTGAATCAATTAATATAATGAATATAGTTTACATGTCACGATATTATTTAGGGATCCATAGTGAGGAAGGGTTGTCTCAAAAATGAGTCCAGTTGTTTTACGCAGTTGTTTTATTGAATGCTTTTGAAAGAATTAGAGTTTACTTTAAAATCATAAGGTGCAAGCACGTTGACACATTCAGTCGTCAGTTGAAGACAGATGATGCCGTTTCTTTTACCATCACATCACGTAACCGCATGCCGCATCTCGCTCCAGGGGTCGATATTTCACGTGGATTAATTTAAAAAGGAACAACATATAAAAAGGGCGTCGACTTTCACGTGTGTCCGCTTAAATATTGCTCATTTTGGCGTGAATTTACTCTCCACCTACGTTCTTTTATTGGTTATTAACTTAATGATTGACAGTTTAGCTGAAACCCGGAGATTCAAGGATTCATTAATGTGCATTATTTTACCGCAAACAATGGAGAGTTGCGTACGATTCAGCAATTTTTATTGTAAAAGTTGTCCAATTTTCTGACATTTTTCGTTATGAACGGGCTCAGCCGCAAAGCCAACTTTATAGGGGAAACTTAAGAATGAATTTCAAATGAATTCTGAATGTGATATTATTTAAATTATCGCACAATTTAAAATAATAATTTTAAATCTTAGTCCTTTCTATCCTTTCATACATTTATTTAAAATATCAAAATCGTTATTAATATATTTCAGTGATATTTCTACTATATAATGTCAGCAGTAAAACACCGCAAAATGGATATTGAGTTAAGAAAAATCCGAACTTTATAAAAGAATTCCTTAAACTACATAAGCACACAACAATTATTTTAGATCAATATAAGAAATTGGGAGCATTCTTCCCGCTTTAATAATAAACACAAAAAAGCACAAAAACTGATTGAGTTAAAACCACAACACAGAAACATTTAAGTTGTTTAATGAATGCAGAGAAGATTATGTTTCGAAAATTCTGAGGAATTCAATAAACCAGGAGTGAAAAAAAAAAAAAAAAAAAAAAAGAAGAAGAAAGAAAGGAAAAAAGAAAGAAAAAAAGAAAAGAAAAAATAAATTAATATGGATCTGAATTCAAAACAAAATAAAATAAGAAAATAAATGTAAAGTATAAAGAAAGGAAATACATAGATACCGAAACAGGGAAAAATTATGTGAACAAGTTCCTGGCATTGAATATAAAAGGGTTGAAGAACTATCATCAATAAGATTTTTGGGGTTTCACAAGTTGTATAAACAATAACAACTTTTTAATATGTTTTACATGAAGATCTCAATCTTATTTCTTTCTAAAATACGTGATGTTTGATTTGAAAGAAACTTATCATTTTCATTACCTGGATATCTGAAAATATTTTTTTCTTTATTTAAAACAAAGCACAAAAGAAAATTTTAATTAATCATTCAAAAATTTCCTTTATTATTTAATTATACATGGAATGCTTAATTTTGTGAAATAATGTTTCCGTTTCATTGTTAAAAACAAGATTTAAAGCGAGACAAAGAGTGATTTCTGTATGTATTCTTATGCTAATTACCGCATTCTTTAACAATATTACGTTTTTAAATTGTACTTTATTTACTGAACCAAATTAAAACTAATGTAATGACTTAAATAATAGATAACGCTACAAAAATTCTAGTTAGAGTGTAAGAAGAAAAAAATAATACATGACCTACATAAGACTGTGATAAAATTAAAGCATAAGTTTTGTAAAACTATTATTTTAAATAATGAATGCTTACTGCAACACAAATAAAAATAACTTTAATATTTTAATATAAGAGTGATCATTATTAAATCAGAAAATATATAAACTTAGTAAATATTTTTTTGTAACATGCCGAGTTATTTTGATGAAATAATAAGTAGATGATAATAACGTGTTAAAAAATCTAATCAGAAAAAGTAATTTTGGTAAGATTCTGTAATAAGCTTTGTAATGAATATTTAAATATATATATATATATATATATATATATATATATATATATATATATTATATTATTTAATATTTTAGAATATGAATTCATTATTATTATTATTTTTATTTTTATTATTACTTTCATAAATTATAAAATTTTACATTTGTAATTTTTACATTATAAATTTGCTTTACTTTTCTTTAATATATTTTTAGATAAACCAGAATGCACAATCAGGAAAGATTACGATGATCAGAGAAATGTCCTACTCGTATGTCGTTCAGTTGCATATCCTCCAGTATTTAATTTTTCCTGGTATCGAGATAACATCTCCCTCAACGGAAATCGGGAAATTATTAAAAAGTCTGGACGACACGAGAGTACAATTTTTCTACAAACAGATGATCATAATGAATACTTAGCAAGATATTCCTGCATCAGTACTAATAGCATGGGATCATCAGAACCCTGCAAATTGCAGTTGACATCCCTTCCTGGTAAGAAGAATTTAAATATATTCCTACTAAGGGAAGTTTAATTTATAAATAAACGAATTAACGTGGAAAATTTTTTTGCACTCATGTTCATTGATAACTTTCGTTGTTTTCTCTGGAAAAATTAATTTTCTTTAATAACTTTCTCTTTTCGAGGAAAGATATTATTAAAAAGTTATAGTTATAGCTGTTATTATATTTGCTTAAATATTTCCATTGCTCTTAACCTATTTAAAACATGCTGCAGTGATCTTTTCGTTGGGGAGGAGCGAGTAAATTTCATGAAATTTCAATATACAAAATTTAAGTGTACTCTACAGAATAAAAATAAAATTTTAAGATTTTTCTTAATTTCGATACTTATATGAGCAAAATAATGTTAATAGTAATTAAAAAGAAAGACAGAATCTATATAAATTATGGAAATAACGAATATTTCCAAATAAGATAGTATGAATATTTATGATAATACTTACCAAAGATTCAATTAGATGTAGCCAGTATATCTGCTCGGTGGTTCGTATTGTGCGTACATATAAAAAAGGGAAAAAAAATACTTTTCCGCGTTGGTTTATATATTTCTAGCACATGCTCAGATGCTACCATTTTGGTTTTACAAAAATAGATTTGTGTTTTAATATATGTCATTTTTATTTAAACCAGCAATGTAGAATTTAGGAGAATTAGAAATCTATGTCATAGGCTGTAAGCTGTAGGAAAAGTAGTTTATGCTGACCTGTCCATAAACAGTGTGAAATATTGCAGAAAGCTAAAGGTTATGCCAATGTCAAATACAATAAACTATAAAATACTTTATGTCAAGTAATAAATCTCATAGATTGTTACCTTCTCAAAAATTAGTTTCTATGGGTAATTTGAAATATTTCGAAAGAGAACTTTTCAGAATTGAAACTGTTTTCAGCATTTCGGTGAAATTGTTAGACTTTTTTTTTTTTTTTTTTTTTTTTTTTTTTTAAGTATGGATAAAATAGCTAATCGCTGTATCAAGTCCTGCAAGTGATGCATAAAAACTTAAAATGTATGAAAACACTATTTTAATGATTTCCTTTTTTAGTATAAAAATTAAAAGACAAGACAGACTAACTGAAACTAAAAAAAAAAAAAAAAAAAAAAAAAAAAGAAGAAGAAACAGTTAGAACTAAACGGTAATAAACTCTCTCTAACCCTTGATATATTAAAAAAAAAAATAGAAATTTAATAATATGTATGCTAAACGGTAATTGCAAATAATAATTTAATGTTGTCATATAAATTGATCAAATATGTCACTCTATGTTGTTCGTGCAGCATAAAAAAAAAAAAAAAAAAAGGCATTATTTTTCAAAAAAATCCAAAAATTTTCATAAAATATGAAAAAAAAAAAAAAATCATAAATGTGATAATTTTAGCACACAAATAAAATATGTCGGAAATATGATAAATTTAGTAAGGTATGTATATAAATTGGGATCTACTAAATATGTAAGTAGGGTTATAATAAATCAGTGTTACAATCGGAGGAAAAAAAAAAGAAAATTTTGTATTTCGTGGTTCCACTTGCAAATGGAACTTCAGCCTACTATACTCATGTAAAGTAAACTCAGAGATATGTAGGGCAAGCTTTCAGTAAATAAATTGTGTCATGAACCTGAAACTTTTGAATTTTTAAAATTTCTGATTTTTTTTTTTTTTAATTTTTATTATTATTATTGTTTGTTTATTTATTTATTTATTAACATTTCCGTACATCGCTACAAGCGCTTTGATCTAAAGCATTTTATCACTCCTACAAAAACAAAAAACAAACCAAAAGAGGAATATATAGTGTAACTACGTTTCTCGCGCCTAGCATTAAGACTATTCCATAAGCTTGAAAAGGTGCCAAATTGACCGACAGGTTAAGATACGGCAAAAAACTAGTCATTCGGTGGTCCCTTATAACTATTTTCTCTCAACCACAACCACAAGGGTTATCACCCCTATCTTAACAGTGGACTTGTTGAATTAGCATTTGTGCAGAGTCTCCCATGGTCGCTAGAAACGTGGTTTAAGATTATTAGATTTCATAGAAAATTGAAAGGCGTAATTTAAAAAACAAAATATAAATGATGCAGTGTATGTGCTTGAGAAAAGTGTAGCTACCTTTGGGTGTGTAGCTTACACTTCCCCCCACATATAAATTTCAAATTCTTTGGGTAACCATATCAATGAATGGTAAACACAGAAGCTTAAAAATCTGAGCAAATCTGAATTTATATTCGAAATCTACAAACAAAACTATATCATATAACTGAACAAAAAGGAGAGTTTACTTCATAAATACTGCAATGACAAAACTTCAAAATTTAACATCACTTTCGGAGAGTAAAAATATGAGAATTTTTTCTAATATCTAAAACTATCTTTGTTTCATATTTGATTTGTTTTCCCAAGGATAACTGTAACAAAGATAGGTTCAAACACTCAAACATGATAATTATTTGATTAAAATTCAGCCTATTAGTTAAATGATAAATCGAGATTGCATTTACCTAAATTCATACTACACCTATATTTGCGACACAAAGAATGTTTAGATTTGAATATCAGTTTTAGAAAATGTAAAATTTTAGAATTTATGAGTACCATTTTATGAAATGTGCTAGATAGATTTGAAAACTATCTTATAATTTTTATTGTACGTTTTATTGATAGTCTATGCTAAAATTTCATACTTAAAAAAAAAAAAAAAAAAAAAAAAAAATCTATATTTTTCTACATTTTCATTTACCTATTTATTTTTGCATTCTTCTATACTCATAAAATAAAATAATGAATTCGTAAAATTTCCGATAAATTTACACGTTTTGAACTGTTTTGAACACGATTTAAAAATATTTAAGCATTTATAGTATCGGTTGCTGGCATGATAGTGATACCGATCCCCTCTTTCGATGCTGATACAAAACTGACACTATCGGCTGCGGCCTGATTGCGTGCCGAAAGATCTGTGTTTGCTGTGTGCGGAAAATTTTATGGCAGCTCTAAATTAGAAACTAATGCACAGAAATTAATATTAAAAAAGTATATTTTACATCTTGACATAAATTAATGCTTATCAATGTTTGTGAAAATCGCCCAAAAAATGGCGCTTCTATATAGCGCTATCTGCCATTTGTAGTGATATCTACAACTCTATCTCAGCTTCTGTGGTAAATAACTACACGTGATTTCATACGCAAGAAATTAATTTAAAATGTCATACTGATATAATATGTGTATATTAGTTTCCAGGTCTCTCTGTTATGCTACAATTTCCTCCGTGTACATGGAGGTTATATCTCAGCTTCAGTAACATATAAAAGCCCCAATATTGATGTGTGAGATATGAAAAATAATTATGATGATTAAGTTTGAATGAATATCAAACGACAGGTGTTACTGCTATCATTTACCTTCTGCGATTTTTTCTCATATGGCTAAATCTCAGCATCCATTCATTAAAATTTCATTGACTGCATACATAAATTATTTATTGTGAGAGTCTGTGATAACACTTTTCGGTATACTAAGTGGTAGAATACAGATTGACTTGGAAAAAAAGTTTTGTGATGGCTCAATAAATTAATTATATTTATTTTTTTAAGCATTTTTTCCCTTCATTGTATTTATATTTTAATTGGATAAACATGATCTATTATTGTAAAAGTATATTATGTTTAATTATGAGAGTGCAATCACATCATTTAGTATTATGAAATTGTCAAAAATATTAATAAATTTTAACGTTTCAGAAAATACAAGTATTGCTAATTTCATGAAAAATAAAAATCAAAAATCAAATAAAAATATAATTTTCTAAAATATTTGTGAAACTAAAAGGACGATTTGATATCATAAGAACATATGTTAACAAACGTTAAAAAAAAAATATATATATATATATATATAATATTTTTTTCGCTTTTAAGAATTACTTAATAACTTTAAAAAATGTTTATTAAAGTTTTTATTTTCTTTTAATAACATTTATTTTATTTTAATAGTGAAGCATTTACAAAACGTATAAACAAAATAATCTGGCATGACACTCATACTAAGTTCTGTTACCATACATTACTATTGGGATATTATTACATTTTAAGGTATAAGATGCATGAACCATTCAATTTTTTTTTCTCCTTACAAAAGTTCAAATTAATTTTAAAAACATTTTTACTTGACATGACATTTTGTATGAGAAAATAATATCACCTTCTTCAACCTCTTTAGATTATTGTATCTATATAATAAAAACATTTAAGGCTATTAACAAATTTTAAAATTTATTTCAAATCTTTAACATAATTGCCACCGATACCACACTCTGAAACTCATCAGATCAGTTCTGAGCATCTCTGCATATTATCTATAGTTACGTAAGCACCAAACAATGCACTAAACTATATTGTCGCAAAAGAAAAAAAGCATTACACAACATATTATGCATAGTGAGTCTTATTTCCATCCATAGAGCTAATATCTCAGAAATTTGTTACGTAGCCCTGTAAACAGGAGAAAAAAAACTTTCATACCATATTCTTCATGAAACAGGTTTTATGATATAAAAAAATGCATCACAATTTAATTTTTTTTAGTTCAGTTTAAAAGATATTTAACCGTATTTACTAGAAACTTTGCCCAAAGACGTAATGTATTTTACTAATTTTGTAAGTCTCTATAAACGCCCGATTTCAACAAAATTTTACATGATACATAGTTAGAATATGGAGTTCGGGCGTTCTGTTATAATTTGTTCTTAAGTTACGCTAAAAAAAAAAAAAAAAAAAAAAAAAAAAAAAAATCACACACAGACCAGCAGCTAAAAACAGAATTTTGCATTTAGAGCCAGAGTTACTAGATCTAAAGGATTTTTTATTCAATAATCACGAATAATTTTTAATTGTAACGTCTGCCTAGTCACTTTGAAGATTGACAGTCTATTATATATATCAAATATGACTTCTCAAAATTATTGGTGATTATTGAAGAAAAAATCCGCCAAATTTGGCAACACTGTTTAACCCTTTATCTACTGACGGTACCTTAAAGTACCATTAGTTTAAAATGCCCATAAAATCGAATTTACGGAAGAGGTAACGAAGACATTTAGAAGAATAGAACGTATATACTTCCCTTCAGTCTCACTATAAGTCACTATACGCTGCAAGTAACCGTTTCTGTTCAATAAAGTATTTTATAGAGTGCTCTCGCTATTTTTGCTTAGCCTTTTTCACGATCTTCATGATTCTTATAACACTGTTCGGCATGAAAATTGTCTGTCTGTGACACCATTTCAGCATATTCTTATCTAATATGACCTCCTGAATCCGAATATGACGCCCATTTTGCCCTATGATCCACTTTTATTTTTTTATTTATTTATTTATTTTTTTTTTTAGGGATGGCCCCCTATTTTTTTCACTTTTCGGTAATTTTATGGCTATAAATTTGATTCTTTGGGGGAAAGGATTATTTTTAATGTTAAATGTCTGGGGGGGGGGGTGCTACAGAGGTGGAAAATTCTAAAACATGAATATTTGCGGCAAGGGGGAATTTTAGGGGGGAGGT
Organism: Salticus scenicus; assembly: GCA_963930645.1. Lineage (NCBI taxonomy): Eukaryota > Metazoa > Arthropoda > Arachnida > Araneae > Salticidae > Salticus > Salticus scenicus. The sequence goes on along the minus strand of OZ005649.1, from coordinate 281,943,643 downwards.
TGCCACTAAAATTACGTATTACATTTCTTAAATTTTTTAATCTATTATAATTAATGTTATTTATTAAACTTTACATTTTTTTTTTTTTTTTTTTTTTTTTTTTTTTGTCTTTAAGTGCTAAATTAATTCTTTTTCACTCTTCAAATCTAATTCATGGCCATACAGTTAACGAACACTGATAAAAATTGGAGGAGGGGGTATCTAGAAAACAGTGGGCCACTGGGCCAAATGGGAGCCAAATACGAATATATTCGGTTTCAGGAGGTCATTTTACATGAGAATCAGCAAGAATAATATCAGATCTCTATTTTTTTTTTTTTTTTTTTTTTCAGAGCAGTGTAATTTATCCTTATATTACCTCAGGAATCTCCCATCAGTCTTAGAAAAAATATAAGGAAAGTAAAATATAAATATTTTTCACCATTTTTACCTCTTACTCATAGGGTTGACAAAGTATGGTATCAGGGTAAATTTTTCGAACGTTAGTTTTTGTTATATTTACATGTTCTGAGGTCCCCTGAATATGAAAATCATGTTTTTAGCGAATGGTCTTTGTGTCTATCTGTATGTTTGTGTGCCTGCTATCAGCATATCTCAAGAACAAATAGTAGCAGAAATTCCAAACTCGGTATTCTAAATGTGTATCATATAGGGATGCTACACTAAGCTTTTCATTAATATGAAGCAAATGGTTCGTGTGCAGGGACACTCAAAAGTATTCAAATACATTACGTCTATGGGGAAAATTGCAGGTAAGTAGAATTTGTCATCTATAGACTGCACTAAACCAAATGAAACGAATATATATATTTTGTAATAGAGATAGTCAACTGGGAAAAAGAAAATTGTGTATGTAGGAGCCTCGCTTCCCCCCTTCGGGGGGGGGGGGGAAGTCACCTCTTGAGGGGAGTAAATTTTCATGATGGGTATCTTTCAAAAGAGCTCGCCAATATCTTTAAAAAGTATGGTTGAACCATCGATCTGCGATAATTTAAAATAAATTTATCGATTTTTTTTTCATTTTTAACATATATATATATATATATATATATATATATATATATATATATATATATATATATGTATATATATATATATATATATATATATATATATAGAGAGAGAGAGAGAGAGATGGATAGATATATGATTATGTAATATTGAGAATAAATACAACTTATATATATATATATATATATATATATATATTTAATGTTATACTACTTCTCTAATATGTAAATCGTCTGCATTATCATAAAATATAATTTTTTTAAATACTAATTTTAATAATATATTTTTTAAAACAGAATTATTTTTTAATAACCGAATTAAATTATATATAAATGTAGGTGCATTATTGAAATGGGGGATTGAGGGGGACGGTAGACCCCCTCACACAGAACTATTTGTCATATAAATCTCTTCCGAATCCGAAATTGAATTGTTTAACATAGGATTACAGTCGGTAACAAAAGCGTCCGAACACTAGCAAAAATTCCTATGTAAAAAAAGTAGACTTCATAAGGTTTTGTTAAATAAATCATTATCGAATCCTAGTCTTAGTCAGTCTAAGAACATGATTCGTTAAGATTTATTTAACGAAACCGCATGAAGTGTACTTTTTTTACACAGGAAGTTTTGCTAGTGTTCGGACACTTTTGCTACCGACTGTTCATAACAGTACACGTTATCTTACCTCTTAATCTCCAACCTGTATATTAAGTATTAAATTTCAGTGTGAGAGGAAGTCGTGTGACGGACACACCAGTTTATTTAAGGTTCTAATATCTATTTTGACCTCTGTGTACCAATGGTACACTGTAGTACCACCACAATAAATCCTCGTTAATTACTATTATGATGTAATATGCTTAGTTTTTATTGTATACATATTTAAAAAATACTCATAAGTAACTAAAAAAGTATGTTTCAGATACATTTTTTGTCTCTGTCCTAATGCAGTAGGTAAAGGGTTAGAGCTCCTTAAAACGTGTGAATATTGCAAAATCCCAATTTTAAACCAGGAACCAAAAACAATGCTTTTTCTAACATATATTGAAAAAAAAAAATACACTTGTTTCTATTTTTGAAAATTTTTTAATGATTTTCTTTATTTACGGAAAAGTAGGAGAAAGGAATCAGCTAAACAGAATTTTAGAAGGAATGGAGTAATTTGGGAACAAATGTTCTGTGAAGTTCATTCTATCTAGAAACAAGTAAGTCACAAAATATATCGGAAGTGAGAAATCTAATTCAAGTAAGAGAATGTCTATTGTGCTCCCAGGTCACGAATCTGGAATGTAATTAGAGAATAACTAGATTTTCTTCAACGACAGTAGAAGTTTATGATTCCGAAAACCCGTTCGATTAAACGTTCCCCTGTTTTCGATTACATTAAATTTATATAAGGACGAAAGACTTAATTAAAACAATTCATAGATCAGTTTTGAAGCAGTGTATTAATACAATGAAATATAAATATTTTAAAGTTATATTTGAATTTAATTGTTCATTTTCAATTGTATTTGAGTATTTCTCAGATTCAAGCTTATTGTTGTTTCTGTAGGTGGCTTTTATTTCTCAGAATTCAAACAATTCAAAACTGATGATATATCTGATGGTGATATAAATGTAAAATATGTTAATGTATGACACCATTAGATATTAATTAATTTAGATTTATAATTAATTTCATTAATTATTAAAATCTAATCGATTTCATTCAGTTTATGTAAGGATATAGTGCTTAATTAAATATATACGTAGATAAATTTTAATTGAGAAAATTAATGCCATTAAATGAGCTCATACGTAATAAAAAAAAAAAAATCATTCACTGACCATTATGAATATGACCATGTAAGAATGTTTTATGAAAGTATAAGCATTTACATTATTCTAAAAGAACTATAGAATTTTGTACAGTGCTAAATTTCAATGTTGACATGATAGAGCCATAATATTCCTTTAATAATGATACCAATTTATTAAAAAGGCTTTGATATATCCTTTATTAACCATGTTGATAAAGGTCTTAAATTCTTATATTTCTAAATGAAAAACTGCAAAAGGTATACATAAAAAAAAAAAAAAAATTGTGTCATCGCTGCCAACTTTTCCATTATCTACTGAACATTTGTTATTACTATCTTCTAATATATATATATATACACACAGACACACACACATATGTATATATATATATATATATATATATATATATATCATACTTGCCAACCTAACCCGGAAGATTTTCAGCCCCGCCCCTTTCCGCCTTTTTTTTCACACCAGTCTTTTTTTTAGAGTAATTTTCTTCTTATTTAATCGTAAATATATTTTAAGAGAATTACTCTAAAATTAAGTGGTGTACCAAAAAAAGGGCGGAAAGTAAAAATCTTCCAGGTTAGGTTGGCAAGTATGATATATATATGTGTGTGTGTGTGTATATACACATATATATTAGGTCCCTGCAAAAGTTCGTGCGGACGCGGATCATTTTATTGCCTCCAAAGACGAGAGCTTCTATCGCCGTGGTATACATTTGTTACCCGAAAAATGGGCAAAGGTTGTAGAAAGTAATGGAGAGTATTTTGATTAAAATTTGTCATTTGATTTGATGTATTTTTATGAAATGAAGCAATAAAAAATCTTACGAATTTATGCAAAGACCTAATATATTTAACTACTATCAAAATCCTCGAAAATTACAATTCAAAAATAATAAACAAATATAGATAATTATTCATTTATTTTTATACACATAAAAGTTGTAGCTATGCTGTGCGATAAAAATTCTTATTTCAGCTATAAATGAGCTATATACTAAACATCAAACGCGAATACGAAAATGGCTCATTTTACTTGTGTGATTCTGTTCAGAATACTCTCGTAGACACAGGCATATGCTTAACATGTGAAGCAAGACACTCTACTAGTAGCCGAGAGTTACCGTCCTCGAAGCTGATAGATAGGATGTGTCGGGATCGATACCAGGTCACACTCTCCGACACAGATGTTCAGAGTTTTCTACTGTCTTCTTCTTCGTCTTCTTTTCCATCCTGAATATCGAGAACAGACGTGGTATGACATTTTCGAAAGGCATCCAACCCAGGACTAGAATACAAGTGCAGTCAATCGACCTTAACATCTACTTTATACTATACTAACTAGTAAAATAAAATAAGACATTATTTAAATAAGAATCACTGTTTCATATAGTTGTAAAATGTGAGTCGCTATTATTTAATCTATTTTTATTTTTGTTTAAAAAAATTGATAAATTTAATAAATTGTTTGCAAAAGTAGATATATCTCACACTCAGGAAATAATAATAATAATAATAATAATTAATTGATTGATTAATTAATTAATTAATAAAAAAATTAAATACAATGCTTTGAGCTGTAAAACTCTTTTACAATTAATGTAATTAATGCAATTATATTATCAAGTTACATCTTGAGACATGTTTAAAAATGTGTATTTAATAGTAAATGTAAAACAAATTATAGAATATTTCCTAAAGTACTCATTAAAAAAAATGTTTGGTTCTAATAAGCATTTAAAGGCATATTTTTTTTAACGTGGATATATTTTCATTGTAGAAATAAAATATTCATCTGATTTTTTCCCCCACTTTGCAGCTCCGTCAGGCTGGGTGTTGCAGGAAGAAAACTTAATCATCGTTGCTGGTGTTGCAGGAGGCCTTGTTATATTAATGGCGATGATGGTAATTACTGCTGCTGTAGTAGCCGTCAGAAGAAGAATGTCTGGTAAGTGAAAATCTTCCTAGTGATTCAGATTTTTGTTACTTCAAAAAATCATCATTTTCTTTAGTTCAAGAAATTTATATATTTTTCCATAAATTTATACAAGCGCCTAAAAATATATGTATGTACATTAAAAGCAAAATTTAATCGATGAACTATTTATACGATTATGTATTTAAAAAATAATAATCATAGTCCGTATAACTATACCTACAGTTCTGTCTTTTTAATGTTTATAATAATAATAATAATAATAATCTATATATTAATAGGAATGTACAAGAGTTGTGGTACACTTTTAACATATTAATTATAGGATTAAAGGGTTGAAAATGATATCATTCTAAAGGTATGGTTAGCCAGACGTGCAGAATACAAAAATTATTTTCTTACGATGTCAAGAAAGTATTTAAAAATACTTTTATTTTTTATGCATTTTCCCCCATTTTCACCTTTAATACACGTATTCTTTTACTTAAAAAAATACCTAAAAGTAGAAAATTGTTAAATCTGGCAATTTCTTAAAACTCGGATAAAACGATAGACACATTAATTTGTATTATGTAGCATCACTATACTCTCGACAACAGATTTTTTATTGAAAGAGAAAACAGCCATTAAAATGGTAGAAATTTGAGTGCATAAGAGGTAGATAAAAAGTTTATACTGTTCAAAATAAACGTACGTTAAAAAAGAATTTGATTTATGAGAGTTTTATTTTATTTTTTCTAATTTTATTAAGATCTCATTAATTTGAAGACATATTTTTAAGCAAAAATATAATACATTCCAATTAACTGAAATTGACTACTTTTTCAAATTAATTTATTAATATACGCAAGCTATGTGATGACGTCACTGACCGTCCGTGGGGCCAAGCAAAAATTTCCTGTGTTAATCGTTAATTGGATTGATTTTAAACATTAAGGAAAATCATCTCCCGATTTTAATCCCTATATTAGGGTATAGTTTTATATAAGTTACTGTCTGCGTTTTTTAGATTGTGTTAAATTTTTTTCTATCAAATTCATAAAATTTTAATTTTAAATTTCAATGCTTCAGAAAAATAAAATGGTAGAATTCCATTTTCGATTATAAACATAAACATTTCAGTTCAAAAGAATAGGATTCATTTCAAAGGAAAATATTTGATATCTGGCGTCCTTGGCGAAAAAAATATATATATGTATATAATAATAATAAAATACCGCTAAATTATCTGTCGAGCATATTTAATTCTATTCAAAAAACATGTTTATTTTAAAAACGTACATTAAGAGAGCAATCAGTAATACGAAACAATATTTCGTACAATATTGTAAACAGTAACATACGAAAATTGTAACATACGAAACAGTATTACAAAAATATACATCGGACATGTATGATTTCGTATTACGTTTTTGATCGCCAAATATTCAAAACGCCAAGAACGAACAGATATCAAATCTATACCCATTTCATTTCTAGAGATTTCAAATTTGAAATTAAAATGTTGTCAATTTGACAGCAAAATAATTAAATCTAACACATGTGCACGATAAATAATTTGTAACTATATCAAAATATGGGAATTAAAATCGGGAAATAACTTTTCTCAATTTTTAATAATTTAATAATTTTTTACAAAAAATTCAATGGACGATTAATATAGGAAATCTGTTACTTGACCCCCAACAACGGTCAGTGACGTCACATTTCGCTTGCATATATCTTTTGCATATATAAGAATAAAGTATAATATTTTGGAAAAACTTTTGATTTCTGGTTTTCAATGAATTTACACATTTTGAGATTTCCTTGTATTTCAATTAACTGAAATCGGCTACTATTAAAAAAAAAAAAAAAAAAAAGTTGAACTTCGGGAGTGCCGACAGAAACGAAAACGTGAACAATTACGTGCGTATTTCTTGAATCGTCAGGAAATATTTTATCGTGTAGGAAATACTTTTAAAAGAAGTGTTATTTTATTCATTAATATAAACTACTACTACAAAAATTATATTACAATTTTATGAAATGCGCTAACTGCAATAGAGACAGTGTCCGGGGATGAGAGAAGTCGTGTAGAGCCGCACCAGATTGTAAAAATGTGAGAAAAATGGCGGCTTTGGCCTTTCTCACGGTTTTGTGAGGTCTAACTGCAACGTTACCGGCTGCAATCTTTAAGAGACAGTGGCCAGAGATGAGAGAAGTCGTGGAAAGCCGCACCAGATTGTAAAAATGTGAGGAAAATGGCGGTTTTGGACTTTATCACGGTTTTGTGAGGTCTAACTGGAATAGAGACAGTGGCCGGAGATGAGAGAAGTCGTGTAAAGCCGCACCAAATTTTAAAAACGTGAGAAAAATGGCGGCTTTGGCCTTTCTCACTGTTTTGTGAGGTCACAATGCAATAGAGACTGTGTCCGGAGATGAGAGAAGTCGTGTAGAGCCGCACACGATTGTAAAAACGTGAGAAAAATGGAGTCTTTGGCCTTTCTCATGGTTCTGTGAGGTCTAACTGCAACGTTTCCGGCTGCAATCTTTAAGAGACAGTGTCCGGAGATGAGAGAAGTCGTGTAGAGTCGCACCAGATTTTAAAAACGTGAGAAAAATGGCGGCTTTGGTCTTTCTCATGGTTCTGTGAAGTCTAACTACAACGTTTCCGGCTGCAATCCTTAAGAGACAGTGTCCGGAGATGAGTAAAGTCGTGTAGAGCCGCACCAGATTGTAAAAACGTAAGAAAAATGAAGGCTTTGGCTTTTCTCACGGTTTTGTGAGGTCTAACTGCAATAGAGAAAGTGTCCGGAGATGAGAGAAGTCGTGTAGAGCCGTACCAGATTGTAAAAACGTGAGAGAAATTGCGGCTTTGGCCTATCTCACGGTTTTGTGAGGTCTAACTGCAATAGAGACAGTGCCCGGAGATGAGAGAAGTCGTGTAGAGCCGCACCAGATTTTAAAACAATATACAGTATATAATTATTAACACTTCACATTAGCAAGTTAATTATATGATACATTATTTGTATCATACAAGGATGGAAAGCGTTTGCTAACGATGATGCGATTTCAATGATTTTTGTTCACCCAAAAGTTTTCACTTCAAATGGAAAGCGTTAGCTGACGATGACGGGAGTTCAAAGATTTTTGTTCACCCAAAAGTGCTCAACGCGCCTAAAGAAGTTTTCACTTCACTTCAAAAAAAAAAAAAAAAAAAAAAAAAAAAGTTGATTTATTATTAGCTTCTGCATGTATAAGAAGAAATTGGAAGATACGGAAAAATATTCGATTTCTGTTTTCCTTGAATTTACATTTTTTGAGTTTTCCTTGCGTTTCAACTAACTGAAATTGACTACTTATTTTTTAAAAAAGTGGATTTATTGCTAGCTTCTGAATGTATGAGAAACAAGTTGAAGATATGGAAAAACTGTTGATTTCCGTTTTTCGAGGAATTTACATTTGTCGAGATTTCTTTATTTTTCAATTAACTGGAATTGACTACTTATTTTTTAAAATGTGAATTTATTATTCTTTCCTCTGCGTATATAAGAAGAAAGTATATGCTTGAGAAAAATTTTAAATTTTTATTTTTCAATGAAGTTACACGTTTTGAGATTTCCCGAACTCAATTCGTCCATTTTTGCAAAATATCTGTCTTTTTGTGTTCAAACACTGTACTTTCTGAACCAATGGAATTAATTTAACCGAATTTGATATTTAGTTCGATCTTGGTTTTACATGGTACAGATAATTTTTTGGGCTGTATCAGCCAACAAGGAACGTTTCCACGTTGCGATTTCCTCTCATTTCAGGATACGCAAAAAATCTGCAGCGTAACAAGCTTAGAGAAATATATTAAGTAAAACTCTACTGATTCAGTTAGAGAGCATATCGACAAGCATTTGCCACAGCTGTGTTGCAATTTAATTCCATTTAGGACAAGGTAATAACTTTCCTTTGCCTTGCTTTGCAAAAAAGTGGCCGAGTTTTAACCACAGGGCGATACTAGTAATAATAAAATGATGAAAAGTATAGTTTCTAAAACTTCAGAGTTTTTTATGATAACATCCAAAACTGTTGTTTGTAATAAACAAACAAAAAATACATAATTGAAAACTTTGCCATATTTTGAAATATCATTCAAAATATTCATTTCCTTCTTCGTAATTTATTGAATTGATTTCTCAAATTAGGTAGCGAATCATGTATTCAAAATTCTAAGGTATTAAAATATATTAAAGTTTTAGTTTTAAAGTTTCAGTTTAATTGAGTAATTCGATTTTTAAAAACAAGAACAAATTTAATGATTGTAAATTTTCTAAATAAGAAAATGGATTTAAGAAAAAAAGTACGTAATGAGGAATTTCATAAACAAAATTTCACATATAACAGCATGGCTTTGACTGCCATTGAGGATAAGTAACGTAAAAGTGTAAAAGAAAAAAAAAAAAAAAAAAAAAAAAAAAAGGAAATTAATGATAAATTTTTTATCCGAGTATTTCTCTTCAGATTTTAAGGTAATTGTAAAGCAGAGTTTTATATTTCTACAGTTTCTAAATTTACACGCATAAATGTGACTCACTAGTTGACTAACTCAACATAGATGTGCCAATTTTATGGGAGACAGGGTCATGAATTTTTGTGTGAAGAATGGATCTGGGGGCTCCTCCTCTATGACGGGGTTTTTCGAAATTTAACCCGTTTCTTCTCATACGGGATGCATGCAGCAACAATATGTTTGTGATCATGACTTAGCGTCGAATTAAAGAAAATAAAAAGTAAATAAAATCGGTAAATTTCGACATTTTCATTTTAAGGGGGGATAAGGAAAATCCAAGCTATTTTTGATTGGAGGGACTTTGCAAACTCTGCATTTTCGAATAAAACTCTACCAAAATTGGCACATAGAAATTGAAAATGACTGTCCGTCTTTTGGAACATATTCCCAAAAACACATTTTGGGTGTTTTGAGATTGCCTACGTTCTCGAAGTTACGAGGGGACCAATTCGACAGATCCCTTTTTGCGTAAAATTTGTCCTGTGACTATATTAGAATCTATGGTAGCTGCAGTCACGAATTTTAATGTGTAGATTAGATATGTGCAATCAGCAGCTACTGCGACGGGACTCCCTTACCGGTGAATCCCTTACCAACCTTTAGTCTCTTTGCCAGTAAGAAAATTAAATGAAGTTTTATTGTTCTTATTGGTTCGTTAAAAGAAGATTCGTTAAATCGTACGAAATCTTGTATAATATATTACATTAAACGCTTTTCCTATGTTATAGTTTCATTTATACTCATATTACATTGCACCCCCCCCCCCTCCCCCCATCCACCCTCTCTCTCTTTATTTTTATCGATTTTAGCAGAAGACCGCCAAATTTATTGTTCCAAAGAATTTTTCTTCCGCATAATATATATAATTATATTTTTTCCATTAGAAAATACCAGCTTTTAAAAATATTTTAATTTTTTGATACATGTTGTAAAGTTTGTTAAACCTTTAATAAAGTATTCTTAATAATTATTAATCTATTATTTTTATTGTGATGTATAATATTGAATAATCTATAGTTTTTAAAATGCTTTTTTAAATTATGTACAGTTTTAAGTCAGTTATTTTTTATTAATAGTTCTTAATTTTTCTCCTAGCGATTGACAAACCAGAAATGGATGAAACCCAAAAGTAAGTTTTGTATTTTGAGTAGAGTTTAATGTTTTTGTTATTATTATTATTACTATCTTCTGGATTTAATAGAAGAAAATGTTGGATTTGTAAATATTTTCAATTTCCTGTATTTGATGAATTTCCTCGTTTTGAGAAGTGAAGAACATGAAATGACAATTTTTAGAAAGTATGTGTCTGTCCGCCTGTCTGTCTCTGTGCGAGTGACAAAATATTGTGACAACTGTAACACAAGGACTATTGCACATAATTTCATAAAATTTGATATATAGTTGCAACTTGACATAAATTAGTTCCTATCAGTTTTTAGTGAAAATCTTCCAGCCATCGCGTTGCCATCCCGATTTTTTCTAAATTTTAATATGGCGATATAGGACAAAATTTTGTATAAATATACATAAAGATAATTATTTTTTAATAATAATTATGAAATTAAATATACATATAATAGTGACAGTCAACTGTAAAAAAGTTTTTGTATATGCAGGAGCATCGCTTCATTATAGTTAAATTTTCTTTATAGGGAATTTTCCATTATAGGTATCTTTCAAAAGAGCTCTTCAATATCTTTAAAACAAATGTTTAACCTACCGTTCTACCATAATATAAAATAAAGTCTTTTTTTTTTTTTTTTTTTTTTTTTTGAGCTAAAATAAAATAAATAAATAAATAAAATAAAAATAAAAGTAAATAAAATAAATAAATAAATAAATAAATAAATAAATAAATAAATAATAATAATAAAGAAAATAAAATAAACTTAGTAAAGAAAAACATTTTTTTTTTTTTTTTTTTTTTTGAAGGATAATATACAGGAAATAAAATTCACTTTCTTTGGATATTTAGTGTGATACTACTTCAACTGAATGGAAATCGTCACCATTCACCATGGAAGATAATTTTAATCTATATATATAAAGCTGACTGTTTGTTTGTTCGTATTTTTAGTTCGCTGTACAGACAAATCTAGACCGTTCAAGCGACTGCTTTGAAAAATGGCACACTTATTAATCAGGACAAAATCTTGCTAAAGCCGTATTTTTCAGTTCAGCCGGATAAGTGGATCAAAATATATTAAATAAAACCCCCATTTTAATGTTAAAATAATTTAAAGAAAAAATTAATAATATTTGAAAATTTAAATTGCGGTGAAATGGGTATTTCTATTTAAAAAAGTGAAGTGGGTGCAAATTTTAATATGTAGACTTCTCTCTAATTAAAATCTAAGTGTACCATTATAAATTAATCATTTGTACTGATTGATCGACGCCAGTTGCATATTTGTACGATGATTTGCAGCTAAACTAATAAGAAACGGCTTTTTATATTTTGCTTACTGTACACCACATTCCAAATATATATAATTAAAAAAAAATTTCTTTTTCAAGAGTGCGGCCACTCATATATAAAACGGCACTTTATAACAACCACTGACTTTATGCAACTATAACTTTATACAAAAGTTGTTGGTTATAATAATTTGAACAACAGATCTGTAAAAATCTGTAAAATTCTATGTTATACTCTGCAGTGAATCAACGCGTAAATATGTTATGTTATAAATCTTGGGAAAACGTGGCAGATTCCTAAGTAATGTTATTACATGTGCTTTTTTTTTTTCAGTTGCCCATAATGCAAGTATGTCAAGAACGCATCATCAAGAATGTTTTTTATAGTGAAAGCTATTGCCTTAGTCATAAACACATTTCCTACTTATTACTTTGGTTCCATATATATACATTAAAATTGCACAGGCCTCTGTCAGCGTTTTCTCGAGTTTTCTGAAAAATTTGATATTTTCGCGTGGCTTCTGTGCAAAACGACACGAGTTATTGCACGTCTCGTGTTCAAATGCTCAGAACAAGCAAACTGTGCTTAAAAGTTATGATTTTACCAATAGGCAGTTCTTTTTGTCGTATCTTTGTTTTCGCAAGTGTGCCTATGCTCTCTTAACAACGTATTATTTGTATTTCACTATTCATGAATCTCTATAGATGCACATTGTATTTAATTTTATTCATAATTTAGATTACGGACATTCATTTATATTAAAAAATATACATTTTTCATAAATTAATTTTATTAATTAATTATTTTACAATATATTTTTTCACTCTCATTTTCAGTTTTGATGTTCGTGGACAATCTGGTGACAATAATCTATGTAGCAGTATAACACCAATTCTACCACCAGGTCCGAATCCTCTGGACTCGGGACCATGCGTTATGATGCCTCTCCTACCTGAAATGAAAAAGATACCATCACCACACAGGCACCAAATCATTTCTCCTCTACTACAGCATGGCGGGAAAAATATGCATAATAGACGATTTTTGCCAAACAATTGTTCTGGTGAGAAAAAGAGATAATTGTTCTCTTGGAGTTTTTAGATTTTTGTTTACCAATTAATATTTTTTTACATACTTATTAAGCATGTCCAAGCATAATTCATAATATTAATGCGTGCATATCTGTTAACACTTCCACTTTTTCACACCATTAGAATGTCTAACTTCGTCATTCTTAACTGATAAAAAAATATCCTTGAATAATTGTCACTCTTTAAAAAGAGTTGTACCGAAAATGTGAGAGAGTTGTCAGCTATGTGTGTTATAGAGAAATTTAAATTTTACTTCAATATTTTAATTTGTTTTCAGCAATTATCTTTATTAATTAATTAAAGTTGAAAAAATGCTTTATTGTATTTTTAACACAATAATTTATGTCCAATATCTGAACTTTTTTTAAAAAATAAAATTGAAAGCAACCAACAGAGTTTCAGTGGGTTTTACGTCACACCAGAGTTACGCAATGGGCAGTTGGAGACTGTCTGGGATTCCCTACTAGGGCTGCGCCCCTAGGAGGGAAATTAATACATTTCGTCGCAGACTAATAGGTGTGTCGAGTGTTTTTTTCGTGAGGAATATAAAAATGCAGAGCTATGTACCAATTAGGAAATTACCAGGACATTAATGTATTGAAGTGGGCGCGCTCGTTCATATAAGGCGAAATGCACTGTTATGTAAGCTGCGTTCAAGTGACAGACTAAAAAAAAAAAAAAAAAAAAAACTTAAAAGGAATTTTTTTGCATTGCAATGTTTTAAATAAGAATTTCACAGACTTTCGACTAGAGGGCTTAAGGCATATTTCTTTATGTAGCATACTGCCACCCACGGGGAATGGAGATGACAACCAAAGCACAAGACAAAATTTACAGAATATATCAAAATATCGAAGTTCTGTACTCAGACCTTAAAATTTCAGAATAATAGCTTGACGAAATCAATACAAAATATTATCGACAAACTATTGAGTTGTTCGATAAATAATGCCGTTTTTTAAAACCTTCGCTTTAAAAACCAAGGCTTCTTCAAACGTGGAATTTTTCAACTTACCGAAAGATGGCAAAAGGTCATCCATCAAAATGGTCAATATATCATTGATTAATGTTTGTTGTTAATATAAATAAATTCACTTTGAAAAACATGAAAAAAAAAAAAAAAGACATTATATATCGAACAACCCAATATAATAAGTTGAAATATACGTTTATTATACACAGAATTTTTGAATTAAAATTTAATAATGAAAACTCTGCAATTCAGTTAAAACTAGTTTGGAGAGAAAAAGAAAGAAGAAAAGAAAAGAATAGAAAACATCATTTAACATAAAATTAAACTATAGTTTTAAAACGGAGAGGGAGTGTTACTGCAAGTGTAAGTTTAAATGATTGTATTTTATGTATAGCACAAAATTTTCATGTAAGGACTAGTTTTAGATAATAAAACACACTTGTTGTTATATCTGTTTTTATTAATTTTGTTAATTTAATTTTTCTTAAAAATGTCATTTAAAATATCGTTTGGATAGTTTTTTAACATGTAGGCATTAAAATTAACTTTTATTCATTTTTATTTTTTGCTAAAACTATTCGTTGAATATTGCTTCTGCAAATAATTATTTCAGATTATTTATAAAAATTGAAATGTGTAATTTTGACGACCAACTATTTTTTCCCCCATACTATGGTCTGTTGTTTTATGATAAATATTAATGTTTAATGTATTTTCTATTATAGTTACTTTTTATGCCTAAGTCATTTGCATTTATATTAGTTAAACCAATATATTTTTAAATTAAATAATTAGAACAAAATATTGTAGAAGATTGAAAATTAAAAATTTTAATTATAATTATTACATCATTTATATATTTAAATATTCTAGACTGTATATCTTGAATTATGATGAAATTTTCAGTATGAACCAGGTCAATAAAATTTTAATATTTTTGTATTACCATCAATTTACTCAGCTCAAAATTTTCAAAAATACTTGAAATTTTTCTTCTAGTTTTATTAAATCTATATTATGATATAATTTCTTAAAATCAAATGTTAAAAAAAAAAAAAAAAAAAAAAGTAAATTATTACGATGAGTTACAACTGTATAATTTTTTTGTATGAGGATTATTAGCGACAAAATTAGCTGCGAAGTTTAAGATTAATTTTGGAATTAAATATATATGTGATTAATATATATGCTAATTGTATGATCTATTTTTCGTTCATTACCTGACTATATTAAGTAATGGAAGTATTGCATTTGGTCAAAAATTTCAATATTTGGATTTCACCTAATACCATACATGTTTTAACGTTTTCTTAGAACAGAAAAGTGTATTTTGCCAAGATATCAGTGTTTATATGTATGTGTGTATATATATGTGGGAATCTTCTGAATATCAAATATCTCCAAATTGAATAAAGCAAGAATAACGGCGTGCATGATTAAGACAGGTCAAATGTATAGATGATTTTACCAATTTGAAAAATCGAAAAATTGAAATGATTGTGAAAATTTGAAAAACAGAAATGGAGCGTTAGAAACCGGAACTTGAGTCCGTATCACAAAAACGGTTCTAACGATTTTGTTTACAAAATTGCTATGTAAAACCCCTTCTAGATGTCCTTTCGTACGTATTAGTTGATTAGTGCAAAAAAACTGATAAGTATCCCCGTATAAGTAGGTTTCGCAATCACCTCGTATGTCGCAAGCAGTTCTCCAAGTAGTAAGTAAACTATAGTCGCAAGGTCTCGCAAATGCCTTCCTTTAAAAACGGTTTTGTAGATTTTCACCAAACTCTCCCTATAATCTTCGTTAAAAAATGTTTTTTGTATGCAAGCGTTGGTTTCCAGTGAACGGAGGATTTTCCCGCGTTTTGGAGACAGTCGGGAATAGGACAATAAATCAGTATCTCCAAAACAGCTCGAACAATTTTATTCAAATTTCTACATAAACTCGTTTTAAATGTCCTTTCACATTTATAACTTGGCTACTACAGGGTAAATGACAGTTGTTCTGATCAGGTACATAAGCGAACAGTTATCCTGATTAAGTACATCTCGGAAATTGGGGTCTCCCCACCTCCCCCCCCCCAAAAAAAAAAAAAGCTCTACTTTATATATATATATATCGGTTTGTAAATCCTGTTCTATATATCGACTTATGTATTAGTTTGTACTTACAGGAAAACTTTTAGATGCCTGATTTCTGAGTCTGAAGTCATTATATTCCTTTTCTACTTGAAATTTAAAACGAAATTATGAAATTTACGTTTAAAATGTTACAATGTTTATTCTTATTTACTAAATATTAAGGACTTTTTCTCTTAATCAGTAGAATCAGTTTTTGAGACATGATTTTTGAAATCTAAAATTGACCCAACCTAATTTTGATGTCTATGAATCTTTCTCTAGTAACAAAATCATACATAGGAAATTACATAGACATATACATACGTAGACGTTTCACCTCATACATGATGCATTAAATCGCATACAGAAATCCTGCATATATACTTGAAAAGCTATATGTACACATGTAAAAAAAAAAAAAAATCGTTAGAGCCATTTTTGAGATATTGACATTCGATCCCACTTTCAACTTTCACCAAAACTTGGCAAAATCTATGTGTATACCAAATTTGCCTTATTTATAGTGTTTGTATGTTCTATATTTTTTCTCTTTCAAAATAAGTGAGGCAGAAAATTCTCACATTGCAATATACACGTGCTCTGACTAATTTCGTTATGTTAAATTTTACAGTTGAAAATTTTGAAATATTTGATAACTCAGTTTTTCCAGCGAAATTTTACTTGTTTATTAAAATACATTGTATAATTAAAAATTTTCCAAAAAAAAAAAATATTTGCAGTCATTTTTGTAGTTTTACATTTTCAAACCTTTTGCGTAGTACTTATAATCGACAATATTATCAAGTAATTAGAAACAATATAGATTTTTTATTAATACTAATGATTATAATGCTAACATAAAAGCAATTTTTTTCTGTACATTTAGTGCATCAAATAAATAAATCTCAAATGCATTCATTTTTATTTATATATTTATTTATTTATATATTTTTTAGGACTGAGGACTATTAGTCTCAATCTGGGATTTTTGCGGTGTCATGTTTCGATAGTTGGACATTTATCGAAATCTAAAATTTTTCGAAAATATAATTGAATAATTTGAAAAAATAATAATAATAATAATAGTCCTCCGTCCTAAACTAAATTCTGCTTTTGCCAGAATTTCATGAAAATCATTTTTTTTTTTTTTTTTTTTTTTTGGGGGGGGGGGGAGGGGGTTGAAGAAAAAGAAAAGAAAAGAAAATTAATAATAATCAGTATCGAAACAAGCACTATCGAAACAAACACTATCGATTTTTTTTTTAAATAATTTTGAATTAGGAAATAAAAAGTGCGCGTTCAAAATGAAATAAAAAAAAGGAAAAAAAAAATTATTTAATTTTTATATGAAACATGATCGCGTGCTATCTTAAAAAGTAGATGTAAAATTTAAAGTTTATGTGGTATCTAGAAAAACTGTTTGAAGAAATAGAATAAAATAAAGAAAGCAACGATGTTGGTCGCATTTTATTATGTAGTTTGAATTTTTGAATTTTATAGAAGTAATATCTACCGTAGGAATAATTTCTTGTGTTAAAACTATAGGGAATTGTTATGTGAGCACAAGCGATGCTTTTTTTTTTTTTTTTTTAATATTCCGTTAATTAAGAATAAATGTTAATGATTGAAATTTTAATGAAAATTTGAAAATATTTTTTCAATACAAGTTATGAATATCAACAATATATGTTTATATTCGATTTATACTAACTTATATTTTTCTTTTATTCATTTATTTATTCTTTTCTGTTTTAATCTGAATATTTAAGTCTCTGTTGAATGGACTAACCATATCATTTTTACGAGATATTTATTCTAAGAAGCTACATTCAACTTGGGTGAATTTAACAGAGGGGAGGGGAGGGGGAAGCTTTCCTATGCTTTTTTCCCCCTTCATATTTTTACGTTAATTTAAATTCTTATATTCTTTTATTCCCGGCATTTATAGGATGAAAGTGCACCAAAATTAATACTGAATACTTATAATAAGATATCAAGTTGATTGAACTTGTGTACCGGGCACTTTCACGATGTTTTCACTCGCAATTTTTATTATCGGAATATTTCAGTCTCTGTTAACCAAATTAATTTTATACGAGATATTTATTTTAAGAATTTTCCTTCAAATTGTGTGAATGTTTATTCATATTTTGAAAGATGGGTCGCCAAACCCATCATGCATAAATTTAAATAAAAGTAATTTTCAGAAACTCGCTATGATGTATTTAGTACAGGAAAGAAGGATTTCTATCAACATATCATAAGGCAATTGATTTACATGTGAAAATTCAGTTAAAAGGGAATATTAAATAAGTATTAGAATGTAAACTTGGAAATTGCATATCACACCCTTTTTAGACACAACTTTAATCCATTCTCTTTCTTTGAGCTTTGCTTTTTTGTGCTTTTTAAATGTCTTTTTTGTAGATATCATTTATATTTATTTTTTTAGATATGTACAGGGTTAGAGACATTTGTCAAGTGGATCATGCAAATAATGCAGGATGATATAACTAACCTTTATTTTATTATGAGAGTAAGTATTTTACTTTAAAATATTCAAATACTTTTAAAATACAATTTTAATTATTTCAAAAAATAATGCGTTTTATATATAAGAAAATGCCAACGATAATCTTTAACTTAGTTATTATTATAATTGTATGTATATATATATATATATATATATATATATATACAGTGGACTCTCGTATAACGCGGTTATACGTTCCGCGTAATAGAAAATCGCGTTATAGGAGACATACATTGAGCAGACGATTTCATTCCGCAATGAGACCAAAAGCGTCGGGTGTTGGCATAGTAACAGAGCAATCCTTCCTTGAACAGGTTTAAAGTAGAAAAGATGTCGTCACGTGCTTTCTTTATTTCACGCGTAATATGAGACTCTTATCGCGTTGTATGAGTAATAGTCGCAGATTTTTCGTCGCATTATACGAAATCGCGTTTTGTGGGAGCGCGTTGTACTAGATCCTATTGTATATATATGCAGGGGCTGTCCAGAAGATAATGAATGCTAATTATTTTTTTTTCCCGAAGCAGAAGGCCAAAGGAGCAACGTTTGTGGGTTATGCACGTGGTAGAGATTCTCATCAGTAGCGTCTGGTAGAAATCTTGAGTCTTTGTAGCGCACAGATCGTTTATGAAGCAGACGCGTGTTTGAAAGTGGCGTTATGTCTTAAGAATGCAGCAGAGTATTAATCATCAATACGCCATAAACTTTTGCGTAAAACTAAACAAATAGTCTACTGATAATCTTTCATGTTACAAGAAGCGTATGAGAAGTATTCTATGTACATGGCCATAGCCCAAGTGTTTAAGTGGCACAAAGAGAGGAAAGAGAACACGAAAGAGAGGACAACAGTGATGAAAAAGCGCTGGACATCCATCAAGTTCCTGAACTTTAGGGTATGTGGTTAAAATTAAAATTCTTTTCAACTCTGATCGTGTCAGATGAATGTCTGAAAAATTGGGGAGAAGTTGGGAGCTTACAAAATCGATTGTGCATCAGATCATCACAGAGGTTCTTAAAATGCAGAAAATTTGCGCCAAGCTCAAAACTCAGTTGCTGGAAAACACGGTATCACAACGCACCCCAACCACCGTAAAACCCTCATCGATCACTTATGAACTTTGTTTTTATTTCTTCGGTTAAAGTTCAATTTAACAGGTTGCTTTAAGGTCTTTTTAATATTTTTGGCATTCTAAAGAATTTGCAGAGAAACGTAACCGGCGTTCTGAACAGCCTTCCAGTTGTATACTTCCAAGTGGGCGTCAATAGGTGGCAGACTCGTTAGCAACGGTGTATTAATGCAGGAGAAAGCTATTTTGAAGAATATTAAGTGTATGTATTTTTTTTTTTTTTTTTCAAATAAACGGATTTTACGGAATCAGTCTCAATACTTTCTGGATAGACCCTGTATATATAATACATACATTTTTTTCTCATATAATTTACAAACATTTACCTTTCTTTTTCTACACATTTATCTTTTGATAATTATTTAAAAATTTATCCACTAAACTACAAAAATTAATGACTTTGTACTTTGTACAGATTGAACATTAAAAAAATTTTTTTCCCTTTTTTTACAGTATGAATTTCTTTTTTCGATGTCTTTTAAGTAAAAAAAAAAAAAAAAAAAAAAAAAGGAGTTCTATACTACCTCTTATATTATTAAAATCTGTGCGCGCGCGAGTGTGTGTGTCTGTCTGTCTGTGTGTCTGTGAGAAACGGCTTGAAGCAGCTAAGGCTCGGCCGCTAATGGTCTCACGGACTTCGAACAGGTACCGTCGGACGGAGAATTTATAGCAGATGTACGATATGTAATTTTCTAAACGAAGTGATCCTAATTAGCGGAGATATTAATTAAAATGTCGACCCATGTCTAACGAAAAAATGATTTAAAATGGCAGGCGATCGTCATTTTCGGTCGGAAACGCGTACCTGAAAAGAAGGATAAAGAGGAAATTTCGTGGATTTTTGTAAACCGATCGCTGCCGATCTCTTGGAGATATCGAAAATACACCTATACCACGAGAAAGAGTATTTACTGCCGATTCTCACGTACATTTTTTTTTTTTTTAAATACGGTATTTGTATATTTTAAAAAAAAGTTTTAAAAAGGGTCTAAAATTTCTCTTTTTCTCGATCGACTTTTTTGAGACGCACTGTACGAAAGAATAAGAGACCCATTTCTTAACAACTGGTATATTTGGAAAGGTCATTTAATCCTCTTTCGAACCATATAAACATTTTTACAAAATATGGATTAGCGATCCATATTTTTAGATTTTACGAAACATCGATTTTTTCACAAAACATTTTATAACTCAAGATCGTTTAGAGATAAATCTTTTTTTTTTTTTTTTTTTTTTTTTTTTTTGTATATAGATCTTGCTTCCACAATTCACTTCCCAAAAGATTGAGAGATTTTTTCAAAAACTGAATAAGTTATAATTCTTTTAATTTTAGGCATTAAACCATGGAATACTGCTATCTTAATCCATTTAACTTCATGTGGTGGGTTACCATGGCAACTGACCTTGACAGAGAAGAGAGAATTCGACATCCGGCCGAAAGAAGGCAATCTTTTACCAAATGAGATCACGTGGTTTTTCTGATAGGAATAAAAATTGCAAATTTCAAAATGCTTCAATTTTCTTCTAAATTCTTGGAAACTTTCTGTGCGAAATTTACAGCACAGGGGTAGTTGCAGTTCAAATTTCATCGATTTTGGAAAAAAATTACATCTTAATTGCAAATTAAATTTTATTCAAATACGCGTATTTCAATTTCTAATTATGATTAAATTATTTTTAATACATCATTCGAAAGATATTTTAAAGTTCTTTTATATTATCGAAAGTTTTCACCAGATTTACATGTTTTGAGGAATCTGTTCTCTTTTGTATCTCATCTACTAATTAAAATAATTTCATAAGTAAAACATCATTAGAAAGCTTTGTTGATTTGGAATCGAACAGTACATTACAGAAATTTCTACCGCCAGATGGCGCTGTAATTTTTTCAAATTTCAATATTTCAATTTCTAATTATGATTAAATTATTTGTAATACATCATTCGAAAGATATTTTAAAGTTCTTTTATATTATCGAAAGTTTTCCCCAGATTTACACATTTTGAGGTGTCCTGAATCAGTTTTATTTTGTATCTCAGCTACTAATTAAAATAATTTCATAAGTAATACATCATTAGAAATCTTTGAAAGATATTTTAAAGTTCTTTTATATTATCGAAAGTTTTCACCAGGTTTACACGTTTTGAGGTGTCCTGATTAGGTTTTCATTTGCATCTCAGCTAATTGAGTTAGACCGTTCAAAATTGGTATATGTAGGATAATTAGGAGGGGCTGAAAGTGTTGGAAGAAATAGGCGTGCACTGCGCGCGCATACCGTAACTTGTACGCGCGCAGCGCAATTGGGACTGAGCTGCCGAAGGCAGTGGGGACACGGTCCGACTTTTTAACCGATGATAAATGATTTTTTTTTATTTTCTTTTCTTAAGAATAAAAATTTTATTTGAGAAGAAATATGTGCGCGCAGTGCGCATGGGTCTGCGCTGCCGAAGGCAGTGGGGACCCGGCGTGAGTTTTTACCAGATCAGAAATGATTTTTTTTTAGGGGGCACGAAGGGTCAGGGAAGGAATACGCGCACGCACCGCATGTATCCTTTAACTTGTGCGCACGCACCGCGCACGGGACTGCGCTGCCGAAGGCAGTGGCGACCCGGTCGGATATTGTACCTGATGAGAAATAATTTTTTAAATTTTATTTTCTTAATAATAAAGATTTGACTTGAGAAGGAATATGTGCGCGCGCAGCGCGCATGGGTCTACGCTGCTGAAGGCAGTGGGGACCCGGTGTGAGTTTTTACCCGATCAGAAATTATTTTTTTTTTTTAGGGGGCACGAAGTGTCAGGGAAGGAATGCGCGCGCAGCGCGTGTATCCCTTATGTTGCGCGGGCACGGGACTACCCTGCCGAAGGTTAAAAAAAAAAAAAAAGTTGCTATAAACTTTTGGGACGCACTGCATATTGATATATGTATAAAATATATATATATTTCAAGAGGCATGAAAAAGTATATATTATTACGAAAATTTAATCAATATTTTAAAAATATGATTTTCTGGCAAAAAAGATTTGTATAGCGTAATAGAGTTTTTGTCATCAAGTTTTAGAGAATTTTAAAAATAAAAATAAAAATGTTAAAATCATATTTTTCACTGTGAATTATTATTTTTTAATATTAATCATTTTATTATTAATTCTGGATTATTTATTTCCTAAGCACAGTATTTTCATGCGGCGTTTAAAATTTAAACAAAGCCTTTTTCTGCAGAAATTTCTTGCGTTTAGTTTGTTTAATACGTACTTTTTAAAATTCAAATTTAAAAAAAAGCAGGTTTTAATAGTCTAACTTTAATTGTAATCACGCAGTACATAAAAATTTAATTTTTCTCCAGGCTTAATTTCAGAAGACTTTCCTAATTTTATTTTATTAAATTAACAAATGCAAGATTACCAGCAGGTTTCTAGAATTTTTTTATTTAACAATACTAGTTTTGTAAAAGACAAGTCTATTGTTTTAACTACAACATTTATGGTTTTAGTATAGAGCGATTCTTTTATTATAAAGATTGTTTTATTATATAGGTATGAAAATAAATTTCTAGAATCCTCCTGGCAGGCCTGAAATATAAACTGTGCTCTTATAATAGCAGGAGACTTGGCGTTGGAATATTAAAACAGGAATAAACTACTACGTCAGAAACGCCAAAGAAAAATTATTGAGGTGCATACAGCTGTTTCGGTAGCCTAAAGCGTACCGTCTTCAGTGCAAAAAGAATTCTGAATCTGGAGAAGTGCTCGTATATATATGTCGATAAGCGTGAAGGTATCGTCAACGTAACGGGTCCAAAAAGGAAAAGATATTTTCTTAAAAAGCTTGCTTTCGAAATAGTGCATGTAAATGTCTGCGAGAATTGGGGAGAGAGGGGAACCCATAGCAAGCTTTTTAAGAAAATATCTTTTCCTTTTTAGACCCGTTACGTTGACGATACCTTCACGCTTATCGACATATCTCATCACAATATTGACCATGTCTTAGAAACCTTAAATTCAATTGACAGTAATATCCAGTTTACATATGAAATAGAAAATAATGGCTCCCTTCCATTTCTTGATACCCTCGTCTCTCGCACTGTAAATGGATTTTCAACCACTGTCTATCGTAAAAATTTTGCAGTCTCCCTTCCTCCCCATGCGTGTTCATGTCACCCACCTAACCAAAAAATGGCTGCTTTCTATACATTTGTAAACCGTGCCCTTAATATTTGTTCAAATCCTATTTTATTGAAATCTGAAATAAATACCTGAAAGCCATCGCAATTGACAGAGGTTATGACCCTTCCATTATAGACAAAGCTATCCAAAAATTACAACTCCCTCGTATTTCGTCTACTAAATCAGTCACATCTAATATCAGTATTGTTTTACCCTATTTTTCTAAAACCAGTCAAACCATAGCTAAAATTCTCAAACATGATTTTAAAATAATATTTTCGCCTTCCAATAAACTCACCTTTTCTCAGTTAAAAGATCCTATTGATATGCATGATTCTTGGGGCATTTATAGTATTTCCTGTTAGTGTGGTTTATCATATATTGGCCAAACTAAACGCAGTCTTAAATTTCGTCTAAAAGAACATATGAATTACGTCCGCAAACAAGAAACCAATAAATCGGCTATTTCTAAAACATTGCTGGGAGGAAAATCATAATTTTAAATTTAATTCAGCTAAAATAATTTGCAGACCTAAAACCATTCATGAACTCGATTTCTTTGAAGCTTTTCATATTTAAAAAAAATTTAAAAACCTTGTAAATTGTGATTTCGCTGTTCCCTATTTGTCTAATTGTTGGAAATTTTACATTCAGTCCACATTTCCTTAATTTTTCTACTGTTTACACAGCTACACATTCCTTAATTCCTATTGGCCACACTCCCCACCTCTTCCGTAATCCCATTGGTTGAACTAAATCCGGTCCCTCTCCTATATATAAGAGCACTTCTCCAGATTCAGAATTCTTTTTGCACTGAAGACGGTACGCTTTAGGCTACCGAAACAGCTGTATGCACCTCAATAATTTTTCTTTGGCGTTTCTGACGTAGTAGTTTATTCTGTGCTCTTATACTTTATGACTTCAAGTAGTTATTTATATTCTTGTAATCATTAAATCTTTAAGTTCTTGTAATTATTTTTAAATCCAATGTTGTCAAATTTAAGGACTTTTTTATTCAATATCTGCCATTAAATTTTAATTCTAATGGTAAATAATGAATTCGAAGATTAATCGCCTATTATGTGTGTCAAATATACCTTCTCAAAATTACACTGCACTGCACTGCACTGAAAAAAAAAAATTCCTGATACCATTCTTGCTGATTCTTATGTAAAATGACCCCCTGAATCCGGATATGACTCCCATTTTGCCTAGTCACGCATCGTTTTCTCGAGACACCGCCCCCTCCCCCAATTTTTATCAATATTCGGTAATTTTATGGCCATCAATTTGATTTGGAGAATGAAAAAGAATTAATTTAACACTTAAAAAATATATAAATATATATATAAATATATAATGTTTAATAAATAACTTTAATAATAGAATAAAAAAAATATAAGAAATGTAGTACATAATTTCAGTGTCCTCCCCCCTCCAAATTTTCCCCTTGCCGTAAATGTTTATATTTTAGAATTTTCCAACTCTGTAGCCCCACAGAAGATATTTAACAGTTGAAATAATCCTTTTTCCCCTAAGAATGGAATTTATACCCATAAAATTACCGAAAAGTGATAAAAATAGGGGGTGTTCCTAAAAACAACGTGGGTGGTAGGGCAAATTGGGCGTCATATTCGGATTCAGGATGTCATTTTTCATAAGAATTTGCAAAAATGGTGTTGGGGGCATTTTTCATGCAGAGCAGTGTTATTGTTGATTATTGAATAAAAAAGTCTCTTAATTTGGCAACACTGTTTAAATCTTTGTGTGTCATCAAACCTGTATTATACGACAAATGTTTATTGCAGATGACACCGTCCAACTTGGAAACAAGAAATAATTTCAGTGACTGCTATCATGTTGTAATGACCAATTTTGATGGAATACGGATTGAGTGAAAAGCAGTATAATCGCTGATATGGAAGATGTTTGTTCCTGATCTCAAACTTTTATACTGATAAACAGTGTATTTTATACGAGCTGATAATTGTTGATCCTTATAAACTAATATTTTAAAAGGATTTCTGTCTCAGCTTAAAACTAATATTATCTTTCGGTTTTTACACTCATTTTTATACTACACATCATAAGGAAGCAATCATAGGAAGATTCATCAATAATTTGAAGAAAAAAAAATATTTTTAGAAAACTTTCTTAGAGTAATCGTTAAAAACCGGTAGAAGATCTTTTGTATAAAGAGAAGATTGTGATAAAAATTCTTTTGGCAGCCAGTGAATCACTGGTATGGCAAAATATAGTATATTATATTGATAAAATTAATTTTAGAACTATAATTAAAAAAGGTGATACAGTGAAGTACATAATAATAATAATAATAATAATAATAATAATAATAATAAAATATATAAGAAATGCGTAATTTTTGTTCTTTTATTTTTAAATCACATTTAGCAAATTATAAAATCTCTTGGAATAATATAAATATTTAATGTGAGAGTAAGTGAAGTTTTGTTCTAATAAAAAGAAAAGTATCATTATTAATTTTGAAAATTTGTATGATAAAAAAGTAATTGCTTGTCAAGGTATACTGTTAAAAATACAATCCTACAGTTCACGAGAACTAACCCTACAACTGGGCTAAAACGAATAATTTTAGAAGTTTGGCGAGCTATACCTTCACCATTTTAGTAGTGCCAATTTAGTAGCAAGCACAACTAAAATAGGGAAACTTAGCCCACTAAATTTCTAAAACTGCTCATTGATTGAAATTGGCCCTCATTTTTTGGTGATTCTATTTGGCACTAATTTCAATGCTATTTCAAAAAAAAAAAAAAAATGTATTCAGTATACTTTAAATCTAATTCCTTTCGATATTGTTTTTCGATATTCAATATTGTTGATTGTGTTTAAACGAAAATAGATAAATAAATAAATAAATGTACAATTTCTAATTGGAAGAATCCAAATGCCCGATGGAACGGATAGAAAATTTAATTTTATTATTATTATTATTACTATTATTATTATTTTAAATTTTATAGTGTTATAAAATTCGTATGCAATGAAAAATAAATGGTTTTAATGTTTTAATAATTTTATTGAACAAGAAATCGGCATGAATTCGCGTATAAACAATATAATATATTTAGAAATTTAATCATCAACCCTGAATGTACATTTCAGAAAATTTTGGAGTGGAAGGCTGATATTTTATACCAACTATGTGAAAAATACCAGAGCCGGGAATCGAACCCGGGCCTTCCGCTTTACGCGCGGATGCTCAAACCATTGAGCTACCCTGACTGATTACCAGCTAGGCACTTCTCACCGTGTTTCATTCCCGGCTCTGGTATTTTTCACATAGGTGGTATATCAGCCATCCACTCAAAAATGTTCTGAGATGAATATAATGTATTTTTTAGTTATAATCTACTCCGTTTAAACTTATACTTTTATATATGTGTCACTTTGGTTTTTAATTATAAATATGTAAGATTGTTTACGAATTGCAGATAATGTAACAACAACAACAATAATAATAATAATAATAATAATAATAAAATACTATTTAAACGTAACCTTTTCTAATTTTTGAGATATTACTCCACTCTTTATATACAAGTGTGAAATAATTTATTCTCAAATTCAAGGATTTTTCAGTTCTATTGAAAAATAAAATCGGCTTTGTATCGTGTATATGTATTATAAAGTGTTTTTTAGTTACAACCCATAACATCTCTAATTTGAATATTATATGTGTATTATTTTTAATGATCATTAAAATAGAAGAAGATAATTCAAAGATTACAAAAATATTCAGAATGATAATATTAGAAAATTTCTTTAACTGAACATTTGTCAAACTTTTGAGCAATACTTAAATTATTGTCGTTACTACAAATGTAAATATGTTATATATTTTTACTGCAATTTACCCAGTCAATATTTGTGTAAATTTTGTCTTAGAATGCATTTTATATTGTTAAAATATCAAACCCTAAATAACTTGTCGAAAAAAAAAAAATAAAGATACAAAGAATAGGTTTTATGCAAATGGATACGTCTTTGGGAACGTATTGGTAAGGATCTATGCAATAAATCTTTAGATGTAGCATATTTTTTATAAATAAAAAAATAACTAAATTTTATAAATTAAAGAAATATAAAAATAATTATTATTTTTTGGATTACAAAAAACATGCAATATAAAAACAGAACATGACTATGCAAACATATATTTATTGTTATTTGGAATATACTGCTAATGTAAAAAAAATTCAAAATACAGTTAGTTAATTTATTTATTTGTAGTTGTGTTTAAAAAAGTTTTTTTTTTTTTTTTTTTTTTTTATCACCAGACAAGAATTTTAATTTTAAAGTTATGCAGGAGAAAAAAAAATTGAAAGTGATTTGTATATGTTCTCTAACATACACAAGATAGAAAATATTCATAAAATTATTGTCATCTGGAATGCTGTTACTTATTTTTCATTTACGAGATCATTCCTGTATTAAATTATTTTATTATAAATATATCCGTATGCTTATTATATCTGCTTTCACTTCAGATTAAGAGCTGTTCAGATTAAGAAAAAAAGATAAATTAATCCCTATATGAAGCATGAAAAAAATAAAACACTCTTAGAATATATATGTAATTTTACACGATTTTTTTTTAAGTGTTATTTGTTTGAACACATATTATTCGAAATAATTAAATACATATATGGTATGCTCATATATTTATAAATATATTTTTTATCATTATTAATTTAAAGAAAAACCAGAAAAACTTCGGAATTAGAGTGTTCTCCTTATAAATATATGTGATTTGATGTCTGAACCATCTAAATTTGTTAAATTTCAGCATTCTAAGTTCTGATCAGAATGCACAAATGTAAGTGTTTCTTTCTTTCTTTTAATTCAGTGGTTTTATTTAAATTACATAGATTTATGTCATAATATATACTTAAATTGAGTCCTTTTGATATGTATATATTTTTCAAAAAAATATTATTAGTTAAAAACATTCATTAATAAAAATATGTCATATCTTATTTCACTCGTAATAAATACATAATTTTTACTATTAGTAAATACGAAAAAAAGACAATGTAGCTTATCCAAAGTATTAGTTTAAAACTAATTTAATTTCGACGAGGAATTATTACATTAGCTCTTTTTGAAATATCATCTAATGCAGTGATATTTCAAATATTTAATTAAAAAATAAAAATACAAATACAAATACAAATACAAAATAAGTGTACTTCTTCCTTTATTTAATCTAAAATCTAAAATAAATTGCAACAAAATATTTTTTCTAATTTAGATTCAAACTTATTTAACAAGCATTACTTTTAAACTAATTTATTTTCAACGAGGAATTATTACTTTAGCTCTTTTTAAAATATCATCTAATGCAGTGAAATTTCGAATATTTAATTTAAAAAAATAAAAATAAAATAAAATAAAAAATAAGTGTACTTTTTTCTTTATGTAATCTAAAATCAAAAATAAAGTGCAACAATATATATATATATATATAGTAATACAATAATAAAATATAACAATATCAGTGCAAAATTTTATGAAATTCAAAGATGATTCAACCTCAGCATTAAAACAATTATTCAGATCATAATCGCAGACCACTCATATCAAATCAGAAAAGAATTAAAGATAAATCAAAATGAATTTTGGAGATGAGTATATATATATATATATATATTTACACAATGGAATTTTAAAAGGAAAATCATAAAATATGAATTAAAAAAAAAATGTGCCTAATCAGTCATTGATTTCGATTTTGAAAAATATTCTTAAAGTATTATATAACATTTATACTTTTCATAACACATTCCCTGAAAAGTATTAAAAAAATATTAAAGTAAAAATAGCTAGCAGCTTGTTTACTTATTGATACGTGAACTTTTAATAAAAAAATCTAACAATGAAAAAAATATAACACTGCTATTATATATATATATATATATATATATATATATATAATAAACATAAAAACATTTCTTGACAATTGCTAAATTTTTCAGCTAGTGAAAACAAATATATGATGCATTCCAAATATTCCTCTACCATTTTCAAAATGAAGTAATTATTAAAAATATATATATATATATATCGAATTATAAAGAAATATCCGAGATTGTTTTTGCACATTGTAATAAATCAAATGAATGTATACTTACTGTAATGGGAAAAAAAGTGTAATTTAATATTCTAAAAGAATTTGTTTATGTATTATAAGTGCCACTATTATATATATTAAAAAGGTCGTGATCACTTTTGTGTATTCTTTAAATGTTTGTGATAGATTGTGTATTTGAACACAGTTGTTTGGTTATATTTAAACGAAGAAAAAAATGTAGAAATGACATAATTTCCCACCATGAAATCTGAATTGCAAATAAAGATATTTCTTGGTAATTGTTGTTATCTCTTTATTTCTTTATAATTTTTTAATTGACTCTTGTAACACTTTATACAGAACACTTCGTTTACAGTCATAACCATAATTAAAGGTTAAGATGTGTTTATATAAAATGAGAGTAATTATTATAATTACCATTATTATTATTAACGTCTTAAGTTATTAACTGCTGACAAAAAATTTCATACAGGTGAATTATAATATAACCACATTAAGTTTTTTTTTTTTTTTAACTATTAAGTTAAAAAAAAAAAAAAAAAAAAAAAAAACAATATTTTATTTTATTTTATAAATACATATATTTAATTTTCCTTGCTAACATTTTCCCCCGAATCCACATCATTACGTTTTAAGAATATAGTCTAAGTATATTCGGGTATTATTTTGTTGATTTACTGATAAGTTAAATTGAGAAAATATATGATTTATTTCCAAATAAATGCCTTAAATTAAATTATTCAAACGTAATAATAATAATAAAAATAATAATAATAATAATAATAATAATATAAAATAATTAATTAAATTTAAATGTATCTGATCCCTGAATCCACTAAGCAATACCAAACTATTTATCCATAATCCTGCTAAAGTATAATAATGGAAATTTGAGATAAAAAAATAATAAAATTTAGTTAACAAGAAACATTTAAAAGCTTTCGAGAAATTTAAGATTTTGAATTCCTTTATTGCACTAGTATTCGAGAAATTTTAATATATTTAATATTGTTATATTTCAAAGCATGTGACTTATATTTTTTATAAGTCTAAGATACTAATTTATAAAATAGATTTATGACATTTATTAGCTTTTTAAAAGAAATATTACCCAATGATTTAAAGAAAATTAATTAAAATGTCATTTACATAAATATAAATTAACTGAGGAGTAAGAATTTTGCATCAAACATAAAACAGTTGCAAATGCATATGTGGATTATTATTATTATTATTATTATTATTATTATTATTATTTTCAGGGAATTAAATAATAAAAATTAATTTTAAAATTATAATAATAATATTTTTTTAATAAAAAGAATTAATAATAAATACACATTTCTATCATTAAGCGTAACAAACAGATTGAAGAAAAATAGATTTTGCTAACCTCTGTCGTATTTATTATAAATAAATGAGTTCCTTAGGAAAGCTGCAGTATCACTCATAAAATACGTCATTTTCTCTCACATCGTGAATTTAACCTGAACAATGGAAACTAATGTCACCAAGACTGCTGACAAAGAATGTCATTATTATGGTTCAAAGCCGACAGATAGTCTTGTTGGTCAGTGTCTGACCGCTAATGGTCACTCGGAAATCTCCGGAAGGTAGAACATTATTAGCAGCCTGTACAAGTGCCACGTTTGTGGATAATACGAATTCAAGATAATAAGAAATGTACTCTATTTTTACAAATTGAAACTGAATACTTGTCATATTATCAGAAATAATTCATAAAACTGTACACTTTGTTTGTCTTAAAATAAATATGTATTAATCATGCAAATTAATCATTTATTTATTTATTCTTTTTTATTATATGTATTTTTTTTAAACTGTTAACATAAAAAATATATATATATATATATATATAAAAGAAAGACATAGTGATCTATAAAAAAATTGATACACGTTTAATGAAGACAATAAACAAATAAATAATAAATAAAATAAAATAATAAAGTACAGAAAATAAAGTCAAGGAACGATAAAGAAATAATTATCGCACTGGAAAATAAAACATTTGTTATGAAAAATAAAAAGAAATGAAAATTTCAAGAAAACTTTTAATTTATATTGCTTATATGTTAATTTATTTCTACCAATATAATGCAAATATTATTACGGGGAAGCAAGTTTTCTAAAAACTAATGGAAAATTAGTTGTATTCTTTAGTATTACTCTTTAATTGGAATTCTAATATTTAAAATGTTAGTTTTAATGAATAGGTAAAATTAATATGCTTAAAATTTCTGTAGAATATTATATGTATTTACTAAACTGTATAACACTATTTCACTCCTTTGTTTAACAATAGATGTCAACAATAATAAGCTTGAAAAGTCTTCTCTTCTCCAATGACAATTACATTAAAAATATATGAGGAAACCGTGTTTTCTCCTTCGGACATAATTTATCAGAAAACACAAAAAACTAATAAATTAAAAAAATATCTACATTTAGAATCTAATTATTGTTTGTTTAGATGTATTACTGGTTTCTAGGAAGATATGTAGACATACTTTACCTAGTAATCTTAAAATAAATTATAAAAATGCATTTGAAATTTGGAGAAATCATGTTTTGGTCGAAATCCCGAGGAGGAAACGTGTTTTGAATGTTTCCGATGTGGATAAAGCACTTTTTGAATGAAAAAGAATAAACCAACAAAGTATGAACAAAATAAACAAACATAAAACTGGTACGTGTTTTGGTCACATGACCATTAAGAACAGCTCTAATTGGCTGGCTCGAGGAATCATCATTTGATTGGAGACAGGCTCTGAAGGGAACACTTTTTGATGAAACCTCAGTTTTCGAAGTAGGTTTATAATGGGATAAAATTAGTTTTAATTAAAAATAATAGTATATTTTTGTACTATTTTAAGTTGAGATAATAAAAAAAAAAAAAAAAAAAAAAAATTACTAACACAATTTTTTTTTTTTTTTTTGAGAAAACATGGTATGAATGTCTGCTCCTCATTAAAAAAAAAAAAAGTAATCTATTTGTTAATTGTTTTAAGTTCAATGTGTTAAAAATTGTAAAATGATATGAAATTAGATTTTTTTTTTCTTGTAATAAAAGATTTTCTACAAATATATTATTGACGAAATGCAAGAAATGCTCCTAAAAATTTTTGAAAGAGGAATACCGTTTTCGGAACATTTGCTTTAACAGTGAAAACGGCATCAAATAAAAAATTCTGGAGTGACTCCACTCGACTTTCCGAACATTGAGTAATTAACAGATTTGTAGATAAAGTAAAGAAAGAGCAGTTGTTAAACAAACAAATGAGATCAGTCCATAGTAGAGTGTTTGAGTATTTTTCTCCATATATTACACGATGTTTTATTTAACGCTACTGAACTTTGAGCCCATAGACCATAATGATAAAGAATTTTTCGTTGTGTCCCTGTAAAAACCTATAAATGCTAGATTCACCAAAGTGCTTATTGGAACAGTGATTTTTAATATTCATATAAATTTTCAGCTCAATTGAATGAGGCGTTTAGATGCTATCGCACTTTTAAAAATTTGGTCCCATTGGCCATAGTGATAAAGAATTTTTCTTCGTGTCCCTGTAAAGATATTGTAAGTGCTAAATTCACCAAAATCTATACAGTTGGTGGAACTGTGACCTATTACATGAGTAAAAATATTTTGCTCAGATTAATAGGGCGTTTAGACGCTATCACACTTTTTAAAATTTGGCCCCATAGGCCATAATGATACAGAATTTTTCTTTGTGCCCCTGTAAAAAACCTGTAAGCGCTAAATTCACCAAAATCTATACAGTTCGTGCAACTGTGACCTGTAATATGTGTAAAAATTTTTTGCTCAGATTAATAAAGCGTTTAGACGCTATCGCACTTTTAAACATTTGGCCCCATAGGCCATAATGATAAAGAATTTTTTTTTGGTCTCCCTGTAAAAAAACTATAAGCGCTAGATTCATCAAAATCAATAGAGTTCGTACTATGGTGACTTACAACATACGTACCAACTTTCAGCTTATTCGAACAAAGCGTTTAGACGCTAGCGTGTTCACTCACACACACACACACACACGCACATACACACATACATGCGTACATATATCATTGTAAAAATAGTGAAAATGGACTCAGGGGACCTCGAAACGTATAGAAACATCAAAATCTCAAATTCGGATTTTTGACATGATTACAATACTTTCCTCACTGTAGTGTTCGGAAAGTAAAAATGTAAGAAGTACCATCCACAATTTTTGATTAATATGTATCCTTTGAGAACATAGAGCATGTACTGCGAGACTGACAAAAGAAATTGTTGCATAAGTGAGCTGATTTTGAGAAATTGGCAATTTTGTAATTATGTGTAATATTAAGGAAATATTTTTTGTATAATATATTTTCCAAAATTGTGTTGCCAAAAAATAGATACATAAATAAATAAAAATAAAACGAATAATGAAAAGTAAAATTAATTAATTAATTAAAATAAATTAATAAATAAAATAATAGTATACGTTAATAAAACAACTAGAATTTACATTTAAACAGGGAAATTTTGAAACGTTATCAGTTCACGTCTGAAACGCAAGAGTTTATCTAATATTTTTAATTAAAGTCAAGTCATTTCCTGAAACAGGAAAGCTATTTGGTTAGAAATTTTATCATACATTTTAAGGTGTCAGAATTTTGGAGCGATTATTTTTTAAAATATGAAACAGACTTTATTAGAGAGATTAAGATAAGTTTAAAATAAGTGAAATATTCGTTCATCACAATTAAAAAAAAAAAAAAAAAAAAAAAAAAAAAAAACTGAAGTTTAAGAATATAAAACTAATAATTAGCAAATAATCTGCTATGGCACTCCGCACCAATATCGCATACGTATATTATATTGCTAAACATATATTTTACTAAAGTATAAAGTTTAAGACATGATATCGTATTCAAACATTTCTTGTGTGATTTAAAACATATCAAAATCATTCTAGAAATAGTTTAAATTAACATAATTTTTTTCGGAAAGATGCTGCCACAACAACTAATAAAATATACGAAACATTAATAAAAAATTAACGTTCATCACAGTCGAAATGGGTTCCTTAAAAAGTTTTTTTTATCTCTGTGTGTATTATGTACATAATAATAATAATAATAATAGGATAATAATAATAATAATAAAAAAGGTATGAAATGAAATTGTAAATTGCGCCTAAAAATATAAAATAATTTCCTTCGCCAAACAACCTATAACCCTACAATAAATCATAACTTTTGCATTTGGAGCAAAATTAAATAAAATTTAATTAGTTTTTAAAGGTTTGTATTTAGATCGGTATCAAGAAATGCTGTTGTCTCGAATGATCTATTTTCATGTTTTCTTTATTATTTTATCACTATATACAATTGGTCCATTAGTAGCATCTACATAGAACAGTGAACATTCTTGACAATGCGGTATTTATGTTCCTACGAAGTTAGAGTTTCCTTTTGCAAATTTGGTATAACTTTGATAACTATCATCCTTAGTGGCTTTTGGATTTAGCGATCAAAACGGAATGCAAAAATATACACGCAAGATGTATATTTTCATAATATATATTGTACGATGTATTGTTTCATAATCAAGATTACTCTATTAATATACCTTATCAAAACAATGATATCCCAAAAAAATCAAATATGTTTGCCAGATAATTTTGCGATTTTTCTTTCACCAAGGACGTCAAATACCAGCATCTTCGCCAACTTTTGCTGCTTACGAAATCTTAATTGTATTCTTGAATCAAAGTAGTTTCCGGCTGCGTTTTGCAGGTGACAGTGCGTGATGTGTATATTGAATAGGGTTTGATTTTTGTATTGAATAAATTTATAAATTATTATTTAATTTTGCGCCGACTTCAAAAGTTATAATTAATTGTAGTGTTGACGAATGAAATTATTTTATACTTTTAGGCGCAATTTTCAGTTTCATTTCATAACTTTTGTTTTAGTTGTTTGAATAGTAGTTGCTTTTTGGAGTCGGTTCTATTTTTTTATTTATTTATTTATTTTTTTTTTACAAAAACATTTTATTTTTCTCTTTTCAGTGAAAACTTATTTATATAGCAGAACATCAAAAGGCGTTCGACGGGAGCTTCACAAATCACAACCAAGAAAAATGACATAACTCAAAAAATCGTTTATGTCACTGAAAAATACATGAAATGCTCCAAATGGGAACAAAAATGTTACATCTCCATATAGAAAGTTATCCACTAGAGAGACAGTTGTGCCAGTTTTATTCTAGTCAAGTTATATTTAAATTGATTTTTCTCAAATGCTGCAATTTTAAGCTGTGTCACTTTTCTTGCCTTTATCAGATATGAGCAAAAAACTATCTATTGAATAAACATACGAGTCTTTAGAAATGTAAAGAACGGATACGCTGTATTCGTAATCAAAAATTCTGTTAGGCATATATATTCTAAGATTCTAAGACGGAAGGTGGACGCTCACCACTATGCAGCGGTTTTGAGCGATTTTAACCTTTAGAGAGGGGCTCCGATGGCACTGTGGTGATTCAAAAGAGCCCGTGTCTAAAGGTTAAACCTCCTCCGTTGTTTATTGCATAAACAGAAAAAAAAAAGAAAAAAAAAAGTTACAGAGGTCGCCAAAGCGGAGCTTTCACACGACAGAGGGCGACAAGGAACAAGAATATGAAAAGAAGAACGGAGCCTTGATCCCTCGCATGGAAAAGCTTGTGAAGAAAAATTATATGGACCTCCAAGAGAAAAGTTGGTAACTGCCTTGGAAGATTGAAAAATTATTTGGTCAAATTGGAAAGATGCATTAAGAAGTTATAGATTCTGGTTA
Source organism: Salticus scenicus (assembly GCA_963930645.1). Lineage (NCBI taxonomy): Eukaryota > Metazoa > Arthropoda > Arachnida > Araneae > Salticidae > Salticus > Salticus scenicus. The sequence continues at coordinate 281,906,918 of OZ005649.1, read as the reverse complement.
GTTTCTGACGTAGGGAAAGCCGGGTAACGATATTAAAAAGCCAGTCGTTAGGTTTATTAGGTGGGTTAAGGATACGAGAGTTAGTGGGCATGAGAAAAAGTAATGATTTGCATTAGCCTCAGCGCCGCACTCACATTGTGGAGTGCGCGAGCAATGAAACTTGTAAAGATGTGATTTGAACGGGCCATGGCCCGTTAAGAAGGCTGTTATGGCTGGGGAAAGGTCAAAGTTATAATTTGACACTTTTGGGAGGAGGTTAAACGTAAATCTACCTTTATGAGATGTATCCCAGTATAGCTGCCATTCTTTCTTTAGTCGTGCTTTAAGACATCTTTTGATGTAAGAGGGGGGGAGGGCCAGAACGAAATCCACTGCTTCCTTTTTAGTGGCGGTTTTTGCTAAGAGATCTGCCATTTTCATTGCCCGCGACACCCCTGTGAGCGGAGACATGAGCTAAAGAGAAAGTCTCGGGCTTAGACAGGAGATCTAATTTGATTTTCTGAATAATAGTATGGTTACTCCTGTGGCGAGCCAGACCCTGAAGACCTGAGAGACTGTCACTGTAGATATAAATTTTCGAATTGGTAAAATAGGAAATTGACCAAGAAATTGCTTGGCTGATAGAGAAAATCTCAGCCTGGAAAACAGTGTTACAGTCCCCAAGCCTACAGGACCACTGATGAACCAAGACCCCGTCAACATAGGCGCAAAATGCGGCACCCACACCATGGTCTGTCTTAGATCCATCTGTATATATCGCCACAGGGGCTGTAGGAGAGAAGGAGTTAATATTAGTATTAATTAATGCATGCGTAAAGTCCTCTGCGGGGTGTATGAACCAGCTGCCCATTTTGAGTTGAATTTCTTCATCTGGAAATAGGATTTTCTGTAGGTCTTTGTTTCTTAGTTGTAGTACGTTTATTCTGTTGTATTCGTAATTCAGAGTGAGGTGTAAAGGAGGAACACCGGTGATGACGTGGAGGGCATCAGTGGAGATGGTTTTATAACCCCGTGACAGTTGCAAGAGGAACATCCTTTGCAATGAATTTAATTTTCCTATAGCTGTTTTTGAAAGATTACCTCCCCAGATTCCCGCCCCATAAGTAACGATTTTTTCCACTATTGTTAGATACCATGTTTTTAACATTTTCGTTCTTATACTCCATTGTGTACCCATTAATTTGCACGAGTTATGATAATGTATAAGAAGTTTAATTTTAAGTGAGTTTAAATGTTCAATCCAGTTAAGGATTTTGTCTATTGTTAGTCCTAAAATGTTCAAGTGATCGACATGTTTTACACTTTTGCCCTCATACCTCATCGTCGGCTTTCTCTTCAGTATACGTGGTTTGGATAAAGTTAAAGATCGAGTTTTATTGGGTGAAAGTTGAAGGTTTAGGTCTTTGAGCAGCTGGGAAAAAGCAGTGAAGGCATCCTGAGCTAAGGTCTCCAGATCTTTTCTGCGTTTGCCCGAGAGAATTAACGTGAAGTCATCCGCAAATGCAAATAATTCAAAGCCTTGTGAGCTCATAGAATTCAGTATGTTATTAGCAATGAGTGTCCACAGGACCGGGCCGAGACACGAGCCCTGTGGATAACCTGTCTGTTGACTGTGCACAGTAGAGCCTGAGCCCCAGTCGATTAAGATGGAACGCTCAGATAAGTACGATCGGATGACTCCCTCCAAGTTTCTCGGACATTCAATTTTTGATTGGGAGTTAAGAATGTGGGGCCATTCGATATTGTCGAATGCCCCTTGGATATCCAGGGAAACTAAAGTTGTATATTGATCAGTATTGTAACTGAGGGCACTAGAAGACAAAATTTTTTCTAAGGCCTGTTCGCAAGATCTGCCCTCTCTGAACCCAAATTGCCGTTCATTTAAGAGCTGGTTATATTCCAAAAAGTAATTAAGTCGGACAACAATTAATTTTTCTAATAATTTTCCTAGGGTTGGAAGAAGGCAGATCGGGCGATATGATTTTGGCTCAGAAGGTGACTTCCCTTGTTTCAGGAAAAATACAACTTGGCCCTGGCGAAGAACTTTAGGAAAGTGATTATAGTCTAGACAGAGATTTATCCAGATGTGTAAGATATCAGGGATGCATTTGCTAACTTGTTTTAAAATTTTAAAATCTATGCCGTCTGGACCTGGTGCTTTTTTGTCATTAAAATTTTTAAGCGCGGTGTGGATGTCCGCCTTCGTAAAGGCTTTGTCCTCCTGCGCGGAGAAAACAATGGGAACGCTCGCAGAATTTGGAAATGTTGACGGGCCGAAAATTTGCTGCGTAAGAAAAACAAGGTTGTTTTGTTTAGAGGAAAGACCAGGAGACCTTTGTAACATTATTTCATGAGGAGTAAAGTACTTTTGCGAATAAAATTTTTGTGCTGTGCCAAAGATATTCGTCTGCGAAGAGCAGAAAGTCTTCCACGCAGCATGTTTGGTTAAGTTAATTTGTTTTTTATATTGCGCTGCAAGTCTCTTAATTAATTCTTTGTGTGCTTGTGATTCTGATATTGGTATAGGTTTAGTTTTCCGTCTTAAAGCCGTGAGTCTGTTGCGTAGCGTTTTAAGTTGGGGGGACCAGAAAGAAGGGACGTGGTGACGTCGTACTGATCTCAACCGGAGTGAAGCGCTAGCTGCTTCTTTATATGTTGAAATGAAATGCTCTGTGAAAGTGTCCAGTTGTGTTATCGATTCGATGTCATTTAGTTGATGTAGTAATGAGTGTTCGTTAAATTTTATGAGTCTATTGAATTTGGTAAAGTTGGCTCTTTGTGTTGAGATGAACTTTACAGTGAATACGTGTGACCCGCTGCGTTGGAAATTGCGCAGCGTAAAGTTCAAACAAAGAGCAAAATATGCATTGCAGCTGACGGACAGAAGTTTCAACATCATTACTTACATACTGCTTTTACCAGTGTAGCTGCATGCGTTCAGCATTTAGAGTGAGAACAGACTTTTGTGAGTATCCAGTAATTTGTTTATATCTTAATGAAATCATAATAAAACCTATTTCAGGCCACGATCATTACAACAAAAAAAGTATTAAAATTAAATCATCTCTCACGAAGTTAAAAGCTAATAAATTTCAACAACAACAACAATGAGAAACATGGTTTGTATTGAGAACCTCTTCCTTTATGAAGTCGGTTTAAAACATTTATGCGTTAATCGATGTGACTGCTTACAATACCCATACATTGAATTTTACATAGCATAAATATCACCCGCTACGCTACAACATATGCAATGTCGTTCAAGTGTGCACAAAAGAGGAAATTGTGAACAAACAAATGCACGTTTTAAGCGTACTGTTTTTAGCATTAATTTCTAAACTATCTTTTCGTACTAAATCGATGATGCTCTGTAATTTTATAATTCATTTTTTTCCTGTTTTGAACCGTATCCGAGATAGGAACGCTAACTCCACTGTTTTCCACCAGCTGGTGCTGTAGGCGGTTGAATCGCGTAGCACATCTCCAATTTACTATACCTATATACCACTTTTATGACTAGGCAGCAGCTGTTCAGCAGTTAAAAGTGTCGGGACTGACTTTTTTGGGCACCCTGTATTTCCTTTTGATCGTAAAGATATTACAATGGGACGTATTTCAGACCAAAACCTTTACAATAAAAAAAAATATCAAAATCGGATCATCCGTTCAGAAGTTATGAGCTAACAAACAAAAACAAAAAACATACCCATTGAATTGAGAACCTCCTCCTTTTCGAAGTCGGTTAATTAGACCCTATCTGACGAATTTATAAACTTACAAACACCAACAACACATAGCTCGAATTAAGAACACCCTCCTTTCTGAAGTTGGTTGAAAATGACTTTGAGCTAATCGATGTGACCGCTTACAGTTACAGTACTTTGAACCACAGAGTATACGTGTCATTCGCTACGCTGCAAAGTGTGCAACGTAGTTCAAGTGTGCACAGTGTAGGATATTGCGAACAAACAACTGCACGTTTTAAGCTTTCTAATTTTAGCAATAGCGTCTAAATACTGTCTTTTTGTAGTAAATCGATGATGCTCTACAACTTCGTAATTAAGTTTTCTCCCATCTTCAACCGTTTTTGAGATAGGAGCGTTAATTCTGCTATTTTTCACCAGATGGCGTTTTATTTTATTTAGATTGTAAAGATATTACAATGGGACCTACTTCAGACCAAGATCTTTACAACAAAACAAAAATGATCAAGTAACCGTATTTTGAACTATATAGCGTATGTCTCACCAGCGACGCTACAACGTGTGCAATGTAGCTCAATTGTGCATTGTGTAAGAAATTGCGAACAAACAAATGCACGTTTTTAGCATTGTATTTTTAGCATCAATTTTATAATTCACTTTTTTCCCCTGTCTTGAACCGTTTCCAAGATAGGAACGCTAGCATGAATGTCTAAACTATTTTTTTGTACTAAATCGATGATACTCTTCAACTTTGTAATTCAATTTTTTCTCTAGAACCGTTTTCAAGATAGGAACACTAACTCCGTTATTTTCCACCAGGTGGCGCTACAAGCAATTTAACCTTGTACGGCATGGCCACTTTGCTATACTTACATATCATTTTTATCACTATAGCTGCAGCCGTTTAGCAGTTAAAAGACGTGGGACTGATTTTTTTGGGCACCCTGTATTTTCTTTAGATCGTAAAGAAATTACAATGGGACATATTTCAGACCAAGACCTTTGCAACAAAACAAAAAGTATCAAAATCGGAGCATACGTTCAGAAGTTATGAGCTAACAAACATAAAAAAACACACGGTTTGAATTGAGAAACATCCATCTTTTTTGAAGTCGGTTAATAAAAATTAAGAAAATCAATTTTTAGAAAGCGATAGAAAGTTTAACAGTTGGAAATTTTCTGAATGCGAAAACGGAACATAAAAATATGTATTAGTTAATGAGTTATAAGGGGGCATAAGGTTATAAAGACCCATAGATTAACATTGGCTTCTGCTTTCGTAGACAGTAATGGAAAAAAAAATATTTCTATTTCTATGTCTAATGGTCTGTTTGAAGGTGGACATCACAGACCAATCAGTCTCTTATTAGTTCCCCATCACACTATAGGTATGGGGAACTTAGGCAATCGTGAAAATTTTCGACCTCAGTTTTTTGACTTTTTTACACGTTTTCAGGTGTGAGGAATCCGAAAATGACAAAATTTCTATGGTGTCTGTCTGTAGGGTGTCTGTTAGTCTGTTAGTCTGTTAGTGTGTAAGTCCGTTAGTTTGTTAGTCTGTGTACACGATATCTCAAGAACAAATTGTCGCAGAGAGGTCAGATCAGTTTTAAAATATTACTTTCGACACTGGCAAGAACCCTATTTATTTGCAACATTCGAATTTAAAAACTTCGTAAGTTATTAGAAATTTACGATTTTCTTAACATGGGAGCATAGGACAAAAATTCACTTAAACGTGCATTAAATGGAAACTTTTTACTGTAAAAATGTCAGACCAGTTTTAAAATATCAGTTTTGATGCCGGAAGGAACATCAGTAACTATAAATATGCTACTTTGAAAATTTCACAAGTTATTGGAAATTTACGAATTACTTAACATGGCAGTATAGGGCAAAATTTCACATAAACGTCAATTTTCAGAGATATTTTCATCGTAAAGATGTCAGACTACTTTTGAAATATTATTTAAGACACTGGTATGAATATTAATGACTATGAATTTTCCAATATAAAAATTTCGTAAGTTATTGGAAATTTACGAATTTCTTAACATGGCAGCATAGAGCAAAATTTCACATAAACTTCAATCTTGAGGGATATTTTCATCGTAAAGATGTCACACCACTTTCAAAATATTATTTAGGATACTGGCATGAATATCATAGACAATGATTTTTCCAATTTAAAAAAAATTCGTAAGTTATTTGGAATTTACGATTTACTTAACATGCCAGAATAAGGTAAAATTGAGCATAAACTTTCATTTTGAGGCTCATAAATACATTAGACAACTTCAAAATTACATTTATGATATTTGTTTGAACATGATTGAATACAAATATTCTAATAGGAAAATTTCGTAAATTATTCGTAATTTACGATTTTACCAACATAGCGAAATTGTAAATTTTTCATATAAATATGAATTTTGAGGATTATTGCATTGGAAATAGTAGCATGAAAACTAAACAACGGAATTGACCCTGATAAAATAAATTAATAGATTAGAATAAGATAAATACATCGAAGTGAACGGCGGATAGCCTATTAGGCGGGGTTTTCATTCTGTCACTGTATCAAGCTTTTGTCAAATTCATTTCTTTTAACATGATTATATCTCTCAAACTAGAAATTTATGAGAACATATATATGATGGGGAACTGAGAAGAGTCCACCTATGCCAACTAGTTTGTTCAATTGGAGACGCCAAGCTGGAGGTGTTCATCAACTAGATTTTCTCTCTAGAATTTCCCATGAACTTGCAATACTTGTCAAGAAGTTTCAGGGCGGCTTTTCTTTTGTTGCAAAATGTCGGAATTGCAGACTTTCATTTGACTCTCGAAGCATCACATATCCGTCGGTAGATAAATGGTTTAAATGTCTACCATCTTCATAAAATACAACTATACAAATATTTTATTTATTGAATTTTATTCTTTTATATGTTTTGATTTACATTTCTAGGATGATTTTTCCAACAATAGAATTACTTACTAAAATACAATTTGAAATTCATTCAAATATTAAACTATAAACGTTTTGAATGATGACTGAGCACAAAAGAAAACAAGAAAGAAAAATCATGCAGAACGCATTGATTAGTAATACTTTCCAACTGTACGTAATTGTTGTATCGAATAACTTTTAATATTCTTTGCCTACGTTATCACACAACAGACAGAAGGACTGAAAAATATACAGACAGACTAATTGATTTTAAAATTATTCTTAGGCATTTTTGAAAGTGTTAAAAAGGCTCAACGAAAAAGAAAATTCAGCTAATAGATTATAATTACAGATTTGATGTCTCTGAATATTTTAGTGTAGCCCTGTAAATCAGAAAGTTAATCACATCATTTTCTATACAAAACATTATTTTAGAATATTAACAATACATTTCAATATTTTTTATGATTTTTACAGCAGAAAGATTTTTAAATACAACTTTCTAAAAATTCTGTCCTAAAACATAATGCATTGGCATTTTATTTATTTATTTATTTATTTTTTTGTCCCTATAAATAAACTAGTTATACAGGACCAATTAATGTCATTTTAAATGGGGAACATTCTATAGGGAAAATATTCATAAAAATAACACTCACAGAACACAATGCTTTCGAATATTTTTGGGTGTCCCTGTACACAAACCAGAAGAGATATTCACTTTATTTTCAATATGGAACATCCGATAGTGAACTTAAATAAAATATATGTTTGAGAAATTCCACAAATATTTACAGGAGTTAGAGCGCGGGCAGGCAGGCAGACAGACAGACAGATGGACAGATACACAAACTGAAATCATATTCACACTTAAAAATGTTAGAAAGTGTTCAAAACGCTTAATGTAAACGAAAGTACAATTATAGCAATTTTTTATTAATAGATTTTAATATAAATGGATATTTTTATGTCACCCTATAAATCTAATGCTAATCATGCTATATTCTATACAAAGCATTTTTTTGCGCATATAAATAACATAATTCAATTTCCTAAAAGTTTGTGGAAAGTAAAGTTATTTAATTTTATTTAAAGAAATACCTCTCATAGAACGCAATGCATTGGAATAGTTTTAAGTGTCCCTGTACATTCTGTGATGTTATTTCCTACATTTTATACAGCAAACATCCAATAGTAAACTTGAATAACAGATTTCAGTTTCATTCAGATATGTGTAGAGTAAAGGTTTATAGAAATACTTCTCATAGAACACAACGCTTTGAAATACTTTCGGGTGTCCCTGTACACAAACCAGTAGAGGTATAAACTCCATTTTTAATAGGGAACATCCGATAGTGGACTTGAATAACATATATCATTTTCAAGAAATTCCATAAATATTTACGGGAGTTAGAGCTCGGACAGACAGACAGGCAGACAGACAGACGGACAGGGAGATATACAAAACTGAAATCATATTCACACTTAAAAAAGTCTTAGAAAGTGTTAAAAACGCTTAACGTAAACGAAAGTACAAATCTAGCAATTTTTTATTAATAGCTCTTAATATAACTGGATATTTTTGTGCCACCCTGTAAATTTAATGCTAATCATGCTATATTCTATGCAAAGCATTCTTTTGTGCATATAAATAACATATTTCAATTTCCTAAAACTTCTTGGAAAGTAAAGTTATTAAAATTTGATTTATAGTAATATGTCTCATATAGAACTCAATGCTTTGAAATATTTTGAGTGTCCCTGTACATAAACCGATGGTGGTATTTCTTCCATTTTATACAGGAAACATCCAATAGTGAACTTGAATAACATATTTCAATTTCATTCAGATATGTCTACAGTAAAGGTATGAAAATACAGTTTATAGAAATACCTCTCATAGAACACGATGATTTGAAATAATTTCGGGTGTCCCTGTACACAAACCAGTAGATTTATTAACTACCTTTTCAATAGGGAACGTCCGATAGTTAACTTGAATAACATATTTCAATTTCATTAAGATATGTCTGCAGTAAAGGTATGAAAATATGGTTTATAGAAATACCTCTCATAGAACACAATGCTTTGAAATACTTTCGGGTGTCCCTATACACAAACCTGTAGAGGTATAAACTCAATTTTTAATAGGGAACATCCGATAGTGAACTTGGATAACATATATCAGTTTCAAGAAATTCCATAAATATTTACGTGAGTTAGAGTGCGGAGAGTCAGATGGCCAGACAGACAGACGGACAGGCAGATACAAAAAACTGAAATCATATTCACACTTAAAAATGTTAGAAAGTGTTAAAAACGCTTAATGTAAACGAAAGTACAATTCTAGCAATTTTTTATTAATGGCTCTTAATGTAACTGGATATTTTTGTGCCACCCTGTAAATCTAATGCTGATCATGCTATATTCTGTGCAAAGCATTCTTTTGTGCATACAAATAATATATTCCAATTACTAAAAACTTCGTGGAAAGTAAAGTTATTAAAATTTGATTTATAGAAATATCTCTCATTGAACACAACGCTTTGAAATACTTTCGGGTGTCCCTGTACACAAACTAGTAGAGGTATAAACTCCATTTTCAATAGGGAACGTCCGATAGTGAACTTGAATAACATATTTCAATTTCATTAAGATATGTCTACAGTAAATGTAGAAAAATATGGTTTATAGAAATACCTCTCATAGAACACAATACTTTGAAATACTTTCGGGTGTCCCTGTACACAAACTAGTAGAGGTATAAATTCCATTTTCAATAGGGAACGTCCGATAGTGAACTTGAATAACATATATCAGTTTCAAGAAATTCCATAAATATTTACGGGAGATAGAGCGCGGACAGTCAGACGGACAGGCAGACAGACAGACAGACGAACCGAAGACATAAACACTTTTCAACCTTGTTGGAAAGTGTTAAAAAGCTCACATAGACTGCAATAAAGTAACGAATATTCTATGTAAAGATTAATTTAAACATGAATTTCATGCGAAATCACACGCGAACATTGAAATAAAAATTTTAATGAATTAAGTAAAACTGCCGAATGTTAATCCTTTCATCTTAATTAAAATACAAAAGTTACAGACATCACACATTAATAATGGTCGATAAATTAAAAAACTAATTTAAGGTAGATAAATTTACCATATACAATATCCTTTTAAAAAACTTAGCAAATATATTTCGGGTATCTCCGTACCCATCTTCTGTGCCAAGTGAAAACGTATGTTCCTCTAAGGTGGTCACTTCGTGGTGTTGTGGTGTTCGTGGTCTCGCTTCACTTTACTTCTTTTTTCGTTTTCTTGTAAAAAAGTTTGCCACACTGCCGGAATAATGCAGTGCTCTCGGTCATTAACAGCTTGATTAAAAAACTTAGCAAATATATTTCGAGTATCTCCGTACCCATCTTCTGTGCCAAATGAAAACGTCTGTTTCTCTAAGGTGGTCACTGTTCCTCTAATGCGTTCCTCTTAGGTGCCGTTTTTACAAGGATTTTGGCTCAACGTCGGTAAAATATTTTATTTTATCAATCATATGGTTGAATTCATCAGTGGAAGTATTTGATTTAAGTTCAGACGTAAGTTTATTATTTTTATTTTTTAGTTTGTAGATCCAGAATTCAAAGCGCTTGCCCAGGATTTATAGTTTTTATTGATGAATTGAGAATTTGTTTTAAGGAATTTAGGAATAATTTTGAAGTGGAGACAGTCTTCCAGAAACGTTTTATGGTTAGTTTCACGGGTAAGTTTTTTAGCGGTGTTTCTTAGGTTTTTAAAGAAGGTGGAGAGAGACATAATTAGAGGTAAAGGAGGCCACGACCGAGAAGTAAGAAAGTAAATAATAAGCTTTGTCAGCCAAATGGTCAGTAAGTAATTGAAGGTAAGTTAGAATGAGTCCGCTAAGACCAAGTAAACGATAGTCTGATGAATAAATTTGGAAAAGTATAATACGCATGCATACAAGTAAAAACATTAACAATATATCCAGATAAACAGGAATTTAAAAGATTTCCAAAACCAATTAAAATAGTAAAAAATGTAAAGATAAAAACAGTTAAAAGTTTTAAAAAGTAAAGTTAAAAGCAGTTAAAATATTAAATAAATTTAGTAAAATATCATACATACATTCATACATTTTGAGAGCACCACACTTGAGAATAAAGTCCACCACAAGTTCATTGAAGAACGTAAACCACTGACGTTAATAATCTTCATAACGATGTTAAAGGCCTGGTATCGGCAATATCAATTATACTTTTTAAGAAAGGATTATATTTATACTTTTAATAGATAAATTTACCTTATACAATATCCTTTTAAAAAACTTAGCAAATATATTTCGTGTATCTTCGTACCCATTTTCTGTGCCAAGTGAAAACGCCTGTTCCTCTAAGGTTGACACTTCGTGGTGTTGTGGTGTTCGTGGTCTCGCTTCACCCTTTTGCTGCTAAAGCTTCCCAGGTAACACATAACGTTGTTATATCGTTGCAAATAAGTCTGAACAGTGAAAAATTGGTTACGTTATTTTATGTCCGTTGAAAAATAGTTTTTATTTCGCAATATTCTCCCTGAACAATTTCGAATATTTATTCAGTAATAAAGAAAACCTATAACAAACGTTGTTTTATGGTTGTACTTTTCCTGTTATTTTTTCGACGTTTTAAAATAGGTATTTTATTAGTTTTTGTTTTCCTTTTTGATTCTAATAAAAAATAGTTTCTTCAACGGATTAATAGGTACTTTTTATAAGTCATTATTTCCGTCAAATGACGTTGAATCTCTTTAACTTGATATCGATACATGATTGTGAATTAGGCAGGATGTATATGCATGCGTATTATAAATTTTCTTTAGAGTTTTAGAAAATGGTGTGCTGCGAAAGAACTTCTAACCTGATAAGAAGTGAAGCTTTCAGCAAAGTATATTAACTAGTGGTAGATGTTCTTTGGCTTTCGGAAACCGTAACTAACGCAGTAGTTGTACGTTTTCTCCCGTTCTACAATGCGAAATCGCCAAGTATATTTTGTGGCAAACCTTAAAAGCGTCTTACGAGTTGCGACTCGTGCCATTTTGAAAGTGAATGTGAACGACGCATGAAGTTATTGCTTTCCTGTTAAAGTGGTGTGGAAGTTTTATGTGAAACAATAATAGTGAAAGTTAAATTACATTACATTTTACGTAACTAACTGCAAAAAAAAAAACTTGCAAGCAGGTATAATAGCCTTAAAAGCTCAAAGTTATATAATATTCTTTGGTTTTGGGCATTTACCTGCTAGCATAAAGCTTCTGATGAGTTCTCGTCTATTGGCTGAAGTCTATTTATTTAAACAAGATTTTTCAAGTAATAAAGTGAGTGTTTCTTTTTTCCTTCTTTAATTTTATGTTTCAATTCTTGTCTTAAATTTTCAGGGGTCGGTCTAACTTTAAATATTATACTCTTTTTTAAAACTGTACTTTTGTAAAATTTCACTTTTTTCATATTTACTGAAAAAATATATCTATATATAATGTAACACTATTATTGTTCTATTGAACGAAGTATATACAGTAAATTTATATTATTAAAAACAGGTCTTATGTATACAAAAGTTATACTTTTGTAAAGCTTGTTTTCTACGAATTTAAATTTTGTGAAGGGAGCAAAACTGACATTCACAATTTCGGCTTAGATTTATATTAATTTATTATTATTAATAAAATTATTACATTTTTGATTTTCTTTTAATTGCAGATTTTAATTTTTGTTTACATTAATTAACATTCCAAATTTCAGCTTTTACTTTTTTATTTTATTTTATTATTATTAAAATTATTAACTTTTTGATTTTCGTTTTATTGCAAACTGTAATTTTTGTTTACATTAATTAAGGTTCACATTTTCTGCTTTGATTTTGTTTATTCTATTATTATTAATAAAATTATCACATTTTTTTTTTGTCTTTAAACTGTAAATTTTAATTTTTGTTTACATTAATTAACACTGTCAATTTCCGCTTAGATTTATTTATTTTATTATTATAATCATTTTGATTATCCTTTAATTTCAAATAAATACTCTTAGCTAATAAATAGACAATCACAGGGATCTAAATATTGGTTTATGAAAATTTTAAATAGTCGATTTTTCTATCTTTATTATTATTAAATTGTATGAATTAAAACTAACTAAAATTTACATAAATAAAATATTTTAAGACAATTTTAAAACATATATAATTAGTATAGTGTTTTTTTTTTTTTTTTTTTATTGAAATCTGTGAATGTTATCTATGAACTGTTTTCCACATGGATACATCTCAGTATCTGGTGATTAAAATTACACCAAACTCCATAAACAATTGATTAAGAAAAATAGTATGTTCTATCTAAAAGCGCCACATGCAGTTATTTAACATACACTAAAGTTTTATGCAGCTTCTCAGAATAAAGGTTTTATATACAGAATTTGCAGCAATTTTAATTAACAGATGTTGAAATGTCATGTAAAAATCTCTGAAAGTGAGTAATGAGAGCATCGCCTGTCGGCTGATACATACTCTTAACTAATTTAGCATTCGTGTTTATATTGGATTTCTCACATATCAAATTTACTGCAGTTGTATGTGCTATGAAATTTAGCTTTCCTCGAAAAACGGAAGATGAAAATTTTTACGAATCTAATATTTTCGTATACTGAGTATTAAAAAAGTAATAAAATTAGTAATAAAAAAAATCTAAAAATTAAGTAAAAAAGGATATACCTTTTTTTTTTTTTTTTTTTTTTTTTTTTTTTTTAACAAGGGATTTTTTCCTTTTTTAAATTATTAGCAATATTTTAGAAACAAAAATTCAATGGATATATGGAGATAGCTATTTTTCTTGGATTTCAACGTTTATAAGACATAAGAAAAGCCGTTGAAAACTGATATAAAAAGCACGACAGTATTGCGATTCTGAACAATCATTTTACAACTGTTTTTTTTTAGGTTATAAAAAAACGACAGTATTGCGATTTCGTACAACCCTTTTACAACGGTTTTTTTTACGTTGTAAAATGTATTAAAACAACCGTTGAAAGATGAGGAAATCAACGAGACATATTTTCAGATTATTAACGTTACGGAAAAACGATAATTCAACGGAATGCATTGCCGTTTGTTCAACGTTGAAAATACCATACTGTGCTACCTGGGTTATTATTTACTTTCTTACTTCTCGGTCGTGGCCGAGTGGCCGTGGACATTAACTTAAACTATAATGATAAATTGGTACGTTAAGGACTTATATCCCTCTATCGAGATCCCGGAAATTACCCACATTATCAATACCAAAATAACCGAAACTTATGGAAACAACAAAATCAGTGAAACACTAATTAGCGCCAACAACCTTCTTCTAAATGAATCGTACTTTATGATTAACTAAAATATCTACCGGCAAACTCAAGGGGTCCCAATGGTCTCCCCCATTTCGGGCATTACCTCTACCTATTTAGAGGCTTTACCTCTAATTATGTCTCTCTCCACCTTATTCAAAAACCTAAGAAACACCGCTAAAAACTTACCCGTGAAACTAACCATAAAACTTTTCTGGAAGACTGTCTCCACTTCAAAATTATTCCTAAATTCCTTAAAACAAGTTCTCAGTTCATCAATAAAAACTATAAATACCTGACCAAGCTCTTTGAATTCTCTATCGTAAAGAAAATAATTAAACAAAAATCTATCTGGATCTACAAACTAAAAAATAAATATAATAAACTTAAGTCTGGACTTAAATCAAATACTTCCACTGGTGAATTCAACCATATGATTCATAAAATAAAATATTTTACCGACGTTGAACAAAAATTCTAAAAAAACGGCACAGTAAAAAACTTCAACACTAGATATTAAAGGAAAATCCGAAACTTCTTAATGTTCCCCCTCCAGCCACTTACCGATACAATAATCTCTCCACATTTAAACCCAACTGGCATCAAGATTCTCTTTTAAAACTTGGTTCAAAATACATCTTAAACGATAAACCTAATTTAAAAGACTCCGTTGCTCATATTGAAAATGTTATTGAACATATCCCACCTCTAAAACAACAAATTATTCGTAACACCGCTATTAAATCCTTCTCCAACCTTAATAAAAACTACACTGATTTTGCTGATATCCAATGTCTTAAAATTCTTAAAAACAATCGCGAACTCCCCTTTTTAATGTCCGATAAAACTAATTTAATTACAATTATGAACAGTACCCATTACAATAATAAGATATTAGACACTATTGAAAAATTAAAAGCCGTTAAAATAACCCACTCTCCTTTGAACAAACTAATAGGAAAAACTAAAAACCTCATAAAAACTAGCCAATGGTCAGACAACCCCCAACCATTATTCAATAATCATGCCTCCATTATCCCTCGCCTTTCTGCTAAATATAAAGAACATAAAAATCCCCCCTCCCTCCGCCCAATTGTTAATAAATCCGAAGGTCGCACATATTTTTTAGAAAAATTCGTGAAAAACATCTATCAATCCCTTCTCCCTCCCTCCGATCTCTCAATAAACTCCAACGAAACTTTTCTAAACAAACTCCGTAACATTAACTTAAACTATAATGATAAATTGGTCAGTGTCGACGTTAAGGACTCATATCCCTCTATCGAGATCCCGGAAATTACCCACATTATCAATACCAAAATCACCGAAACTTATGGAAACAACAAAATCAGCGAAATCCTAATTGGCGCCAACAACCTTCTTCTAAATGAATCGTACTTTATGTTTAACCAAAATATCTACCGGCAAACTCAAGGGTTCCCAACGGGCTCCCCCATTTCGGGCATTATCGCCGAATTAAAATTACGACACCTCGATAATTCCGCTAAAAATATTATCAGCAAATGCAAACTTTGGACCCGTTATGTAGATGACGTCTTCGCCATTATTCCAAATTCCATTAATCCCGATAACATTTTAACTGAATTAAAAAATCTTGATAACAAAACTAAATTCACTATGGAAAATGAAACTAATCATACTTTAAACTTTCTGGGCAATAAATTATAAAAAAAAAACCAAGTAATTCTTTTGATACCACTATCTACCGGAAACCAACCGCTAATACAGAAATCATAAATAAAAACTGTAACACCCCCCTCTCCCATAAATACTCTGCTCTCTGCTCTTACGTTAACCGAGCAATCCTCGTATGTTCCAATAAAAAATTACTCACAGCTGAACTCAACTTCATGAAAAAAATCGCACTTAACGCTAATTACTCTAAAAATCTCGTTGACAACCTTTATAAAAAACGCATTAAAACCTTAAATAAAAATAACGATGCCCAAAAATCCAAATCCAATTTTACTACCTCCATCCCCTTTTGTAACGGTGCTAGCATAAAAATAAAAAACGAAGCTAAAAATCTAAACGTAAATATTCCAATCAAGCCAAATAAAAATATTTTTCAACTTATTCGTAATGAAAAAGATGCTATCAACTACAAATCCACCGCTGGAATCTATACAATAAATTTCGAACACACCGACGGTAAAAAAGCATGTTATGTAGGTATAACTAAACGCAGGATTAACGATCGCGAAAAGAACACCACGCTGACTTAAAATATGGTAAATCTTCCACCGCTTTCTCCTCCACCCACAATACTAACCCTATTAACTCCATCAATATTAATAAAATAGCCCCATACCATAATCACCACTACGCACTAAAACGGGAGGCCATACAAATAATTACTAACAATCAAGCTGTTAATGACCGAGAGCACTGCATTATTCCGGCAGTGTGGCAACAATTTTTACAAGAAAACGAAAAAAGAAGTGAAGTGAAGCGTGACCACGAACACCACAGCACCACGAAGTGACCACCTTAGAGGAACAGACGTTTTCACTTGGCACAGAAGATGGGTACGGAGATACCCGAAATGTATTTGCTAAGTTTTTAAAAAGGATTTTGTATAAGGTAAATTTATCTATTAAAAGTATAAATATAATCCTTTCTTAAAAAGTATAACTAATTTAAGGTCTAACCAAAAGTTATATTGATTATTAATTATAATAATATTCGTGTTAAAAATTTAATTAATTGCGTAACAGTTTAAAAAAAAAAAAAAAATTCATTTGACAAATTTAATAAAAATTTTATTCATAAACAGTTCAGAATAATGGATTAAATAAATTAAATAAAGATAAATAAATTATTCTGTACCTACTATTTGAATATTTACAAAGTTGATAATAACATAAACAAAAAAATGATAAAGAAAGAAAGCGGAGCCTTATTTTGTTTTCTGAGTAATAGTAATAAAATTTTGTGCTAAGTGGAATTGATTTGTACGAAAAAGAGTTACTATATTGTTTTTTTTTTTTTTTTTTAATCTCTTTCTTACGGGTTTAGTATAAAACAATCTTGGGGGCTTTTTAATTCATATTGCCCTTTTGCCGATGAATTAAAATGGCTATCGCAATTGTCTAAGTGAGACGTCTTGGCAATTGCGATAGCTACTGATGAGAAACATCTGAACTACTTCGGTGCCAAATTTCAAAATTTCGCCAAGAACATCCTTTACTAACGCTGTTTCATTTCTTTCATAATATTTCTCTCAGTTTTATTTAAATTACATTTTTTAACTTGATTTGAGATGGAAAAAAATGAAAATTTATTTTATTTGGTCTAAATATACAAAAAAAAAAAAAAAAAAAAGTAAAGAAAAAAAGTAAATAAAGAAAAATAAAGAAAAAATAAAAATTTAAGAAAAAATGTCCCTCAATTTAAGTGAAAGAAAATTGCTAAGCGTTCATTTTCTTTTGCAACAATTATCTGATTGACCTAAAGATTACAGCGTTATATCGAATTTGTCTACCAGTTTTGGGGACGATCGGTTGAGTGGTCTTTGAATAGTGAATTAAAACTTGACATACTCAAGGTGAAACACAGCAACTGTGATAACACGAAATGTCTGACTGAAAGTAATCGTCCTGCTTTAGTAAAAAATGATGCTATTTTGTGACCATCACTAACTTTCTTCTATATTCTTTTATACAAATCCACGTAGTTTAGAACAACATAGTCACTGCTGTATTTTACATTGTAAAAATGAGGAGAAAATAGGCAAATAAAAAAAAAATGCAAAAAAGTTAAAAGCGCATTTTTATTATTAATTAATTAATTAATTATTATTATTTATTTATTTATTTTTAAGAAAAAGATTAATAAATGTGTTTCAAAATATTTTCCGATGTGTGGTTTAATCATTCGTTTGTAAAATATTAAGAAGTACTTTTAAAATAAGAAGTACTTTTTAAGAAGTACTTTTAAAAAGAACTCCTAATAAAAATTTATATGCCGAAAACTAGGACATTCTCCTAGGTGCGGAGCTACGCTTTTACATGCATAAAATTCCTATCGTGTTTGAATACTATAATTGTAAATAAATTCATTTTCTTATTTCGTAAAGAATGGTTAAAAAGAATTCTAATTTTGTACATGTATGTAAAATTGTATCTCATATCTCTGTATTAAAACTACAAAAGAAAACGAACGACAGCACTATTAAGCAATTTCACCAAAATCTGATAGACATGAATTCCTATCGTGCAATTACATCTAATTTTTAATTGAATTCGGTGAATTAGTTTTTGATTTAGTGTTGCTACAAAACGTTTGTCATGCGTAGATAGACGCAGATTCAGACAGAGGAGCCGACAGAAATATGGAATTTTCTCAAATCTTGTTCACAATATCCCGATATGTGTAAAATCATCGAAAAATGGTAATCTAAAACTTTTACGGATCAAATACATTTGTCTACTGAATATAGAAGAAAGTATTTATGAAACAATTTAATAAAATAAAATATCCTAAAAATAAATTATGTTTCTTGCCTTTTCTCTGCATGTTTATTTTTTAATTTATTAACTATATCTACTATGTAATGCTTATTAGATACATGTTCGCATTACTCCATTACAATTCGATTTATCTAAGGGCAATTCGGCATTCATTACAGTTACTATTCTCTAATGACAAAACAATAGCATTATCAGTAAAAATAGAAACTTGGAAAGACTACACTTTCTGAATAAAATGAAATAGGAACATCCTGAATAAAATAAACATTAGCTAATCAAACGGATGAGCCATTTCCTCATTGCTTCATATATAAAACTCAGCCGTGACTTGATGCTACGGCAGCTTCTTCTGTTTTATTTTTTTGAATAATCACTCTTCATTATTTTCTCTTAACGCATACTAAATAACAAACAAGGAAACCGAGCTTCTGTGGATGTTAGAAGCATTAATCTCAATAGATTTCATAGAAATTGTAAAACACAAATTTTTACTTTTTATAGAAATCAAATAAATTAATAATTTTTTACAATTTGAGCTTCATTATTTTTTCTTTTTAATATATGAAAGAACATTACTTTAAAAGTTTAGAGTGGATTTATTTATATTTATTTATATTTATATATTTTTTAAATGGATAGTTTAATGTTGAAAGGCCTGTTATAAAGCTATTTCATTATTTGTAATAAGTTAGGTTCAAAATATGTTTAGAAGTTTCTTTTTTCCAAAATTATTATTACTATTATGATTATTGTTGTTGTTTGTCTTAACCCAATAAAACCCAATTTCCCCCCAACCCCCACCCCATATGAGTTATAAATCCCTCCTTCTTTGCTTTGTTATATGGTGCTTAGGGTAGAGATATCGCTTTGCGGCCGTTCTTTGCACAGTTAAGAAAAATAGATTGCTTAAACTGGACTCCAAACGACTATGTACATCTATGCGTGAGCAAATATTTCCAGCTCCTTGAATTAGCTTTATACAAGCTTCTAAATTCTTACGTTTAGGGGCCATAGTCTAAAATGAAAGGACGAAAAAAATATTTATATATATATATATATATATATATACATAACATATATATATATATATATATATATATATATATATATATATAACAAAAAAAAAAAAAAAAATTCAAAATTCATTTAAAATGTGTAAAACATAGAAAAATTGTTTTTTAGATAATAAAGAGAGGTGTTACTACTTTTTCTGTATTTATCTTTTTAAAAAATCATGTCTGAAATTTCGTAACGATCGCCACGGTCGCCATTTTGTTTCGACCGTACACATGGAAGTAGAGCATGCTTCTAAGTAAAATTATATTGTTACACATACTAAGTATGCTTTATTTATACAAAAATCCTAATTATTTAAGATAAAACATTATAATAAATATATTTTTATACATTTCAAGTCATCAGATCATCTTTAAAAATAACTTTAGTGAAAAAATAATCGGCGTTTCGATCGTTACGTGATTTGGACATTCCTGTTTCTTACTTAAGAAAAGTGCATTTATAGAAAAATAATTTTATAAAAACATATATAGATACTTAGAAAAGTTTAAAAATGGATTTTAAAGATAGATAAAAGAGTCTAAAGTACTTACTTAACGTATTTTGCGTTGAAATAATACTGTTGTTTCGATCGTTACTTTTGGACATAATGCATAACAAAAATGCAAATGATATGTTTCTAGAAAAAATCCTTCTATCTTAAAAAAAGGATTTATCATGTGCTAACAACTGTTGATGAAATTATCAAACAATCGTCGGTTTCCTTTATACATTAGTTATTTTCCATTAGAGTCACCTGAAAACAAGTTATAACATTTTTACATTAGTTAACATTAAGAATGTCCAAAATTGGTCCTTTTCGCAAAAATAATACAATTTTAAGGCATATGTATAAAGGTTTACAATACATTATATCGATTCTTGCCTCTGAATAAAATAAAAAGCTCAGTGAAAAAAAAAAGTTCTGCTGAATAAAAATTCAATTTATTTGCTGTTGAAGCTTAAACTCATGATTTATGTCCAGTGCTTACCTTTGGAAAACTGCCCAATAGGGAATTTGTAAAGTTATTCAATAAAAATAAATAAATAAATAAATTTTAATATTTATTTTCTGTTCAAGATTCATTTGCTAGATAATATTAATCAACCGGTTTGCAACTAACGTCATTTATCTGTTTTGTTAATAGAAAAAAAAATATCATCCAGCATCAGTTATTGGTTGACCAATAAAAATTCTAAACCATCGATGGTGTAAGATGAAGTAAGATGCATTTTTATAACAATTTCCTACAGCTGATACAAATTATACAGAAACAGTTTTGATGCCGTCAACTAATATGTCAAGTCAGAGCAAAATGAAAAGGTAGAATGTAAAGAATTTACTTAGCTCCTAACACGCCTACATTCACGATTTATTCAAAAAAAAATTATTACTACGGTAGATATTACTTCTATAAAATTCAAAAATTCAAATTATATAACAAAATGTAACCAACATCATTGCTTTCGTTATTCTATCCTATTTCTTAAAACAAATTTTATAGATGCCACACGCACCACATAAACTTTAAATTTTACATCTACTTTTTAAGATAGCACGCAATCATGTTTAATATAAAAATTAAAACAATAAATTCATTTTTTTACTTATTTTTATTTCATTTTCCACGCACGCTTTTTATTTCCTAATTCAAAATTATAAAAAAAAAAAAAAAAAAAAAAAAAAACTTTTTCAATAGTGTTTGTTTCGATACTGATTATTACTAATTTTCTTTTGTTTTCTTTTTCTTAAAAAAAAAAAAAAAAAAAAAAAAAAAAAATGATGAAATTCTGGCAAAAGCAGAATTTAGTTTAGGACGGAGGACTTTTAGTTTTTTTTTTTTTTTCTTTTTTCCAAATTATAACATCGCATTCAAATTATTCAATTATATTTTCGATAACTGTCCAACTATCAAAAAATGACACCGCAAAAAGACTAATAGTCCTCAATGGTCCAATTGAGACTAATAGTCCTCAGTCCTGAAAAAAAAAAAAAAAAAAAAAAGCAAATTTAGTCCACTGCCTCTACTTATTCAAGAAAAAAAAAATTATTTATTGGTATTCTAAATGATAGTTTTAATGTATACTTGCAAATTACAATTGATTTACTTATTATCTATAAAACCACTCTTTTATTATGAATGTTCTCAGTAAATTCGCAGTGCCCGGCAAGAAATGCTTTGGTCATCCTCAGTATTGTGCCCGGTACAGGAATATTGATAGGGATATTCCTGGATCGATATCAAGCTACCTATACTCTCCTCCTTCCAATCTAAAATTTAGAAAGTGTGATTCTTCTCGTTGCAAAACTTGCCCTAATGCTTTACAGTCCCAAATTTATAATGATTTAAAATTGGTTCCTTTCTGTCAGGTTTATAATGTAATATACAAATTAAGCTGTGGTATGTGTAAAATGCAGTATATATGTGAAACTTCCACCCCTTTACATATTAGAATTAATCAACATCGCTCAGACTCTAAAAAGTTATCATCACCTGTCCTTAACAGTAAATCAACTATTGAGCTAAGACATTTTAATTTACACAATTTCTGCTCATGTACTATTGAAATTCTTCGGATTCAAAAAAAATAAAAGTGAGCGCCTTTTCTATGAATCTCACTACATGAAATACTTTAATACAATTTATCCATATGGTTTGAATCATGAATATTTTAATAGGGTTGTTAAGGTTTATACTAACATTAATCCCCTTCATGATTACTCCCCTGTTTACTCTGTTCTTAATCATAGTGTCAACCAGAAAACTTCTCGTTCAAAAAGAAGTAAACAATCAAATAAATCTGCTAATGGTTTAATATCAAAAAATCTTATTATTAAGAATATTCTAGCCTTACAGTCAAATTATCTTAACCATTATGATTGGATTTATATTAGAAAGTTTATATTTGCTATCAAAAAAAAGTATTTGTCCATTTACTTAAGTGTATTTAAAAACCTATCCTATAATCAACATTTTTCTGATATTTTCTATGATTTAATATTATACAGAATAAAACTCTTCAATTTAAATATCTCTAAAAAACCTCACAAAATCCAATCTAATTCACAGCTTATTCTAAATTATTCTAATCAAATATTTAATAGCATTAATATATCATCCATTCTTAATGATAAAACATGCATGTTTCCAATTAAAGACATTCATATTTCTCGTACCTTTAAATATCCTATTACACTTGGTCGTCTGCTTTTTAACTATAATTCAGTCTCTAAGTCTAATTTATCTTCTCATGTGACTTGTAGTTGTGCTCATCCCTCTTATGTAAAATATGTTGACAAAGATCATGCACATATTATCACTGGTGATCTTAATATTATTAATGACTCTAAGTTAAAGAAATTTATGGAATATGGTACTAAATATCGACTCCCTTCAAAAACAAATATTTCACAGATTATACAACAGTTTTCATATGATATTGATTTGTTTATTTATAAACTCTCCATCTCTTATAATAAACCTATTGAATATTTCAATCAATGGAAATTTTTAGTGATTTCAAAACTTAAAGATGAATTAATTCAACAAAAATCAAATCGCACACATTACAATAAATCAAATCTCTTTAAATCTATTAAAGAATTGCAACAAAACTTTGTTATTACTTATGTAGATAAATCTCCTAATAATTATGCTATAATTTGTAAACATTATTATCTTTCTTTACTCAGTTCATCTATATCTAATAGTACTAACTTTCATCCTACAAATCATGATCTTAAAATCAATAACCGCAAAATTCACTGCTTTTATAAATTGCTAAAGCTACCATATAATAATTTTAAATATCCTTATCTTGTACTTATCCCTAAATTTCACAAAAATCCTATAGTGTACAACGAAAAAAAACTTCACAGTCTCTTAAATCCTTTGTCACCACGTGTGTGAAAATTCCGAATTTCATGGTAGATATGAAATATGGATTAGACTTAGACACATAAATCATACAGATACGATGCACCCACGCATGGTACGATTTAAACAACCTCTTATCCGGTAAAACAAAGCATTATTCCAAGTCTCAAATAATAGTCACCTGCCAAATAAACACGTAGAAGACAACAGAAGAGATTTATTATCAGTTATAGTAATCATTTGGGAACCTATCCCGCTATGTCCTTACTCAGGATATTAATATATTACAAAGAGAAATTATAAACCTACTATTTTCTTAAATGATTTGAATCACCACATGAATCACCCCTTCCTTAATTATCCTCTTCCCAATTTAATGCTTTTTTCTTTCTTTCTTTCTTTTTTTTTTTTTTTTAAATAAGATGTATAGTACGATTAGGAAGAAGCCTGATTTTGAGAACTCTACTATATTTATTACAAAAAACATATTTATCAACTCAAATGTTTACGTGTTACTAATATTTTTGTTCGTATATATATATATATATATATATATATGTATGTGTGTGTGTGTTCTAACAATGCATGTTTAGTCTTGCGCATAGCGTCAATACCTAAGGCAAAAAAGTCAGTTTACATTGACTTTTCAGTTCCATACACCATTACACCATTTAAAAAATATATATGCTATATGCAAACTAATTAAAAAAAAAAAGAAAAAAAAAAAAAACTATTGCTGGATTTCTCTCTTTTTTTTATTTTATTTATTTATTTATTTATTTTAACGTATGATGTTAATTTCATAAAATGTTCTTTCATGTTTTTTTTTCTTTTTTTTTCGAATTTCAAATATCTCTTAACTATGACGTCATTTTCCTCAGATTTGATAAAATCTATAATAAAGTGTGATGTACGAATATACCATTAAAAAATATGACGTTTCTCGTAAAACAAGTTATTACTATTATTATTATTATTATTATTATTATTTAAGATTTATTAACAGGAATTACATTCACAAAAATTAAATTTGACACATGTAAATACAAAAAAAAAAAAAAAAAAAAAAAAAGTATCATTTTAAAACAAAGTAAAGTAAATTAACGCAGTCGTTTTCTTTAATGATCCGGCAAAGGATCGGCTTTACGTTTTAAATATACAGATTAATTATAATTTAAATTTGTTTTAATACTTTATTTTCTAATTTTTTTAATTTTATCGTTATTACTTTTTATTTCTGATTTTCGTATATATAATGTTATTAACATAATTAGCGGTTAGTTGAGGGGATGATAAAATGTGGATGTATGGTAAGCAAAGGTATTAAAATAAAATTAAGTATATAAGTCACAACTTGTAACGTAATCTTACATATACCTGAATATAAAATAATAATCATAATAATAACAGAAAAGTAAAAATAAATAAATAAATAAAGGAGAAAATTGTCTCGTCTTGTAAATGGTTTATCTCTAAAATAATTTTAATAAATAACCTAGCATATCATAATGTAAGAAAATGCCTATCAAATGTTGGCTAGAAAGTTGGAAAACAAAACCTTTGTAAGGAAGTCTGAAAACTTTTTCAAATATATTTTGAAATAAAAAATCAAAAATGGTAACAACACTACATAAATATTTTCTTGATGATAAAGATATAAGCACTAAATTATAACGACAAACATTGCCTAATTTTGCAAATTCTGATGATGGCTTAAAAGATTAATTACGATATGCATAATTTTAAATAAATATATATATAAGAAGAAAAATTAGCAATATCTTTAAATTTGCTAATATATTTATAAAAATAATGGTATCAAATTATATCATTAGCTAAAATCCAGTTCTTATTTTTATTAAGTGTATGCAGAGAATTAAAAAAAAAAAAAAAAAGAGTCAAGATACCCTATTAAAAATGTATCCTCTCTATATGTTTTCTTAAAAACAAAGTGTTGGTCTAAGAATAAAAATTACGTTTTTCACATTAACCTCTTTACTTTTTATCTTTTTCGTTTTTAATTAACCAAATAAAACGAAAACATGATAACAACTTGAAAAAAAAAAAATGAATGAAAACTTGAAAAAGAAATATAAAATTAATTTTTAAAATTCACAAATTTAGTTAAGAGTGTATAATGCTTTAAATATTTTATTTTCTTTATAAGTTATCAGAATTTCCCCAAGTGAAATCAATATGTAAAAGAAATGATACAATTACTTAAAGTTATAAGTTATTTTAAGCGAAAAGAATGAAATTAATATAAGTCGTGATTTATTTTGATATCCTTTATAAATTACATGTCAAATTTTATATTTCAGTGTATTTTACAAGTTTAAAATTTCTCAGTTTTACTTCCAGTGTAAACAATTAAAAACTAAGCATATCTTTTCTATTTAAATTATTCAGTAATTGCATGAAAATTTATTAAAAAGTGTACACTAAAAGTCACATTATCTTTTAAATCATTTTTACATTAAACATGTGTTATCATTACCACAATTAAAATGATGAAATCTTCGTTCTGCAATTACAAGTTACTATTGAAATTCTTTCAACTAAATTTCTTTCTTCAAAACTGAACAATTAAAGAAAGAAAAAAATTTTTTTTTTCTTTTTCATGATTTCAGTGCTCAATTGAACAGATTTTTGAAAGGAAAAAAAAAAAAAAAAAAAAATCAAGCTTCATTTTTAAAATGACCTAATAAGAGATGGAATCTTTTTTTTTTTTCTTTTTTTCTCTCTCTCTCTTCAAATAAAAGAAGAAAAAATATATTTCAACTTAGTGCATATTTTAATGAACGAAGGGATATTACAGAAACTTCGAAGATAGACAAAGAAATTTTCATTATTTCTTTTTCGGTGAATGTTTTCTGAAAAAAAGAAAATATGAAAGCAATTATTGAATTAAAAATTATTTTAAAATGGTAGGAGATTGTAAAAAGTTTCGTTTTGGTTAAATGGTATCGGGATAGAAATGCTTTATTTAAATTAAATTGAAAAAAAAAAAAAAAAAAAAAAAAAAAAGAAGTTTTGAGTTTTTGAGAAAAGAACTGAAGTTTTATTATGTGAGTCTAGATATTACAAGGATTGTCATTTAAATGTGAAATTTAAAAGTAAAGAAATTTATTGTTTTCTATAAAATAACAGTAGGTAAAAAAAAAAAAAAAAATGATTTACATGAAAATATATATGTATATTTGAAGCCATTTAAATATGTGAACAATAAGAGAAAATATTGATTAACTACTTTTATAATAATTTGTAATTTAATAAATTTAGCTAAAAATAAAAATCAATTACTAGATATACAATCGACATTTTTCCCGTATGTATATTTGTATATATATATATGTTAAAGTTAAAGTTATTTTTATAATAATAGGGCAAATAATAAAAGCACAAACGAAAATTAATTATGAAAAACCATTATATATATATATATATATATATATATATATATATATATATATATATATATATATATATATATATATATATATATATATATATATATATAATTCATGTTCCTGTTTGTCAGAGGTTTTAAAATTATACCTATATATATATATATATATATATATATATATATATTTTTTTTTTTTTTTTTTTTTTTTCAGGTTAATAATCATATTTTCAGCCGAATGGAGATGAAAACAAAACGTAGTAGGGTAGGTGCAACAGTGATTGACACTTTTCGAAAAATCTCTGATGTTTTTAATATTCTAGTCATCAGAAAATATTTTTAGAAATCTTAAGTTAATACATATGGCATGAAAGACATTCAGAACCACATATATATTAAAATATATACATTTCAAAACAATGATTATTATTATTATTTAATGAATTTTTATTTGACACCCACTCAATGTTCCAGTAATTGACACTGCCAGCTTTTCTTTTTATCAGTAATTGGCCCCCTATGTTTCAGGGTTTGACACTGCTAGTTATTCATTTTACCAGTTATTAGCACCCTATGCTCCAGTGTTTGACATAAAATGTTAAAATTCTTATACGTAAAATATATGATTTTATTATTTTTCTTATTTATTAATTATTTCGGGATAGATCTCAATTACTGGAGCATGCCAATCACTGAAGCACCTACCCTACCTACTCTTTAGCAAAATAAATTTAATTTTTTAAAAGAAAAATGGACTTGATAACCAAACATTATTTTAATTATTTAATAAGATGAATCCAGGGAAAAGATAGAGAGACAATAAAAACTTAATCCAAAATTCACTAAGGCTGTCGTCCTGGGATCCCTTGCATGGAGAGACTCTCCTAACAGCTTAAAGAAGTTTTGGTTTTAGTATTAATTTCAGTCTGATTCCTTGCCAGAAAATATTTAAAGTATTAAAACTTAAAAATAATAATAATAATAATTTTTATTGTATAACATACGCACAAATGTCTAAAGTTAAATAAAAATTAGCCTAAAACATATTAATCATTAATTGTTTTTAATACATTTTTAATCTAAGGAGGTTTTGTTTTTTTAACAAATTCAATAATCTATACGTAAAAAACAACAATTAATATTTTACATTGATATATGCATATATATATGTATATATACACTCTATAACAAAAAAAAAAGAAGAAAAAAAAACGACGCACCAAGAAGAAGTGGGAACAAAAATTTGTGGATGGGGTGGAATGGGAGGTCCGAACGGGATAAAAATTGGTACATGTGGAGAATAACAATTGATTACAGTTTCAGAAAATGATTTAAACAAGAGAAAGGGCCTCACAAAGTAAACAAGTTAATAACGCGTTGGTCCACTTCTGGCCCTTATGTACGCAGTTATTCGGCTTGGTATTAATTGATAGAGTTGACAGATGTGCTCCTGTGAAGTATCGTGCCAAATTATGCCCAATTGGTGCGTTAGATTTGTAAAATCCCGAGCTGGTTGTAGGACCCTTTTTATGATGCTCTAAACGTCCTCAGTGGCAGAGAGATCCGAGGACTGAGCTCAACTCTTTTCCCGACCACATTGCATCAGGTCCAGGTTTCCCACTCCTGCAGGAAGATCTTTCCCAGGCACTCCAATCTGGATATTTATCTACGACAGATGGGATCTGCTACTATATAAGAACTACGATTTTAAAGATGATTGTATCTCAGTATTTATTAAATATTTTAGTTTTGAACCATGTATTTTATAGCCCATGCTATTTACACTATATTACGATTTGATTCCGACCAATGTAATAAAATAAAATAAAATAAAAAGTAGATTAAATATATATATAAACAAATAAATTTTAATCAATTTAATCCTTTTTACTATGTATATACTACCATTTTTCCCGATAATTACAGTAAATAAAAAAAAAAATGAATAAATAAAAGTTTTTTCTTTTAAAGGAATTAACTAAAAAATGAAAAATAAGAAGTTGTTCTACTATAAAAAATTAAACATAACTGTTATGAATACGTTTTTAAATTTAAAACTAATTATACGTGATTTTTTCTACTGCATTACGATTTTATTTTCAACTAGCTGACCCGTCCGGCTTCGCACGGATGATTAAATTTTAGCTAAAGATGATTAACATATAAAAAATCAACATATATATCAGTTTATGTTTTAGTCAGGCAATATTATTAACTGAAAAGTCAAAATATAATTTTACAATTAGTTTTTTTTTTAATTAGTTTTATTATAAAACAATAGAAAACAGCTATCGTAACATCTTAATGCATTTAACTGGAAGTAGGATGAAATAGCTTTTTAAATGTAAATATTAATGAATAATTTAGCCATGAAGATTAACAATAGTACATTACATCAATGCTTCTCTGTATACTATGTTTAATGTTCGATTGTTTCCTAGTAGCAAAATATATTGGTTTTCAGGTGATCCTAATTGTGATAAACCAACATATAATTGTCCGTGGGAAAAGCACTACTTTCTGAAGTATATACGCACCAGCGAAAATGTTGGTCCCTGAGACTTATTTATTGTGAGGGCAAATGACACTTTTACCAGAAATTGCAAGCGTTTAAAAAATATTGGTAAATTAGTCGGTATACGCGGAATATGTGCTAGTTGTGCAGCTGCTGACCCGGTGAGAATGGTCGCTACAATTAAATTATCTTGTAAGTCTTTTTTTAACAGCCTTGTTCCATTACACATGTCAGGTGGACTTACATTTCCTAACAGCTTGATGGGGATAACATGATCTTTAACATCAATTCGTGTGGTGGTAGGCCAAATGGTTTTAAGGAATTTAAAGATTCTTGTGGGTAGTGTATTGTATCTTCAACATTAGCGACAGTATCAAAAGATTTATATAGTTTTATTTCGCCAGGAACTTTTTGCAAATTAAAATCCTTTATTTCCTTGAATACTTCGTTTCTTGGTGATACTATTGCTCTTGAACAAAGCCAGTGATAATCTCTTTGCAGAAGATTTTCTGCATCAGGATATATTGCATCTATAAGACTTTTGATACTATGGACTATACGACCTAATCTACTGTCCAATTCTATTTCAGTGCTAATACCATGCATGCTGGAAGAAACGAACTTTCCTTCTCCAAGTTTGAGCAGTTTTTGTAGAAAGTCGTCATTGTTATTGCCGTTTAAATGGGCTCGCATATTAGTGCGCAAATTAAGTATTTGAATTGAATCCCATAACACAGATTATTTAAATGCTTTTATGGTAGCCAAAAGATTCCACAGATACGTACACACATAAACACACACTGACCAATTGCCAAAAACTACTTTTTTGGACTCAGGAGTGCTTAAAACGTGTAAATCAGGTGAAATTCTTTATTGAATTTTTGCACCGAATACAATACTTCCACTACCTAAGGTAGTAGGGTAGGTAATTGAAATAAAAACATAGATCTCGTATTTAATACGAAATTATACAGATTTTCGTATTGAATTTTCGATCGGCAAATACAGAAATTGCCGAGGACAACAAATATCAAATCTATAATTTGTTTTCAATTAAAATATAGAAAATTTGAATGAAAAATTTATTTTACCAAAATTTATTATAGCTTCTAGCACAGTGTAACTTTTGATTAGTGAAAAAAAAAAAGAAAGAAATCGGCTTTTTAGTTCTAGCGATCGTTCTCAGCATATACTAATAAATTTGTCCTCTTTATATATTAGGATTAATATATAGATTAAACAGGTTTCTAACCAAAATAATGTAACTCAAATAATTAAATGCTATTTGCATTTCAGTAATGGCTGTTTGCGCTATGTATATTGAGCTACTTGTGATAATTGTTAGTTGCTGAAAATACTCGCCAAATAAATTTAAACTTCTCAATTATTTAATTTAAAAAAATCATTTAAATATAGTGACCAGAGAAGTGGGCAATAAAATTGAATGAGCAAAGTCTCCTTGATTCCTAAATGGAACATCAGTGATTCAAAGAGTTAGCTTATCTGCGATTTTTAATTCACTGTTTCTTCAATTAAACTCGATAAACATTTAATGTTAATTGCAGTCGCAGAAACGAAATGTTCACTGGTTTAACCATGTGTCTAAATCGCCAAATGCGCCAAATTACGTGACAGTTATAACTGGAAAACGTATAATTATGTTTAAGCATTAATAACACAGAATGTAGACAAATACGTTTAATAAATTATAATCATTAGAGAAAGGAAACAGAATTGCTTACTTTTTTTGGAAAATTATTTTTGAATTACTAATTTTTGGAAATGCTCAAGAGGCAGATGTTAAAGAAATGATTTAACTGCATCAGACAATATTCACTTGTTTAATGACTATAAGCAAGCAAAGTGTGATGTCACAGACCGTCCGTGGATGCAAGAAAAATATTTCCTATGTTAATCGCCCATTAGATTTTTTGTAAAAAATTATTTAAAATCGAGGGTAATTATTTCCCGATTTCAATTCCCATATTTAGGTATACATATGTATTAGTTATCGTGTGCATGTGTTAGATTAAGTTGTTTTTGCTGTAAAATTGACAAAATTTGAATTATAAATTTCAAAACTCCAGAAAAAAATGGCAAACTTCTATATTCGATTGAATACATAAACATTTCATTCCAAAGGATGATATTTACACAATAAATATCCACGTAATAGACTAATTAAAATGATAATGATAAATATTCTATCATAATTTGAAGTCAAATTTGTTTTCAAATGTCTAAATAAAGTATTTGATAGAAAACACTAATATGTGGCAGCGGAATAGATTTCATAACTGTCATCCTTGGCGGAAAAAAGACATATCGCCAAATTATCTAGCGAATATATTTAATTCCTTTCAAAAATTCATTGTTTTTTAACAACTTATATTAAGAGAGTAATGAATTATATGAAACAATATTTCGTACAATACGCATATTACGAAAATAGACATCTGTCATGTGTATTTTCGTATTATGTTTTTGATCGTCAAATACAAAAAAAAAAAAAAAAAAAAAAAAAAGGCCAAGGACGACAGAGACTGGAAATTTAAAATTAAAATTCTGTTAGTTTGATAGCAAAATAACTCAATCCAACGCATTCATACAATAACTAATATATATCTGACTGAAATCGGGAAATAATTTTCCTCGATTTTTAATAATTTTTTTTACAAAAAATCCAATGGGCGATTAACATAGGAAATCTTTTTCTTGCATCCACGGAGAGTCAGTGATGTCATCACTTCGCTTGCGTATTATGAAGTTTTCGGCGTTTTCGGAATGGATTTGATATCTCGTCTTTGGAGAAAAAGGATCGCTTACTTATCTCGCGCACATATTAATTTCCCTTCAAAAATCATGGTTATTTTAATAAGGTGTGTAAACTTTATTAAAAATTGCATTTTTTAGCATTTAATATGAAATATTATTTAATGCTTCGGGTATTTTTTTTTTATTCCAATTTCGTTTATACACATCAGTTTAAAGATTAGAAAAATAAATACTTTTAAAGCTATAGTGACGTCAGAAGTTTAACATTTCACAAAGTTTTATATGAATTTCAATTTAATTCACGTGCAAATATATTTCTTTTCTTTTCATGTCAAAATATTTTGAAAACAAAATCAACATGTAAAAAATTGTTTTATGTTGGCAGCAGCTAATTTTTTTAATATTTCATTATTTCCATTTCTATTATGGCTTTTAAGGGGATTTTAATTAAAATGCTCAGATTTTAAACTAAAATTTATTTTACCAAAATTAAATATAGCCTAACCGCGTTTGTAATGATCGATAGATGGCGCTTTTTCAGCTCTTGTTGTTAGTAAATTTTACAGCCACGTGTATCTATTTTTGTTCTTTTTGTTATTCTACTTAATATTCGTACTATAATTTCTCCGCCATTACATCATGGAAAATTGATTGCTTTTGAAAAAAAATATTTCAGTTTATTCAAAGTTCGATCGAAAGTAGATATTTAACTGAAGCTGAACAAATATAATTTCAAATCATCTGATTAATTCTTTACTTCCATTAGCCGAAGCAACTGAAATTTTAAATTTGTCATTTGGAAATAAATGGAAGCTTAATTCTGGATTTCTTGGTCCTTTGGAGTTACACTGGAGCACACAACAATATGTGTTATCTTTTTTACCGGATTTATTCATTTTTATTTCATAAATATATGCGAAACTATAATAATCTGGCAATGGCGGCTTGATGGAATTCGAATTAAAGCATGTTTATTGTAATTTCCCCTTAGCCCGGCAGAGGGCGAGCATTTCATTACAATCGCGGATAACAATCAGGGATAGTGTAGCTTTTGGTCAGTGAAAGAAGTTTTTAAATCGGTTCAGTAGTTTCAGAGATTACTTTCCACAAACATACAATTTTTTGCTTTTTATATAATAGTATAGATAAATATAACAAAAAAAAAAAAAAAAAAAAGAATTCGCCTTCAAATGAATTAATTAAATAAAAATAAGTTGCGTAATAGCCGTTGCTAAGATACGCAGACGATTGAAGCAAAAGAATTAAATTTATGAAAAATGAAGCATTAAAGGCAATATTTAAAATCGAAAAAACATTAATTTAAAAAATTCAAATTCGAAATTCGAAAAAATTTCGATGAGGTTCACACCTGCAGGGTCCCAGGTACCTATATGCCAAATTTGGAAGCTTTGCGATCAATAATGGGAGCACCAGAGCGCAGACAGACACACACACACACACATACACACACACAGATACACAGACACTTCTCTTTATTTATATAGATGATACCCTTGAGAAAATTTTCAATAAAAAATAATATACTGCTGATAAAAGAAATTATCTTTACAAGCTCCATTTAGCAATTCTACTCATAACGTAATTTTGATATGCTTTTGCAAATTTAGAAATGGCTGAATTGAGTTATTTAATTTATTAAATATTTAAAGTATTTATTTGAAAATAATGTCTTTAAATAGCTGAATGTTTTTTGAAATAAATAATTAAATTTATGAAGTTGAATTTTTCTACGAATTCTACTTTCTAAATGTTTTGTAACACATTTTCTAGTATCAAAGCTATATTGTAAAAGAAAATGTTAATTTCTGTAGATTTGGTATAAAAAAAAAAAAAAAAAAAAAAAAAAATCAGTCCTATAAACTGTGGAATTTTAATTTAATAAGTTATCATAAAAAAATTTTGTACATAATTCTAATGTAGTAACTGATCGGAAAATAGAGCAAAACCTAAAAAGATCTGCATAACAGTATTACTTATCGGCTGATATCCACCCAAATTATGTCAGCATAGCTTTTCATAAATATCATCTCAGATATGAAATTTTATGCACATATGAATAGATATTAAAATACAATGTTTTCGTAAATAGAGAAAACTGCAGCAAAGCTGTACTCCTTTGGAAGTATAAGCATTCAAACTGAGTGAACTGAATTTTATAGAATAGACCTCTTGAATATTTAGTTGTCTGCATTTATTGTTTATAGAAGTTCAGATATAGCCGTCAATATCGGGGTATTTCCTTAAAGAAGTACTAATAATGTGCCAAAAAAAAAAAAAAAGACTGAAGCCAATTTATAGCTAGATGAATTTAAATAAAACCTTTATGAAAGTTTGTGCAATAGTTTTTGGTCTAGAACTGCCAAAAAAAGAAAAAAAAAGTGACAATCGCAGTCACGCACATTATCCAAAATAAATCAAATCACGTTCAGGATGTTTCGAAACTAGTACATCCGTCGAAAAATGAAATGAGAAAGTGTTTATTAATCAAATATTTTATTTTTACTAATATAGAAGAAAGTAAAAATAAATAAATAAAATATTATTATTATTATTATTATTATTATCATTTTTATAAGGATTAAACTTTAAAATTTTAAATTATTCTACACTACGAAAATAATCCTTCGTGTTTTTTTTTTTTTTAAACATTTCTAACAACCACTGTGCAAATTTGGATCGTTTCCAAAATAAATTTGCGAATTGCCGATGTCTAATTTATCTTCTTGGGATTATACATGGTAATATTGCTATTTTATTCAAACTGTTATTTTTCATTTTTGTATAGCTCAACAAATCACGATAAATTGTTATTTTAAAGATTTATTTAGATGTATTTAATGTTGAAAATTCAGAATTTCCTAACTTCTCTCTTTAAGACTTATGTTATTATTTTTAAAACGGTTCTATGGCACTGTATTGTCCTTATTATTATTATTTTTTTTATGAGCAGCATTTAAAAAGCAATAATTTATTATACATAATTAAATATGGGAAACTGTTCTAAATATTTCTTTTAAAAATAAGGAAATCATGAGATAAGGCATGCATTTTAATATTTTAAGCAGCCAGTGTTATAAAGTAGACATTGTAATTTTTATAATTATGCTAATACTATATCTCTTTTAAAAATTTTAAAGGAATGATAGACGTACTGATGTACGACGATGATGCTAATTACATATATCTATATACATATATAAAATTGCAATAGTCAAGAAAATCGTTAGAGTCATTTTTGTGATACCGACTTTTACCAATACTTGGTAAACTCATTTGTTGACTGAAAAACAACAATCACATGAGAAAAGATACCTAAAAGGAAGTTATTATGGCGACTTTGAAAAAAATCCTACAGCCGTGTTCAAAGGAACGCACTTGCGAGACTTCAAATTGACCTACTTATACACCGCACTTATCAATTTTCCTGAATTAATCAACTAATGCATACGAAAGGACATTTAATAGGATGTCTTTATAGCAACTTTGGAGAAAATCTTTACACCTGTTTTGAGATACGAACTTACAATCCCACTTGCGAATATCCCATTTCCTTTTTTTTTTTTTTTTTTTTTTTTTTTCCCGATTTTCATAAAAGTTGAAAAAAAAAAACATCTGTATACCAGACCTGTCTCAATTCTGAAGTTACTTCATTCAATCTTTATTAGGTTCGGAGCTATAATAGTAAGAAGATTGTCCACACACATACAGACACACTGACCAATTGCTGAAAACCACTTTTTCGGACTCGGGAGACATTAAAACATGTAAATCAGGTAAGAAGTGGATATTGAAATCTTTGATCGAATACAATATTCACATTACCTACAGTAGTCGAGTAATGGAAGTAAAAATTAATGAACCAATGAAATAAAAATATGTAAATAAAGTAAAATAAACATTTCATTAAAATATTAAATTAGATATTTCTGTCCACAGAAAATAAGTTTATTTCATAGATAATTCTCTTTTGCATTAAAAATAAAACAGAGATATTTTATTCCTATGCTTTCTTACTTACTTGTATTAAACTTAAGAATGATATATATATTCCTGTTATATATCTTCTTGCATGTATATAAATGAGAACAACTGTATTTGAATGCCTATTTTCAGAGTGATTTGTAAGTGAAACTTGTAGTTCATGATTTCATTTCTATACTAAAGTTTGAAATGAAAAGCTTCTTTGCATTTCATGGAGGGTTGTTTGAATGAAATTATTTCACTTTCAAACATTTCATCCATTTTCATGAATCTTTTCGAAAATATAAAATTTGAAATAATTTAAGAGGAGTATATTACTGTTTCGTGTGAGACTTATTTCGAAAATAAATATATCGAACATTTTATATTTTCAAGAGAATGTGTGAAGAAAATAAATTAAATAATAAAGATAGTAAAATGATTTAAGAATATTTCATATAAACAACATTGAAAGAAAATTTTTTCAGAAAGAGAGTATGCATAATAAACAAATAAAAAGGGTAAAAATGTTATTTTATTTAAAAAGGGATAATTAACTATATTAACATAATTATCGTAATAATTTTTTGAAAGGGAAGAAATTCGCTCACTTTTCAAAAACGGTTTCTTAAATTTGGCTGTGTTGAAAATTAGACGACATTTTTCTCGATTTAAAACCTTTATTATTACTCTAACATTTTGAAAATAATTTTATTTATTTTAAAATTATTTTTCAGACATATAAATATATATAGACATAAATAATTAACAGAACAACGGTTCTGTGTCTGTTCAGAGTCGATAAAAACATTCCTTTATACTTGCAATTATTTATTTCAAAACTTTCGCAGAAATATTCAAACCATAACCGCAACCAAATTGAATAATTTATAAATACTTCAATATAACAAGCGAAATACAACATAAACAGATTTACCAAAATCTATGCCTTTCTTAGTAAATACAATCTTTTCAATACAACTCTAATTGCCAATAACCGCTCTTTAGATTCATTTATGTCCAAATACCGTTTCCAGTGCGTTGTCCATTCTAGAAAGATGAAAATGACACTTTTTTGCGATGCTATTGAATCTACGACATATAACTCAGAATTCTGTGGTGCCATCTTTCTTCCTAATTAGAACAAGCGATGAAGATTAACGATTTAACAATAGTCCAATAACGCCATTCTGCTGCATTTCATAAAAAAGTTTAGCCACTACTACAGAGTGTCCTAAAAGTTCCAGTAATGATGCTGATGTATTTTTTTATTTCCAAAACAACAAACCTTAAAACGATTATTTTTATGCTAATGATAAAAGTCACATTTAAAATAACGGAGGAAAAAATACAGAACTTGCATTTATAATAAATGTTCAAAATGTCCACCTTTTTCTAGGAGGCAACGCTGAACTCGTTTGCGCATGTGTTTAGAAACGCGTTTTAACATGCTGGGAGTGACTTCTTGTAGAGAAACTTCTACCCACCAGCACAAAACCTGTATTATGAAATTATCGAACGAGCTGATATAGCATATTTTTACTTGACATTGCATCATCTGGATATTTATATCGCCAAACATCTTTGCATCTTTCATACGATTGACATTCAAAATAAGCTTCAAACAGCGTAATTCTCTGAATGCGTGATAAACACATTTCACTATGAAGAACAAAATAACATAAAACTTTATTCTCACACAACTTGAGCGAGAAAAGAAACAAACAATAAAAATTAAAGAACTGATGCAATAATAAGCAGACGATAAAATTTAATAAAAAAAAAAAAAAAAAAAAAAAAATCATGGACACAATGAGTTCTTTAAGGTGGAGTACTGGAACTTTTAGGACACACTGTACTTTCTTAGCAAATGGTAAGCGTCTCGGATGTTGTTTGATGGGAGCATTATCTCCTGTATCAGTTCAATGCTCTGCGACTTTAATTCTTTCCACATCATCCTTTGTTCTGGTAAATATGACTTCAAATTCCACAATTAGGTTTTCTTCATCTCAGCATTACTTCGTTTAAAATTATTTGCACTTTTAAGGAGTTCACAAACTAAAATATCTAAGGAATCAGTCTTTGATGCTTGGCATTTTGTATTGATGCAAATTACAGGAATGCACGAGCCAACATTTTTATCTTCTTTAATAATTTTTGCTTTTTCTCTTACAATAACAATTCTTACAGGAATGAAATTTCTGAAAAATTCGTGAGAGAAGAAAGCAGAAAAATACCGTTAACGCTATTGTTAGTGTCTGCATATTCAATCAAGCTATAACGAAATGTATTATTTTGATAGTCACAAAAATCATTGATTAGTTTCTTGAAGGTATATCGATTTCACTTATTGCAGGTATTTGGTAAACCGATGTATTTTATGAATTTTCCGTTTTAAATTCTCTTATATCTACCGAATTTGAACGCAATTTGTTATTCTAATTGTCTAATTAAAAATTAATTTCTTTCAGGAAATCAAATTTGAGAATGCGTTTTTATTTCACGCTTAATTTAGTTTAATATTTTTTTATGTTTTGGAATCCGATTTTAATTTTTAACCTATATAGAAGCCTGCATTATTGTTTTCTGTTTTGTATTTAATCTGGTACATTTCTTCCGTTTTTAAGGAATCTGCCGTTTCTATTGGTTCTTTATCTTTGCGGATATGTCGAAATATATTACGGTTTTATTTTATTGGCAAATTTACATTTGATTTTAGAACTACGTTCTCGAGTTTATTAAATGCACCTTCATTATATAAGGATGTTATAATGAATTTTATTTTATGTTTTTGTCTATTTTCCATGTGATTTAACTTTTGAATTCTACTTTTGTATAATTTATAGGCTCGATTTGTCTACATTTTGCATTTTTTGCGATTTCTGAGATTTTGTTTAGTTTGTCTTTTAAAAGGTTTTCATTGAAATCTACGGTTATCGCTCGTTTTAAATAAGAATGGATTGCGTTTAATTTATATCAAAGAGGAGTATTACATTTAAAGTTTATTATTTCATTACTATTATTCGTTTTTATTATACAGTGATCACGATTTCATTTACTTTTGCTCAATTTATCGTGACCTCCAGAAAATTATGGGATTGTTATCTTCAATTTCGCGAGTAAATGGTATATTGCGGTCTGTTTTATTTATTGTATTTGGGAAGTCTTCTATTTGATTGTTTTTGTCGATGAGGGCGAATACGTCATCGGCATAATGAAACGAATATTTAATTTTATTTCTAAGATATTTATAAAATGTTTCATCGGTTATTCTAAGTTTTATTTTAGCTGTAAATCAGAATATTGGGGATTCCATTGTGACCTTCTATTATTTTTATAATTACATTGTTAAATGGAAGTAATTTTTTATGGATTTTAATTGCTATTAAGATTATGTTTATTTCCTTGTCGTCATATTTTCTGAAATTTTCTCGTTAATAATTTCATTTTTTACATTTATATCGATTTATGGAAAACGATAAATCGATTAATAGCAGATAAGGCGGTCAATTGATGGATCTTTTTTCACCTTTCCAGGTAAATGAAAAAAACAAAAAAGTAGACAGAGTTTAGTCAGAACACAACAGTTTTGAAGGAAAAACATTTACTTAAATCATGAAAAAACAATGAAA
Source organism: Salticus scenicus (assembly GCA_963930645.1). Taxonomy (NCBI): domain Eukaryota; kingdom Metazoa; phylum Arthropoda; class Arachnida; order Araneae; family Salticidae; genus Salticus; species Salticus scenicus. The sequence continues at coordinate 281,867,150 of OZ005649.1, read as the reverse complement.
TATGTATTAATAATAAACTCTTATCAATATTTTAACCCCTTATAGTTATTCAAATCAAATTATCTCAATGCTTAAAATTAACCTCGAATGTAGGTATTGCGATCTCGTTTATTTGTATAGGTGTTCTCAATGTTACGCAATTTTATTTCCTGCCATACCAAATTGTACTCCTCCTTATCTAACAATATCTAGATTTTCCATTTATGTCCAAGTTAACAAGCTAATCTCGTTGCTATTGACAATCTCCCTAAAATACTGGTGGGCGTGGTAATTCACCAAAGCAAAATCATTTATATGGTATTTAGAATGATCAAGAGTTCCTTAATATTGAAGAGATTCGCATTTTGATGTTATTTATTGGCTTCTTTTATTTGGATTTCATAATTCCGTGAGAACTTTTGAGTGAGAACCCTTCCGATTGTCTTTCCCGGACGCTTATATTAAAAGCTCCTTTCCGTTTTTGTTTTTCAGTCTTTGAAATATCATTAAGGTAGGCCAAGGTAAACCATATCCTTTCCATACCTATGGCAACTGATTTCATACCTAAATATGACAATTAGCCTCACAGAAATATCCAAAACATGGTGGATATTACAAAATCCCAAACAACAAAAAAAAAAAAAAAAAAAAAAAAGAAAAGAAAAGAAAAGAAAAGAAAAAAGATTATGATACATGCATGGAACCATAATTAACCACACCTTCGAAAACCGCTTATCAGTGTGCCTCAATTTAATCAACAGGTTCACCAGAACAGACAAATTTACGATAAAAGAATTTATTTCTCAATTAGAAAAATGATGAAACAGAGATCCTTCGCTTATGACGTTTTCAACTAAATTAAAGTTATGGTAGATGACGTACTATACCTACACTTCCTACTACCAAGGTAACAGCGCTCAAGATTTAATGTGACAAGAAATGGAAGTTGCGTGTCCGCTAGTGCCTTTTGCTGATAAAGACGGGCCTCCCCAATTTCAAGAATTTTTTCTGGGTGATCTAAAAATGCTGTTTTTAGATTATTTTAGTCTTTTATTTCAATGATAATTTCTGAAATGAAGAAATTTATATATTTCTTGCATAATTTGAGTCGCATTTATCATTTTCATTTATTTAAAGAAATATTAAAAAACAAGCAAATAAATAAACATTAAATAATTTAACCTGAATATAAAATTACTATTTGTAAGTAACATATTTCGAAAATCGAAATATCGAAGATTATATATTTTCTAAGAAATGTATACGAAGATTTATGTATAGTATACAAACCGAAATGGGTTTTTGTTAAAGGTATTTTAGATGAACCAAACAAAAAAACAATTTATATATATATATATATATATATATATATATATATATATATATATATATATATATATATATATAAGCTTTTTAAAATTAAAAGAGAATAATTTTAAAGTGTGTGTTTTTTAACTTGTTGCTTAATTATATTAGCACTAGTACGTACAACTAAGTGATTGAAACTCGACCACTTTTTTGCAAAGCAAGGCAAAGCGAAGTTAGGGCATTCTCCTAAACGAAATTAAATTGCAACGCAGCTGCGGCAATTGTTTATCGATATGCGCTCAAACTGAATAAGCAGAATTCTACTTAATATGTTTCTTTAAGTTTGGTACACTGTAAATGTTGAACCTTTCCTGAAATGAGAGGAAATCGTAATGTGGAAGCGTCCCTTGTTGGGTGATACGGCCTAAAAGCAAATCGGCACCATGTCAAACCAAATCCAATCAAAAATCAAAGTCGGTTAAATTAATTCCATTGGTTCATAAAGTGCATTGTTTGAACTCAAAAAGACAGACATTTTCTAAATAAGGTCGAATTGAGTTCTCAAAACTCGTAACTTCAAAGAAAACCGAAAAATCTAAAATTTTTCTGAATCTTATACTTTCTTCGTATATATGAAGAGGAAAGAATAATAAATCCACTTTAAAAAAAAATAAGTAGTCAATTTCAGTTGATTGAAATGCAAGGAAATCTCAAAACGTGTAAATTCATAGAATACCGGAAATTGAATTTTTTTCTGTATCTTCCACTTTCTTGTTACACATGCAGAAACTTGTAATAAATCCACGTAAAAAAAATAGCCTATTTCAATTAAATGAAATGCTACGAAATACCTAAAAGTGTAAATTCTTCAAAAACCGCAAACCAAAAATTTTTCCAAATCTTATACTTCTTCTTCTTATATATGTAGAGGATAGAATAATAAAGACACTTTTTTAAAAATAAGTTGTGAATTTAAGTTAATTGAAATGTAAGGAAATCTAAAAAAGTGTAAATTCCTCGAAAACCGAAAATCGAAATTTTTTTTGTATCTTCTACTTTCTTCTTATACATGCAGAAGCTAGTAATATATCCACTTTTCTTAAAAGTAAGTAGTCACTTCCAGTTAATTGAAATGCATGGAAATCTCAAAACATGTAAATTCATCAAAAACCAGAAATCAAGAGATTTTCCAAACCTTATCTTTTCTTTATCTTTCCCAATCTTATACTTTCTATATATATATCCAGAAAATATAGTAATATATATATATATATATATATATATATATATATATATTCATTGAAATAAGTAGACAATTTCAGTTATTTAGAATGAATATGTTTTAGTTTAAAAATATGTCTTTAATTTAGAGCTTACATGAGTCACAAAATAAAGAAAATAATTAGGGGAGACCGGGGTTAGTTGTGCCAGGGAGCAAGTAGTGCCATAGAGCTTCAGAATGATCCTATGGGTTGCAGAACCTGTTGCGTCATGTGAGTGAACAGGTTGATCATTGTAGTGTGCTGCGTATGTATTTTTGTAGTTTTCGAGATAAAATTATTTATCGTGTTTTCTACTGAAAAAGCAAATTTTGTGACCTACGTTGGAATCGTCATTGCCACGAGGTATCTTAAAACATGTAAATATTCCTAACATTATTTGCATATTTATATTTTGAACTGCTATTCTATGTATTTCATTTATTAATCATGAGAAGCTTTCGGAAACTAATGAATAAAGTTCAAAACGGCGTAACGCGAGGCTAGTTGTGACGAAGTGTAGGCGGCACGATGTGACAGTGTCACTACTTGTCCCGGTATGATTTTTAATGCAGGTTTTTATATTTCAGAAAAAAAATGGTGCGAAATTACAAAAGGCATATTGAAAGAGCTAAAGGTACTTTGGAAGATTATGAGGGGACTGCGATAGAAGTAAATTCCGGAAGATGCAGTTTAAGGAAAGCCCAAGAACTGTTTCGTGTAAACACAATGCCACTTCGCAGATATTTGAAAAAAAAGAAGAGTATAATGAAATGAAATATAAAAAACCATGCATGATATTCGCACTATAGGAAAAGGTCAAACAGTACATTGAAAAAAAAAAAAAAAAAAAACTACGTTATTGAAAAAAACTGAAGTAGCAAGAATGGGGTAGCTCTGAAGATGACGAAAATTGCTTATGTCTAGTTTGCTTGGAGCAATACAAAATTTCTACACCCAGAAAAAACTGGGTGCAACTGGGCGCTGAAACAAGCGATGAGAATGAGTGATTAAAAATATAGGTAGACCTATACAATATAGACCTATACGTTCTGGTAAGCTACCGTATCAAAGATCAATATGCCCAAAGATTTGTGTTGACCGATTTTTTATTTTTTTCCTGATTAACACAGTTTTCCCCCCTTTATTTCTATTGTTAAGTGTCTCTAAATGTAGCTTTATAAAAGATTAAGAGTTTACAAGTGTTAGTAATTTAACTCTTTTTTTTTCATTTGGTTTACAGTGTTATTTAAAAAATGAAAGTGTTTTTATTGTATTATGAACGATATAAAGGAAAATATTTTTCTTTGTTGATTTAAATTATTGCATTTAATTACATTTCTCACATAATTTTTATATGTTACAATGTGTTTGTATGAGTAATTTGTATGTCACAATATGCCCCAAGCATTTCACTACTATCCCTGCTACTGGGCAAGTTGTGACAAATTTCGAGGTTACGCAGAATTCATTTTATGGTATAGAACACGTTAATAATATTAATAATAGTTTTATAAATATATTACTCAAGGTTTACTCTATGGTATGCTATACTAAATGTTTTACTTCAGTTCAAATCTTACAGCTAATAACAAAAATGACAAAAAACGTCACTACTATCCCCCCGATCTCCCCTAAAAAAAAAGAAAAAAACTAATAAAGGAAAACCTTTTTTAATTTGCGTATATTTTCAACCGTATAAACTTTCGATTAAACGCTCATTCACTCAAATTTCTACTATTCTAACAGTTTTTTTCTACAAGGAAAAAAAAATCTATGGTTTTATATCCAGGAAAAAAAACCTATGGAAAAAAAATCTATGGTTTTATTTGAGTTTTAAGAAATTGCCGGGTTTAACAATTTTCTACATTAGGCACTTTTTAAAATAAAAGAATACGTGTACACAATGAAAAATGCATAAAAAATAAATGTGCTTTTAAATACCTTTTTGACATCGTAAGAAAATATTTTTTATATCCTGCATATCTGGCTATTCATATCTTTCGAATACCATTTTCAACCCTCTACCACAAATTTCATGTTTGCCTATTAATTTATATATAGAATAATAATAATAATAATAAAAAGAAACTATTGTGACGTCAGTTTTATCAAAAATATTTAGAACACAGTAATAATTTTATTTCCTTTTGAATCGAAAAATAATTAGAACTTTATTTATTTTTTCTTTTTGCCAACATTGTTTTTCCTTTTTATAAATTTCAAAGTTGAAATGGGTTTTTATTCAATAACTTTTGAACTAATTATCCTATTGTACTAAAAATTAGGGCGTTAGATAGATTTTTGTTCGATTGATAAGTATGCCAAATTTTGTAGCAATGGATGGAACAATTTACTTTGTATAACGAATTAAAACCTAACATAACTCGGCATCCATTTTAATAAAATAAAATCGTGTTCCGGAAATTATTTTTGGAGTGGTCGTACCTGACACCGTTCTAAAGGCCTCTTCCGATTTATTATATTTAATAATTTAAGCAAAAATTTATAGGTTTAGATGAAGGATTTTTTTTTGTTTTTCATCTAGATATATTTATAATTTATTCCATATTAAGTAGAAGAAAGTACTGGAAAAGTTCGACTTCCAGTTTTCAACAGATGTACATGTTTTGAGAGATCCGAAACAAGATTTGCTCATTTTTAGAAAATGTCTGTCTGTCCGTCTGTCTCTCTTTGTGTGTGAGACAAAAATCTTTTGGCGACTGTATATCCGGAACTATTACTCAGAATTGTATATAAATTTATATGTAGATGCACCTTGATTGAAATTAGTGCCTGTCATCTTTTGGTGTCAATCGCTCACCAGGTGGCGCTGCTGCATAGTGATATCTGTAATTTAAGGGAAGGCTATATCTCAGGTTCTATTGTGTATCATGAAACAAAACTTGATATGTAAGAAGGCCATTAAGAGGCATTATGTTGATTCAGTTTTAATGCTTATTGGCCAATAGATGGCGCTGTTAAACTGCAAAATTCCTCAATAACGGGAAGGCTATATCTCAACTTCTAAGGCATATAACTATACAAAACTTGATATGAGATAACCATTATAAAAACTCATTTTTAAAGAAGTCATTTATAGACAATAAAACTGTCTTTCTTTGGATATTTAGTGTTAGTTTTCTCTAAGATGAAAATCATTTGGGTTTGTCATGTTATATAATTTTGATAAAAAAATAGTTTTAATAAATTATTTGCACTTAGTGAATTTGTATAGGAAGATATAGACGAGTGTCTTGTGGTGGCCACAACATACTAGTTTTCTTTGCATTTCCGGTAAAATGCAAACATTGAAATGCCATCTGTAACTTTAAGAAATTAATATTTTATTTAAAAAAAAAATCACTTATATACAATATACACACATATATTATTTTGATATAATGGAAAATTGTCTGTGAAAATATGAACAGTAGAAAAAAAAAATGGATGATCTTACGATGAAATTTACTTTTTAACTTATTATGTTAAAAGTATAATATTTTTACTTTCTTCTATATATATAAAGAGAAAATACTGGATTCGTAAAAATTTTCGAACACAAGTTTTGGATTGATTTACACGTTTCAATATATGCCGGGCACGAATCGCCTGTTTTTGAAATTGTCTGTCTGTGTGTGTGTATCAGAAATTTCGTAGAATCTATATCTCACGAACGCATTAATGAAATTTAACAAAACTTGGTATTTAGTTGGACATTATCTAAACCGGTGCTGATTAGATTTGGAGATCAATCACTCAATAGGTGGCGTTGTGATCTCATTTTTTTCTAAATTTTTAACATGACAGTATAGGAGAAAATTTCGTAGAAATGTACATAATGATAATTATTTTTAAAGTGTGACTGTAAAATTAATATGAATTATTAATAATAGCAGTAGTGGTAAACTAGTAAAAAATATGTGCATGTAGGAGCATCGCTTTCCCCTCTCCCGGGGAGAAAGTAACCACCGGGGGTGTAAAATTTTAGTATGCTTATCTTTTGAAGAACTCGTCAATACCTTTAAAGCGAATGGTGTAGCCGTAGATCTGTGATAATTTGAAACAAAATTATCGATTATAAAAAAAAAAAAAAAAAAAAAGAACTTTGGAAAAAAAAAAAAAATCTAATTTCTTCTGATATTGGCACGAAATTTACTTTGATTCGGCATTTATAGTTATAATTCTGTCAGATAAAAAAAGTCTACGGTTCATCATGAAAAGTAATTTTGATGAATAATAATTTAATATATGATTTGTATTGCCTGAATTTGTTTAAATTATACTGAAGAAAATTTTGTGGTGGCCACAACATACTAGTTTTTATTTCGTTTGTAACAGGTGTACATTTTCTTCAAATTAAAATAGCATGAGAGATATACATACATTTATTTATATATTTATTTATTTATTATTTATTTTGTCATTTTATTTTTCTTTAAAAAAAAACACTTTTAGTGAACGCATTTTTTTTTTTCAAATAAATAAATAATTAATTAAAATAGCGTGTCTTTTCACTATTTTATTATTATTTTATTCTATGAATTAATTTTAGGAAAGTATACATTTGTATCCCTCTATATACCATTTAAAATAAAGAAAACAGTACAAAAGACATGAAGCATAGTAAAATTCTTTGAAATATGTTTTTATGTAAATATTGATAAGAAATTCATTGCAGCTAGAATATTTCAAAGACGATACTAATAAAAAGGGAAGTCATAGATGTATGTCCAAGAAATAAATTAGACATTTTTGTCATTAGAATGTGAATTAATTTTATCCATAAAGTTTTGGAGCAATAGAAATAAATCACCGATATTTTAATCATATTCTTTCTTGCTCATTTGAATTGATATATATTATTTATTTGGTAGATATTTTCTCGTATATAAGTGGGACTAGTTGTAATTAGATGTCAATTTTAAGAGTGATCTGAAAGTAATGTTTTTTTGTTTATGATTTCATTTAAGGTTAATTTTCAAAGATCTTTTAGACCATCTTAGAGTTTCATGGAGTGTTGCTTGTGCTAATTTATGTCTCATTTACCATTTTATTTATTTATAAGAATCTTTACGAAAATTTTAAAGATAAATCATTTACCTTATTCCTCTGCTTATCTCGTGATGACCACGGGTCAAAATAAAATGTAAGAAAATTTTATGATTACATCTGATTTTTTTTTTTTTTTTTTTTTTTTTTTTTTTAGCGACCGTTTTTATGATCTTAACTTATAATTTAGAAATAATTGTTACAGGAACATTTATACTCCGAAATATACGTAGATTTAAAATAATAATTAAAAAGTAAAAAACATGAAAATTTTAAAGCAACATCATTAAACATTTAACAGTCAAAGGTTTAAATATAATGCTGCTGCTTCGCAAAAGAAATATTTCGAAAATAGAAGTACTAAATATTTTTAATTTTCTAGGACTGTTACAGAGCCTTTTCAGGATTTCTACCAAACACTTTTTATCTGTAGTTTTTCCACTTATATATAATCTCTCCTATCTGCAAGAAAACATAGCACGCAAGTATGTAAATATAGTACTGGGAAATGTCCTCAAAAATGTGAATCAGTTATCCCCATGCTTTTATATATATAATGCAAATAGAAATCTCAATAACAAATAAAATTTTTGCATAAACACTATAAAATACAATTCTTGCTACAAGTGATTCACATTGCAATAATGGTTTCGGATCGAAATATAACCAATATACTTTATCAGGTGAACAAAGTAAGCATTCGAGCCTACCATGCACACCTCGAGAGCCTGTACAGAAAAATATAGAAAGAGGTTTTGTGGAGCCACAACATACTGTTTATAAAGAAAATTTAGAAATTTAAAATGATTAATTTTTGTATAATAGGTTATTTAATAAAGAAAAATATTGATTGATTAAAGCAATATTTAACTAATATTTCTTTTTTTTTTTTATTCTTATACATATAAAGACTTAAAGACAAAAATTATCTGGTGTGTCACTCACACAACTTTCTCTTACCCTGAAAATTAATACTATAAATAGAGATTTGACATTAAGGGGTTATACGTAAACCTATGTTAAAACAATCCAAATTACGCTTCGGAACAGCCTTATTTGACAATTAATTCTATGTGAGAGGGGCTGCCGCCCCCCTCAACCCCACGTTTCATTATCGTACATACATTTATTTAGAATTCAAATCTGTTATTAAATTCAAAAGTTCATTTAAAATTATTCAAGCAATTTTCACACGTAATATAACTTGAAACTTATCAGTCTTGAACAAACTTTCTACAGTAACGAACGTATTAACTTAAAAATACAACATTGATCAAACGTTAAAAATTTGACTTCGGTATTCAGGAAGCCTAAAACGTATAAATAAGTAAAAAACAAAGCGATGAATATTTAGCTTTAAAAAATACATTATTTTCTGTAATGTTATGAGGAATTAATTTCAATTCCTGAGCAGATTTCCTGGACATGGTAAAATGATATAGTAAATCACTTCCACTAACAATGTAAAAGAATGTTATGGCTTAAATATTGGCAGCCCTGTATATGTCCTGAAAGTTATGCACACATCACATGGTGCACATAAATATATTACAATAATTATAACACATGGCACAACCTGAAGTACACTTCCATCAATTTTCAAGTATGGTTGCACTATAATATAGTTCTTTTGTGTAGTTCTGTAAAGAAACAGTTTATGATTTCGATACCATATTCTATATGAAACAGGTTTTTACACATATAAAAAATATAGATTCAATTCATTTGGTTTAGTGCAGTTTGCAGATGTTAAACTCTTCTTACCTGCAGTTTTCCCCATAGACGTAATGTATTTGAACTCTCTTGGGTTTCCCTGTACAAGAACTACTTGCTTGATCTCAATGAAAGCTTAGTATAGCATCCTTATATGATACACAGTTTGGACTTTCTGCTATAATTTGTTTTTGAGATATGCTGATAACAAACAGGCACACAGATCAACAGCTAAAAACATGATTTTTAGATTCAGGGAACCAGGAAACGTGTAAATATAACAAAAACTCAATTTCGAAAATTTGACCCCCCATTCCCCCCACCAAAAAAAAAAAAAACTTTCTGTACCTTATGGGTAAGAGAAAGTAAAAAGTAGCATTTTTAATACCTTAAAATACCAAAATTGTTTATATTGTTTGCGATTTTCGTGTTTCTGCAACTGCTATATTTATTAGGGTGGTTCGAAAAAAACTTCTTTTTTAATTTCAGATCGCTATAGTGCACAACAGTTGCCATTGGTATAGACATGAAAAAAGCACTAATTATTATTTTTTTTATTAATTTGTCTTCCGGTCGCGCAATGCCATCGAAGTTAGCAAAAAATTGTGAAAAACCTTAATTTTTCATAATTTTTTTAAGCATGCCAGATGGTTTTAATTGCGTTTTAACCCATGAATTAACTACTAAAAGTATGTAAAATCAATATATATGCACTTATTATACATTTTTTTCATATCTTCCGGTCGCGCAACATAGTACAAAATGAGTAAAATTAGTAGTTTTTGCAAAATTTCAAAGTTTGACTGTTTAGTACATTTTAATCATACGACTTTTAGAGATGCTATAGTTTAATTCTATTACAATAATATATTTAAAATCCAAGCATATAAGATAAACGAGGCTATAAGATAGACGTGGCGTGCGTGACGAATGCCAGCGATGCGCGCGTATCGCAGCCAGTCGCAGTCATTATCGTTTCCCGCTATTTCCTTCAGTCTGCTCATGCCGCTAGCTCGAATCAGTACTAGATTGTGTTGTACTTAAGTCCTTATTTTTCTGTCTACTTTTGCGTTCAGTTTTTGTACTTGAATACGACAGTTATTGATACAATGGATGTGCCAAAGAAAGTTGGTATAGGTACAGTAACTAGAAAAGGTTTGAGTGCCCTATTTTTGGTCACCCACGAGACTTGTTACACAACAAGTTTCATACTCATGAAGATGTCCTTCGCTGCTGCTTTCAACAGAGATTCAACCTAATTGTGACAATAAACAACAAGAGTGTATCTTTTTCAAGAGTAGCCTCAATAGTGGCAAAGAAAATTATCGGTTTATATGACAAAGCCTCGATCCCAACTGTTACGGAGTACAGAGTCATCCAGCTAATTAGTTCTTACTACGAATCATACAGTAAACTCAGAAAGTCGTTTCATTGTGACAAAGATAAACCAGCATTCAAACTTAAACTTCACAATTTGAAGAAGAAAAGGTGCTCTCTTTTTGATATCGCGGCGTGTAAATGTGTAATTGTTGCTAATGACTGTTCATGTAAGAAGACTGTTCATGTTGCTAATGACTGTTCATGCCCTCTAAGTGTGAACTGCATTTCTGAGAAAAAAAAATCACCTTTGGAATTAAGGTTTATGTACTTGCACATTTACACGCCGCGACATCAAAAAGAGAGCATACTTTCTCCTTGAAATTGTCAAGTTTAAGTTTGAATGCTGGTTTATCTTTGTCACGATGAAACGACTTTTTGAGTTTACTGCATGATTCGTAGTAAGAACTAATTAGTTAGATGACTCTGTACTCCGTAACAGTTGGGATCGAGGCTTTGTCATATAAACCGATAATCTTCTTTGCTACTGTTGAGGCTACTCTTGAAAAAGATACGATCTTGTTGTTTATTGTAACAGCTAGGTTGAATCTCTGTTGAAAGCAGCAGCGAAGGACATTTTCATGAGTAGGAAGCTTGTTGTGCAACGAGTCTCGTGGGCGACCAAAAATAGGGCAATCAAAATCTTTTCTAGTTATTGTACCTATGCCAACTTTCATTGGTACATTCATTGTATCAATAACTGTCGTATTCAAGTACAAACACTGAACGCAAAAGTAGAATACGGACTTAAGCACAACACAATCTAGTACTGACTAGAGCTAGCGGCATGAGCAGACTGAAGAAAATAACGGGAAACGGCAATGGCTCCGACTGGCAACGCTGCGCGCGCATCACTGGCATTCGTCACGTACGCCACGCCTATCTTATAGCCACGTTTATCTTATATGCTTTTATTTTAAATATTATTGTAATAGAATTAAACTTTAGCATCTCTAAAAGTCGTATGATTAAAATGTACTAAACAGTCAAACTTTAAAATTTTGCAAAAACTACAAATTTTGTTCATTTTGTACTATGTTGCGCGATCGGAAGATATGAAACAAATGTATAAAATGTGCATATATATTGATGTTACATACTTTAAGTAGTTAATTCATGGTATAGGAACGGAATTAAAATCATCTGGCGTGCTTAAAAAAATTATGAAAAATTAAGGTTTTTCGCATTTTTTTTGCTAACTTGGATAGCATTGCGCGACCGGAAGACAAATTTATTAAAAAAAAAAAAAAATAGTGCTTTTTTCATGTCTATACCAATGGCAAATGTTGCGCACTATAGCGATCTGAAATTTAAAAAAAAGTTTTTTTCGAACCACCCTAATATTTATATATTATCCGATTTCTTAAATAAACTTGAAAACATACAATAGAAATAAACAAATATACTGATAGAAGAGTCATGGAAAAAACCGGCTCTTTAGACGCCTGTTTGGATAAATATTTGTTTTAGAAAAACAGTATTTAATTTCACTTATTCACTTTTATGTTAATATGAATAAAATTATATTTTTCAGAAAATGTTTACGTATTTATATTTTGGTAAGATTTTTTTTTTTTAAGTACTAAATACACGATTGTTAAAAGAAAAAAAAATAACAGGTTTTCTGTTTAATTACATGATTTAAATGCCTGGAGTTAAGGAATGTTAAAACTAAAAATAATGGATCGTTTGTATTCAATTTTAAGTTTGTCAATATATACATATATATGTGTGTGTGTTAAGAACTGTTCGTGTATACAGATGTTTCTTTTTTCTGATGTCACAAAGAACGCTTTATTTCTGATAATTGTTTGCACATTTTTTTTTCTTTGCTTAAATAATAAGTATGCTTTAAATCGCCAAAGGTGTATTTTTATATTTATTTGAAGTATCTTATTATATATATATACATAAAAATAAGCTGAATTGCAATTATTATTATTATTAACTTTTTTTTTTTTTTTTTTTTTTTTTTGGAAAGATATATTTTCTTTTTTTTTTTAACGGTTTGAGATTAACATTATTTATAAATTCAAACAGCGTTTTCTTAAAGAAGGGGAAAAGGAAAAAAAGAAAAAAAACTTTTTTTTTTTTAGTTGAAAATGTTGATTTATAAGACGTACAGTATTCTTCTATTAACCGATCAATAATAAACTATAAAAATAATATATATTAAATAAATAAATAAATAAATAAATAAATAAAACGAACATACAAATGTTATTTCTAACCATAATTAGAATTACTGCTTTTAGAAACAACTTTTTACTGCTGATAAGATTTAAATATGATAATGTTTAATGCAAAAATATTGAAACAGGAAATATGTTCCAAATATACACAGTGGAATCCAGGTTATCTGAAAAGCATTGGTATGAATCATTTTCGGATAATCATTATTCTTTAGATATTTCTACACATTTACACATTATTTTGTATCATCGGGAAATAATCAGTTTGTATACTGAAAAACACCTGAAAAAGCAATTATTTTACTTGTTTATTAATCAACATATCTGTCAGAAGTAGACACTAGAAGAATAAAGTTTCTAATTTCTAAATTTAATTTATCAGATCTAAAGAATAGACTAAGGAGTTATTGAAGAATATTAATAATAAAAAAGAAACATTATATACATTTTTTTTTTTTAAATGAAAGGATTAGATAATGGAGAAGAATTCATCCTAATGTAGCAAATTAGAGAAATGAAGGTAGATGGCTATTATTAAGGTGCCTCTTCATGGGATTAAAAACAAAATCATGAATGAATTTCTTCATATAAATATTTCTTTGAAATTCTGGGTAGTAATGTTAATATTAAATACTGTAGTAATAAAAAGGGAAAATCGTAATAAATTAAACATTTCCGTCCTCAGAAAACAATTTCATCTCAATTATAATTTTCTTAGCCAATAGAAATAAATCAGATGTATTTTATTCCTATACTTTATTACTTACTTTTATCAAATTTAAGGAATATATATGTCTTTTGGTAAATAAATGAAGACAACTGTATTTGAACGACCATTATCAGAGTGATATGAAAGTGACAATTTAGTTTATGGTTTTATTTTAATGCTATATTTTGAAATGAAGAAATTCTTAGAATTTCATTCAGCGTTGGTGGCGCAAAATTATATCCCATTTAACCTTTTCAACAATTCTAAAAAAGTTTTCAACATTCTTAAAAATAAAATAAATGAGGAAAAATATAAAGTCACTCTTTCATAAGAAATATTTTCGGAAAATAGAAATGCAGAATATTTTGTATTTCAGTAAAGTTATAAAAATTTTAAATATGTTACAAAAAAAAAAAAAAAAAAAAAAAAAAAAGAAAAGAAAAGAAAAGCGATTTAAGCATTTTTATTACGCTGTATTTCAGATTAGCAAAACTGATAATAAATTAGTTTTTCTTAGAAATACATATATTTAAGCAATAAGTTTTATTAATTAATAATTATTTACTTTTAATAGTTGACTTTATTATATTACCATAATTAAGATAATTATTTATTTGTAATCCGTATTATTCATTTATATCCTTAACATTTTAAGTTGTATCGTAGACCGGGATTATTTTGGCCCATACAGCTTTTATTATGGCTTTTATTTGATTATCTTGGCCCAAAAGTCAAAAAAATGGTTTCCGATTTTTTTCACTACTGATTATTAGTAGAGTATTAAGGAAAATTCAGATCTAGAAAGGACATAAATTAATAAAGATTTTTTCTTATCTTTTTTTTTTTTCTTTTTTACTTTTTCCGTTTTATATGGAGTTGTAGTGGCTAGAAAATGTAAACATTGTATAAAAATGCAAGATCTTTAAGTGTACAAATTTTAACAGTACAATTTGTTTTAAAAAAGTAAAATTTAAGATAATTGTGAATATAGTATTAGTATATATGTGATAATTTTTTTTTCTCTGCCTGTTTATATATGTAAAAGATGAAATAAAAATTGATAGAATAAAATTTTACATATGATTACACCCCCCATATATATAGATAGATAGATATAAGGTAAAACTAGGAGAGTTGGCATACAATTCAACAGAGTGATATTTTAAAAAATCCAAATATTAATTTTTTGCTAAACTGTTGCTAAATATCTTTGGATTTGTTCATTTTCTATGCATTTTCATTACTGTTTTGTTGTTATGCTATAATTAAAAGAAACAGCTGTCATAAAGCCAGAAGAGTTATTTTGCGCAGTTTCTCCTTAGAGGGTAGATGTGATTGTTCTTAATAAAAATTACAATTAAATTGTTAACAATAACAATTGCTCTAAAATATTTTGATGCAAGATTTTATAAACAAATATTTTTGTTTAAAGAGTAGGTATTTAAATTTAATATTTAAAAAAGAAGAAATATAAATTTTAAAAATATTAAAAGTTATTTATAAAAAATATTTAAAAAATTAAACTTTACCAAGACCAGATAAAATTTCAAAACAACATTAAGCTACTAGATAACACGTTTAACTTAAAAATATTACATTTCATTTTCAGTTTCAATGGTTTCTTGTTAGGTTACTGTGTGAGTGTTCTCACACATATGTCCTTTAAAAGTTTATTTATTTATTCAAATTTAATATATAACAAAAAGGAGGGATTAATATAGATTATATAAAATAAATCTTTTTAAATTTATCTAATTCAATTAATTAATTATATAGAATTTCCCGTTTTATTTACAAATCAAAATTCGTGTTCTTTGTCCTTTATTGTTACAAACGCATTACTCTCAGAATAAAATAAAGCAATTTTTATATCGGGGTTTTTGAAAAGTAGTTTTGTTTATACATTTCCCCGAATGGATTAAATCAATTTAGCTATAATTATTTATTTTTGACAGGGTAATTTAAAATTCGTTATCAGCATATTCCTAGCATAAATAGCTATTAATAAAATAAAAAACAATCATTTCAGATTATATTTATTACCCTCTTATTTACATTAAAAGCGGTTATTATTTCAAGCGGGTCGTTATAGTTCTAAAAATAGATTTATAATAGATTTTCCCGACTAAGCGACGCCGTTTTGTGTACGTTGAGAAGTGAAGGACATTTGGCGTTGCTTCTCAATGTCAAATCGATCTAACTTTATAACGACATTTTTATATTCAAAAATTTTGTATTAATATGTTAGGAGGACAAAGAAACAGATTGACATTCTTTTGGCTGAATTTTAAGGATGCCAACTTTTGGGGTTGCAATTTAAGTTCTCTGAGACTGGCAGATTTAGTGAAGCTTTTCGATTTTGCATTTGTCAGAGTAAGACGTATATTATTGAATTTCTCCTCTCCTCTCGCCCCAGTTTCCGTGTGAGATAGATACATTCGTTTGTCAATTTATTAATGATGTAGTGAATCTTTTGAAGATGTTTATTTTTTCGAAGCATACAATAAATCGGCAGTTAAGCAAGATGTTTCTTGTGACTTTCTTCAAGTGTTTCCTTCTTCTTTCAACAGCTTTCTTTTTATAGTTTTCGACGCGGCCATTCGACATAAAGACCTGGGTATCGGTGTTGATGAAATTCAACACGACAGTTACCTAACCTGTAGTTGCCCACAATCGTTGTATTTATTTTGGTAAATGGTGCAGCTTTTTTACAACCATCTGTTACAAGTTAACTCATTCAAGACTTGATTATACACTGTGTGTGCAACACATTTCACAGGCGAGATGACGGGTACCACATGCGTGTGTTCAATGATATACCTCTGGTCCTGCCTGTTTTTAAGCCCAGAATCTGCCCACAGTTTATTTTTTTATTAAAATGATCTTCTCAAATTATTTTGGACAAAAAAAAAAAAAAAAAAAAAAAAAGAAAGAAAAGAAAAGTTTCAAATCCCAAGAACCTAAATTTTACATTTTTTGAAATCTTCTCGTTTCAAGTTTAGAAAACTTTACGTAAATTCATTTTTTTTTTCTAAATTAAAATTTAGACGATTACAGTCGCTAAGAAGGAATATTGCAGCTTTATTGCTTCTGCTTAAACAGCCAACAGCTATACAAAAATTTAGCATTTATTGAAAATATTGCAAAACTAAACAAATGTACGATAACATAAAATAATTTGCGATAAATTTCCCATTGTCTGAAACGGCACTCAAGAAGCAAACACTACCACAGGTATGGCTTTTGTCGATCCTTGGCACTATAGAATAAAGTCAAATTTCGGATTCTAAGGACGATTTCTACAAATATGCGTCGTGCAGAATGGGTAAAACTAGTCCATCCACTTTTTGAAGTTATTTACGGGAACAATTCCAAATATTTAACAATCTCATTATAATGGTCTTGTTATATAGGCTTGTTATTACCAATAGGCTGTGTAATCTGTCCTAGTATTGAATTTAATAAAATGAATGCGCAATCTCTCCTAATCAGCAAATCTGAAAATACTGTAATTTCAGTAGAAGACTTTTTAATAAAACATTATTCTCTTTTATATAGAACTTTAATGGTCGTACCCTGCATCTAAGTTAGCAGCTTGCTCGAAATCGTTTAATTAAAAAATATTCTGTACTTCTGCCTTTCTATAGAAATTCCTACGGAGTGATATTAAAATTCAAGCATTAATTTTTTAAAACAAGGCAAAATAACCACGTTCTATCTTAAACGATCCAAATAAAAAACTTACAAAATTAAGTTGAAATTCTACTCTTGATGTTGTACAACTTCTTGGATTAGTAGCTGATAAGTTTTCATTAAATACATTAACGCTCAATTATAAACTCAGTAGATTGTATTAAAAGTTTATTTTTATATGTAAATTTCTTCGACATCACATAACTTCCAAAAAAACTAATTACACACACTACCGCTCAGGCGGTGATAAACACAGCACCATTTTTCTCTCTTACGCGATTAATATAAGTAAACCATGGTGATAAAATTTAATGTCAGTAGCGAACAATTTTTTGGAAATCAGGGAGGCAAAACTCAAGATCTCCCCATTCACTGAAACTAAACATTTTAATAATACTTAAACATTTTAGATAAAATACTTATTAGGAAAAGTAGATAAAATATATAGAATCATCTCAATAAATACATCTTATATAAAACAATAAAATTACCAATAACTTATAAACACCATAATTCACTAAATAGGTAGTACACATATGTTTCGAATAGTTCTTTTTAAGTAAAGTCCTTTTGGTGATTTCAGTTTAAAAACACGCGTTTTATCATCCTTTTCTGGAAAGACTTGCATTTGAGCTACCAATTACTTAGAGGGTGGAAGGTTTTCTGTTTTTATAAGAAAGAATCACTATCAATTTTCACATTGTTTTTCTCAAATACGCATTTCGATCTTTGATGAAAATTACTAAGATGATCTCTTTGCAATAACATCCAAGTTTGTTAATCATATTTTGTAATTTTGTGCCATGCAGAAAATTTTGGGGACAAAACTCTATAGTCGCTGGCAACTGACGACAGAGGAGACGGAAGGTGAAAATTAAAAAATCCCACAATTTCTGTAACAATAGTTTAAAATTCTTCTATTGTAAATTTGGCATTTCCTACGACACGTTTCAGATAGTACTTGAATTTCTTTACTCCAGCTTCCCAAAGCCACCACAATTATTCGCCGTATGGGGTATTATACTTCCATAGTGAACACCTTCGAATGACAAATATCTTAGAGACGTTCATCGGGAGCCTGAACCATACCAAACAACTTTTTTAACTCAGCTGCCACACCTCAAAATGTCTGTGCGTTATTCGTAAAAGAGATCCGTTCTAGATTTATCTCTCCGAGAAAAAAAATCTTTTAATCAAGAAATAAATGTCTCTGATTTTAATTCATTTGCTATCTCTAAATGAATTGCACGAGTTGCCAAACAAATAAATATAGTTACATTTACTTTGTTAAGCATTCCTTTACGTTGATTTTAATATTCAAGAAGAAAGGTCCACAAAAATCGACACCAGCATCGTTAAAGGCAAAATATTTATTTACACGTTCATATGGAAGGTTACCCATCAACTAAGTAGAAGCAGAAGGATTTGCTTTAAAACAAGAAATACATTCATGACAAATCCTCTTACAAGTTTTTCTCCTGTTAATAGACCAATACCGTTCTCATGCATGATACAGCAAGATTTGAGGACCAACCCGGAAACTTTTCTTGTGAAAATGCTTTACAATAAGATTAGTCAAACGTTTATTATGAGTAACACTGGATATTTCTTACCAAATTTAACATTAAAATTTTGCAGATGACCCCCTCACTCTAATTCCACCTTTCTCACGAAGAAATGGAGCAAAACATTTCAACTTACTCTTTGAAGCGACACCATTTCACCTTTAGACTATTTTTACAGATTTTAGAAGCTTCCAAAGTTCTAGTGTATTTTTTCGAAAATTCAATTAACACGTTTAATTTTGGAATCTCCTTATTTTTCAAACTCATGTTCAAACCACAAGTTACTTGCTAACTCCAGTTTTTGCAATGAATTAGAAACAAATAAAATATCAGTGTATCTTTCAATTTTAAAAGTTCCAACACCTTTAGACATTTTGCACACACAAATGTAATATCTACTAAATTCAAAAGAGCGTATACAGATTCATTTTGAATACAGGGAACTGAAATAAATCTTTTAATATGTGCAAAAAACTCCTCTCTATGATTACAATATCTCTCTTCTAAAAGAGGCCAAGCAATTTGATATTTTTGATCTGAGATAGATACAGATTTTATAACTCTAGAAGCATCGGCTTTAGGAGCTGATTTTAAATATTATAGCTTTTGTGCATCAAACAAATTTGCATTATCATATACGGAGGCTTTGAAAGTTATCCACTCACATAATTTAACAGAAAAATAGGGTAAACATTAACATCTTGTAAAACTTTATAAAAATATTCTTCATTAACATTATAAATTTTAACATCTTTTGCACATTTTTTTTTTTTTTTTTTTTTATTTAATGTATGCAGAAAACTTTTCAATCTTGCCTCAGTTTACTCAATAAGAATATCCATTTTCTCTAAATCCTTTTCCTCTTCGTAAATATTCACTTTTTGTGGCATACTATGATAATTATTCCCCAATTAAGCGATACAAATTTTTATCGTATTCAACGTCTAAAGTTTTGCTTCGAATACCGGCAAAATATCATCTTTAAAAGGTTCCACAAAAGCTAAACAATAAGTTTCTAAGCAAGTAATTTTTCCCTTTACAGACGCTATATAACTGATTTCCTCCTGTTTATATATTTTTTGCTCCGGCTATGCGGGTCATAGAATGATAGGTTTTCATTAAAAACTTTAACACTCAATTAATATCTCAGTAGACTGTATTAAAAGTTTATTTTTGCTTGTAAAATTTCTCAACATCATATAATTTACTAACTCAAATTATACATACTCCTTCACAGACGGCGAGAAGAAAAAACATAGCACCACCTTTCTGTCATACGAGATTAATACAAATGAACCATGGTGATGTAACTTAATGTCAGTAGATAACAATTTTCTTAAATCAGGAAGGCAAAACTCAACAGCAGTGCTCGCACACTGCCCATTCTCACGGATCCTCTATGTGCACAATGCCTTTCCTACCGCGAGGTCTCTCCTAGCTTTGCCTTATTTTTAATTGATATATATATATATATATATATATATATATTATATATTAATAATACTAACTGTTTATCTATTAATTATTATCGTAATCTTACCTTAACTCAAAATTTTTGTTTATTTTTTTTAAAGATATGCTAATTTCTTAGTTTTCATTAAAAATCGATCATTTTTGTAAGTATCTAATAAAGTTTTTCCATTTTTTTCAACATTAAATAAGCATTAAGAAGTAAACTTTTCAACAAGTGCACCGGCTATAATATTGTGAAGCCTGCAATCTCCACTTTTGTATGAATTACAAGAAATGAAACACTTAATAAAGGGTCTTTGCTTTATTAGGCACTTGAATTACAACCAAACCTCTTGGAAACTGATGCGAGGATGTTTTGTCACGTATTTCTTGCAATAAATATTTCAATCAGCTCACGTTATTATCCTCAGCGCCGATACAGATGTATTCAGCTTGGAAATTTATTTTTGGAAAGAACTAGAAAATATTTGTTATCTAGGTCCATGGTTCGACCGTTCTCGTACAAATAAATATCTTCTAGTATGCTATTTGGTTGCTAAATCCCTGATTGAAGCATATGTAATATTTTGCCACCATTACGTGCTGTAAGTGTTTGCGGTACTACCAGTAGAATTGGCTGCAGAATGAAGTGTTTGATATATACCACTGAGTGTTTTATACAAACAGCCTGTTTATTTTTGGGAAACCTTGAACGAAATAATGAAAAATTAAAACTGTTAGAAATAGTTTGTACACATTTCTAAAAAAAAAAAAATAATTAACTGCTGATTAAATCCTATATAAACTGATTTTTTAAAACATAGGTTTCGGTTTTAATGTAATGAAAGTGATATGCACGTCAGATGCTTTGCATATCCATTTGTTAAGGGATACAGTACAAACATTTATTTGGGAAAATGCTCATTAAACACAGTTGCCACCCATTGATAACTTTTTATTTGACTATTAAAAGCATAATGGTTATTTGCATCTACAACAAATGACTAAACCATCTTTTCCAGATTTATAAATCCAGCCTTATAAATGTTCTTGCAATTGTCAAACAATATCTTGCAGTTGCAAAAAATCAGAATCATTTTTGTATTTCATTGTGTAAATGTATCAGTAAGGAATGTCTGAATAAAAGTGAGTAATTGTTTATCTTGGTTGCGTATATTTCTATTTAAATTCGTTCTTTTCTCTTACATATTCTTTTTATTAATAAAATCGTTTATTATATATATTTATATTTAATTATTATGGAAAAATCCTTCCTCACTTTCATCATTAGAATACTCTATAAATTATGGCTGAAATTATCATTAAAATTACTTCACATAATGTATTCAACAGATACTTTTTATAAATAAGAAGAGTGGAGGTAAAATTTTTGGATCAAAAAATGGACTGGCATGATCCGTATTAGTAATATTACAGTTATTGTCAGTAAATTTCATTGGTGGAATCGGTCCTCATATTTTATAGATTCACTTCACTCTAACGTTTGCACTATGTGTGAAATAAAGAATGGTAAATGATCCTTCTTCATGAAATGGTGGACAATCGTGCGGATAAATTTTCCAGAGACGTTGAACTGCTTACCTTGTATATGCTTTACTTATCTCTAGGTATGCGTCAGCGTTCATATCCTCGAAGTACTATATAGATCACTAATTTAGATATTTTATTCTTGCGCATTTTAAAATGAGCATGTTTTATTTACACTTTGAAAAAACACAAATGGATGCACTGTTGTCAAATTTTCATTCAATATTACCTCTAAATTTTAAATGTAACAGTTGCCTAATTACTTCCAAGATTAATCGTTTATTACATATATCAAATATTTTTCCTCGAAATTTTTGATGATAATTGAATAAAAAAATCCCTAAATTTACCAACACTCATTGAATGTGCTGGATGATCTAATCAATTTCTTAATTATGATGGAAAATAATATGATTGAGATTTACCAAGTCGTATGATTGATGTTTTTCATGCGTTATCTACTATTATTTTACGTCGCTCATTTTCATTAGCTTATAATATTTCTTTATCTCTATTATCTTGTTCATACAGAATTTGTGTGAATTCCACAACTGTATTCACTTAGTAATTGTTCCCTTAAATAATCGTAGAAACATATTATAGAACTTTATCATGTAAATATACTGATGAGAGGGTTGCCGGAAAAATCGGGTCTTCAGACGCTTTGTATCGTTCAACAACTGCTTTAGAAAGAACAATATTTAAAACACACTCATTGAATAATATTGTTAAAACATACAAAATTGATTTTTTTAAAGAAATTATTTACGCCTCTATATTTTTATAACATTTGTTGTTTTCAGCACTAAATATACAAAAGATTTAAAAAGTTTATAACAGGTTTTTTGTTTACAAAGATCAATTTAGAGTCGGGTGTTAAGAAATTTTGAAATTATAAATAAACGTTGTTTTGTATTGAAATGTTACACTTTTTAAAAAATATATATTTACAAAACTCTCCATTTATGCACACACTTCTTTTCTCTAAATTTCTCGAGTACATTTTATAGCTCTTAACAATTAGAATATTTTTTTAAGCTTAAGTGTGCTATAAAGAGACTAAGGATTGATTGTATATTTGAATGTAGTTTATTACACATACATGTATATATATAAAAAAATGAATCCTACTTGAATTTATTATTTGAAAAGAATTTTTATTCAACGGTTTGAGGCTAATAGCATTCTAAATTCAAGCCTTCAACGTTTATTTAATAAAAAATCATTGAAATTTTTCTTTTGTTTTCATTGTGATCAAAATTTTTTACATTGTTTAAAAGAAGTACAGTAGTTCTCTATTATCTTGTTCATACAATATATATGTCTATATAAAGTAAAATAATATTGTATTTATTATAAATTAGCTATTTATTTATTTATTTTTTAATTACTGTAATTTTTCAATTTAGCACTAAAGAAGCAGAAAGAGAAAATAGTTATTATTTTCTTATAGTACCGCAGTTATTTTTAATAATACTATTTAAATACAATAATTTTTTAACAAAATTGATAAAATAATGAAATATGTTGAATAGAGTAGAATCTCGAATATAAAAGTTTATAGACCTAAATGTTTTCGAGGAATCTTCATACAAATTTTTGGATAATTGGGAAGCAATCTTTTTAAGCAATACGCACGAAAAACATTCTATTACTTAATAATTTGCTAGTAAATCCGTCAGAAAAAAATATTTTGAAAAGTGAGACTAGAGCAAGGTTTCTTAATTCTAAGTGTAATTTTTGAGATCCTATCTATAGAGTAGGGCGATTTAAAATAAATCAATGCTATAGGAATTGGTAAATTTTGATTAAATTAGTAGATGACTGAGAAAAATTCATCAGGCATTTGAAATTTGTAACAACATGAAAGTTGGCATCTTGGTTGCTTTCTCGTGATACGAAATAATAAAACATTCGACACTGAAATCTATTGAGACATACATTTGCTATGTATTGAGACATACATTTTTGGGTAAGTTTACTTTGATAAATCTCTACATGACAATTATGATGTAAAACAAAAAGTGATCTTAGAAATTTTCAGTTTGTTTCCTAGAGAAGCATTTTAGTTTGAAATTTATGCTTGTCTTCGATCAAACAGCGATGAATCAGCCCTTATTTGTGAAGAAATAGGTTAACAAAACAGTGAAATAGATATACTGTTGAGGAAGACTAGTCTAAAGACACAGAGTAGTTTAGCATTTCATATACTTAATATACAAGACGTCTAAGTGAAGCACTTTGCTATATTTATACACAATGTGACTTTAACATTTTGGATGTGTTCTTTCTTAAAAAATATAATGACAAGGATGATTCGAAACGATGCCAAAGTGAAAAGAAAAGGAAATGAACTGACTGTTTCGTTAATTAAATAGAATATAATGCAATCAACTTTTGGTTGAATATATATATATATATATATATATATTATTACATTTCTGAATTTTATTTTATTTTCTTTAAGTTCTCTCTTCTGTTTCAAATTACCCATGTTTCAAGTTTGTGTGATTTTAAGTTGTATGTTATATTATGTAACTAAGGTTTCAATAATTTTACCATTATAATTCAATATAAAATCTAAAAAATAGAGGTTCTTTGGTTAACCACAATGTTGAAATTCGGGATCAGATCTTTTGTTTAAACGATGCTCGTATGAACGGGACTCAGATAAATGGGATTATACTATATATATATTATATATATATATATATATATATATATATATATATATAGATAGATAGATAGATAGATAGATAGATAGATATACTTGAAGAAGATAAATATCAAAAGGTTAAAAAACCGAAAGTTAATAAAACAAGCAAATTTAAATCCGAGTTTACACAATAAATGCGCAATAAAATAAAGCAATTATAATAGATGTAAACCTAAATGAAAATTTAATAACTATAAATAATGTAAAAGAGAAATAACGAAAAAGCAAGAAAAAAATTAACCCAAAAATTATTGAGTGTATCACCTGGGAGACCCCTCAAACGTAGGGTGGAGAAATAACAGCAAAACGTTTCAAGATATATTAGCAAAACCAAAAATTATCTTACTCCCCTACCTCCCACCAACAGAAAAAAAAATCCTTAACTAATGCAGCACGAAATTATAGTAAAATATTGTCGTATAATTTCGTGAATATGTATTCGAAATTGTACCATGAAACTGAGAAAATATTAGTTAGCACAGATGTAATAGATTTTAGATATATTGATGGTCTTATATTGCTTAATTTCAGTAATTTCTTAGAGGTTTCTGCTAATATTTATCCCAAAGAATTAATTTTAAAAACAATATTATTGAATATATAATTTCCTTTTCAGATTTAATAATTAAAATATTTAAGGAGACACGAAATAAAAATTGTCTTTAACATAAAAAGTTGGATTTCAATTTTAAACTTATAAGTTTTACTATTTACTTATCATGCATTACTTTAAAAGTCTTGAAAAATATTTATTTTTTGCAAGTTACTAGAATTAAAAAAATGTGCACCAACTGCGATAGTATCGAAGTTGCATTACGCAATTTATCCGAAACAGAGAGTTCGAATGGTTATCCTTCTTATATTTTCACTGCTACAAGCAACTGTTAAACATTACGTAATTGCTTTTCATTTCAGTTGTATTGATGTATATTTTTCGTTTTTGTAAATGTTATTTACAACCTTTTATAATTTTTTACATTTATATTTAGCTATAGCGTTGTGTAATTTTGTTTATTTTTCCATTGTATTTCGTAAAGCCTTCATTCGTGATTTCGTATTACAGTAGTTAAGGATGTTTTTCCTTTTGGGGGGGACAAATGGGACCAAGATACTTTTAGCTTTTGCTAGTATCTCTTGAAACGTCTTGCTGTTCATTCGCCACCGTGTCTTTGAGTTTTTTCCCTGATGATAACTTCAACGCATTTTGGGTTATTTATCTTTCTGTTTTATTAAAATTTTTCTGTTTATATTTATTATAGTTATTTAATATATATATATATATATATATATATATATATATATATATATATTTGTGTGTGTGTGTGTATACATGTTGCATACTCGAGGTTGTTCTGACACGCCTATGTCAAATAAGCTTGAAATTTATCCAGAGAGACAGCTCTGATGCTGTGATAGTCTTTACGGGAGGCTTGCTAGGCTGCTTCAATCTTCAGAGCAAACGCCAAAATTCATCGAACATCCTCAACATTGGCGAGTCTAAGAGATTTTTGAATCTCTGGATCTCGCACGGCATCAAGGAAATATTGGAGGGACAAATCAACACGAATTTCAGCGTAGGAATCCGAGAAAGCTAATTGTGATAGTCTCTGAATTCCTAATTTCATTTCTAAACTTTCTTCTGCTCCCTGGTAAAGGGACTTTAACTGATGACGATTATATTCTTTCGAGCACTTTTCTTCATAACGCAGCTCCAGTACTCTTGTCAAAGCCTCGACATCATACTACTGTTCCTTCGATAGAATTTCATGGATGTCAGCTGCCACGCTACGTAAAGATGCTGCTAAATGCACAGGATTGACAGTCTTATCCTTTAGCTTCAGTTACGATAAAAAAACTGTATCTTATATGCATGAAAGAATGGTCTGCCCTCATAGGTAAAAAACTTTATCTATTCTCGATTCTGTATTCTTTCATATTTTCTTTGTCTTCCTGTAGCATAGACATTATTTTTTTCCAGACTCTCAATTTTGCTTTTGTCATTCATTTCCAAACCCTTCTCCAAACATTTGATAAAATTTTCTTACCAATTTTCTGCCACCCTCTTCTTACATTTTTCTCTCAAATTCTTTTTCCGTCTCTTTAAATACATTTTTCTATCTCAGAAAATCTTATTTTCATCTCTTGATCGACATTTTCTCTTATTTTTTCTTCAAATCTCTCTTCTATCTCCATAACTTTTTCTTCCATTTCATTCATTCTGTTTTCCATAACTGATAATGTATTCTCTATTACTTCTGTCAAGGTTATCAAATCACCCTTCGCCGATGAAATTGTTTTTCTTATTTCTATCATTTCTCTCATATCTTTGTGCCTAGTTTCCGTTTTTTCAATTAACTCACACTTTAAATTGTTGATCTGGGCAGATAGACATACCAGAAGTTTCTTTGTGTGTTCTCCCAAGCCTTTATTTATTACCACTCGGCAGAAAATCCCCTCTTGACCCCAGAATTGTAGAGTATTCGGGTTTTGGAATTGTCGGTAAATGAATGACTGATCTAGCAGAGACTTAACTTCTACAAAGGGGCTCTTATAAAATCCCATTGTAAAACAGGACAGGTTCTGTATCAGCTCCTGTTTAATAATTAATTGTTTACTTACAAAATATCCCAGGAGAAAACAGGTTTGTCAACCCAGTATTAGCTTCAGATTCACCAGAAAACACAGCTTAAATAATAGCTGACACCATAAAAATGACAGAAAAAATTGCATTATAGTATAACACACAGCATATGCAGTAATATATAGGAGAGGCACGTTAAAAAACGAAAGATCTTAACAATACAAGCAATGTG
The DNA here is from genome assembly GCA_963930645.1 of Salticus scenicus. NCBI lineage: Eukaryota > Metazoa > Arthropoda > Arachnida > Araneae > Salticidae > Salticus > Salticus scenicus. The sequence goes on along the minus strand of OZ005649.1, from coordinate 281,839,774 downwards.
CTTCAACTGAATTCCGACAGCCGTAATAAGGTCTTATCTATAGTGTAGAATGTTTTCAGAATTTTCCGGGTATTTTGTGAAATATTTGATTTAGAGTTTCGAAAACTATCAATAATAACATCAATAATAAGGATTTTTTTCGTCAAATATGCCAAAAAAGCCACGAAAGGACGATAAACAGGCCAATAGGGTAAAATTCGTCGACAAGGCCATTTCTGACCTGGTGAATCTTTTTAACGGATTCTTAAAGGAAAATGAGCTGTTTTAATACCAAATGAAAGCAGAAAAGCAAAAAAAATAATATTTTTTTAATCTGACGAAGCCTCCTTAAATAAAGTTGCATTAAAAGCAACTAATATTTAAATATTCGAAAAAATATATATGTATGCTTGTGTGTACATATGTGAACAGGTAACTCAAATGTATGTAGACTGACCATTATTTTTCTCCCACTCTCTTACTCTCTCTATATATATATAAATATAATGTATTCATAATAAAAATATACATTATAAAATTTGTTGTATGGTACTGGTTTTATTTAATTTATTAAAAAGTGACATAAATAGAAACATTTTCTTTCGTTGAAGTGACATATTATATTATAAATTTTCATTAAGAATATTTATGTAAATAAATATTTTGTTTTAATAGAATAATATTACAGATTAAATTAACGAACCTGATAATTAATACATTAGAATAAAATTTCCAACTTCTTACTTTTAATTTAATTTAATTGATTAATTAATTAATTAATTTTTACATTTTTCTTCACTTTCACGATTATATCTTTTAAAAAGTTATTTCTTCTCACAACTAAATCAAAAAAATTCTTACCTTTTAATTATAAAACTAAATTGTTAAAAACTAGTGGATCTGCACATCAGGAGTTTCAACGTCCCATTTGCATCACGCATTATTCTACAGATCATTATTTTATTCCTTATTATATGTATATATAGATTCGAATGATTTGCTACATAAACAGGGGGCTGCCGCTCCCTCAACCCCCTGCTGTGTCTCTCTTTCTATAACAATCTGTATATGCATATATATGGGTGTGTGTGCTAAATGAATATATAAGTATTCCTAATAACTGATTGCCTAGCATTAATTCCCTGTAATTCATAAATACTTGTGCCAAATTTCATACAAAGTGATTACACGACGTATCGGTATTACGAGGGTTGTAAATTAAATAGTGGCAACTTAACCTTGAAACTCGCAGAAGGGCGGGCATGCGCAAATAGGATATGGGATCGGTGAGGTGGCGCTGTTGTCGATGTGTAGAGTGCAAAAAACAGTCGATCTGCTAAAAAGGGTAGTTGTTATGTGGCGTTAAACTGAGGAGTTTCGTTTCCATCGCTCTAAAGCATGTTTTCAAAAGGTGATCAGCGGTCGTGGCTTAAAATCGAAGTATTCGTGCTACCCCATCGTGCTACTGTCCAATACGGTAAAGCATTTGTGCCACAGTCTTCCATTAATCCTCGATAGCATTCTGTTGCATTTTTGCCACGGGCAACTTCGATTTTAAGCCACGACTGCTGATCACCTTTTGAAAACGTACTTTAGAGCTATGGAAGCGAAACTCGTCACTTTAACGCCACACAACAACTACCCTTCTTAGCAGATCGACTGTTTCTTTCACTCTACGCATCGACAACAGCGTTACCTCACCGCTCCCATACCCTATTTGCGCATGCCCGCCCTTCTGCGAGCTTCAAGATTAAGTTGCCACTATTTAAGTTACAACCCTCGTATTTTGTGTAACCCTGTAATGGAATTAACAATTCTATGCCCACACTTCTCCACTGAAAATCTTTTTTTTTATTCTAATAAAATTTCATTATATTTAACGAGGTGTAGGCATGTTAAAATACACTTTTTAAAAATACCGACTATAGACCATAATACTACGAAATTCTTTTATGTATCCCAGAAAAGGAGCCACAGTAATTATACATACTAAAAAGAGTACACCTATTTAATTAGTTATAACTCATTAATATTTCAACCCAATTTGACATCATTTGGATGATTACAGTACCTCATCGAAATTATTTTGTGGGGTCCCGTAAATAAATTATTTAGTGTATACATATCTTTTTCTAGAGAAAACATTCTTTTAAGCATATTTATAATGTATCTTAATTCCATTATGTTTGAATGCAGCATAAACGCATTAAAGTGCGCTTAAATAAAAATTTGTTCATAGGCTCTAATGTCACAAAATTCTTTTGAGTGACTCCGTAAACGAACCATAAACATTGTATACACCAGTAAAAACTATTCAGGTTATTAAACAGTTTTCGTGAATAATTGTTCCAAATTTGAAATAATTTGGCTGATTAAGTTACATTGTCAAAATACTTTTGTGTGGTCCTGTAATTAGGAAACGTAAGAGCACATATTTTCTGCAGAAAACATAAGTTTAAGCATCTCAATAATGTACGTTAATTTCATTTTATTGATAGCAAAGTAATGATGCCGAAATGTGTTTAACCGAAATTCTCTCCATATACTGTAATGATAAGAATTTTGACGTGTCCCTGTACACAATCAATAAAAAATGTGGATATGAAAGATTATATAGCTATTCCCATACAGATCCTGAATGTATGTGCCAAATTGCAAGTCAATCGGAAGATTTTTGCCGCTGCTATTGCGGTACATACAAATTCTGCCCAAAGGCCGAAGTGATAAGAAAAAATTTGGTGCGTCCCTGTACACGGAGAATGGAATACACACCTAAAGCAATAAAGCTAATTCTGTTAGGCTCATAAATATGTGTACCAAATTGCAAGTCAATAGCGTGAGTTTTGCGGCCGCTGTCACGGTATATACAAATACTTTTCATAGTTCGTAATGATAAGAAAAAAAATGGCGTGTCCCTGTACATGAACTACAAATGGAATGTACACCCAAAATTATACAGTTGCTTCCATAGAGCTCATGAAAATGAGTACCAGATTTAAAGTGAATAGCATGTTTTTTGCGGCCGCTATCGCGCGACAGACAGGCAGACAGACAGACACACAGACGGAACCCAAAATGTTTTTGAGTCTCAAATGCATTTGAGTCTCGTTTCGGCAAAAATTGCAAGTCAATAGCTTGATTTTTGCGGTGGCTATCGCGGTACATACAAATTCTTCCCGTAGGCTGTAAGGATAAAAACATTTTTGTGTATCCCTGTACACGAACTGCAAATAGAATACACATCTAGAACTATACAGCTAATTGAGATGGGCTCATGAATATTTGTATCAAATTGCAAGTCAATAGCGTGTATTTTGCGGCCGCTTTCGCGGTACATACAAATTATTTCCATAGGCCGTAATGATAAGAAAATCTTTGGTGTGTTCCTGTACACGAACTGCAAATGGAATACATACCTAAAGCTATACAGCTAATTCTGTTGGACGCACACATATGTGTACCAAATTGCAAGTAAATAGCTTGATTTTTGCGGACGCTGTCGCGGTACATGCAAATTCTTCCCATAGGCCGAAATGACATGAAAAAGTTTTTATGCAGAAGTCATTTACTGCATTAAAATTTCGTTTTTATACGCACAAAAACGACATTTTTACATATAAAATCTGTAATATTCAAGTTTTTTTTTTTTTTTTTTTTTTTTTTTTTTTTTTTAACCTATAAAGCTAGATTTACACATGTTTTATTATTCCGCCTATGACTTGAATCTGCATGATAAAATGTTTAAAAATATCTGTCATATACATTGTTAATTACAGTAATATATATATGTATATTGTTAAATGTGTATATTTCTGTAACTATGCATTGCTTACAAATCTATAAGATAAGAAAGCTACACAAAACATATAAAGTGTTATAAAATTCTTAACAAACTTTTTCTCATGTAAATATATCTTTGGAACGCAGGACAGTTATGGTAATCCTAAATACGGTACTAATAAAAATGGAAATCGTATATCTTACACTAAGAAATAAATTAGACATTTCTGTCTTTAGAAAACGAATTCATTTCATCCATAATTTTCTTTGCCCATAGAAATAAATCTGAGAGATTTTATCCCTGTACTTTCTTACTCATTTGTATCAAACTTAAGAAAGATATATATCTTCTAGAAATAAATGAGAACAAATATATTTGAATGACTGTTTTCAAAGTGATCTGAAAGTGACACTTTTAGTTTATGATTCCGTTTCAATGCTAAATTCTGGAATGGTGAACTTCTTAGAATTTCATACAGTATTGGTTGAATAAAATTATATCCCATTAAACTTTTGCAACTATTTTTAGAAAATATTTCAAAATTGTTAAAGCTAGAATAATTTAGGATAAATATACAGTTATATTTTCGTAAGAAATACTTTTAGAATACAGAATATTTTTTATTTTCTATCAAAGTCATGGGAAAATTTAAATATGTTGTAAGAAATAGAAAAACAATTTAAATTTGTTGTATTTGATACGCGTAAAACTGAAAAGTATTTCTTTAAGTAAAATATGCTTTAAATAAATATAGAATAAATTCATAATATTACTTATTTTCACTAATGATACTTAAATTGTTATTGCAATAATTAAAGTATTATTTGTTCGAACGAAAACAGATTTTGTATTCCTTAAGGTGTTTTCATTTATTTGTAATATTATAAATTTTTCATAGTCGAAAAATTTAATGTTTACCGCGGAAAAACTTTTTTGTTTATAAAAGTTTTTATTAATTAACGAATTAATTTATTCTTTCCATGTCAGTTAAGTTTTAGTACAAGATATTTTAGTATTTATTATGTTTTAATATAATTATATAATTTTATATAAAATGAAATAATGAGGAAATTAATTTTTAAAAAATGCTTTATACATTTTTTAAATTCAAAAGTAGTATATAATATTAATGGACAACGCATTTAAGACAATATGTTGTATAAAATAAACAATGAATTTGTATTAATCCTTATGTGAAGGGTTTGAGCATTATTTAATTTGTCTTCACCGCAATAGTGCTACTATGTGCAAGAATATAAAAGGATTGTAACTGATTTTAATGTGATCTAATTAACCTCTCTGATTTTTTAAAAATATCCATGATATCTTCATTAGCGAAGAATTATGTAAGTCTCCACATACGTTGCTAAATATTTAGTTCAAAATTAAAAGAAAGATCCGGCCAATACTACTTCAAATTCTCAACAAAATTATATTTAACTAGCAGGCTACGCCCGCTTCGCTGGTCACTATTTTTAAATGAATCACTATAATTAATGAACTTTCAAAACTGCATTAATTTTTATCGTGCGAATAAAAAAGGCGAAAAAAATTCTGATCGAGAAAAATGTCACACTAAGTTCCCACTGCATTCGGCAGCGCAGAAAGTTATGCGCTGCGCGCAAACATTTATGTTTGACAATGTTAATGGATCACTATTATTCGTAAGGGTTATTGTGTATTATACCTAAATACACAATACAAAAAAAATTCTTCTCTCATTGGTGGAATAATCGGTCCAGCTCCCCACTGCCTGCGGCAGCGTATAAACGCGCGCACGGTGCGCGTGTTTCTTCGCCCACCGTTCCCACCCCACAAAAATATCCGCAATCGTTTTCTCGGACTTTTAAACCTAATAATACTAAGTTCCAGCGTTTAACGGAATTTTTTTATTTTTGTCCCTGCGCCCGTCCCCCATTTCGCCTCTCTTAATAATTCTACACTTTCGGAAATATCCAAAATCGAATTACCGGGCCTTGAAACATAATAATACTAAATTTCAACGCTAGAACACTTATTTCTATATTTATGCCCTTTCGCTCGGCCCTTCATGTCTATCCTAATATTTTTTCCCTTTTGAAAATATCTGCATTTGATTTGTATTTCCCAAAAACATATATGTGGCAATTTTGAACGGTTCCTTACAGGTAGAAAATGTTCGCCACCATTTTTAATGCAAACATGAACACGTCGAAGAAAGTTTTTTTGACATACTTCACAGCATTGTTGGTGTTATTGACGAGATTTCTTCAGTGATGATCTGTTTTAATTCATCAATGTTTGCAGGACTTCTCTGGAAAACACTATGAAATGATAATGTAAAAATGATAATGATAATGTAATGTAGGAATGATAATGTAAAAAAAAAAAAATTAATTAAATTTTATTTTTCATAATAAAAAGTATCACAGGATTAAATAACATTGTGCGTCTCCTTTTCCGTTTTACTTCACAAATAAAGTTGTAACAGTTCAACAGTGCTGTAAATTGTCTTTCACACTTAAACAAGTTTCAAACAATTATACTTCAGTGTTAGAATACTTGCCACATCCGTCATATTTAAGGGTAATAAGAAACACCAACGGATACTCTTTTAAATTGATCACCCAGTATATATATATATATATATATATATATCCAGAAGCACTGCTTATTGATGAAATAAATTTAAACACAGGGTGGTTATAATTAAACTTCCCCTATAAACAGCATCTTACAGCGCAAACGAGTGCACGGAATGCAACGAAATTGGGTATATAGACTATACACGAGATGCGGTCACGGAAATTAAAAAAAAAAAAAAAAAAAAAAAAAAAAAAAATTCAAAAATACCCACCATAGGGCGCCTTTTCTGGAAAAACATTAACTTTAACACAATAAATGACCAAAACGGAATACAGAAACAATATTAACAATACAGAACAAGAATTATGAGTAATAAAATGTAAAACCGGGAAAAGCTGTCAGTTCTTGGAAAAAAAACTGTCAAGGTTTGCATGCTTGCGAAAATGAGGAAGCTTTATGCAAAACAGGTTAGGGTATAAAGCGTTTGCAGACGCTCTCATGATTTTTGTCATCGTTTCGGGCTGTAATGACGACAGTGTCTTTAGTTGAACGTGCGTTATTGGTGAAGCTGTTTTACGAAAACCGGGGAATGCTTCTGCTGCAGTTCGAGAATTTTTTTGTATAAAGGGCCTATGGCGGGGATCAATGTCTACTAAAATTACCCGGGCCATTATTAAGATATTTGAAAGGACAAGGGAATTAGGAGTTCAACCTAAAGAGGACGTAAACCTGTCACACCGGTACTTGTTGGTGCCGTCAATACAGCTGTTGCCGCTTTGAGCTGTTGCAAACTTTGAGTCATTAGACATCAAAGTTTGAGAGCAGTAACGCACGTGCATTTTCAGGACAGACATGCTAATCTTACTTAATTTTTTCTTTCGAAATTCCGTGAGCGCATCTCGTGTATAGTCTATATACCAAATTTCGCTGCATTCTGTTCACCCGTTTTCGCTGTAGGATGCTGTTTATAGGGGAAGTTTAATTATAACCAACCTGTATATGTACGTTTAACGTGTGTCCCATAAGTCTGTGGACATTTTAAAAATTCGTAAAAAGTGAAGATGTTGGTAGAATTGATAGCGGTTTGCTAAAAAGGTAATCTCGGGAAGGGAGATTTTTTATGATAAGGGAAAAAAATATAAGAGTTAAAAGTTTCGTCGATAGAGATTGATGTACCTGAGGAAATCTCACGTTTATTTGTAAGCAAATGTTAACAATCATATAAATCATATTATGTATGTCCGCCAACATCATAAATTACAGTTCACAAATGAGTTACAAAGCCGCTAACTGCAACTTCAGCCGACGATTCTTAGCTGAGGTGAAACATCTTCAACAATAAAGCTTTATCCACCAAGTCCGGACCGTAATTAAAACATCATGTATGCACAAGTTTGTGTGTGTGTGTGCGCGTGGGGGGGGGTGATAAGAAATGAGCTGATAATGATAAAACCATTCAAGTTATAGAATTCTGATTTGCACATTTCTCGTTATGCGTCTGGGTCTGTAATATAGTAAATCACACAAGATCTGTTTTTTTTTTGTTTAGCCGTGACAAAAAAATAAAAATGTTCAAGGAAAGTACATTGAAGGCAAAGCAAAGAAAAAAAAGAAATTTCTTAAACAGAGTCCTTTATTAATAGCATGAAGAGATGACATTTCAATGACATTTCAATATATCAGCTAATTCTTGTTAATTAGTCAGAAAAAAGAATAAAATGTTCAATAGCAATTGGTGAGAAAGGATAGGACGGCAGCAAAAATCAACTTCCTTTCAAGAGCGAAGCATGCAGAGAAGTCTGGAGAATTCTACCAGTCTCAAAGCAAAGACCGCCAACCGAACAATCTGGCGTATTTAAAACTATGCCATAAAGAATGCCAAACAGTTTCTTTGTTCCCGTACATTTTAATGCAAAAATTTTGAAAATAATTCGCCGTTGCAAAAGTCAAACAAATGTGGCATGAAAATATAATCGCTAACTGTCAATCAAACAAATGAACGCTGACGAGAAAACATAAACACATAAATCCGCGACGGACAGTCGTCCTAATCCCATAAAAAATCTATTTTTATAACCACAACCGTTTGCTCGAAAAAGTTCATAGCTTTTTTATGTAAACAGAAGCATTATAACTGCAAACGGATATATATATATATATATATATTTATTATTTATTTATTTATACTGTAATATGCTAGAAATATGTGGTAATGATTTTGAAAAACACTTTCTTAAAAAAGTAAATTATAGTGATAACGGTTTAACCTTCAAGGGAAAGACTATGAATTAAAATTACTTTTCAAAACCCCTATAAATATTGCTTTATTTTAAATGAAGGACAGTATGTTTCTAATAAAAGAAAAGGAGATGCTTTATGAATCAGTTTTGATTTTCAAATAAAATGGTTAATTCTATTTATTTAATTAAGTGAATTATTTAACTTCAAAAAGGTATTTTTATTAATGCATTATATTAATCTATTTTTCTTTCTTTTTAAGCGTTTGTAAAATTAAATTAATATTCATAAAACACATGTGTAAATACACTCTCACAGAGTCGTAACCTCTATAGACGAAAAATTTAACTATTATAATTATTATTTTATTCCACAAAATCTCCCTTCACGAGAATAACTTTTTTTTTTACAAACCGCGCTCAATTCTACCAATTCTATTAATTTTTATGTATTTTTTAAATGTCTACAGACATATGGACACCCGGTATATATATATATATATATATATATATATATATTGCTATGATATTACTTTTTATATGAAGAACATAGAATTTTGAAAAGCTCTAGTGCATATTTATTTAAAACAAATTACTTAACAAAGGAAAAGTAAAGTTAAATAAAATAAATAAAAAAAAAATAAAAAAAAGTTTCAAGAATCCTAATAGCACTAAAAAATAACTGTTTATTTTGTAAAGAAAGTAGTTATATATTTTTAAATCTTAAATTGATTCCTAAATACATAAGAAATGACATTTCATTAAACATCTTTCGAAATAACAATATTGACATACACTTCATTATGTTATTGTTAAGATTAAAACAATTCCCTTTTTCTTACACCCTTAAACATTTATAAATATATATACTACTATATGTATTTTTTTTTAACACTTAACATACAATTGTCTAAAAAAAATGTAGGTATAACAGGTTTTATTTTTATATTATATTATATATAATTCATTGAATAATTAAAAGTTCAAACTCCTAAATTTAATTCATTTTTAAATTTAAACTCATTGCATATTTACAAAACTCTTCATTTATATAGATCCCCCCCCCCCCTTCAATACTTAAAATAGTTTTTTTTTTTCTTTTTAAGATTTAAAATTAACTTTTAAAAATGAATAGTCTGCTTTAAAGAACCTATTTATTTTATACGTTTGCAGCTTTTTATTTATTTATTTATTTATTTATTTTTATTTATTTCTTTAATATGGATATATGTATATATATATACAATACTTTAATTTATCATGTAAAAAGCACATTGTTTTGTAATTTTTTTTTTTTTTTTTTTACTTTTTTTTAAATCAGAAATCTGATTTTATTTTATTTTATTTTATTTATTTTTTTTTATACATTTTTATGAGAAATTTGATTTGATTTTTGATTTGATTTGATTATTATTTATTAGACGTACATCATTTTTATGTTTTCTTGTTTAAAATGAACAAAAATTAAATAATAAAAATAAGAATTAAATATTACATGTAATATAAAAATATCATTTATTAAGTGAATTGGAAAAATTAAATGGAGTAAAGAAAAAAAAATGTTCCTTTTATATTTAACTTTTTTGAAAATTTTAAGCTGCAAAAGAATTATAAATTAATAAACATATAAACAAATGAAACAATTGTTTCAATTTAAATATTAGAAAACAGTTGTAATTTTTTTTTTTTTTTTTTTTTTTTGTAATCGACAAAAAAGTGTAACATTTTACACACATACGCACACACACACACACACACACACACACACACACACACACACACACACACACACAAAAAAAAAAAAAAAAAAAAAAAAAAAAACTAGTTGGAATAGGTGGACTCTGCTCAGTTCCCCATTATATTTATGCTCTCATAAATTTCTAGTGCGAGACATATTAAAAGACATATTATATCATGTTAAAAGAAATGAATTTGACCTAAGCTTGATACAGTGACAGAATGAAATCCCCGCCTAATAGGCTATCCACAGTTCACTTCGATATATTTATCTTATTCTAATCTATTAATTTATTTTATCAAGGTCAATTCCGTTGTTTAGTTTTCATACTACTATTCCCAATGCAATAATCTTCAAAATTCATATTTATATAAAAAATTTACAATTTCGCTATGTTGATGAAATCGTAAATTACGAAATTTTCCTATTAGAATATTCGTATTCAATCATGTTCAAACAAATAACATAAATGCAATTTGGAAGTTGTCTAATGTATTTATGATCCTCAAAATGGATGTTTATGCTCAATTTTGCATTATTCTGACATGTTAAGTAAATCGTAACTTCCAAAAAACTTACGAATTTTTTTAATTGGAAAAGTCATAGTCTATGATATTCATGCCAGTATCCTAAATAATATTTAGAAAGCGGTTTGACATCTTTTCGATGACAATATCCCTCAAGTTTGACGTTTATGTGAAATTTTGCCCTATATACTGCCATGTTAAGAGATTCGTAAATTTCCAATAACTTACGAAATTTTTATATTGGAAAATTCATAGTCATTAATATTCATGCCAGTGTCCTAAATAATATATCAAAAGTATTCTGACAGCTTTATGATGAAAATATCTCTCAAAATTGGCATTTATGTGAAATTTAGCCCTTTACTGCCATGTTAAGAAATTTGTAAATTTCCAATAACTTGCGAAATTTTCAAAGTAGCATATTTATAGTTACTGATGTTCATTCCGGTATCAAAACTGATATTTTAAAACTGGTCTGACATTTTTACAGTAAAAAGTTTTCTTTTAATGCACGTTTAAGTGAATTTTTGTCCTATTCTCCCATGTTAAGAAAATCGTAAATTTCTAATAACTGCTGAAGTTTTTTAATTCGAATATTGCAAATGAATAGGATTCTTGCCAGTATCGAAAGTAATATTTGAAACTGATCTGACCTGTCTGCGATCATTTGTTCGTGAGATATCGTGTAAATAGTCTAACAAACTAATGGGCTAACACACTAGCAGACACCCTACAGACAGACACCATACAAATTTTGTCATTTTCGGATTCCTCATTTTGAAAACGTATAAAAAGTCAAACAACCGGGGTCGAAAGTTTTCACGTTTACCTAAATTCCCCATACCTATAGTGTGATGGGGAACTAAAAATAGACAGCTCAAATATTCTTTAACAGTAAACTAGTGATAAAAATACTGTTACTCCTCTTATGTAAAACGATGTAAAAAATAAATTTATTTTTATGCAAAATAGAAAAATAAATAATTTGATGCAGCATTCACACGACTTTTCCTTACCTTGTAATTAAATATTATAAAGGCAGTTTACGGATTAATGTGTAAAATGACTGGTATTGTACATAAACGCACTTTATAAATAATTTTAGAAGCAGTTTCATTTTAAATACAACGTACTGTTAATACTAGGCTAATAGTTTTTTTTTCCTTCATACATGAGGACAGTGAGAGAGTCATCACATCCACAATCCCATATTAAACATAGTACCAACTATTACAATATACAAATAAAAATGCGAATTACATTTAATTAGCAACTTTATGTAATTTTTAAACAGCGCAGTTTTAACATAATGCATTATCTGTTAGCCCATGCTAATAACAGGCATCTCTCTCTCTCTCTCTCTCTCTCTCTCTCTCTCTCTATATATATATATATATATATATATAGAGAGAGAGAGAGAGAGAGAGAGAGAGAGAGGGAGATCAACTGCTTAAAACTTGATTTCGGTATTCTGAAGACTTCAAAACACAGTACTACATTAAAAAGATAACGATGAAATCTAGAATGCAAACCGGTACTTAGTTTACCATATTAGAAGAATATATTTAGCTAATTTTGGCTAGCCATGTATATTGCGTATAAATTATATACCCACAACACAGTGTACGTAAATATCGCGCAGTATGGAAAACACACGACTCAACTTGAAATGTACTTCCAGCAATCAATTTTCAAGAACCGTTTAAAACTATACGAATTCATTCATTGGCCTTATAAATAAAAGCCGAATTTTTTTTATATTATATTCTGCACTAAATATGTTTTTATTCATAAAAAGATATATATATATATATATATATGTATGCATGTACATATATATATTTATTTATTTACATTGTAGTTCAGTCTAAATATTTAACTGTATCTACAGAAAATGTCACACTTAATGAATTTTCGTGGATGTCTTTGGACATGAACATTTGTCTATGCCATTATTTGTCATGATATTCTACACTAAATATGTTTTTATTCATAAAAAGATATATATATATATATATATATATATATATATATATATATATATATATATATATATGTATGTATATAATTGTTTATTTACATTGTAGTTCAGTCTAAATATTTAATTGTATCTACAGAAAATGTCACACTTAATGAATTTTCGTGGATGTCTTTGGACATGAACATTTGTCCGATTTCAGTAAAAAGTTACAAGTTGCAACCCAATATAATACATATTTACAATACTGAAATTAGATTTAGGGAATTTAGACTTAAAAGTTTGTTATTTAGTTATGCTGATAACAGACACGCAGACAGACATTTAGACCAACCGCTAAAAGCCTGTACTTCGGGTTCAGGTGAGCTCAGAACGCGGAAATATATCAAAATCTCCTTTTCTAAGACTTGACCCCCCGAAAATACTTTCTCTACAACTAGATGAATAAAAGAAATTAAATAACCCAGTGTAGCTTCACACTTTCATCTCTTTCCTCTGCTAGGCTTAGAAACTACATCATGTATAGTATGTGTGTGTGTGAGAGGGGAAGGGGGGACGGAGGGTACCATCCACTCGAACTCGGAACATTTTAAGTATTAAATATTGTACCTATATTCATTAAAGATCTAAAATTGTTACTAAATGTAATTTAGTTTATGTTTCGAATTATTCAGAGAAGTTTTATCGACACTACACTTAGAAAGTTAACAATCCTACAGTCAAATTTTTCTAGGGCATCTCTTTCTGACCTTCATAATACTAAATCTGAACTTCCTTCATTTATTTCTTTTAAATTGTGCTGATGGTACGCATAATATCCGTTAAAAGCATCATTTAACAGGAAAAATTCAATGTCTAAAAATTTGAGCCCAAAAGATATTTTTTATATCAAATAAGTAAGGCGAAGAATTTTTTATTCTTAAGAAATAGCTATAAACAAGGTATTATTTTATAAAGCATTTTTATATGTTTTATCCATTAGAAAAGGCCACATTTGTTTAATATTGAATAAACCTCTGTACTCTCTGTAAATTTCATATGCCCCATACATTTAGTTTTCTTAAATTTAGTGCAGTAAAAGAAACATATAACACCGCTCAATATTTACATCAAGGGACTGCCATGTATGGCTCCTAAAATCATCTAGATTATTTTGTGTGACCTGTAAAAAAATAATCAATGTTTTTTTATACAATATTCAATGTGAAATATTATTTTGGGTTTATAAAAAAATATACGTTTATCATATTTTGTTCGGTGCAGTCTGAAAACGTTAGAAATAGACAATCAAGATATTTTGTACATAGACGATACGTATTTGATTACATATGAGTGTCCCTGTATACGACATATAATATATATATATATATGTATACCCTAAAATTTGCAGTTTATTATTTTTAAAGATTTCATCTTGAATGAAAATATTTTATTATTAAATCAATTTTGTTAGTTTAAAATACTTTGAGTCATAGGTGATCATAAACTATTCAATTCGGGTTAAAAAAAATCATGGTAATATTAATGCTAATCTTTTTTATGACTTCTGTCGCATTTCACTTTAAAAAATTTCCTTTACTGAATTGCAGCTAGTGACAGGTAAAAAGTGTTATGGATACTAACCGTGAGATTACATATATGCCCAAGAAGCTGTCTTGGCTTTTTTTAATTATTATTATTATTATTTTTTAAGAAAGGAAATGTGCATTAATATACGGTCAACAACCTGAATATTACAGTAATTTATCTCATTCTCACGATATATTTCGCACTGCACCAGCCATCATTAATGTGCACACCACTGTAAAAATATCGCACACTAGATTATGTTCAGTAACAGGCAAAAAATGTTCCAGCAACTCACCGTAAAAATAAATTTATCCCCGTAAATTTGTCACGATTGATTTCTCGAAGAAGAGAAGTGAGCTTTAATAAATCTCCACAACCTGAATATTACGACACTTTGTCACAAATGCAGGGACTAAACTTTATTCTAGAAGAAGCTGACCATAAAAATTAACAACCACCTTTCGAGTTTTAACAAAATTTCTTATATTATACTTATATTGTTATTTATTATATTATACTTATATTGCAATTTCTTACATTGTATAAGTTGTATAAATTTGTTATATTGTATAAATAAACTCGAGTATAGTGCTATGTAACTCAGTTAAAATATACATATATGCCTTGAAGTAATATATCTGCATACATTTCAGGAAGTATCAGTCATGTACTCATGCATATCTCTGATTCGGATTGAAAACAAATATTTGATTTAATAATAAGAACCACAAATGTTTTGAATCAGATTATATATGTGTGTGTGTGTGTGAAAAAAAAAAAAAAAAAAAAAAAAAAAAAAAGGGGAATTTACAGGGATTTCCTACTTTCTACGGCTTATCTAAATTCCAATTTTTTTTTTTTTTTTTTTAATTCGGAATGTCTTTTAAACATTTAACGTTCATTGTTTTTGCAGCGAAACCGAACATTTGACATAATTTTGTGAGGTTGAGACTACAGAACGTCTCTACAGTCTGTTTGAAACTAAGCTGAATCCAGCAAATTATAATGTTGGGACTGTCAAATCACTTCGTCGCCAGTGACTCGGCGAAAGTTGAGGTCGAGTTAGTTTTGTGTCGGCAGGGTGCTGCAACGAAGGAATTAGGCAGTGAGAGGTAGATGAATTAGAAGTGATTTTAAAAGTATTGATTGAAATGAAGAGAAAGGAAGTTGTAGAATGTAGTATAAGATGGAGATTGTTTTGGTAGATAAAAATAGTGAATTGGTAGTGGTAGAGAATGGTAGCGGATTAGTGTGTGAGGAGGTGGAGTAAAGAGTAATGTTGGTTGTGATAGTTCTTGTGCGTGTGTTAATTGATGATAGAGAGGTGTAGTGTTGTAGCGTAAAGTAAGAGAAGAATCTGTCGCGCCTCGGGAATCCAGCCGACGATTCTGGTGTGAGAATAGTTAGCGGTAACAGAGAGCCGCCGTTGACAAGATCCGTATTGGTGAGATAAATTACCTTTTCTTTTATGCTCTGTTGAAGTTATTATCTGAGATCATTTGAGTTAAAATTGAGTTAGCCCAACACCCGCCTTGAAATTAAGCATTAATATACTGTGTTATTTTCCATTTAACTTTGTCTCGAGCTCTTCTTATTATCTAATTAAGTAATTAAGTTAATCTTTAAGATTAAGATTGAGGAACTGAGATCATGGCAGACTCGAATTCCTCACAATTTAACAGTTTTTTTTTTTTTTTTTTTTTTTTTTTTTTTGCAGCAGCAGTTTTTTAACATTTCCCCCCTTATTTTAATCAGGTTTTAAACTTTTGTTCCTTTTTTGTTCGGTAGATGGCAGCACTATTCAAAAATGTAACAAATAATGCTTCAAAGGAAGCTAAATGCATAAGTCACTTGAAATTTCTTAGTGTGCGCGAGTGCAATTTGCTGTTTTGATGATGCACTCATGTCTCGATTTTTTTTTTCATTTAATGAAGAGCTGGACTATTATTTTCGCCTGAAAAAACTTTTACGAGTTTTTGTAGTCGGTAATGTTTACATACAAAGTGTTTTATTTATTAAATTAAATATTATTTGAATTTAATAAGGTTAGCTTATAGATGTTTCAAACAAAAATTATCGACAATGAACTATGCTAATCTTTTATTTTAAAAATATTTATGATCAGCCATGTGTATAAAAGTAATTTTTACAATTAGTTTAGTAATTTTTAAAATATATTAAGTAGTGAACGTTAAAGGGTTAAAAGGAAAGTATATAAAAACAACTAAAAATTCAGTCAAAGACAGAATTTAGTTTAGTATTGAGGAGTATTAATTTCAATCTATGAAATTTTTATTTTTATTTTTATTTTAAATTTTAAATTTATTTTAATCTAATTTTTTGTCCTTAAAACTGAGCTACGTATTTTTTAAAATGATTGAAATGAATTAAAATGAAGGGTTTCCACCTAAATTTCCTACTTTAATTAATTTTAAAAAATCTAATTATCGTGTCGAAAAACTGTTTGCACGCCTAGATTCAGAAAAAAAAATCGCTTTCATTTGGTACCAAATTTAGACCGATAGGACTGATATTTCTAATTTCTTTTGATATTACACAAAACTGGTCTACAAAAAATCCAGATTGAAACTAACAGTCTTTCGGCCTATATATATGTAATATTATATATATTACTTACTTTTATACGCATATTATAAACATTTTATAGAGATAGTTTGGTAAATAAACATGAGCATCTCATAATAAGTCTGACGACTAAAAGAAAATATAAGTAAAAATGATGAATAAATCGCAATACTGAAAATAGTATAACTGATAAAATCAAAAAAAAAAAAAAAAAAAAAAAAAAGAACTTTTGTGTTATCTCGTGATTGGATTTAGGTAGAATAAACAAAATTGCGGTATTTAAGTAGTATACCTTCGACAAATAAATTAGCAACGACTTACATGAATTTTCGCTGAAGTTATTTTTTTATAAAATTCAAATTACATTCCGTTACTTCACTTCCATTATTTTGATAAATAGAAATAAATAAATAAATAAATAAATCTTAAAAAATCGTTTTGCTTTTTATTACTAGTTATTTATCACGGCATTTGGCCGCAGTTTTAAATTTGGTGAATATGGCAATATTGAAAATAAGTTCATTTTAAAATAAGTTCATCATTACCAATAAGAGAGCAAACACAGATTAATTATTAAAAAAAACAAACAAACAAATCATTGAAGTATTTTGTTCCGAAAGAAAGAAAAATAAATAAATAAATAATCATTGCTGAAAAATACGGAATGCAACAAACTTGTATTATTAAAATTTTGCATATTGAAGTTATATTTTTCGATATCTTTGTATGCTTATTTTATTGAATACGAAATTCTGCAATTATATTTTGTATCATTACAGAAGCAAAAATAAATAAATAAATACGGAATTATTTTGATTTATATATAGATATATATCCGCAACTGCCACATTCATGTGATTAATAAAGTATTAAAAAAATTTCAAAATTCCCAAAATATGATAGTAATAATGTCTAAAAATTTGTTTGCAGTAAGACTGAATGTAAGTTACTAGGTATTTAATTATTTTATTTATTAAATTTTAGAATTAAAAGTAAATTTTATGTTACACGCCAATTTTCATTCTAGATGATATTTAGTGCATTTATGTATTTATTTGTTTTTCTTTGTAAAAATGACATTTCATACAAAACTTTATGTCTGAGTAAAAAGATAAAATGTACAAAGTAATATTCAATAAATTTGTTTCAGAAATAACGAACAAATCTGTTTTGAATTCTATGCTTATAGACAACCACGGATTTAATTATATGGTAAGTAAATCTTGGAAGTATTTAAATTTACTACACGTTATTATCAATTAATTTATTATGTAATAAATTATATTTGTATCATTCCATGAATGAATACATGAAGCACTCTGAATGCTTTCAAAATTGAATACACGAATTTACTCAATTTTGAAACTTATAAATTAAAAAAAAATCTTTATAAAATAAGTTAAATAAAACTTAAATAAAAATTTAAAAGTCATAATTCTCATTCATTACATTTTTGCCTTCCTTGCCATTCTCTTCACAAAAAAATGAAGAAATTTCCAGAGCAAAAATGAATAGTTTCTTTATTCAACAGGCAGGGATTTGATGAACTAGAAGAAATAAATGAAGCAAGAAGTACTTATTCTTAATGACTGTTGTCATTGCTTAGCCATTTGTGCGCCATTTTTGAGGACAAATAACCGAAGGATTTCTCTTATATATTTCTTTATTCAAAAGATCATTTATATGATGTGATTGAGATCGCAATCGTTAAAGGGGCGCTTAAAAGCGTAGTAACACTTTCAGTGCATTATATATATATATATATATATATATATATAGAACACTTTATTTAACAGAAAGATACGAATATTTTATTTTCAAATTGAAGAAATAATTTAGTATGCAACTATTTATACAATGTAATACAAAGTATATAAATTTGTTCATTAGCATAATTTAAAAATAAATTAAGGATTATTCATCTATGGAAAATAAATCAGTATATTTAAATTGCATATATATCGTAATAGTAAGGCAGTAGAAATTCTAATACCACTTAAAAAAGTGTATATATTAGAAGGCTGCTTTGTTTTTTCCTTGGGTAACAGTAATAAAAATTTTTGGTATAGAAATATTGCTTGTAAAAGAAAAAAAAAAAAGAAAGAAAGAAAAAGTTTTATAGTTGAATTAGTAGTTAATGTCTGCATGTATAACAAAGCGACAATGATTTCCCTTTTGATTATATTTTTTAAAGTTTATAAATTTAAAAGTTTATAAATTAATAAATATCATTTATTGAAGGTTTCGATGAAGAATCTCCGGACGTATGAATATGAATAATCGGTAACAATTTTATGGAATGTGTTTCTTCGTTCGTGAATTGTAATATATATACTTCTCTTAAATAAATAAATAAATGGTAATATATTAAATAATTTCACGAATTATATTGTGACCTTTGTCAAACAGCAAAATACCTAAAAAATTCGAATTTTTTCGTCTTAATCTTTTAATTATTACAACACTGATTCAAGATTAAAAAAAATTACATAATGTAAAAAAGAATGGGTTCAATGTTGCTAAAGTTTTCTTTTACAAACTGTGTTCACAAATTTATAGATATATGTCTAAATATCTTCAGAACATTTATAAATATAATATAAATATTTATTTTTATGTTATCACGTACCGAATTGACAGGGAAATCCTAATATAGATATGAGGATTTTCCCGTCAATTCGGCACGTGTTAAAATTACCTCGGAGAGCTGATATTTTTTTGTAAAACTGTTTAGGGTCAAATAAATAAAATAAAATCCCCCATTTTAAGGGAAACCCTAATATATATATCTGGAAAAATTTAGAAAACATGTAGCACTTTTAGTGAAATTATGCAAACATTTACATCGATAATTGAAGAAAAATAAAAATCTGTAACTGAATGTATTGTAGAAGAAAAAAGAAGGAAAGTTCATACGCAAATCTACGTAATGACGTCAAAAACTAAGAACAAGAGGTGAGTGCTGAAATTTCTTTTATTATCGTCTCTTTAATGAAATTGATTTAATTGTTCAGATTTTGTTTTTAAAAAAAATGCGACTTCAAAGCGTCACAATAACTTGCTATACCGGAATCCATAACATAGCACATTATACAGAGACTTGAATCTGGTCAAATACGAGATGAGTAGAGGATACTGGATACTGTTAAAGTCACGAGAAGCGCCATTTTAGTCTGTAAAATCTATTACGAGAAACAGGGAATAATAAACGTCCTCCACGTGTGCCAAAAAAAAATTATGGCTGATAAATTTTGATAAAAGCTCGACAATATAAAGCAGATAATGCTACTCATCTCTAAAGACACTTGTTTATGCAACATAAAAAATGGTAACATACCAAACAGTTCAAAATAAGACTTTTATAACTTCACAGGAGGTGGTACTTTTGCAGTTGACCAATGGTACATTTCCAGACTCCTGAGTTTTTTATAATGAAGACTGCTAAACATCTAGGTTAGAAATAATGTGCTTGGGGTCAAGGGCTTTTGACTGACGAATGTCGATTCTGCTTAACTGGTACATTCAATGTGTTTTAGTATGGAGGAAAGGGGCAGTGGAATATCTTTCTTTAAATAAAATACATAAGAAAAGGAATAAATTTCTTTAAGGTATCTGCCTACTTTAAAATGACCATTTTTGACAAAAATATCGATTTTCTGTTTTTTTATGTAGTTTTAAAGAATAGATTTTTAGCTTTCTAAAACACCTTTACTTTTGTTTGTACGCTAAATAGAACTGAAGTTATAGCCAATTAAGTAAACCGGAAGGGAGATTCTTTAAGACAGGAAGTTTTGCCGTTTAAAAAAAAAAAAAAAATGGCATTCACATGCCGCTGCAAAAATTGATTGAAAAGTAATTGATTGAAAAGAATCCCGTAATTCTATTAGTTGAACTAAATCCAGCCCCTCACCTATATATACGTGCACTTCTGCAGTTTCAGAATCCTTTTTGCACTGAAGACGGCACGCTTAAAGCTGCCGAAACAGCTGTATGCATTTCCAATATTTTTCTTTGGCGTTTCTGACGTAGTCGTTTATTCGAGTTTTAATATTATTTCACATTGTTTGTATGCGTACCCAAAGTTAATCTGTAGAAGTGTAGGACGAGGATTCTTAACGGAATGCACACCAACAAAATCCTACACACGTTCAATAAACGACATATCCGGCAAATAAGTAATCCGAGGAATAATCTATATGTGTTTTGCTGAACAAAAGCTTCAACATTCCTTGCAACACGTGGACAGGCTTCATAATGTTGAATGATAGTACCAGAAATGCCTTCAAAGAAAGGCATGACTTCGGGCTCCGGAACTTCATTCATATACCTGTTACTGTTAAATTACTCACAATTCTTAGTAGCTGAGATCGTCTATGGTACGCAATCAGACGCCAGAATATAACTCTGCTCAATAATGTACACTGGAAAGCAGCACTGTAAAAAATAGTTTCTTAAAAATGAGCAAGATTGTCTCAAAATAGCTACGAAACAATATATACTTAAATTGTAAATCACATGTACTCATTTTTACTTTCTCTTACCCATAAGGTAGAGAAAGTATTGTTTTTGGCTCAAATTTTCGAACGCGAGATTTTGTTATATTTACACGTTTTGAGGTCCCCTGAATACGAAAATCATGTTTTTAGCAAATGGTCTGTGTGTCTGTGTGTGTGTGTGTCTGTGTGTGTGTGTGTCTGTGTGTGTGTCTGTCTGTTATCAGCATATCTCAAAAACAAATTATGGCAGAAAGTTCAAACTTGGTATTCTAAATGTGTATCATATAGGGATGCTACAGTAAGTTTTTCGTTAAGATCAAGCAAATGGTTCGTGTACAGGGACAATCAAGAGAATTCTATTACGTCTATGGGGGAAATTGCAGGAAAATAGAGTTTAACGTTTATAGACTGCACTAAACCAAATGAAACGAATATATATTTTTTGTAATAGAGACAGTTAACTGGGAAAAAATTTTTGTGTATGTAGGAGCCTCGCCTCCCCCCCTGGGGGGGAAGTCCCCACTCGAGGGGAGTAAATTTTCATGATGGGTATCTTTCAAAAGAGCTCGAAAATACCTTTAAAACGAATGGTTGAACCATCGATCTGCGATAATTTAAAACAAAGTTATCGATTTATTTTTACTTTTAACGAAAAAAAAAACTTAGAAAAAAAATCGTACTTTTTTTTTAATATTGAGAATAAAATGGACTTCTTTTGGATATTTGGTGTTAAACTACTTCTCTAATATGGAAATCGTCTGCCTTATCATAAAAGATAATTTTTTTAAATAATAATTTTAATAAATTTTTTTTTAAAAAGTGAAATATTTTTTAATAACCGAATTAAATTCTATATAAATGTAGGTGCATTAATGAAACGGGAGGTTGAGGGGGGCGGTAGCCCCCCTCACACAGAACTAATTATCATATAAAACTCTTCAGAAGCCTAATATGAATTGTTTAACATAGGTTTACATAACAGTACTCGTTATCTTACCTATTAATCTGCAACCTGTATTTATAGTATTAAATTTCAGGGTAAGAGAAAGTCGTGTGAGTGACACACCAGATTATTTAGTATACTGACATGCTCAAAAATGTGGTTGGCGAATAAGAATACCACTATTCCCATGCTTGACGTGTCAATATACTCAAAAATGAGTACATGGGTTTTCAAATTTAAGTATATATTCTTTTGGAGCTATTTGGAGACAATTTATCTTATTTTTAAGAAGCCATTTTTAACAGTGAGATTTTATAACGAATACAATCATTAAGGTACTGAAATTTTAAGTGAAACTCATCAGAAAAACTTCTTATTGCCAATTTACAAGCCGACCCCTATTTTTGTGAAACCTTTGCAGCCACAGGCGTCGATGATTTTGCATCAACGGATTGACGAAGAAGACATTTATAAACCTGGTGCAGTGGACCAAAGTGCTGCGAGATATCTGGATGAAGCTGTAGAACGTCAGAAGACCATTAGAATGTTAGAAGAACGTTGGAAAAACAGACGTTTGCCACTAGCAGATAACCACAGACTATTTTCAATATCCCGCTACTCTCGTCTGTTTATAGGGTTTCAATAACAGTTCAGAAGGTGCTGCTAAATCTACACTTTTGTGGTGACTCTGAAATTTCAGTCATTTTCCTAACACATTATAATTTTCATCTGATGAAAATTTCAGTTCATTCGCGTTACTTTTTATGGCATTGCTTTTTATAAATAGAGGAGCATATAAAGTATAAAAGAAAAAAAACCGGCGTGAATCCACTCGTCTTTCCAAACATTAAGTAATTAACGGTTGTATAAAAAAAGTAAGAGATCTTATTAAATAAATAATTGAGAAAATTATAATAAGGTATATATTTCTCCATGTGGTATGCGCTTTAAATTAATGGAATTGCCCTTGAAATGCTTTGAGCATAGATCATAACGATAAAGAAATTTTAGTTGTATCCCTGTAAAAATCTATTATTACTAGATTTACTAAAATCTGTACATTTCGTGCGATGGTCACCCATAACAATTATATAAATCTTCGGCTTAATCGAATGAGACATTCAGACTCTATCCCACTTTAAATAATTTGAGCCCATAAGCCCCAATAATAAAGAATTTTTATTTGTGCCACTGTAAAAGGACTGTAAGTGCTAGATTCTACAAAACTGATGCAGTTCATTTTAAAGTGATCTATAACATGCATATAAATTTTCAGTTCAATCGGATACAGCGTTTAGACGCTATCGAACTTTAACGAATTTAAAAGCATAGGGTACACCGAGAAAAACTAATATACCGTCTTCATCTAACATGAATAAGTGACCATTTTCTAAATCCCTTAACTAGAAATATAGATTTCTGAGCTATGCGCATAAGGCACACCAATAAATTGAATAAATGAAATGATCAATAATTTCTAGTCTACACATTTCTAGATGGTGAAACAACTTTCTGAATATTCTGAATCTTTTTTATGGGGAGAAATTTTCGCTTGATTATCTAAATAGGGGTTTCTAGAACTCGCTTTCAAAGGGGACTTGAATTAATAAGGATGCCATGGAACAATTTTTTCTAGAGCCACAATTTAGATTCTAATATCAGTTACAGATTTTTTTCTCAGTGCATAACTATAAAGTCAATTTTTCGTTGTAACCCTGTAAGGAAACTACACGTGATAGATTCAATAAAATACTACATTAATCTACATTAATCAATCAACCTTTATTACAATCTACATTAATCAATATTTAGTTAAAGATTGTATTTTATATTATTTTTTTACTTTAAATGGGATTTAATTTACTCATAAAAAATATAAATTAAAATGTATGTGTTATATTCTTCTATAGTTTCACTTAAAGTCTAAACACAATACGCAAATCTCTGTGTTCAGTCATTGAAGAAAAAAAATATAAAAAGCCACTTCCGACTTATTTTGCCCGAGTTAGCATAGAAAACAGAGGATGGTGCCCATCGAATGGCAATAACCTTTAGATTTTAATGCAATTGTTAAATTTTGCTTACGAGTTCGTCTACATATTAAAAATTGCATATCAACTTCATTTTTTCAAACAGTAACACTGATTTTTGACTACATATTCAATATTTTAGGTTAAGGTGGTTAAAAAAAGGTGTAATTTCTATATTTTAAATTACACTCTATAACAAAAAAAGTGACGCACCAAGAAGGAGTTATCCGAATGCATATTTACTACCTTTACATGAGCTTAAACGGGGATGCATATCGACGTTGCTGATTGGTTTTTATTTTGCGTGTTATATCTGACGTCACGCTTTCCGCCAGAGTTTAATGGAAAATTCTATCCTATAAATTTTTAATGATAATATTTTATTGTATTTCGACTTTATGTGTAAAATGTCTGTATTTTCGGAGTCAAAATTTCCTCCATCATTCATTCATGAAATTGAATCAATTTCTGATAATATAATTACAATTCGCAGTAATATAAAAAATTTAGAAGAGTGTGAAAACAGATACAAGAGTTTGGCGAGTTGACAAACATCAAGCGGAAATCAAAGATCATTAAACCCCCGAGCTCAAAGATTTGCTTGCTCTTAAGTATTAATATAAGGGCTTTTTTTTTACCCGCTCCATTTTATTTTATATGTATCGTAGTTATCGTAGTTACAGAAATTTTAAAGAAAAAGCCGTAATGTAAATATAATAAAGAGTTGAAAGATAAAATAATAATGAATAGATAGATAAAATAATACATTTCCTATTCTGTTTTCAATTTTAATTTCAATTATTTTTTATTTATTTATTTATTTTTAAAAATCTTTTTGTCTCTGCAATAATCAAACTTTTTAAAAATACTTTAAAAATATGTTTAAATGTGGCGCCATCTGTATAATCGGATATTAGTTAATGCACTTAAAATACTATTATTTATTTATTTTAATTTATTTTATCTAAGTAAGTATTTTATATTAATAGATTTTACAAGATATTTTAATTATAATTTATAAGGATACAAATGAAATTTATATGCAGCTGTACTTTACGTTGCTTTCTTTTTATATAATAAGCATTTATTATTTATTTATTTATTTTTTAATTTTCTTAGCTATTTTATGTTACAATTACATTTTTTTATTTGTTTTTTAATGTCAGAGCAATGGTTTTCAATAGCATAAATATTTTACATTTTATAACTGAAATCTTATTTAGAATATCTAAAAAAAATGTGCATGATGTTTTTATAGTAGTGATGTTTTTACAGGGTGGGGCATAAAGATCTCCTCATTTTAAGAGGTCAATAAAAATATATAGGACATTGAAAACAAATATTTTATGTTTACATTCCGAAAGAATAATGTTTGCCATTAATTAATTTTTACAATCTGTAACAATTTTTGCTATTTACGAGAAAGGATATCGTCTAAATGTTTTCCTTCCTTCTCAATACACTTGTGAAGTCTCTTTCTTCTTTCGATTTGACCAATCGCATTCTTTCATTTCCTGTACTAACATCATTTTGTACGGATGTAACTACAGATCTTCGTGTAAAATTCTCCTCAATGAGCGCTGGGATAGTCTGGGCACTTTTCAGTTTTTACTAAACATCTTAAAAACTATCGCATTTAGAGAAAAAAATGTCAATTACAAAATTAATCTAACGTAATATTTCCTACAAAAATGTATAGTACATTTTATTTGTATGATCAATATTTTAGAAGATATAGGGAAACGAAATAAAAAAATTTCTCAAAAAATTCTTTTTTGCAATAGTAAAATCAACTAAAGTGTGTAATTAAATGGGTTCTGGTCAAATATTTTCTAATGTACAAAATAAATATATGCATAGGGAATATGTAAGGATAATACAGCATGTTTTGTACATTTTAAATAATTTTAAGGTTAGTAGGCGCAAGTGGTGACCGATCAACATACAAAAAAAAAAAAAAAAAGAAAAAAAAAAGAAAAAAAAAAAAAATGTGTAGCTTTGAAATTGAGCACAGTTATAAAGTTGAGTGTCCCAAACAACATACTAAAAGTCCCCAACCATGGGGGAGTGAGCGGGGGGCAGGGTGGCATTTAAAGGGGGCACATTTCAGCTTTTATTATGTATATTGAAAGCTATCGCATTTAGAGAAAAAATGTCAATTACAAAATTAATCTACGTGCAATTTCCTACAAAAATGCACATTACATTTTGTTATAATGATCAATAGTTTAGAAGATATAGGGGAACGAAATAATACATTTTCTTGAAAATTTCTTTTTTGCAATAGTAAAATCAACTAAAATGTGTAATTAAAAGGGTTCTGGTTAAGTATTTTCTAATGCACAAAATAAATATATGCATAGGGTATATGTAAGGATAATACAGCATGTTTTGTACATTTTAAATAATTTTAAGGTTAGTAGGCACACGTTGTGGTTTAGGTAAAATTGCTTTTTAATCCCTGACTTAAAAGAGGGGTGTTATAAATTTGAAGCCTTTGATTGTCTTTATACTTGTAGTCATTTTATTTTAACATTTTTTTTTTTTTTAATTCTGGGGAGTAATTTCAGGCAGTGCAAGAGAAATGTTTTTGATTCATAAAAAAACTTTTTTAGTATTCAAAATAATTAATTTTGAGAAATTTAAAACACTGCAAAAGAAATATTCTAAAACTATGTCAACATATAAAAAATGAAAAATTGTCACATAAAATCAGTCTTTGAAATCATAACTACTCGTTTTATAGGCAAATCTATTCTGTGTTTTTTTTTTTATTTAATTTTTTATGTTATTTACAATAGTAACATAAACTATAGCTCGTAATTAAAAGGATTCGGATTAAATATTTTCTACTCATACAAATAAATATCTATATGTTCATGTGCGCGCGCAATGCGCCAAGTTTAAAGAGTGGAAGTCAAAATATACAAATCGAAGAACTCCATTTTTCTGTAAGATATCCGTAAGATACAAAGCAACCTTTATATTTTCTTAACTATTGCTCATACTAACAAATGTAATAGGCATTTTCATGGGAAATTTTACGTAGTTTTTATTTTCTAATTGACATTTTTTCTCTAAATGCGATAGTTTTCAATATACGTAATAAAAGCTGAAAAGTGCCCCCCCTGACCCCCGCTTACTCTCCATGGTTGGGGACTTTTAGTATGTTGTTCGGGACACTTAACTTTATAACTGTGCTCAATTTCAAAGCTACACGATTTTTTTTTTAATGTTGATCGGTTTTGGGTCTTTATTATCTGGATTTTTACCTAAACCGCCACTTGCGCCTACTTGCCTTAAAACTACTTGAAACTTACAAAACATGCTGTATTATCCTTGCATATTCCCTATGTATATATTTGCTTTGTACATTAGAAAATATTTGACAAGAACCCTTTTAATTGCACACTTTAGTTGATTTTACTATTGCATAAAAGAATTTTTCAAGAAAATGTGTTATTTCATCTCCCTATATCTTCTAAACTAATGATCGTACAAACAAAATGTAATATACATTTTTGTAGGACATTTTGCGTAGATTAATTTTGTAATTGACATTTTTTCTCTAAATGCGATAGTTTTTAAGATATGTAATAAAAACTGAAAATTCCCCCCCTAAATTGCCCCCCCTGCCCCCCACTCACTCTCCACGGGCGGGGACTTTTAGTATGTTGTTCAGGACCCTCTCGGCTATGAGTGTGCAAAACTTCAAAACTACACGATTTTTTTTTTCTACTTTTCCTATTTTGACTGGACTTATCCAGATTTTTACTCAAACCGCCACTTGCGCCTACTAGCCTTAAAATTATTTAAAACTTACAAAACATGCTGTATTATCCTTGCATATTTCCTATGTATATATTAGTTTTTTACATTAGAAAATATTTGACAAGAACCCTTTTAATTGCACACTTTAGTTGATTTTACTATTGCAAAAAAGAATTTTTCAAGAAAATGTGTTATTTCATCTCCCTATATCTTCTAAACTAATGATCGTACAAACAAAATGTACTATACATTTTTGTAGGAAATTTTACGTAGATTAATTTTGTAATTGACATGTTTTCTCTAAATGCGATAGTTTTTAAGATATTTAATAAAAACTGAAAATTGCCCCCCTTAAATGCCCCCCCTGCCCCCCGCTCACCCCCCACGGGCGGGGACTTTTAGTATGTTGTTCAGGACCCCCTCTGCTATGAGTATGCAAAATTTCAAAACTACACGATTTTTTTCTTCTATTTTTCCTATTTTGACTGAACTATCTAGGGCACTAGCTTGTTTACGAGCTGAACGTCGTGGTGATTGCGTTACAGCATCTCTTACTTCAGCCACGTTCTCCGGAGTTCGAACATGACGTGGTCTACCGGACGACCTTTGTTTTAAACACGAACCTGTTTCTCTAAAATTAGCAACCCATAAGGCTATTGTCTTTCTGTCGGGTATTTTTCCATGCCTGCTTACTCCAAAGTGCCTACGAAATAATCGTTGCGTTTGAGTGATGGAATCCGCATTTTAAAAATAAGTTTCAACAACGAACGCACGATATTCACTAGTCCAAGACATACTGCCAACTGAAATAGCGTAACCTGGGAAATATAACAGCGCTACTTCGGACACGTCCTCTACACTAGCGCCGCCGCAGCGACAGCGGCAAATCAGGGAGATCTTTATGCCCCACCATGTATTTTACTATACATAAAAAGATTTTTTTTTAAATTTAGCTTTACGAAAGAGCAATATTTTATTTATTTATTTCTTTTTCAATTAGTTATTAACCCTTTCGCTACCAACATTTTAAAAATAAAATAAAAATTATAACAATAAATAAATTTAAAAATGAAATTAAACGGTCTTAAAATATCAGTGCTTTTGGTAAGAAAATAGCTAAATATACTGACAAACTTTTAAAATTAATTTTAAAGCGTCTTAAAAAAAAAAAAAAAAAAAAATCTAAAAAGCATGTCTTTGATCATGGACATCAGTAGTGAAAGGGTTAATCTTCATCTCAGAGATAAATGATGAGAATAACAATTGAAAAATTATTTTTCATGAAATTTTTGAAGTAAAATTTGCCATCTAAGTATTTGAATATTTCCTAGTAATACATAATATACTTTTTCTTCTATTATATGGGTAGAAAAAGTTGTAACGGGAAGTATAAAAAACTATTTTTACCATAAAATAGACAAATAATGCAAGAGATAGAAAGAAAAAAAATCATATTGATATTCTTAAAAAAAAAAAATAATAATAATAAATAAATAAATGAAGAAAAATAAAGTAAAGTATTAAAAATGTATTAAAGTAAAGTAATAAAGTAATGTAGTAAAGTATTAAAGTATTTAAAATGTATTACTGTGACTTTAATGGATAAGCCATATTCCTTAAATGTTAATAAATTGTTTATTTATTTTTCAAAAAGTACAATAAATAAATAAGGCATTTAGTACTACGTGTAATTATGTATTTTTCCAGAAGGAAAAATCATTTTTTTATCAGATTTTCAGAAAGTGTTTTTATTTTTTTTATTTTTTCATTTATTTAATATTTTTAATATTTTTATTTCGATCTTTGTAATTTTATTTTCCCTAATTTTCGGGAAAAAAAATTTAGAATACTAAAAAAGGTATTATATATGCTTATTTAGTTTTGAAATCAGATTTCATGTATATATATATAATTTAGAAAATATGGTGAAACTTGAAGACAAGTGGGCGTGTATAACAAGAAAAAACGTTAAAAAAAATTAACGAATTATAGTAACGATGAACAATTGTAAAAAACAACAGTACATGCGAAAAACACCCTTCCGATTCCTCTTCAGTGGGTGGGAGCAGCAGAACAGACAATAAATTAAATTTAAAAAGGCCTAACAGGTTTCGGAAACATGGCGAAACTAGCATACTCCCAACAAAATCAAGAATAAATTACTGGCAAATTATATATAACAATCTTCATGTAAATTAGATATAACAAAATTGGTGCTTCATAAAAGTAACATAACTAAATTAATATAATAATCCAAAAACTACAAAGTCGATATTTGTGATAAAAATAATTTAATAAAAGGACATGCTAGATCGTCATGTTCCCACCCAGACCTGAAAGGCAAAAAGATATTGTAATGAACTGAACTTACTGCAATGTAGAAATAGGTCTTTAAAGCAAAAGCAGATGATTCACATGTAGTGGCTCAATACTGGCGCTGTCTTGTCCGATGTTCCAAAATCATAGTCCAAACTCTCCGAGTCGCTCGACACCAAGTAGCTGCAGTCCGACATAAGGCGTTCTACAAGTTGGACTTTGGCCATGAGTCTTCATCAGCAAGCACTACTAGACACCAAGAACCATAAGTGAAGAAACCTTACCGCAACTATCACCCCAATCGCAAACATTTATTAAAATTATTGGTGTAAAACTTTATGAAATTTAATGGATAGTTATTATTGTAAAAAAGATTAGCAATGAATTTAAAAACTTGTTTATTGTAATTTGAATATTTATTGCATATCTTATAGAATCTATTTAGTTGACCAATTAAAATATTAATATAGATTTTTTTTATGCAAATTATTATACCAGTGAGGCATGCTGTAACTATTAAATGAAAAATCTTTCTTTTTGTCATATAGATCCAGATTTAATGTATTATGTTGAACATCCAGAAAAATATCTAAGAAATTAACACAGTCATCTTTATTATTAGTTTTATTTAAATTTAAACAGGAAGGATATATGTCTTTAAAAATATCTGTAAAATTAAAATTTAAGACTAGAATATCATCTATATATCGATAAATTTTCAATTTTTTGTTGTAATTGATAACATAAGTATATTCATAAAGGAATAAAAATAAATTAGCGGCTGTACTGGAGTAATTGGTGCCCATTCCGATACCATGTACTTGTTTATAAATTTTATTATGAAATGTTAAGAAATTATTGTTAAAACAAAAATGGCAAAGACTTAAAAATAAATCTCTATCAATTCTTAATTCATTTACAATATCAAAAAAGTCGAATAATTTAATTAAAGTGCTATACAATAAATCAATAGGGATATTGCAAAACAAATTTTCGAAATCAAATGTTTGTACAGAAGTAGGCGTGTCCATATTATTTAACTTTTCAATAATTTCATAACTATTGTTAATACACCAAAAATAACTAGAATTTTTATATATATTTTTTAGAAAGTCATAAATAAGCTTTAAATAAAAGTGAAGTTTAATATTGAAACATTTATTAACGCTGCCAACAGTACAACAAATATAACGGAATTTTATTGGATTTTTATGGAATTTAGGTGTTAAAAACAAAAAAGGTAATTTTTTATGATTTGGTAAAGTAAAATGTTTATTGAAAAGGCTTTTACATTTCTTGATATAAGCAGAACTTTTATTATATATGGAATTGCTGTCCAGGTTATATTTTTCATAATATTTTAAATTATTAAATTCTGAAAATATTTTTTCAGCATAAAATTTTTTACAAATGATGGCGTAATTATTGGCAGCCTTATCAATAGGTACAAAAATAAAATTTGTTTGCATATTTTTAATAAAACTTAAATCATCTTTACTTAGTTTTTGATATACATAATTACTTTGATTTAGATTTAATTGAATAAATTCCTTAAAATATTTTATTAGATGGTATTTTCATTCTACAAAAGCTTCAAACGGTCAAATTTATAAGCTATTTTCAGTATAAAATCATTAGTATCTTTACAAAAAGTATCAAGAGCTTTTTTAGGATTTATATAATAGTTAGGTCTAAATTTTGTACCAAGACTCAAAAACTGCCTTACATTCTCATTTTCAACAATATTCAAGTCACCAGTTATAATATGTCCATGATCTTTATTGATAAAATTTTTGAAATTCACGTTATGTCAACAACACATATTTTCATCATCAATATCCTCAAAAGCAAACTTCCTGTAATTAAAAACTCTACAACTAAAAGGTTGTGTATATTTATAGGTAATTCTGATAGGATAATTCTTTAATGGAAAATAAATTGCTATATCTTTAATTATTGTATTTATATTTAGATTATTAAAAGATTTTTGTTGAAAAAGAAGAATGAAGTACAGTACATCGTTATAAAGTTTGCATGATTTTAATTTAAAATTCAATAAATCATTAATTAAATCTTTTAATTGTTTATTTTTAAAATTATACTTCAAAGCAAAAGTTTTAATTTTTTTAATTTTATTAATTTTTAATTCAAAAATATGATTTTTAACAGTTTTAACGTTATAATTTTTTAAGAAATCGTTTTCAATATTTCTTAACCAAACACAAGCATCCAGAAAATTATTGTTTTTACTGTTAATACGAGAACCTCTTTTACCTCTCTGTATTTTGATAAGATTATTGATTTCAAACAAAAAAAACCATAAATATTGTCAATTTGATTAACATTAAGATTGTTCAATTTAGTATTAAGGCCGTAAGGATATAAAGTTCGGTGTTTAAATATAAAATCATTTTCAACTGAGAGTCTTTCTTTTTCATCATCAACAAGAGCTAAAATTTCTATTAAGACATTATCAAAAGAGTGTTCCCTGAAATGTAAAATCTCAAAAGACGGACAGGGATGGAACACGGGCGCAGAATTCATACCGGTATTCGTTAAAGAAATTTCTCTAACTATAATATCGTTGATTTAAGAGGTAAAAAAATTTGTTACATTGATAGTGGTATGAATACTGCGCCCGAGTTCCATCCCTGGACGGATAATCAGCTTTTTTAACTTTTGCTCTATGTAAATTAATTCTGATGTGTAATTCTCCTGAAGTTTGGCCAATGTAACACTGTAAGCAAATACGTCAAGTAATTTTATATATAATATTATTGAATTTTCAGAATATGTATATTTCTTTATATATATATATATATATATATATATATATATATATATATATATATTTGTTATAAAGAATAAAAGTAAAAAATATTTTTTGTTGTTAAAAACAAATGCATAAATAAATAAAATAATTATTTAATAAAATTGTTGTTATGAAATTGTTAAAAATGTGTTCAAGGCGCGAAACTAATTTTGCGTTAAAGCTATACGATCTTCTTAAAAAATAAAATGAAATGAAAATGTTCCATAATAATTAAAAATCACTGAAAAATACAGATGGCACCAGAATTTTTTTTTTTTCAGAATTATTTTATTAAAGTAATTTTATCTGAACAAAATTAATTTGGTAAAATTTAAATTACTCAGAAGAAAACATTGTTTTTCAAATGAAGTTAGAAAACTCTTTCAAATATTCATATTCATTTATTCGCATAAAACGAGAGGAATATTATAGATTATTACTGATTTAAGCAAAGTATAATAATCAGTGGAGAATCGTTGCGTCATAAAAGGTAGCAACCAATCCGTAACGTCAAACTGCATCGCTGTTTGAACTCGAGTAAAGGTAGTAAATATGCTGTCCGAATAGGACAAAAGTAGGTAGATGTGGTGTACATGTAGAGAAAAACAATTGATTACAGTTTCAGAAAATTCGTATGATTTAATCAAGAGAAAGCGTCTCACAAAGTAAACAAGTCAATAACTTTTTCACCGACTTCTGGCCCTTAGGTACGCAGTAATGTGCTAGGTATTAATTGATAGAGTTGGCAGATGTGCTCCTGGAAAGTATCGTGGCAGATTCTGTCCAATTGGTGCGTTAGTTTGGTAAAATCCCGAGCTGGTTATAGGACATCTTTTATGATGCTCCAAACATCCTGAGTGGAAGAGAGGTCCGAGGACTGAGCTCAACCCCATTTCACTGAGTCGCTTATTAAGGGTCTTAGAAGTCACTGAAGTACCAGTTGCACGTAGGATCGATGAGAATGAGGAATTGGGGGTTTGAATACCTCTTTAACGATAGACTGGTTCTCACTATCTGTCCTCATTTAGGCCGACCGTTTCCTCCCTGACGCTGTGTTAGACCATTCTTCACCCATTCCTTTCAATATTATCTAATAGTGGCACCAGTCCTATCCAATTGTAAAAAAAAAAAAAAAAAAAAAAAAAAAAAAATCCGCAGATTAGTCCAACTGGCTTCTTTGAGTCCAACTACACGACACACTCAAATCATGACATCTGCCCATGTTGTTTGCGCACCTGTTTGCGAGGCATAGTTCCTGTCTTTCTGAGGAGATGGAATAAAATTTTCGAAGAATTTACGACATGGAATCAAAATTTATCGTTTTTAATAGTTTGCCAAATGCGCAGTTAAGATGCGCTGCTGCGTCGCATGTTCATTCAATGACAACCAAACTTCAATGGCATCAATGACATCAATGGCTCATTCAATGGCAACCATTTTCTATCGAAACCTGTATGTATGTCAATTTTTGTCAAAAGATGTAATAATCAATTGTAATAAAGATGTCAAAGAAATATATATTTGGATATCAAAATAAATCGTATATAGGAATGATATATTGTGGCCATTTGAAATTTAAATTATTACTAAAGTTGTTAAGTGTCTCAATTAATAATTAACAATAACTTTTTTTTTTTTTTTGTGTGTGTGTGTGTGTTTTAAATCTATGTTGGAATAAAACGGGAATATCTTGAATTATTGTTTTAACGTTTTGCTTTCATTAATAATTTAACACTGAGAAGAAATTTTTGTTTTTAAACAATTGAAACATTCAGTATCAAGGAATGAATTGTTATTTTTAAATCCATTCTTAATATGCTAAACAAATACTGAGGCCATTTGGTTTCTTATGCATTAAACAACAACAATAATAATAATATCACATAATAGAAAATATGCATCTTAAATTTATATTTTGAATGTTCCTAAAAGTAAATTCTATCTTAAATTCCAAGTGAGTTTTATAAAAGTTGAAAATAAAAGTTAAGACGAAAGAAGCATCTATAGAGTTTAAAAGAACTTTCTTGATATAAGTCTTTGATCTCCATATTCACCACAATCACGTATTTAAAGTATTTGAAACGTGACTGAAGTATTGAAAAGATAATAACATTTAGATTCAGTCATTATTGTGCATGTGCATATATACTAGACGTGAATAATTCTGAGTCAATTCGCCAATAACAAAAATGCAAGTTTACAAATATCCAGTTCAGTTTGAAAATTAGTCTAAAGTTTTTTGTGCATAAGAGAATTAAATAATAAATTATTTGAAAATCTATAAATGGTGCTTTTTTATATATATATATTCAATTTGGATGAATAAAAGCTTCGATTAAAATAACTTTCAGCATTTAATTATTAATTTAATGCACCTCTTTGATACTGTTGACATAAACTAAATTGTACATTTGTATATAATTAATACTAATTGATTATATTTTTAAAGGTGGTGTTCGTGTTGGTGTTAGGGTTAGTGTTCAGGATAATTTTTTTCGCCAGAGACTTATGCTTATGTGTTGTGTCCTCTGTTTGTAGGGGGAAGGGTGTATTCCTAAGTGGTCCGATTTGTATTTATTCGACTTTCGGAGAAAACCAAGATAAATCTGAATGGCTAGACCGACGAGTAGGACCTGGCTTCTAACCCAGCCCATTCTGCCAACTTTGAAAATAGACCAT
This sequence comes from Salticus scenicus, assembly GCA_963930645.1. Lineage (NCBI taxonomy): Eukaryota > Metazoa > Arthropoda > Arachnida > Araneae > Salticidae > Salticus > Salticus scenicus. Next base: position 281,803,767 of record OZ005649.1, on the reverse strand, counting down.
CGACGCCACTGGAGCTATATATTAAAACGAGTAGCACCTACATTTATATAAAATTTAATTCTGTTATTAAAAATAATTCTGTTAAAAAAAAAAAAAAAAAAAAAAAAAAAAATATATATATATGAAAAAAAAAAAATTGATAAAAATGAAAAAAAAATCGATAACTTTATTTTAAATTATCGCAGATCGATGGTTCACCAATTCGTTTTAAAGGTATTGGGGAGCTCTTTTGAAACATACCCATTATGAAAATTTACTCCCCTCGAGAAGGGACTTTCCTACTGGGGGGGGGGGCGAAGCTACTACATACACAATATTTTTTCCCAGTTGACCATCTCTATTACAAAAAATATATATTCGTTTCATTTGATTTAGTGCAGTCTATAGATGTTAGACTCTACTTACCTGCAATCTCCCCATAGACGTAGTGTATTTGAATCCTTTTGAGTGTCCCTGTAGACGAACTATTTGCTTCATCTCAACGAAAAGCTTATTGTAGCATCCCTATGTGATACACATGCCGAGTTTGGAATTTATGCTGCTATTTGTTCCTCAGATATGCTGATAACAGACAGCCACACAGACATCCACGCAGACAGACCCACAGAAAGACACACAGACAGACAGACACACAGACCATTCTTTAAAAACATGATTTTCGTATTCAGGGCATGTAAATATAACAAAAACTCATGTTCGAAAATTTGACCCTAAAACAATACTTTCTCGACCGTATGTGTAAGATAAAGTAATAAATATATAAAAATAAAAATAATTTAACAGAATATTTATTTTTATGTATAAAAAATAACAAAATGAAAAACAGACGATCGGCATTTTCTACTAGCGGCTTTGGCGTGAAATATTAATAAAATATAAATATTTCGACGTTCTCACCCTTCTCCCCTCAAGAAAAAAAAAAAATTCGATACTGTTTGTTTTGATACTAATTATTATTAATTTTCTTTTCTTTTCTTTTTCATTTAAATAATAATAATAATAATAAAAGGTTTTGATGAAATTCTGGCAAAAGCAGATATTATTAGTATGAAGGACTATTAGTTTTTTTTTTTTCCTAATTATAACATCGCTTTCAAATTATTCAACTATATTTTCGATAAAATTTCGATTTCTATAAATGTACAACCATCGTAAAACTGGTATCGTAAAAATTCGTAGATTGGGACTAATAGATATAACTTAAAAAAAAAAAAAAGTCAGGTGAATAAAGTGAAAAACTTGCAATAATACACGTGTTTTAACACAAATATGTAAATTTATATAAAAAAGACTGAATAATAAACTTACGCTAAAACTGACTGAAAAAACCATTTGCTAACACGTACATTCTTTTGCACCGTTTGTTTTTTTAAATTGTTTTAGGTCAATCTTAAGATATGGAACTGTCCTTTTTATTTTGGATTTGTATAAATTTATTTCTTTATTAAAAAAATTCAAAATCTAAGTTTGGTTTATTATTATATATATATATATATATTTATTATTATTATTATTAGCCGGTATTGCCCGCTTCGCTGGTCACTATATTTAAATTAATTCTCAAAATTACATGTAACGTATTAATAAAAATATCTCGTAAAAACAAAAGAATTAAAAAAAAAAAAAAAAAAAAAAAAAAAAAAAAAGGTTATATGAAGTAGGTCAAAGCCTCAGTCTGCTCCACCAGCCAAATGGTGGGAGGATTCACAAAATAGTTTCACTTTTAGAGTGTGTGTTGATTACACATAAGTAATCCACATATCAGATAGTCACATACTTGAGGTAATTTAGAGCAGGGCGCGAAATTTCCGCTCGCCAGCTCGCCATTGGCGAGTGTAATTTTTACTGTGGCAGTAAAAATTTGGTCTAGTTATAGGTAGAATTCTTTCACAATACGGTGACAGAAAGCATTATTTTTATAGATTTGCCGTCGTATAACCTCATATTTAATCCCAGCCTGGGAAACGAAAAATGCTTAGCGCAAGCATAAAAGTTTTATCCTCTTCGGTAGTTTCGTTTCTCCCAATGTGATTTCTCTAGTCAGAGTGAGAATAGACGAGCAGAGAACCTCTTTGTCCGCCGCAAACTATCCGAGAAAAGAGAAATGTGAAAGTTTACCTATGTGATATTGTTGCATGAAAATGAACCCGAGCCCCTTTAAAGATACTGTCTATGTTTATTTTATTGAATAATGTTTAAAAAACAATTGACAGTTTTCAGTTTTTTAATGAAAATCCAAGGATTTGCGCTTGTAATTATTTGTAGGTATGTAAGCAATGATTTTATCGAAAAAGTTATTTCGAAATGGCTATTTCAAATGACAACAATGAACAAGTTATATACAGCGACATTCCGTCTAATTACAAAAATAAAGAGGAAGAAAAGAACATTTCTGATGTAAAATGTTAAATAAGTAGGTAAATAAAGAAGCTTAATCTTTCATAATAAAAAGATTTTCACAGGGTATTGTTTAACAAAGAGCTTTTTTTTCTTCTTCTTTTTTTATTTAATGACTCTTTGCATTTATGTTATTAGACATTTTAATCTTTTTCAAATGTCAAATATAATACATTATAATGATTTTTAATTATAGATGATTATTGGACATGATGATAAACGACGTACTTTTATTATATATAATTTTAAGCATATTTGAAAAAGCATTTCAAATAGTTAGGAAAAATAACAAGAAAAAAATGTGCAAAAAAGAAAAAAATGGCAACTCTATCTTTTGGCGAGTAAAACCTTTTTTTCGGCGAGTGTAATCTGAGTTGAAATTTCGGGCCCTGATTTAGAGCACAACTACTATTTCAAATGTCGTGCCTTCTTTAACCCCACCCTCTGACACCAAAGATGTGGAAGAAAAGATTCCACAAAATCCCTTTATAATGCGTGCAGCGAACACATAGCATACCCACATATCAAAAATTGCTTTACTGTGATAATTTTAAATAGACTGTCTCTTGAAAACGTGTCTTTTACCCCCTCCCAACCCCAAAGCGGGAGATGAGGATATTTCACAAAATCATTTTATAATGCGTGTTGGGTACACATACCACATCCACATAAAAAAAAAAAAAAAATGCTTTCCTAAGATTATTGTAAATGGAATTACGTTTTGAAGCGCGTTTTCTATCCTCCCTTAATCAAAAAGGGGCGGGGGCGGCAAAATCTACTTATATAGTGTTTTAGACATATATAACCAATCAATACACCGAAAAATAACCATTCTCAGATAAATTATAAATTAGTTAAAATTGGTATCCTTTTCTTTACCCTCGACCCCAAAGGGAGGTGGGAGGGGGGACACTTCACAAAAAACTCTTTATAGTGTGTGTTGGGTAGACCTAGCAAACAAAGATACCAAAAACTGCCCTTCTGCGAGAATTTGGGACAGAGTTACACTTGAAAAACTATTCTTTGCCACCTACCCTCATAAGAGTAGAAGGGTGAATTTTTTCAAAATCCAGTCACAGTTGGTGTTTTATAATGCAGCTCCAATAGATTACCCAGAAAAAAATTAACGTGAAAAGGGAATTCTTGAATCTGTCCCATCGTAAATCCCCCTCTCTTTCTCTCTCTCTCTCAAAAAAAAAAAAAAAAAAAAAAAAAAATCGCAAAGTCGATTTTTAGAAATATACTTCAGAAGACAAACAGCCAATTTCAACTTATATGGGCCATTTTTGGAAGCGTTCTACTTAAGTCCAGATTTTGCCGCCCCCCCCCTTCCCCTCTTAAAAAAATCGAAAATCGAAAATATTATACTTATATATATGATGTATATGAGTCTAGTCTCCCCACTTGTAATTTCTTTACCATGAAGCAATTTGGAGCTGAGTTATGCTTTCAAGCGTGTTTTTGTAGTCGGCCTTCCCAGGGGAAGGTGGGAAATTTTGTAAAACCCTATCTTAGTATGTGTCAGCGATCTAAAACTAACCTTCACAATAAAATTTGTCACCCAGTACCACACAGAATCACAGCAGTGTTCACTCAGTGGTGGATGTATTCTTTTATTGTATAGATGAAGTTAAGTGCTGTGTTATATCCCGTTTTGCCCCTCTCTCGCTTTGGGAGCCGAATTTCTGTAATTCTATAAATTGGTTTTTAGACGTTTGTGTTTGCTATATTTAAAAGCAAAAATCATACGGATATCTATTTATTTTTTTAAGATATGGGTGGATTATGTGAAATTACATTCTAGTCCATGTGAAAACACGTTTTGCGCGGTCCACTTGGGGACCGAATACTTGAAACTCGAAAAAATGATTTTAAGGCTTTTGTGTTTCTTATATTTTTAAATAAAAATCATACAGCTATTCATTTTTTTTTTTTTTTTTTGAGATATAATATGTTACGTGAAATCACATGTTGTTCATGCGAAATCTAGTTTTGTCCCCCCTTGGGGACCGAACTTCTAAAATTTCAGAAATTGATATTTAGATTTTGGTGTTAGCTATATTTTAGAGCGCAAACCTCATGTATATATCTGTGTTTTTTTTTTTTTTTTTTTTTTTTTTTTCAGATATAAAGGATTATGCAAAATCACATTTTGCGCCTGTGAAATCACGTTTTGGCCACTTCCCTCCCCTAGAGACCGAATTTCTGAAATTCCAGAAATTGGTATTTAGGTATATGTGTTAACTATATTTTAATGCAAAAAATTTACATATATCTGTTTTTTTTTTTTTTTTTTTTTTTTTTTTTACCCCCCTTCCTCTTCCTTAGGTGTAGGGTGCTCTCTCAATTTTTGAAAAATCGCTTCTTAGGGGGTGTTTACACTGTATGTTCTCTAATCTGACCCAGTTTCGAGTTAATGTCTCCCGTAGGTTTTGGTGTGCGTTGATGAGTTATTGTGTGAGTGAGAGAGAGAAAGTACACTTTTACATAAGTAAATTGTTATTGTTAATCATTTACATTAGCATTTAAATAAAGATTAATTTTAGAATTTTTGATTGTTTTATGTTCTAATTTATACATGATATTTCTCAATTACAGACTTAAAAAAAAAAAAAAAAAAAAAAAAAAAAAATCATATTTAATTTAGAACAAATATCTAATGATATCATTGTAATTTTCAAAGTTTTGCATCTAATTATCCTAATTAAAGTATTCTCCTGTATTTTAGTTTATTTTTACTTATATCATAATTCAATGCATGTCATTTAATATTTTTACTTATTCATTTATTTATTTTTAATGTGTTATTTAATTTTATTTCTGACAGAAACAATTACATTTATACGTGTGCGTATGAAATTATACATACATACAAATATAGTACATTAAAAGAAAAAAAAATGTAAAATCATATCTTGAATTTTATCATAATAAAAATACACATATATCTGCTACTTTCGTAACATGCTGAGTAAGAATTTCAACTATTTTGAAAAAGGTTGAAAATTCCATAGACTTGCAGGGAAATTTTTCCTTATCACACGCAGTTCATGTCATGCGTGACCCTCATGCATACGAATCTGAAAGAAAAATGTATGAAAACCATATCACAGAACTTCTAACTTCTTTCCCACATCATCACATTTTTTTTTTCACAATCTATGTAGCACGCTACCTTTATTCATTTCAGGACGCGGAATAACTGTTTAATCGCATCTACATTCAAAAACGCAAAGGCATGTGCTTTCGAATTTAGGAAGATTTTATGAATTTCATGACATATTCAAATCTTTGAATGAATAGCTAACAGTAATAAAACTTAAAAATGTTATAAATTCACCATAAAATTATATGATGTACTTTTGAAAAGATAATCTTTTCTATTGAAGTTAAGAGATTTTCATCTTCAGCAGAAAATAAGTTATTTCTGTTTATTTATTTACTTACTTTTATACAAATGAAATATTTACAATGTAAGAATTCCCAATATAGATTTCGGTATGTATTTATGATATTAAAAGACAGGAATAAGAATATTAGTAATATATCTTTCTAAAATGTAGTCAGCGTTTAATAAAATGTATTAACCTAAAATATACAGGGCTCGTATTTTTATCTATTTGCAGAATATATAATATTTCTAAAAACCGGTAAGAATTTAATTTTTAAATATCCGTTAGGATATATAATACCAATAACTTAATTAGCGCATGCGTGTTAGGTAGTTGTGTTGTTCGTCATTTAACCTATGATTTCTAGAACATATTTATTCTATATTTGCTAGATATTGACTGAAATATGAGTTCATTTTTTTAAATTTTATATAGAAAAAATTTAAATACAACTTGTTAAAATTTAACTTGTACTATGTTTAATAACATAATTAAAATATATTTTAGTTTTAAATATTAATTTATCTTAAAAATATTTCAAAAGCGTTTGAAAAATGGACCAAATTTAGATTAAAGCCTTTAATTTGAATCTACAAAAAATAAATATGCATTTATTTATTTTGAATGATGATCTTCATCTTTGAATGACAGTATAGGATTAGTATTTTTGATAAACGTATAATCATCCAAAATAAAATATCCTAGTAGAGAGGCGCATTGATACGAGACGTATAATGGATAACATAATGCCAAAATAACTCGAATTATAGTCACAAATATCTATGTTTTTAACATCTTCAATGAATGACTGCCAGAAAATCCAAAATTAAGTTTTCAGATGTTATTGTGTTCTTTCGTATGCCTTGAGGGTTTACAAAGGTTCGAAAGCCAAAATATTTATTTATTTATTTATTTATTTATTTTATAGACTAAATAAAATTTTTAATGAAAATGTCATCCAAATAAAATTGCATATTTTATGGAATATTTTACAAAAATTTTCTTGAACAATTTGGAAAATTCAGGTGGTGTGCCCTTGTTTCGGGAGACCCTTCAGTAAAGCGATGGACATTATTTTTCAAAAACTGATGCACTGATCTTTTTGAAATATTGCACACTTTTTCCAAGTAGGATTGACTAGTTCTTGAGCAAATGACTTTTATTTCTTTAGAATACAAATTCTACGTAGGATATATATATATATATAAGTTCCAATTTTTAATACGTAGTTACGATCGGCCCCCACACTAAAAAAAAAAAAAAAAAAAAAAAAAAAAACTGTACTTTTAACAAAAAACCTGTTTTATTTACAGGATTCCTGTGTAAAATGTATGTCAGTGATAGAATTTCACGGTTTTAAACTGTATATATTGACGGAGAAAAACTGGCACCCCAGCTGCTGGACTTCTCCTGGACTTTTCCTGTACTTTTAATGTTTTTTTTTTTTTTTTTTTTTTTTTTTCAGTCCATTAGAATTCTAAAATTAAAGCAGCGCTGATTATGTTCATTACTTGGATGTTTATTCTTCTCGAGCAAAGGGACCGAGAAGTTAACATTACCTGACACTACTTAACATCTGCTTCATAGAAAATTTGACGCAAGTCTTACATGTAAGAAAATGGGACGCTTCTTCTATTGATGGCCGAATTCTTGATGTTATGTTTCTTAACCACCTTTTATGTTAATTAAATTGTAGCTAACTGTGCAGCAGTAGTGCTATTTCAATCAATTCAGCAACAACTTAAAACTCCAGATTTCTAATTCAACAGCATTTAAATACCAATTACTGATATTTTTTGGAAAAAGTTTCATAGAACAAGTTATTTTGTGGCATGAAAAAAGAAAAGAAAAAAATGTAAAGAATGCACTTTATGAAAACAATATATTATACTAGTTAATCTGCAAATCAGGAGCCTCAACGTCTTATTTGCATCATAGATTATTAAGTAAATATTTTTTATTTATTACTTATTATATAATATATATAGTGACTCAATTGACTTGCTACATAAACTGATAAGAACTCACCGCTGTATCTCTCTTTCTATACCGACCCGTATACATATATACATACATATATATATATATGTATATATATATATATATATGTATTTCTAATAACTGATAGTCTTGTATTAATTTCCTGTAACTCCTAAATGCTTGCACTAAATTTCACGAAAAATGATTGCATAACATATCGGAATTGTTTTGCATAACCTTGTAATTTAATTATTAATTCTCCCGACAATTTTTCACAAAAAAAACATGCTTTTAAAATTCTAATAGAATTTCATTACATTTAATTAAGTTTAACCATGTTAAAATACACTTTTAAGAAATACCGATTATAGGCCGTAATAGTACGAAATTCTTTTAGGTGTCCCGGAAAAGTAGCAAAAGTTATAAACACACACACACAAAAGAAAAAATAGTATACACCTAATTAATTATGACTATTTCAACCTTATTTGACATTTAGATGTTTACAGAATGTCGTCGGAATTATTTCGTGTGGTCCCATAAATAAATTATTTAGTCTATACTTACTCCTTTTTTTTAAGTGTAAATATGATTGTAAGCATATTTATAATGTATATTAATTCTATTATTTTGAATGGAGCGTAAACGTTTTAAAATGCGCTTACATAAAAATTTGTCCATAGACTCTAATGTCACGAAATTATTTTGTGTGCCACTGCAAACGAACCATAAATATTGTATACACCAGTAAAAACTATTTCACTTTTTCTACATTTTTCATGGATAATTGTTTGTAATTTGACATGATTTGGATGATTATGTTGAATTCTGAACTAATAACTTTTCTTGGAATTCGAATAACTCAAAAGAAAATAGATATTTTATGTCTGAATAAAAATTTAACTCTCATATTATTTAACTCTCAAATACTTTAACTCTATTCAACATAAATTGGCGCATTACTAAAATAACTCAAAAAGAAGAATACGCCAAAAAAATAATGAAGCTAATAACACAGCAACTTTATTTTAAACTGATATTATAATTTTTCTCTTTTTAAACCAGCACGAGAACTGATACAACCAAAAATAATATCTAGCTTTTGCCAGATTACTAAATCATACCTAAAAGTTTATATCAGTCATTTCCTTACATCCTCCTCCCACCTTGAGTTGTGAGGAGGCACAGTTCAAACACAAATCAACAATTACAAGTATAATCAAATCTTATCGTATTGGGAATATTATCGATAATACCAATCAGTTTCAAGATTTTCATTTTTGGCTATCAGGACAATATCCGAGGAGGAACGAATACTCTTTTTCCGTTGCGGATGAAAATGAAGTTCTTAAAGAACTTCTTTTTCATCCGCAACATGTTCAGTAGAGGGCCACATATCAGGTTCTAAATGCAGCCATTTGGGTCCCTCCCACCATTTCAACTTCAGTAGTTGTTGACCAGAAGAACCTCTATTAGGCAGGTCAGCAGGATTCAAAGGTCCAGGCACATGCCTCCATCTTTCCTTGGAAGTCAAAACTCTAATTTCTTGGACTCTGTTGTTTATGAAAGTGTTCCAGGGTTCTTCTCTTTTTATCCATGTGAGCACAGTGGTAGAATCTGTCCAAAAGTAAATTTCTTCATGAGAATTCTCACTCAATATTGTAGATGCAAGTCGAGATGGAATAGTGGCCGCAAGTAATTCTAATCTCGCAATTGTTGTTGACCTCTTGCCACTCGGAGAAACTCTAGTTCGTGCTTGTAATAATTGTACTTTGACAGATTCACTAGTATCTATTTAAAATATTTAAAAATCATTACGTCTCGTAGTTAAATTAAATTTTAATCACATTAAAAACTGAGACAGACAATATGCACTAAAAATATACAATTTAAAACAATAAAAACACAAAACACAAATTTAAACGTTTCGAGCCTTTTACAGGCTCCTCATCAGTAAAAAACATCAAATGTAAATGCAGAAAGGACAACAGACCTTCATTAAGTGAGTACAACGTATTCATTGGGAACTGCGCATGCCTCATTAAAGGGTGAAAAATGTTGATTTGTGCACCAGCCCTCCAGGAATTCGTTCGCCTTCTGCGTTCGCCTTCTGATACTTATTCTAAATTTGTTACTTCTGTTTATAGGAAACCTACATTTTCAGGCCCGTATTTAAATTTTAATTCAGATAACCCTTCTTCGCATAAATCTGCAGTTTTCCATACTTTACTTCACCGCACGAAATCATATTGCAGTACAAATGAGCTTTTCCAGTTGGAATTGAAAAGGATTTTTTCGAACTTAAAGCGTAATACTTATCCCTCTCGCTGTCTTAAAAGAAAATCAAAAGAGTATGACTTGAATAAGGATAATCATGAAACTAATTCCTCTAAATCACCTACATCGTTCGTTACTATTCCTTACTATAAAAATATTTCTGGATCTATTGCCAAAGTTTTATGCACTGTTAATTTATCTGCTTCCTATAAACCCCAATTTTTAATTCGTAATTTCCTTTCTAATTTTAAAACAGTTATCAACCCCTTTTTCCAGTACAGGTGTTATTTATAATATCCCTTGTAAATCTTGTATTTCTGTTTATATTGGTCAAACTGGCCGTTCTCTTCATACTCGAATTAAAGAACATAAAACAAATTTCAAAAACCGTTATATGCGTTCGAAAATTGTACAGCATGCCATAGAAACTGACCATTTACCTGATTTTAACAGTACTAAAATAATCATATCTAATTGTTTAAATTATCATTCTAGAAATTTACTGGAGGGCTGGTACACAAATCAACATTTTTCACCCCTTAAAGAGGCATGCGCAGTTCCCGATGAGTACGTTATACTCAATTAATGAAAGTCTGTTGTTCTTCTCTGCATTTACATTTGATGTTTTTTACTGATGACGAGCCTGTAAAATGCTCGAAACTTTTAAATTTGTGTTTTGTGTTTTTATTGTTTAAATTGTATATTTTTAGTGCATATTGCCTGTCTCAGTTTTTAATGTGATTAAAATTCACTAGTTTGTACTCTGATAAAAACTGCAGCAGCATAAGCATATTTGCTTACGTCAGAGAAAAAATGCAAAGAACATTTCTCACTGATGTCACCATTTCTTAAATATCGAGGAATGCGAACATTTTCTAAGTGTGAAATATTCTTTAACCACTTCAAAAATTCATTCTTGATTATTGAGTCTACTTCTTCTTACCAGTTTAATTTCATGCTCCAAAGTTTCTGCAAAAGCAGTTTAGGAAATAATGATACTGGACAAGCCACTCCAATTGGATCAAAAATCCTATGGGCTGCAGACAATATAACTTTCTTTGAAACGTTCTCGAAGCTTAGCTCTTTTAAGCTAGCTAAACTAATACTCAATGTATCTGCCTCTTCATTCTATAATATCCCTAGCAGATTTGTATCAGGTCTAGCTTCACCTGTGAGGTTCGTGTATTCCCGACCTCTCAAATCAAACTTTCTTTGGGCCATAACGGTTGTGGCCATTTTTATGAATAACTCTAATTCGTCTTTGTTTCGCACACTTGTAACACAGTTGTCTACATAAAAACTGTTCATAAGTAATTTAATTATATTCTCAGGATATTCATCATTATTACTTTTCAAAACATTTTGAAGATGATATTGAATCACAATACCCAAAAGAAAAGGGCTGCATGATACCCCAAAAACCACACGACAGTGACGATAGTGCTTCAGCTCGCCGTTTTCTCCAAACCACAAAAAACGTAAATAATTCTTGCGAGATACTGATATGTAGAAATGCCTTTCTTATATCAGTACTGCACCTATTCTTTCTAGCCGAAAACGATATAAAACAGTCGGTATCAGTTCAATGAGGTTTATGCCACTCTCTAAGCAATCGTTGAGACTAGGTGAGCCCTTATGCTTTGCTGAAGCATCGAAAACTGGTCGGATTCTGGTAGTTCTGTTTTCCTTTATCACAGGGCGGTGAGGTAATAGTGGGCAGGTAGTTCCAATTCATTTTAAGGCACTAACTTGATTATTCCTTCATCTAACCAATCTTTAAATACGTTTCGCATAGAGCTCATAAAGTCCTTCCTTTCTCGAAATATTTTTGACTCTGTCAAGCATTTTCAGACACATCTCAAAATTGTCAGGAAGGGGAAGGTGGGATTCTATCCAAGGCATATGTACTATAAACGATCATTCTCAAATTTAACTGTATTTAAAAAATGTTGCTTTGTTGCCTCTTGTAATTCAATAGCTGTTTTCTTTTCTGATGTGTCAGTTATGCCCAGTGATTCAAGAGCCCACAATTGAGAAATGCAAGCATTAGTAGTAAGCATAGAAGTAACTGTCACAGCTATGCTATCATGGTTAGTACGGGCAATAAATGTCAAACCTAATTTTGTTTCCAGAGTAGTGACTCCAGATTTTAATTGCTTACAATTTCCAGTAGATAGCTTATCCGCAATATCTGCTCCTGTAAGTACCTCAATGGGTTCATCAATATCATCTGTAAGGCGTATAACATAATTGGAAAGTTCTTGAATGTATGGTTCCCGTGTCATAGCAGAAATTGTTTCACAAATTACTGATTGACTCAAAGCATTAAAGTGACAGTTATAAGCTTCTGACGAATTGGATAAATACACTGTAAAAACATCGTGTTGGCAAACTGCTGTATTAGAACCTCCAAACAGTGAATGTTGTAGGTACTCTTTTCCATTAGACTGGTATTTCATTTCTCAGAAATAGACCGTAAAACATATTACCTTTGTGATTCCAGTATCTATGATGGCCCTAAACTTACGTTTCATTCCTTGTCCTCTTATGATTACCGCAAATGTCTGTAAAATAACGTTCGGAGTTTTAGACAAACTGGCCAAAGCTTCATCTTGCTGTATCATCCTTGTTTCTGCTTCGTTCTTTTGAGACGTTGAAGTAGATTCCTTGGAAATACTTTTACATAATAGCAAGTTGTGCTTTTTTCCACATAGTTGGCAGCTGAATTTTGACTTACAATTCTTAACAGCATGTCTTTCTTTCAAGCGAAGGAAACAACAACGTGCATTTTCTACAGCAGTCTGTTTTTCTTCCAAGGTCATTTTTTGAGCTTTTCTGCAATTCTATGATTTGGGATCAGCAGAACAAAATATGCAAGATTTCTTGTTATTCTGTGAAGAATATAAAAGCTCAGTTGCTGTAGAATTACGGAAATGACACTTTCTTTGGCGAGTCCCTTGGCGATCATCAAAATTGGTTACTTTTACCGAACGATTAAAGCTTTGTGCTGCTATCAAAATTCTGTCTTCACTCTCTACTCCATCTTGCAAAAAGGTAAGAGGACGGTCTAAATTACTTATGGCCTTTGTTGAATCATCGGATTGCCCTTCCTGTGACAAATCTTCTTTGTATCGAAGGTTAGCAGATCTAAATCTCTCCCATGCACGCAATGTTTCATTAGGGATAGCGCATTCAACAAGAGTATAAAGCATAGCAGCATACTTATCTTTTGTTACTCCCAAAGTCTCTAAAGCTCTTAATTTTGATTCTAATTGATCATACAACTTGCACAGAACAATTTTCTCTCACTTTTGTTTTGACATTATTATTGACAGCAGGTCTCGCACGTAGACTTCTATCAGCAATTCATCCCTGCCATTCAGAGCCTGTAACTGCTTCAAAGCTTTGTCGTAACTTTCTCCACCAGGTGGGTAACTTTTTATTAACTCTTCAGCCGACGACTTTTTCTCCATGGCTTGTGCTAAATATGCAAATTTATCATGATTATCCAAATTTGGATCCTTATCTATTTTTTTAAATTGTCCCCAAAAACCTAACCAGTTCTTTTTATCATCACCAAATGAGGGTAGATTAATTTTCGGATGATGCAGTAAAGTATTTGGCGAATTATTAATAATTATTGGCGACTAACATTTCCTGTTTCTCATTCAAAAGATCATTTAATTTATTTTCTGAAATTCTCCATTTATCAATATAACATTTTGATACATCAATTTCTTTATCGATTTGCTCGTCTTTTTCATTCGAACCTAATATAGCCTCTCTATATTCATATTCACATGCTAGCATCAGTTTAGCTTTTGATTCTATTAATTTTAGTTTTGAAATTTTCTCATCATTAGGTATTCTATTTTCCCTTTCACAAACGCCATTGCACGCAATGGTAAACAATCTTCTATTCTGCTTACGAGATGCTTTTTATTTATCCATATTAGAAAAATAAAATTAAATCAGCTTACTTGCAGATATCCCGTCGCGGACGCCAGATGTTGAATCCCGAACTAATAACTTTTCTTGGAAATCGAATAACTCAAGTGAAAATAGATACTTTATATCTGACTAAAAATTTAACTCTCATATTATTTAACTCTCAAATACTTTAACTCTATTCAACATAAATTGACGCATTACTAAAATAACTCAAAAAGAAGAATACGCCAAAAAATAATGACGCTAATAACACAGCAACTTTATTCTAAATTAATATTATATTTTTTCCCTTTTTAAACCAGCACGAGAACTGATACAATCAAAAATAATATCTAGCTGTTGCCAGATTACTAAATCATATCTAAAAGTTTATATCAGTCGTTTCTTTACAATTACATGATATTGTCGGAACACTTTTGCAAGGTCCAGAATATTAATTAGGAAGATTAATCGCACATATTTTCTGCACAAATCATGAATTTAAGCTTCTCAGTTATGTATGCTGAATTCTATCTGTTGAATGCTGTATGGTTATTTTAATATGCGTTCATAGGATATTCTTTCTGTCGCCCATAATATTAAGAAAAAAAAATTGTGTTCCTGTACGCGAACAGTAAATAACATGGACATCAAAATTTATACGTTATTTCTGTAAAGAGCCTGAACATGTGTACTAATTTGTAAGTCAAATGGAGGTTTTTTCGGCCGCTATTGCAATACATACAAATTCTACTCATAGGCCGTAATGATAAGAAAAAGTTTCACGTGTCCCTGTACACGAACTACAAATGGAATATACACTCAATACTATACAGTAAATTTCGGGTGTGTCATGAACTAGTGTTTCAAACTGCAAGTCAATAGTGTGGTTTTCATGGACGTTATCGCGAAAAGACAAACATACAGACAGAAACCAAAATATTTTTTAGTCTACACTGACCTTTCGGCAACAAGTAGGTCTGCAGATCAGGAGCCTCAACGTCCTATTTGCATCAAGCATTATTCAACAGATCAATTTTATTTATTCCTTATTATATAGCATATATATATATATATTGGATCGATTGACTTCTACACAAGCAAACACGTTTGTAAGGGGAGCTGACGCCCCCCTTAAACCACTGCTGTGTTTCTCTTTTTATAATACCTGTATATGTATATGTATCCCTAATAACTGATTGTCTTGTATTAAATGCCTGTAATTCATAACTACTTATAACAAATTTCATGCAAAATGATTACATAACACATCGGAATTATTTTGTGTAACACTGTAAATAAATTACCAATTCTATGCCCACACTTTTCCACTAAAAAACATGCTTTTAAATTTTCAATGAAATTTTGTTATATTTAATGGGGTGTAGAGATGTTAAAGTACACTTTTAAGAAATACGGACTATAGCCCATAATAGTACACAATTCTTTTATTTATTCCGGAAAAGGAGCCGCAGTAATTATATAAACTAAAGAAGAATTTAATGAATTATAACTCATTGTTATTTCGACCTAATGTGACATCATTTGGATGATTACAGAATGTCTTCCAAATTCGTTTGTATGGTCCCGTAAATAAATTATTTAGTCTATAAAAATCCTCTTTTTAAAGTAAACATGTTTTTAATCATCTTTATAATGTATGTTAATGACATTGTATTCAATGTAGCATAAACGTATTAAAGTGCACTCAAATAAAAATTTGTCCATAGGCTATAATATCTAGAAATTTTTTTGTGTGTCTGTGTAAATTAACCAGAAACATTGTATATGTCAGTAAAAACTATACAGCTTTTTCTACGTTTTTTATGAATAATTATTGTTCAAAATTTGACAAAATGTTTATGATTACGTGACATTCTCAGAATACTTTTGTAAGGTCCTGTACATTAATTAGGAAGCCTAAGAGCACATATTTTCTGCATAAAACCTACGTTTAAGCATCTCAGTAATGCACGCTAATTTCATTTTGTTGATTGAAAAGTAAAAATGCATTTAAACGAAATTTACCTGATAGGCAGTAATGATAAGATTTTTAGCGTCTCCCAATACACAATCCATAATATAGACATAAAAAATTATACAGCTATTTCTATACACAGCCTGAAAATGTGTGCCAATTTAAAAGTCAATCAGAGGAATTTTGCAGCCGCTATTGCGGTACATACAAATTCTTCCCGTAGGCCGTAATAATAAGAAAAACTTTGCGTGTCCCTAAACACGAACTACAAATGGTATGCGCCCCCAAAACTATACAGCTAGTTCCGTGAGGCTCGTGAATATGTGTACCAAATTTCAAGTCAATAGCGTGATTTTTGCGGCCGTTTTCGTGCGACAAACAGACAGACAGACAGATGAAACCCAAAATCTTTTTGAGTCTCAACAGGGAAGACTCCACTGACGTTTTGGCAATAATGCGGGTTCAATTTTACAGAGTTATACAACTAGTGGATCTGCAGAGCATGAGCCTCAACATCCTATTTGCACCACACATTATTCAACAGATCATTTTTATTTATTCCTTATTATATGATATACATATATTGATTCGATTGGCTTCCTACATAAAAAGAGACGTTTCTGAGGGGAGCTCCCGCCCCTCATCTACCCGCTTCATATCTCATTCTATAACTATACGTATGTATGTATATATATATATATACCTAATAACTGATAGCCTTATGTTAATTTCTTGTAATTCTTAAATACTCTTACGAAGTTTCTTGCAAAATGACTACATAATATATCGGAATTATTTTGTTTAACACTGTATATAAATTACCATTTCTATGCCGACACTTTTCCACTTTAAAAATTCTATTATAATTTCATTATATTTAATGGGGTGTAAACATGTTATAATACACTTTTAAGAAATACCAACTACAGACCCTAATAGTACTAATTTTTTTTACGTATCTAGGAAAAAGAGCCACAGTAATTATATGCACTTAAAAAGAATACACCTATTTTATTAATTATAACTCATTAATGTCTCAACCTTGTCTTCCGAATTCTTTTGTGTGGTTCCTTAAATAAATCATTTAGTCTATACATATCACTTTTTTTAGAGTAAACATGCTTTTATACATCTTTATAAAATATGATAATTCCATTAACTTGAATGCAGCATAAACGCGTTAAAATGCACTTAAGTACAAAAACCTAAATAGGTAATAATGCCATGAAATTATTTTGTGTGTCTCTGTAAACGAACCATAAATATTGTATACATCAGTAAAAACTATTCAACTTATTCTACGTTTTTCATAAATTGTTCGAAATTGGACATACTTTAGATGATTACGTGATATTGTCGGAACACTTTTGTAAAGTCCTGTATATTAATTAGGAAGCCTAAGAACACACATTTTCTGCATAAGACATAAGTTTAAGCATCTCAGTAATGTATGCTAATTTCATTATGTTTATTGCAATGTAATGATGCTAAAATGCGTTTAAACGAAATTCACCCCATACACCGTAATGGTAGGAATTTTCGTGTCCCTGTACACAATCCACAAACAATAAAGAATCCCATAAAAAACTATAGAGATATTTATATGCAGAGCCTAAACGTGTTTTTCAATGTGGAAGCCAATCGGAGGTATTTTACGGTCGCTATTGCGGTAACATACAAATTCTGCCCATAGGCCGTAGTGATAAGAACAATTTTGGTGTGTCTCTGTACATTTACTGTAAACAAAATTAATACACATCCAAAACTATACAGATAATTTCGTGTGGCTCATAAATATGTGTACCAAATTGCATATCAATAGCGTGATTTTTGCGGCCGCTATCGCGATACATATAAATTCTTCGCATAGGCCGTAATGATAAGAAAAATTTTGACGTGCCCCTGTACAAGAATTACAAAATATATACACACCCAAAACTATACAACTAATTACGTGGGGCTCTTGAACATGCGTACCAAATTTCTGTAGTGTGATTTTTGCGGCAGCTATCGCTATGCAAACAAACAGACTTACAAACAGATAGAAACCAAAATCTTTTTGAGTCTCCACAGAGAGGTCTGCACTGACGTTTCGGCAACTAGTGGATCTGCAGATCAGGAGCCCCAACGTCCTATTAGCATCACACATTATTCAATAGATAATTCTTATTTATTTCCTATTACATAATATATATATATTGATTGGATAGACTTACAACATAAAAATATACGTTTCTAAGGGGGGTTGCCGACCCCCTCAACCCCCTCTGTATCTCTCTATATATATCTCTCTGTATATATATGCATATATATGCATTCCTGACAACTGATAGTCTTGCATTAATTCCCGGTAATTCATAAATATTTGTACCAAATTTTATTGCGGCCACTGTTGCGGTACATACAAATTCTTCCCATAGTCCTTAATGATAAGAAAAATTTCGTATGTCCCTGGACACGCATTGTGAATGGAATACACACCTAAAACTATACAACCAAGTCCGTGGTTCTCATGAACTTGTGTACCAAATTCCAAGTCAATAGAGTGACTTTTGCGGCCGCTGTTGCTCGACATACAGACAGACAGACGGACAGACGAAACCAACACATCCGGAACCCAAAATCTTTTTGAGTCTCAACAAGGGCCTCCACTAACGTTTCGGCAATTGTTTTCCCGTTTTCATTTATAGAGGAATTTTGGAAGTTCAGAATAATCATCTGCTACTTTTTTTTTCTTCTTTTGATTGGGATGTAGAATAAAAGATTTATTTAAAAAATATTTTCAAAATATTTTCAAAATTTATATATGGCTCAAACCTAGTTTAAATGCAATTTCTTAGAAGAAATATTCGTAGAAACATACTGAAATAGCTTTTAATACTCTCAACTAATGAAAAAAAAATCTCTCGTGGCACTCACCTACTCTCAATTTCTTTTTCATTACTTTATATGTATTATTACACTTTACAGATCTACAACTTTACAGATATTTATTTGTGCATATATAAACAACTTTCAATATCAGTTAGAAATATTTTCAGAAACAGTTTTGCTTTAAATACATGTTATTCATTTCATTAAACAAATATAGTATTTAAATCACAAAAGCAATGCTTCTACACACTTAACACAAAAACATAATTTTTTCTAAAAGTTGAAGGAAAATTTTTGTTATTAATTTTGATAATTTTTCAGATTATGTATTTATATTTTAAATAGGAATTTACAAAATTGCAAAATAAATTTAAGTATATTTTGTACCTATATTTGGACGTAAATAATAGTATACAAGTCAACTCAATATTAATATAAATTTATATAAGAGATAAAAAGACGTAATCTCATTACTTTTCTGAAGATAAATCTTAGACATTTCTGTCCAAAATAAACAAATTCGTTCCATTCTTAATTTACTTTGGCATTAGAAATAAATCAGTGATTCTTACGCTTCTTTCACATTTGCATTCGGTTTGCCACAGATAAATATCTTCTTGTATATAAATGAGAACAAATGTATATGAATGCCCGAATTTCGGGAAATCTGAAACTGACGTTTTCAGTTTATGAATTCATTTCAATGCCAAATTCTGAAATGCAAAGGCTTCTTAAAATTTTATTCAGTGACATTTGTGTTAAATTATTTGACATTTATCCTATTGACTCGATTTGAATGTATCTATTTTAAATATTTATGGGGAAATATTTTCTTGTATACATCAAATCGTAAAATTTTATTAAATATCGAGCATTGATGCATGAAACATATTTTTCAAATGAGAAGATTAAAGAGGTTTAGGATTTTGTTAGAGGGATAAGTTTTATAGAACTGCATATTGAAAAGTTAATTTATTAATATTTTATGAAAAGCAAAAATTATAATGTGATAATTCGGAATGTATTATTTAAGAAAGAACTAGGTTTAAAATGTATTATTAAAGGTTAAATAAAACTGTATAGTAGCAATTCGTTGTATATTTGAACAAAAAAAAAAAAAGAAACTATGAAAAAGAAGATATATAGAAACTTGAGAAAAATTAAAAGTTTATGAACGTTTTAGATATTTAGAAAAGAAAATTTGAAAATGATGTAAACTTGAAAATTTAGAATTATTTATAATTGAATATATATATATATATATATATATATGAAAAAGAAGAAATATAGAAACTTGTGGGGAAAATTAAAAATTTGAGAAAGATTTAGATATTTAGAAATTCAAAATATAGAAATGGTGTACACTTGAGAAATTTAGAATTGGGAAACTTTAAAAATTTAAGAATAATTGATAAAAATTAAATATATATTTGTAAGACTGAGCAATCTTGCAAAAATTGTATTTTTAAATGTAGAAGACTTATTACCTAGATAAGTTATATAAAGTTCATCTTTGAACTAGAACTCCAACCCATAAACACCAAAACTGAGGAAAATGGGAAATATTTTTTAAATTCAGAAATACAATATTTAGATGCAATAAAAAAATTAAATTTATTGAAAAATAAATATTGAAAATTAAGAAGAAGAATTTGTATACATTTTGTAAATTCACACATTTCATAGATTAAATAATTTTTGTAATTTATTTGGCAGGTTGCATTTTTAGAAGAAAATATGAGTCGCATGCATTAATACTTTGTTTCATATATTAATGCCGTAAATAAGAATGAGAATTTTATATACAAATATAAAATATAATATTTGAGAAAAATCAGAATCTATTGATTTTAAATACATCTGGATGTTTAAAAAAAATTATGGGATTTTTTTCCATCTATCAAATTGAATCAGCAATAAATGTTCTTTGGTCTATTGACATTTAAAGAATTCCTGTCCAGTAATTAATTCTACGTAAACAAAACTATATTTTAATTATTTATTATGTTAAAAATCAAATTCCCTTAATTCACTGACAGATATTGACTTATAATCTGATTTAACTAGCCTGAAAAAAAAATAAATGAACAGAATAAATAAATAAAATAAAATGTAAATATTTTTTCCTTCCTGTAACCGAAATAGGGGAACAATATGAAACTGACATACCGAGTTCCAAATGTGTCACCAAAATTACTCCGTCACGTGCCGTTTTTAAGAGAGACCATACATAAAAAGTAAAACATATAGTAGTATTAAAAAAAAAAAAAAAAAAAAAAAAAAAAAAAACGGTGTATTCCTCAACAATGCTAAAAGAAACAATAAAAATATCAAAAATAAACAAATTTATTTATATTACAAGCTTGCTTTGCCCGTTTCGCTGGACACTATAATTAAATGCGTTGTCAAAATCACACATCATTATTAATAACCTAAGTTAAAGTTCCCGCTGTGTCCAGTAAAGATTATTTCCGCTCGCAACGTGAGGAGTCGGGGTTCCCACTGCCTTCGGCAGAACTTTCTTGCTTCTTACTTCCACTTCCCAGCGGATGTGTCCGAAATTTTGCGAAATCCCACCAAAGTACATAATGCGTACACTTAATCAACATCCACAACATCCCCCTGACCCCAAGGGGTTTCGAGGGGGATTTTATAAAATCCGTTACAATAAGTGTCGGATATATATAAACAATTTACGCACCAAATTTCGTGACCCATTTATTTCACAAGACAAATTTAGCGCTAAAAGAGGGATCTCGAATTTGTAACTTCCTACCCTCCCCCCCCCCTCAAAAAAAAAAAAAAAAAAAAAAAAAAAAAAAACGAAAATATGTTTTTGGAAATATCCTAAAGAAGTCACATGGCTGTTTTCAATACCTGTGTAAAATTTTTCAGTAGAACTCTACTCAAAAAGCCGGAATTTCTGAAATTTTCCCCCGAAACCCGATTTCCCTCCCTCACTCCTTTAAGAATCAAGAATTCCAAAATCGCACATAATGTTTTATTTATACTCAAGTTTAGTCTCTTCTTGTGCAACTTCTTCCCCGTGAATTAATTTGAGGCCGAGTTCTGCTTACAATAATTTTTTGCCTCCTGCCCACCCCCCAGGGGCAATTCGATAAATCCTGTTACTTTAGGTTTTGGATACATATAAACAATTCAAGCACCAAACTTCGTAACCGCAGATGTCATAAATTTCCCAGGACAAATTTAGTGCTCAAAAGTAGCAAGTTCGATACCTCCCTTTTAGCGCTAAATCTGTCTTGGGCAAACTGTTTCGAATTTGCCGTTTGTAACACATACCCCCTCCCCTTCGAAAAAAAAAAAAAAAAAAAGAAATATTCTAAGGAAGACGCATGGCTATTTTCAAAATCGATTTTTCCATTTTTGGTGGAGTTCTAGTCAAAAATCCGGAATTTGCAAAATTTTCCGCCAAAAAGTGATTTCCCCCCCCTTTCCTTAAAAATCAAAACATTCTAAATCGCAGATAATGTTTTATTTGTATTCATTTGTATACTTCCCGTGTGCAATTTCTTCAGTGTGAA
The DNA here is from genome assembly GCA_963930645.1 of Salticus scenicus. Taxonomy (NCBI): domain Eukaryota; kingdom Metazoa; phylum Arthropoda; class Arachnida; order Araneae; family Salticidae; genus Salticus; species Salticus scenicus. The sequence continues at coordinate 281,781,394 of OZ005649.1, read as the reverse complement.
ATAATTTGGAGCCGAGTTATGCTTACAAAGATATTTTTGCCTTCTGTTCATAAAAAGGGGGGGAACGGAGTAATTTTGATAAATCCCCTTACTTTAGGTGTTAGATACATGTAAACTATCCAAGCACCAAAATTCCTGAACGCAGCCCAGGACAAATTTAGCGCTAAAATGTGTGTCTCGATTTTGCCCCCTCGTAACCCCCCCCCCAAAAAAAAAAAAAAAAATCGCAAATCACAAAAAAACAAAAATATGTGTTTGGAAATATCCTAAAGAAGTCACACAGCTTTGTTTTCAACATTTTTGTTCCATTTTTTGTAGAGTTCTACTGAAAAAATTCAGAATTTGAGGAATTCCCCGCCAAAAATTGAATTCCTAAATCGCAGAATTTTTTTTTAGTTTTACTTAAGTGTCACGTGCAATTTCTTTACTGTGAAGTAATTTGGAGCCGAGTTATGCTTACACACGTGTTTTTGAATTTTGCCCCCCTCCCCCTCCTTCCAGGAGGGGAACGGGGTTGGGGGAATTTCGAAAAAGTTGATACATATAATTTTAAGTTGGGTAAGGACTGAAATTCCTGCAGAGCGTCGTCTTTGAGTTCCGTTCAGCCGTTCTCACGTGATACCCAGATAAAAATAGCGTTACAGACATACACTCACGACGACACACACACAGACAGACAATATTTTCTAAAGTCATTTTTGGCTTCCATGATGTGTGAAACGTGAACATATCGCAAAGTTTTTTATTCTGACAAATTTACAGACAAAAGACTGATTTTATTAATATAGATAATATTAAATTGAAACCCTATTTACAATTACATTATGTACTTATGTAATTATTTTTGAAATTTATAATTTGCTACAAACATCATGTTTATTAGTTGTACGAGAGAAGAAAACCTCAAATGGCTTAATCTTCACATGGACAACCTTTTCGTAACACAGTGTGCATTCATCGACAAATACGTCAAATAGCGTGGCAGCGTTGCTTAATTTGCATTTTAATTTTTTAAAGTCTATTTTTTTTTTCTTCGGAACAGCTTTAGTATCAGATCCTCAAGCAAAATTTGAAATTTGGCATCGAAGTACCTAGGAAATTTCTCGCCAACGTCTTTATATCCGACTCTGCTATAGCCATTATAATTCATTGCTAAAATAGCAAAAATAAAATAAAAAGTTGCCACTGAGGGTCTTGTACTAAAACTGTATCTTCTTCAATATTCAACTGCATATGATAAGTCTATGGCGATATTTGTATTCGGTATCGATATCAGGTGGTGTATATATATAGACAGAGAGACCTGTTGTCTAAAACGTAAAGATAACGCATTATTTTATTTTTTCATTGAAAGCGTTTCACTGACAAAATCTTTATGGTGCATGCGCAGGCATTTTGTACTCACAATTCAAAAATTAATCCGAATTTTAAAAATTTCTATAAATATAATTTTAAGTTGGGTGAAGACACAAATTCCTGCGATGTGCCGTTGAATTCCGCCCAGCCGTTCTCGAGTCATACCCGGACAAAAATAGCGACATACAGACACGATGATACACACACACACAGGCAAAAATTTCTTAAATCATTTTCGGCTTTCATGGTGTGCGAAACGTGAAGATATCGCAAATTTTTGTGATTCTGACAAATTTACAGACATAAGTCTGATTTTATTAATATAGATGTCAAAAAAGAAAAAAAAAAAAAAAAAAAAAGAAAAGAAGAGTGTCTGTCACGGAAAACTATATTTGTTGATATTTTTATTTTGGACTGTGAATTCAGATAATACATCATCAAAGGAAGGTACGCAATATTTGAAAAAAGCATGATGGTATTTTACGATAAAAAGTGGAAATAAAATCAGGTTAAAGAAATAATAGAAAAATGTAAGGACACTGATAGCTCTAATATATTAGCAATTGGAAACTATTTTGTTTCTAAAGAAACCCATCTCTTTCCTCCATCCGAAAAAATGCTGTGTGATGGAACTATTTAGATGCCATAATCAAGCTTAATATTTTTAAATTTGTCAGAGGCAATCACTATTTTTGCAGAAAGGGTTTTGATGCCGGAACAGTGTTCTCAGTAGTTTATAATTTAAAATATATTTTATCATTTAAGTTTAAAATCATCACAAGGACATATTTAGAAATACTGGCGTGAAATTAATTACACAAGTCTACATCTAAAATTTTCATTTGATAATTTTGGCTGAATTAAGTATTTTTGATTTGCTGAAAACGAAGCTGAAGTCGGTTTCTATCTATTATTTATAGAATTTTGTCAATACAGGGTCTACCGACACAATATTTTCCAGGATTCTCCGACCAATATAATTATAAGATAACTTTTATAATATGTTTCCATGATTAATAATTAATCTCTGAAACATACGAGAAATTACTAAAAATTAAGATATTGTGTCGTCAGACGCCATGTATTGAAAAGAATATATACATGATAGAGAAAAAAATCTTCATTTTCCGTTTCAGCACACTAAAAAACTAGTTGGCATAGGTGGACTCTGCTCAGTTCCCCATCATATTTATGTTCTCATAAATTTCTAGTGCGAGACATATTATAATCATGTTAAAGAAATTGAATTTGACCAAAGCTTGATACATTGACAGAAGGAAATCCCCGCCTAATAGGCTATCCGCCGTTCACTTCGATATATTTATCTTATTCTAATCTATTAATTTATTTTATCAGGGTCAATTCTGTTGTTTAGTTTTCATGCTACTATTTCCAATGCAAATCATACTATGCCATATCATACCATTATCAAATCATACTATGCCAACATTATTGTCTTTAGACCAGTGTTTTTCTATGAATGATACTCAATTGTCAATTAATTATACTACATTGTTAATATTGAAATTTTATTTCTAATTCATAGATGTTTTTTGATACATTGACATAAAGGGTAATTGTAATTAAACATTTGCTATAAATAACACCTTGGTGCTTAAAACAGGCCAGTGTGTTATTAAAAAAAAAAAAAAAAAAAGCTTTGTAAAACGGTGATTTGTGAGGTGCACTAAGGAGGGAAAAATAAATTCTGTAAATGTTAAACTGAATGGTGCTTTATAATGTAAAAAAGTAAAGTTTAACCGTCATACAATCAGGACTTTTTTGTTGCGCGGAATACTGACAGATTCGAATGTGATCCTTACATTATTTTCACATTGTTTCTGAACACTTATGTTAAAATCAGCTAATTCCATCTTTCTAAACTACAAAAGGAAAATATTCCTTTTAAAAAGATTATTACTTTTACAAAATTAATTACATAAAATTCGATTTCTAAATCAATTCATGATTCATATATATATTATTTCAGATAATATTATATTCCAAAAACACATATGCAATATACTATATGAATAGCGTTTATTGCGTAACTACATGGAGTTTTCTTTGTATTAATGAGAAATGTTTAAGAAAATATATTATAATGGAACTATTTACATTTTTTTCTTTCATTGATTATCATGGAAACTAAGTATTAAAATATAAAATTTATAAAGTGTGATTCAGTAGATTAAACTTTATGCATAAAATAGTATATTATAAAATTTTTACACAAATCTTATTAGAATATTAATAAAACATTTTTTTTTTTTGTGTGTGTGTGACAGATAGTAGAAATATTTGTATTAATTTTACAAACAAAAACTAAGCATTTCACACACATATTTTCTATCAAATTCACATAATGAGCGAGAAGTGTAAAACCCTCGACGATAGCATTAGGGCCCCAACCCGAGTCCCTTCCTGCTCTTCTATGACATTTTTTAGTTAATTTTAGAGGTTTTTTTTTTTTTTTTTTTTATACACTTAACATTGTGAATTTGTTTCGTTTTCATCCCATGATTTTTATATGGATTTTTAACTCCCCCCCCCCCTCGTTTTTTTGCATTCTAAAGCACGGTGGTGGAAGAATTTACCACGCATTATATATAATGTAGAAATGTTAAATAATAGGATTAGTTATAGCAAATAAAAATATAATCGAGAAGTCTGGAAATTATGCATGCATTCTTTATATATTTTTGTCATTTATTTTCTATAGCTTATATTCATATAGCTTCTGCATTTCCAGGGAAAGAGACACTTATTGAAACTTTTTTACTTTCTCTTACCCATAAGGTAGAGAAAGTATTGTATCTGGGTAAAATTTTCGAAAGTGAGTTTTCGTTATATTTACACGTTTGGAGGTCCCCTGTATCTCAAAATCATGGTTCTAGTGGTTGGTCTGTCTGTGTGTCTGTTTGTGCCTGTTATCAGCGTATCTTAAAACAAAATTATAGGAGAAAATCCAAACTTTGTATTCTAAATATGTATGATATAGGCATGTTACACTAAACTTTTCGTTAAGATCAAGCAAATGATTCGTGTACAGGGACACCCAAGAAAATTCAAATACATTACGTCTATGGGGGAAATTGCAGGTAAATAGAGTATAGCATCTATTGACTGAACTAAACCAAATAAAACGAATACATATTTTTTATATGCATAAAAACATGTCTGATGTAGAATATGGCAGGGAAATCATTCACTGTTCGTTTACATGGCTACTCAAAAGAACTAGATAAAAGTTCGACAACAGTTTCAAACTGATAGAAGTGTATTTCAGGCTAGGCCATGCATTATTTCAATAGGATTTTATTTAGGTGCACCATGTTGTCTGTACATAATCTTCCAAAGATATACAGGGCTGCAAATATTTAAGCGATAAGATTCTTTTTTGTTTTTAGTGGATGAAGTTTAATACAATATTTTACCATTTCCAGGAAAGCTATTCAGGAACTGAAATGAATTCCTCATAGAGATATGGTAACTAATGTATGTTTTAAGCTAAATATTCATCGCTTGTATTTTGTATATTTACATATTTTTGGGCTTCATGTTTACCAAAGTCAAGTTTTTAAATAATTTTAGAAGATCCAATTGTTGTATTTTGAAATTAATATAAGTTTGTTCCTGAAAAAGTTTGATCATGATCAATTAGCTTCAAGGAGTGTTGCGTGTGAAAGTTGTCTGAATAATTTTAAGTGAACTTTTAATTTCAATAACAAATTTAAATTTTATATAAATGTAGGTGCAGTAATGAAACGGGGACTTGAGGGGGGCGGTAGCCCCTCTCATACAGAACTAATTATAATATAAAGCTCTTCCGAAACATAATTTGAATTATTTTAACATAGATCTACATAACAGTACTCGTTATCTTACCTCCTGATCTCAAACCTGTATTCATATTATTGAATTTCAGGGTAAAAGAAAGTCGTGTGAGTGGCATAACAGATTTTTTCAATTAATTTGAAATAGCTATTGGATTTTAAATATTCTGGAAGTTTATTTTTAAACACCCATATAACGACACCTTACATAATGAAGAGTTGTTTATTGATTAAAATACATTCTGTTTATGAAACTACTACTAACTTTATTATGTAAATCATAAGAATTAATAATGCAAATCTATCGAATCAATATATATATATATATATATGTGTGTGTGTGTGTGTGAACTGTACAAAATGGCCCGGAAGCATGGAACAAAGTAAAGGAAGACAAAGAGTTTTTTTTTTTTTTTTTTTTTTTTTTTTTTTAAGGATTCAGATAATCAATGTAGATGATTGAATAGTGCTGCCATCTACGATTGTAAATTGCCACGAAGTTTGAAAGAAAATGGGAATACATACTAACCATAAAATAATACCTAATGTTTTAATCCTAAATTTAAATTGGAATAAAAATTGGCAGGAAAAAATATATATATAGTAATAATAATAATTAAAAAATAAATGTTTAATTCAGTGTTTGGGATATCCATTAATTAATGGTAAATTTTTTAAGAATCGAAATTGTACTTTTTTGATGTTTATCAGACACTAAATATTTGATCCGTAGATTAAAATTATGAAGAATATTGACAAAAACAGATCTATGTAAACATGTTTTAAAATTAGTAAAAAAAATTACTTTAAAGGGGGAATAATTCTTTTTATCATATAAGTCAAATTCTAATTGGCTATTACTATAAAGAGTAATTTTTAAATCTAAAAAACTAATAACACTAGATTCCAAATCAGTACTACTAAGAGACAGATTTTCAGGATAATTAACAGGTATGTCTGGATTGGTGTGATGTTTATCCAAATATAATATAATTATATCATCTATGTATCGTAGTAATTTAAAATTAGTGCACTCAATTTCACGCTCATAATAATATAAGTATAGATCAGCTAATATACTAGAAGCAATGCCACCTTGGGGCAATCCTAAACTTTGTTTATATAAAGAATTATTGAATAAAATATAGTTATGGTATAGGATAAATCTAGTCAGAGTTTTAAAGGCTGAAGGAGTTATGTTATTATTTAGATTTAGATACTTCAGATTTTCTACAAAAAGTTTATTTATAATTTCAAATATATCTTTAATAACAATATTATTAAAAAGATCATTCAAATCAAAAGTTTTCATACACGTAATATCAGTAAGATTTTTAATTTTATTTTTGAGTTGAGAACTATTTTTTAGAAAAAAATTACACTTGTTAGAAACAATATAACTATGCAATATTTAAGGATATTTACAACATAATATTAGCATTAGAAGTATAGGCATTACAGGCAACAGTAGCAGTACGAAATTTAATAGGATCTTTATGAAATTTTGGAATTTCTACTAAATAAGGATAATTATAGTTATTATTTTTAGTATTTATTAACTTGTAATAATTAAATATATGCCTATTTTTAATTTCTATATTGTCATTGATCTTAACAAAAATATTACTAGTATCCATAGTATCAAAAAGAAGTTGTTTATAATACTTTTTGCAAATAATTGCATAGTTATTAGCCGCCTTGTCAACATAAGTAATAATAAATTTAGACTGTAAGTCTATAATTGCTGAATTAATTTATTTGAAATTATAGTACTTGACATTAGATAGATGGTGCATATTATAAACTAAATCAAGTTTAAATTTCTCAAGTAACTTAAATTTCCACTCATTAAAAAATTGCACAGGTTTATTATAATCAATAGCAATTTTGTATATAAAGAGATCCAAGTCAAAATTAAATTGAGTAATGATATCAATAAATTTGTATTTTGAAGGCATGCGAAATTTAGTACCATACTTGATCAAAGATCTTAAAGTAATATTTTCCACAATATTGATATCGCCAGTAATAATATGACCATGAAATGGATTGAAAAAAGATTTACATTTGGAAGCAGAACAATAGCACGGAGGCTGTTCATTAAAAGTAAGAAATTTAGCAAATTTATTGTAGTTAAATATTTTACTGCCTAAAGTAATATTGTATTTAAATGTTTTTTGAATGGCGAAATTTTTGATGGAATAAGGATTGGATGGATCATTAAAGATATTGTGAATATGAAGTTTATTAAAAACAGGATGAGAAACATTTATCACCAATATTTAGTAAAATTAATTAAGAAATTTAAAACAATATTCTTTCAAATCTCGAAACAAGAGATAATTATCGATGATGCACCATTTAAATTTAATTATTATTTCTTTTTGAAGACAGTATATCAATTAATACTAAAATTCAGCATTTTTTACGTTCTTTGAAAAGGAAACTATGTTAATAACGTCAGTAAAAAACAATAAAAGTTTAGTAATAAGTTATTTTACAAATGCTTATTTGAGATCCGATGTATTTTGTGTTATTATAATCCATGAAGTAACAGAATTACTAAATATTTATGCTTCAAATTAGTGAGTGAGTTAATTTCGTGATGTAATATAGTGTCAGAAGCATTGGTACACACATTTTAGACACTACCTCTATTTCTATCTACAAGTAAGTCACGTGCCCGTTTGTATGTCGTAAACATATCCGGAAAATGCAGAAAATTCTATGAAAAATTATATTGTGTTCCAAGCGAATTTAAATTGGTGACCCTGATTTTTTTTTTTTTTTTTATTTTTTTTATGGCTATTTAAGCATGTTTCTATTTCATAATATCATATTATCGTATTACGTTTAAGATATTCTTTATGGGATGATTTGTTTATTCCGATATATGGATATAACTAACATTATAGAATATTTAACAATCTACCACTAGAGAATAGTAAATAAGCTGAAGCTACAAGATTAATAACTACTAACAGTTATATGCTCTATGGATTCTGTAAGGAATAATAGCTTCTGTTTGTTCCTGTATGGTTGAGGTACTGCAAAAAACTGCATGTATTATTTTATTGTTGAACAATATACCACATATCTGTAGTGATAATTATAAAGGATTTAATTCCAAAAATGTCGATTTTGAGTTAAGTACATAGTCAGACTCAGAAAAACATTCTCTATCGATTGGCATAAAGGATTTAAATCCATGACATTGAGTTTTTGAGAAAATCCATTGGTAAAAAAAGATTCAAGTCAGAAATTTAGCATTAATCTTTGGTATAAAATATTTAGTTCGATTTTTCCCCTTTATTAAATAAGGTTGACAATCACTGAATGGTATAAAGGGTATAAATCAACATAATAACTTTTTCCTAATCGATTCTTCTGATTAGTTTTTTGTTAGTTTAACTCTATTTTTCATCTCCTGAAAAATCAAGAATATGGACTTAAACCCTTTATATTTATCAGTACAGATATTACCAATGGCACACATACCGATCGTTTGTGTTACTTTTCATTAGGCTTATCTACGCTGTATTTATCTATTTTATATGGGCATTATATTTATCACAATTAATCTATTGTTTAGACTGAGACCTTTCTTTCTTTTTTATGTGCCCAATAAGCACTGTACTATGTAAAGAAAATCTCCTTTTTTCGCATATATATTAAAGTAATGCAGAGTAATGAGTGCAGAATACTAGTTCACAATAGGACCAAAACATTTTAAAAATACATTTATCATGCAAAAATATTGAATTATTAAATTGAATATAATAGCTAACTTAGTTTTTGAAAATGCTGTTTTTTAATGTAATACGTGTAAAATCTTTAAAGACATCCATTCACTTAATGCTTTTATTTTTTTTATTTTTTATTATTCTTGAAAGAAAAAAGCATTTCGTCTTAAATGTGATGTCAATAATTTTATCTAAAAAGCTTGCTTTTATACTACTACTCGAGTTTAAACATTTCTAATAATAAAACATAATGTAATACTAGAAAAATATATATACACAGAAAGCATTATATATAATACGATTTTCAACATTCCTCCTAAATTCTTACAAACGCTTCCTTAACGATAACATTCTGGTGCACATCACGTAAATGTTTATTTGAATGGCTTAATCTATCAGAAAAGTCTCATTATTTGTCAGAAGAAACGCCGCACAAATGACTAAGCAATGACAACAGTCATTAAGTGTAAGTACTTATTGATTCTTTATTTCTTCTAGTTAACCAAATCACGAGCTGTTGAATGAAGAAAGTACTAATTTTGTCACTAGAATATTTTCTCATGATGAACACTTAATGGAAAAATATACAGATTTAGAATAATTCTGGAAGCTACTTTGTTTTAAACGAAACATGTGAATTTTTACTTTCTCTTACCATATATATGGCAGAGAAAGTACTGTTTTTGGGTCAAACTTTTGAAAGTGAGTTTTTGTTATTTTTACACCTTTTGAGGTACCCCGATTATGGAAATCATGATCTTCGCGGTTGGTCTGTGCGTGTGTGTCTGTTATCAGCATATCTCAAGAACAAATAGCATCAGAAATTTCAAACTTGGTATTATAAATGTGTATCATATAGTAATGCTACACTAAACCTTTCATTGAAATGAAGCTAATGGTTCGTGTACAGGGGCATTCAAGAGAATTCAAATACAGTACGTCTATGGGGAAATAGCAGGTATGTAGAGTTTAACATCTATAGACTGCACTACACCAAATGAAACGAATAGTTATATATTATATGTGTAAAAACATGTAGAATATGGTCTAGAAGTCACAGCCTCGTGTTAATTCCTTACAACTCATAAGTTCGTGTACTAAATTTGATGTCAAATCACTGCATTAAATTATCGAAATTTTTTTGCGATGGTTATGTAAACTAATAACCATATCTATGGTTACCATTTTTCATGGAATTCATGCTTTAAACATTCTAATAACATATGTTTATTTGATTGTGTTTAATTGAGTGTAAACATAGTAAAATGCACATATAAGAAATACCGTCTATAGACCGTAACGGTATGAATTTCTGTACCCCTGACACGAGCTTCAGTTAATATATGTACCAATAAAAAGTGTATAACTATTTGATTGTGCTCATAACCATTTAAAAGAGTTAGAAGTCTTTTGGATGAATACAGAATGCCATCGGAATTCTCTTGGTTGGTCCTATAAATAAATTGTTTTGTCTATACATACATTTTGAGTAGAGAAAATATGATTTTAAGCATCTTAATAGCGCATACTAGTTCCATTACGTTGAAGGCTGCAGATACATGTTAAAATACGCTTATATAAAAATCTGCCCATAGACTTTATAGTAAACAAATTCTTTTGCGTTCCCCTGTAAACGAGCTTTAAACAATATATACGCTAGTAAAAATTATATGATTTATTTTATGTAGCTTATAAATAACTGTTAGAAATTTGACATATTTTGGATGATTATGTAACACTGTCGGAACAGTTTTGTAAGTCATGTACGTTAATTATTAACTCAAATCACACATTTTCCTCCAGAAAACAAGTTTTTATAGAATTTCTAATATGTAGGTTAATTTTATTTGGTTGAAATCATTGTACACTGCAAATAAACGGATCTTAAAGTAAGACATAAAAACAACTGAAACGGCATTTAAGACACGTAAATGTCTTTAAATATAGATTAGACGTAATAGATATCTTAATTTAAGACTTAAATATGTCTGAAATACCAATATAGACACAAAAATGTCTGAAACACATGAATACGCGAATTTTTCAGACAGTAAACCGTTAGAATTTTCAGACACTTGCATTACATAGAAAATTTTTCATATCGAATCTACTTTAAGAAAATATGCTTATCCTACTAATTTCCAGATCAATAAATATATTATTATTTTATATAATAAGCAGTTAAGCTACTTAAACTATGTAGCTTAACTGCTGACATAGTTTAATTTACATTAATTAATTTACATTAATTTCATAAAAAAATATGAAATTAAATTTTATGGAATAATATTCTAGGGATGCGAATGATATTTGCATGCTATTATCTTTAACATAATTCATAAACAACATATTTAGAGACAAAGTTTATTTGATTAAAAAAAAAAAAAAAAGCTTTGTCTTTAAAGCTTTCTTATATTAAAAGAAAAAGTGTGAAGACGGACGTAGCAAGGAAATTGTAGAGAAGAAAGAGAATTTATAAGTTTTATAAGTGAACAATCATGAATAATTTGTGCATAACTTTTTTCTTTCTTTCTTCTTATTATTATTCATTTAACAACTTTTTTCTTTCACATATTTACCACATCTAAATGTAAAACAACAAATTTTCCTGTATTCATGATTATAGTTTTTTTTTTTTTTTTTTTTTTTTTTTTTAATTTAAATATCACTTTAAGGAAAGAAATCGTTATCATCATAGGATGCAACCTTCACATATTTGTTATGCATTATTAAAAAAATCTAGACCTGTAGATGACATTTAAGACAATAATATTTATTAAGTTTAAGATACCTTATTATCAATAGTTTTATGGCAAAAATTAGAAATAAATCATAACACTGTGATTTGTTTCGCGAATACTGCTGTATATTTTATCATAAAAACACCTGTTGCTATTTTCGACGGTGGCGTGATTGGTAACTACTTGACTCGAGGTTTCGGTTTCTTTGGCCAGTGTGAGTTTGAATCCCAACGCCGGATAATGGGACTTTTATATATATAAATATTTCATTAATGCTCTTAATAATTCTAAAATATATTTTTAACAGAAAAACATAATCGCACGCCTTATTTATTTATTTATTTATTTATTAAAAAGCCCTAAAACGGTAGTGTTTTTAAGCCTAACATGGCGGTGTTTTAAGACACTTGTCTAAAACATGGCGGCGTTTTAAGACATTTGCAAATATCTTAATTTCAGATGCAGAAAGGCGTCTTAAAAAGTAAGACTTTTTTTTTCGCTTAAAAAATGACCATCCATTTAAAACACCTTTTTAACTGAATTTAAGACATTTACGTTTACAGTGTAACCACGTTCAAATGCGCTTAAACCAAATTTCTGCAAATACAGCCTATATGTAGTGTTGCCAGATTGCGCGACTTTTTTATTTAACATTCACCAATAATTTTGAGAAATGATGTTTGATATACATAATAGACGATTATGTACATTAAATAATGTAAATGTACGGCTGTCATAATGAGAAATTCTTTGGTGTGTCCCTATACACGAACCATAAATAACATAAACGCTTAAAACTATAGAGATATTTCTGTATCAATCATGTGTATCAATCTGCATTCCAATTGGAGAATTTTTGAGGCCACTATCACAGCACAGAGAAATTTTGTCCATAGACCGTAATCACAAGAAAAACTTTGGTGTGTTCCTGTACAGGAATCACAAACAGAATATGCACCTAAATCAATGCAGCTAATTCCGTGGGGCTCTTGAATATGAGTACCAATTTTCAAGTCATTCGAACTATTTTGTCGCTATACGCACAGACATACAGACACGTAGATCCAGAGACCCACAGAGCACAAAATCTTTCTGAGTCTCCACATAGAGGCACCACTGGCATTTCGGCAATGGTCATTACTGAAGAATCACCCTATATGAACATTTAAAAATTTAAATTTAAAGATAAGATAATTAAATCAAAATCAGTGTTTTAAGATTTTCTTTTATCTAAATCTAAAGATTCTGATGCATGAAAATAAAATAAATTATGGCATAATAAAATTCTTAAGATGTTTGTTTATAAAAAATGATAATTTATGAAAAAGTTAAAGGTAAAATATTTATGAAAATAATTTATTTCAAGCGCACAAAATACATGTTATTAACACTTGAATCCTTTTATACTTTTAATATAAGCAATATATTCTTATTCGAACAAATATTCCTTATTAATGATGCTTCTCTCAGCAAGAGATACGCATAATATCTTTCGTCATTTATTTAGGAGTATTTCTTGCTTTGCTTTATGATAAGAGATTTTGATCATTATTTACATTTCGTTTTCCATTTAATGCAATACAGATAAAGCTGTCTCCTGAAAAATAATAAATTACTGCCAAGAAATGCAAAGAAAGCTAGGCATGGCGATGAATCATCATACAAACGACAAAGAAAGTAGTATCCCCGCATGGTTTAAAAAATATGAACACGGACGAAATGATTCTAATCCTTACGATGCATTTTGGCTCTTATGTGACGTTTATGGTAATAATTATTCTATTTTAAGATTAATAGGATTTATTTTAAACGAATTTACATTTATTAATAAATAGTTTTATTTATATTGTAATAATGCATACAAATTGAATTTATTTATTTATTTAGTTCATTTTACTTTTATACTAGATGGCTTCACCAGCTAGTTGGCCAGAGACCCATGAAAATTTTTACCAAAAACATGCTCTCGGGCGCCTATGGCGCCAATCGTGATTTGTTCTTTGTAAAAGTCACGTAATATTAAAATTTCAAAAATTCAAATATTTTAAAATAAAATCTAAACGTTGCTCTAGTTCAACGTAAAATACACTCAAATCAATGAAAATCAAATCTCTCGTAATTCCTCATAACGTAGCACTAGTTCAACGTAAAATACACTCAAATCAATGAAAATCAAATAAACCATTCAAATCTCTTGTAATTCCTCATAACTTAGTTGTAGTTCAATGTAAAATACACTCACATCAATGAAAAACAAATAAACCAATCAAATCTCTCGTAAGATTCTCCATTCTGCGTCATTATAAAAATGGGAAGCTTTATTTTCATATTTTTATTAATTAAAAGGAAACTAATCAAAAATTCGAGAATCTAACTTCGATGTGCACAATGACCCTACGGAGGGCACCTTTGTGTTAAATTACGTGACTGTCCGAGCTACCGTTTTCGAGAACAGTGAAATATACATATATATATACAAATATTGCTCACTTAATAGTATAAGATTTGTAACATGTTGATTTCTGAACTTTGTTGAATTTTTAATTAAGTCAGCGTGATAATTATTTTTAAAGAGTTCTCTATACTGGCATTTAATATAACAAACACGTTTATTCTGTCAAAATTATAAGTGAAATATTTCGAAAAAAAAAATTAAATCATATATTTTTTCTTGTACCGATTTCAACGAATTCGTGTCAAGTTAAACATTTGTTATTATTATTATTTAATATAAAACGTATATCTACTTGTAGATACTTCTATTTAGAAAATGCATATATATTTAGCTGTGTGTAAAATATAAAATTTTCTTTTAAATATTGTTAACTATTAAATTATATAATTTTTCTCAAAACATTGTAAAATAACATAAACAAATTTCTTATTCGTGTAAATTTGTTTTTCGAACATCTAAATGAAAATAACTAATGATAAATTAAAATTATATGCCAAAAGAATTTTTAATTAAGATGAATGAAAGAATTAGAGATGGTAAGGTTGAGGCTGATTGGGTTTGACGCTGCCATGAACAATACACTGATTAGTGTTGTTGTAGCATCCAGATTGAAAGAAGCAGAACTAAGAAGAAGTTTTGGCTTCTTTTAAAGAATTAACAATAAATACGTAAATGCTGGTAAATTTTAAAATCTTGTATGGTTCATTATATCGCAAAATTATACACAATGTTCGTATTAATGCAATCAGTGTAATAAAACACATCTCTAAAAACTGAATTCGTTTATCTATTTAAACATTAGCATGTAAAAACACTTTTTTCTTAAATACACATTCGAGAGCCACGGCCATACACAAAAACACGCGGTTTTCAAAGAGTTAGAATGACGTTTGCAGTTATGAGGTCCTGAAAAATTTTCAACCCTTGTAATGTGTCCTACCACCCATAAAAGTTTGTACGCTGACTTTTGAATTACCTTATATTTGTCAAATAGGTTTCTGATCAGTTTTAAGCTTACACAATTGAATTATTAACTAAGCACTATAAGCACATAGTACATACATAGCTTTAGGAATAATGAAATTACTGGAAGGTAATAAGCACGAATATCCACTTGTAGTGGGTCCAACACCATTAGCTATAGTGGTCATCTAAGAATTGAATACTTAGGGTTAACATAATAAGTTTGTTTGAATAGAAATTTTGGTTAATATCAGTATTTTTTTTTTTTTTTTATGCAACTATTGAGGGAATTGAATGAATAGCATCCAATCCCTTATACACTGTTAAAAATAAAATCCTAAATTTCACTAGAAAAATGTGTTCAATTGGCTAAAAGTAATAATTTGATGGATTTTTTTAATAATTTTTATGGGGCCAGTCATGTCGTGAGCATTGCTAAATTAGGGAAACGTAGTTAAAAATGCCTATTTAATACCATTTTATTTTGGTGAAACATTAATTAAAATATATTATTTGAGCAGAACGGACAATGACAGGGGAAAAAAACAGCGTAATGTGAATTTCAAAGTTAAACTTATTACAAAATTAAAAAAAAAAAAAATCTGGAGTGGCTCCACTCGACTTTCCGAACATTGAGTAATTAACAGTTTTGTAGATAAAGTAAAGAAAGAGGAGTTGTTAAACAAACAAAAGAGAGAAAACCATAATAGAGTGTTTGAGTATTTTTCTCCATCTATTACACGATGTTTTATTTAACGCTACTTAACTTTGAGCCCATAGATCATAATGATAAAGAATTTTTCGTTGTGTCCCTGTAAAAACCTATAAATGCTAAATTCACCAAAATGCTTATAGTTAGTGCAACAGTGATTTATAATGCTCATATAAATTTTCAGCTCAATTCAATAAGGCGTTTAGATGCTATCGTACTTTTAAAAATTTAGTCCCATAGGCCATAATGATAAAGAATTTTTCTTTGTGTCCCTGTAAAAAAACTGTAAGTGCTAGATTCACCAAATTCTATACAGTTAGTTCAACTGTGATCTATAACATGTGTACAAATTTTTTGCTCAGATTAATAAGGCGTTTAGACGCTATCACACTTTAAAAAATTTGGCCCCATAGGCATAATGATAAAAAAATTTTCTTTGTGTCCCTGTAAAAAAACTATAAGTGCTAGATTCTCCAAAATCTATATAGATTGAGTATTTGTGACCTATAATATGTGTATAAATATTTTGCTCAATTGAATAAGGCGTTTAGATGCTATCGCACTTTTAAGATTTTGCTCCCATAGGCCATAATGATAAAGAATTTTTCTTTGTGTCCCTGTAAAAAAACTATAAGTGCTAGATTCACCAAAATCTATAGGGTTCGTAATATGGTGACTTACAATATGCGTACCAACTTTCAGGTTAATCGAACCAAGCGTTTAGACGCTAACGTGTTCACTCACAGACATACACACATACACACACACTTACATACATCATCGTAAAAATAGTGAAAACGGACTCAGGGGACCTGAAAACGTATAGAAACATCAAAATCTCGAATTCGGATTTTTGACATGATTACAATACTTTTCTCACTATAGTGTTCGGAAAGTAAAAAAATGAAGCAACTGCTCTAAATTGTAAAGTTTTATATCGAAATCTGAATGGTTCTAAAACAAACAGTTATTTATTTTTTTTTTTTTTTTTAGTAGCAAACATAAAATTTATTAGAGCAATATATTCTTAAAAATATAAATTACAAGGAACATAACACATTAAATAATATCGAGTATCAAATAAATACTCGATAAATAAATTGTAGTGGTTAATTAATTGATAATCGTTATATAAAATAATCACTTGAAACAAAAATTTTTAAAGTGTCTAAACAGAGTGCTTCATTTTTCAGAGTAAAGTCAAAAAGTTCAATAAAACCAAAGTATTTATTTTCATTTTTATACTTTGTGTGTTTTGAAAAATTTAAAAAAGCAATCTAAATAACAGATTAGTATTTTTGTTGTATGCATGTGTTTTCGAACTATAATTTACTTCAGAAAATAAAGATTTGAAAATGAATTACAGTTAATACATTATAAAAGTTTATCTGTAAAAATAAAATGGCATATTTGATATTTCGCCAATGGGAAAAAATAAAGACTGAAAAATTTCATTTAAGATTTTTTTTCTCTTACAAGTGAAATATGAATCAGTAAAATTTATATTCAGACAAAACTAAGCTTAACTTAAACAGCATGGTCGAAAACATAGGGTAGAGTGCAAATTTGTTGCAACACTCCCCCCCCCCCCAGTGGAGCTAGAAAACGACCCAAAATGCTTCAGCTTTTCCTATAAAAACAAAGGAATAAAAAAACTTTAATATGTTGGCGTGGGGCAATGATTAGAGCGTTCCGTTTGCGTGTGGAAGGTCGTAATTTCGAACCCCGATGACTGTTCGTAGTTTTCGTTTTTCGTTTTTCTTTTTCTTTTTTTAATACATATAAATGAAATAAAATAAAAATATTGAAATAAATGAATAATTAAAGGGGATATGTATTAAATTAAATTTAAAAAAATATATAATGTATATTTTTAATTATTAAAGTATTTTATTTCAACTGGAAATTAATATATATATATATATATATATGGCGTAAAATATTTTTACTAATATTTTACGCCAAAGCCGCTAGTTAGAAATGCTGATCGTCTGTTTTTAATTTTGTTCTTTTTTTTATACATAAAAATAAATAAATATTCTATTAAATTATTAAAACATTTTATTTCAAGCGAAAAAAATATTTTTCAAATGAATAGTGTGACGGAAAATATTTGCATTGTATTTTTTTCGTCTGCTTTTAATTGCAATACTACTCATTCGTAAAAAAGGAAAGAAATTTTACTTATTGTTATCATTCTGTTGTGCCCTAGCATATGTGAGCTTCTACAAAATTTAAAAATCTAGTTATATATGCATTTTAGAAAGCTGGTTATCTTAAAGAAAAACCCAATAATTTCCAAAATGTTCGTGATGTGTGTTTTAACGTTGAACAAGATTGAAATGAAATTAATTGTGATAAATTTTCTGTTATACTTTGTTCTCCTCGTGAAAAGTGCTTATGCTTTGATCATTTTTTTACTATTAATCATAGTCAATATTAAATTGAAAATTAATTAGTAAATTTAAACGTGATTCCTTCTTCGCAAAGAGGCAATTTTTAACCTATATATTTCGTAATAATACCTTTATACAGAGTATATTTATCTATTTTTTATTTCTTAACTAAATTTAATAATTATTTTCTCTTAAGTTATTCCTTTATTTTAATGCTTTGTTTTATTTCATTAATGATTTAAAGGGGAAAAAAAAATATTAGAGAGAGAGAGAAAACTCCGTCGGTGTTTGAACTCAAGAAAACTTTAGAAAAGAGAAAAATGTGTAATAGACAAAAATATTTTCCCTAGAATTATTCGTTTATTTAAATAAAAAATAATAATAAAATAAAAGATAAAAATATTTTTTTTTTATTTTTTTGTTGAAATAAAATATTTTAATAATTAAAAATTTATCATTATATATTTTTCAGCTGAATTTAGTACATATCTCCCCTTAAATAATTCATTAATTTTAATATTTTGTTTTATTGCATTTATATTTAAAAAAAAGAAAAAAAAATGTCCACTCACCGGGGTTTTTTGTCACGACCTTCCTCACTCAAACTGAACACACTAATCATTATGCCACGCTTTCTTTCTAACCGGCTCTGTTTCGTTGGTTTTGACAGAAACAGCTATAATTTTTAGGGTCATTTTCTTACGTCATGAGGGGTTGTCGCAGCAAATTTGTACTCTACCCTATATTTTCGACCATGCTCTTTAATTTAAGATTGTTTTGGTTTCAATAAGAATATTACTGATTCATACTTCCCTTGCTAACCAAACTTATGAAGCTGGATCAGAAAACAGATATAAACATATTTAAACGTAAAAGAAAAAAAAAAAAAAGAAAAGTAAGAAAAAAATACACAGAATAAATATATATCTTGGTTTAGTATGCCAAAACAAATGAAAATTTTCCAACTTCCATACATTTATTATTAGGAAACAAAATTTCGGTTTCCAAAATAAATAAATAGAAGGGTAAATCTATAATTTATATCGCAATTCAATCACTGAACATCACTTTTGAATAGAGTATTTAAAATTAATTTTTATGTGAATAGACTATATGATGATTCAGTTTTTTCTAAGATTGAATACCAGTGCTACTCACGAAATAAAACTTCATAATATTTGTTTGCAAACACGAATAGTAAAATCGTATGTTAAACTAATGATATAATGAATACAATTGCAATGAAATGTTTTACATATTTGTATATATGTATATATATATATATATATATATATATATATATATAAATTATCTTATATTCAAACAAAATTGTTTAATTTTTAAATAATGAACGCAAAAAAAAAAAAAAAAAAAAAAAAAAAAAAAAGAAAAAGAAAAAGAAAAACAGATATAAAGTATATAAACTGCACAATAAATTGTGGTGTAGGAGTTAAGACCAACTGTCTACACAAGGGACTTCAGCGTAATGTGTACGGTCTTTCTAAGAACTATTTACTGAAAATGGCGTAGACTATCAGTATGATTCTAATTGCGAGTCAATTGATACTGGGTACTTCAGTTATTATTATTATTATTATTATTAAATCTTAACTGGTTTAAAGTAAATTAATGATTAAATTACATCATATATATACATTTGTTATTATTATTATTATTTATTTATTTATTCATTTTTTATTCATTTATTCATTTATTTATTTTTAATGTATTAACTTTTCTGTAACTCTCTATAAAGCAGATTATTCTATAGATATGCGTATATAAAAGTTTAATCATCTTAAAAATAAATAAATAAATAAAATAAAATAAATTCGAGCTGTTACTTTATTTTATTTTAATTTATATATTCTATATATTCACTTTTCGGTAAATAAAAATGAATTTAAAATTTTGTAAATTACCTTTATACTTAAGAATATTTACACATACAAAATTTGAAAAACTCTTTTTACAAACTTTTAGCGAAAAAAGAATATTGTATGTGCAAAGAACGCTTCTTAAATTCTACCCTTTGCATTTCACTAAAAGCAGTTTCTTTTAAACATATAAAAGCATTTTGTAAACACAGAATGTAAAAACAAAATTTAAATATGGATAAAGGAAATAGTTCAGAGGTACGTCCTTGATATACTTCTTTTGAACTGCCTATTTACAAAGAACACGTATTCAAACCATTTCGGACATGCTCTAATTTCTGAAAAGATGAAAGTTCTTAAAAGATGCCATGAGACTGAATGCTTCATAATTTTTTCACGTGAAACTTAATAGAAAACAGATTTTTAGATGTTATATTTGAAAATATTTATTTTATTATCTACTTGTGTTGCAATCAAAAATTAATATATATGCATATATAATTAAGTTGTGGATTTCTGAAAATTTTTTATAATAAATGTCACAATTTTAAGAATGTTAATTGCTTATTTAATGCAAAATTATGAATTTTTAGAAGATTCAATAGAATAGATTTTAAGAAGATTACTTAATGACGATAAAGTAAGAATAAAAAGAAAAATACTCTGTAAAAGTTTAAGGGGAATTTAAAACAGAGAAAATGAAGTATTTAACCTTTATTAGAATGTTTACTTGAGGAAACAAAAATGTAATAATGCGACTTAAAGTAAAAAGAAAAAAATATATAACAATCAATCGTAATTTAGTTAAGGAAATTTCTGAGGGAAAATAATTTATATTTTGTAATTTATATTTTCTTTAAACCTTATATTAGTACAGTTCAGCAATTTATTACTTGTTAAAACTTTTACAAAATGACATGCTTTTAAAAATTGAACCTTTAGACGTATTAAGATTACCACCGCACTTTATAATGTTAAAAACAAGGAAAAAAAGCTAAACATCCGTAGAAAAAGCATGGGATGAAAATGAAAAATCTCACAATGTTAAGTGTGTAAAAAAAAAAAAAAAAAAAATGCTAACAGCGGAAGAAACAAAAGGACAAAATTGACTAGAAAAAGTCATTGAAGAGCGGGAAGGAACTCGACTTGGGTCCCTTAAGCTATTGTCGAATGTTTAATTTATCTCGCTTCTAATACGTCTTCTAATACAGCGAGAGGTAGCGTAAGTAAAATTAAAATTCCATGATGAATATTACATAGTATATACTTTATGTTTATCTGAATATAAAGAAAGTGTAAACTTTGCTTTATAAAAATTCCCACTTTGAACTTAATTAAGTCTTACTTATGTATTAAATCAGTAAATTTTTCTGTAAAAAAATCGCAAACTTGTAAAATATAAAATAATTATGTATGGTTTGCTGTGGATTACATTAATTATTTACTATTTTTTCTTCCATTACCTTAGTTCCGTAGGAAAAATATTTTTTTTTTTTTTTTCGGTAAAAAATTTCGGTATCGATTTTTTACTGGATATACATGTTTCAATGTCCTTAGTGTCCAAAAGAGTTTCTTTTAGAAGTTTGTCAGTCTGTTCGTGGTTTGTATGAGGAGGGGGCAGGAGGATATTGACTGTCTTATATTCGAGTATATACTGAAATATCATTTTATCGCTTTTGCATGATGAAGGAGTCATATTTTAATTTTAAATGACTGTATTATTTTTTTTTTCGGAATTATTTCATTTGCATTATGAATTTATATTTATTCAAAGCGTATTTTTCTGAAATTTTTCTTTCAATAAATATTTATGCCAGATATTTTTTCAATCTAGTTATTTAATAAAATAATTTTTGAGGACGTTAAAAACTTTCTCGAAAATAAGGAACAACAGACTCATATTCTACTATAACTTTTAAATAATCATTATACAAGTATATCATTATCTTAAAAGTGCTTTCAACCCTTCTTGAAATATGAAATAGAAATTATATTCCTGTTTGTCTTTTAAAATGATATATACAAAGAATTATATATATATATCAGAAACAATCAAAGAAACAATTTAACATTGCTATAAATTATTATTTTAAAAAAACACTCATGTAATTTTAAGATTTGTTTTTTATTAACATGGTTCATTTATTACACAACATAAATTTAACTTCTTATTTAAAAGTAGTACAAAATAAATCTGAACTTTTCCAATTTTAAACTAAATTATATAAATAAAAACGTTAATTACAACAGCTGTACAATATTTATATTTAAATTCGTGAAACATATCTATATTAATTAAAATAAGTCTTTTGTCTGTAAATTTCTCAGAAAAAAGCGATATCTTCACGTTTTACACATCGTGAAAGCAAAAAGCGACTTTCTGGGTGTGTGTGTCGTTGCGTCTGTATGTCTCTAACACTATGTTTCTGCGGGTATCACTGAAATCGAAGACACTTAGTAGGAATTTGGAACGGTACCTTATTTAAAATTATACCTAACGAACATTTCGAAATTTTGATTAGATTTAGAGGTATGGGTAAAAAATACCAGTGTTACGCCATAAGGCTTTTTCCACTAAAAGGCTTCGAATGAAAAAAAATATATATACATAACATTGCGTTATCTTTACGTTTTAGACATGAAAAAATTTCAAAAAGAATTAAGAATATTTTCTCGGTGTGCATGGAAGGGGTGGAGGTACATAGAACTTCCTTTATTCGACCAGGTATCGTGTGAAAACGGCTGGACGGAATTCAATGGCATTTGGCTGAATTTTATGTTTGTACCCAACGTAAATTTATATCCATTAAATATTTTAAAACTTCAATTAGACCTACAGATATGACCAAAAACTCTCCTGTAACCAATTAAATATTATATCTAGGTATTTAGGTACTTTAAAATGACTATATTTGACAAAAACGCGACATTTTATTTGTTGTTGTTTTATTTTTTCATGTTAATTCTGCGCTGCTTAGATGATATCATTCCTTATTTTTATTTATTTATTTTTAATTTATATTCCCCTTTAAAATATAGATTGTATTGTATAGAAAGCATATTTTATCTCAAGCAATGGTGATTCACAGATAAGGTTTTTTTTTTTTTTTTTTTTTTTAAGTAGTTTTTTGGAAGTGCTTATAACTGCTACATTTAGTTCTTTAAATTAAAAAAAATGACAATTACCTATCTTATCTGAAAAAAAAAGAAAGAAAAGAAAGAAACGCGATATTGTGTTTATAATAATTTATGTGAATTGTACTTATTGTGGATGATTGTATTAAATGAAAAAGAAATAGAGGTGAAAATGTAAAAATGTACTGTTTTGCACAAGTTTTAGTTGCTTTACTTTTACTAAAGAAAAGGACTTTCGGAACAAGTAATTGCTAATAGCGTGATAATTCCCAAAAATGTTAACTATTTCCTCGCAATCAGCTGACTTACATTTGCAACACTTTCTTATACTCCTGTACAAAAGTAATGTTTCGTTCGACAATAAAAATAGGTCAAAGAATAAAATTAAATTTATTATCATGCATTAGTTTTCATATTCATATTCTTTTTTTTTTTTCGTACCTTTGTTAATTTTAAAGTAATTTGCAAAGAAAGTAATATTAATTTATCTCAAAGAACTGTCTTCTTTAAATGACTTCGGCACAGCTATTGTTCAGTACCCTATTGCTGACATTAAAAATTCTTGTCCCATTTTGTCAATGAATTAAAATGGCAGTCGAAGTTACTTATAAAAGATCTTGGGGAGAAAGTACCGAGCTATTTCCATGCCAAATTAAATATTTCGCCGAAAAAGGAACACTAAAGCTGTTCCAAAATATAATTTTTTTCTCTATTTTATGCAGAGTTTCCAACATTTTAATTTATTCCGGCGTATTTTTAGCCCCACCTTTAATCCATACCACATTTTTATTTATTTATTTATTTATTTATTTTTTATCGTAGTTATATTTTGAAGGAAAATATTCTAAAAATAAAATGGTGCGGATTAATGCCGGGTCTAAAAATACTCCGAAATAAATTAAATATTCGCATCTATGTTTTATGACGCGTATATATTAAGTGATTCCAGATGCCGGATTCAAATATCGCCATATATTCAGCATTTTTCAAAAATTCAAAGCGAAAAAATTTAATATATTTTCGATGTTGTTAAATATTGAAGAAAACGTACAGTTTTAGTATAGTTACTTCTTGGCGACTTTTTGTTACTAGCTATTATACCCGTTTTTCGAAAAGTAAATAACAATATAAATTATGTTTTTTGGGCGTTGAAAAAATTAATATTCAATTCAGTGCACAAACCATTATGCAAATTAAAATTAATACTCTAACACACATACACATATATATGTGAGGGAAAATTTAGAAATTATACTCATTAAATATAATAACCAATTCCGTATCTTCATCAGCATAGCAAGCTTCAACTAAGATAATTTCTTTTAACAATATACTGTGAATAATAATAAAATTACAGTTAGAAAAACAGGCAGAACAAATTAGAGTAAGCAATAAATTCGAAAGAGAAAAATTATTCTTTTATCATTAAAAAATAAAATTCGCATTTTGATATTCAACGTTTATTAAAGTTCTATTACATATATATATTAAAGAATAAATAAATAAATAAAAATAAAATAAAATACTTACAATTTTCTTTCCTTTTGCAAATCCATATATGCATTTTTAATGGATTTAAACAATTTTCAATTATTTTACGTAGTTATGAAGGATATATGCTTTATGAATTAAATACTACAAACAAAGGTTTAAATTATGCTTTTTGTGATTTTATTAATTTTATCATATTCTTTCACAAAGAAATATTATACACATTTTTCTTTCTTATAATGCAAATTACATTAAAAAAATATTTTATTATGGTGATTATTTTTTGGTTCATCTATAACAAGGAGAAAGATATATATACTAGAAATAACATAACGTTATTTATTGTATTATTTTTACCAACCTCTTTTTATTAATGAAATTCTTAATAATTTAATCATATATTTTAACAAAAATATTGTCATTTTGTAAATTTAACTAAATTTGTAAATTTAACTAAACAATATATATACATTTTTGCCTTAGTAATTTCGAGGATAACTATTGTATAAACATGAAGTGATGGTGGACGTTAGAAAATCATTGAAAATAGACTTTAGAAATTACTGTCTAAGACTTATGAGTGTTTGCATATAAATATAGTGCATTGAAATATTTCAGTCTTAATTATATTAAAATTTCTCAAAAACTAATAAAATAAAATAAAATAAAATTCAAAATTTTAATTTGTTTGAAAATTTTTAAAATTATCCATGGGAATGAACTTTTAAAATTTCCCCCTCTGTTTTATATTATTACAGTTTACTGAAATATTATAAACATACTTGTTCATTAATTTGTGGATTGATTGATAAGTTTTTTTTTTTTTTTTTTTTTTTTTTTTTTAGTTTATGTTTGAATTCTGAAACTTTATGCAGATTTTTTACACTCAAATAAGAAAAAAAAGAAAAAGAAAAAAAAAATGCATTTTTTAAAATTTAACTTATCATCAAGCCTACAGATTAATGCTGAGATATATATTTGGAATGCATAAATAAACTAAAATAATGCAAAATAGAAGTAAAAATTTAAAAACTTGGTCGCACGGACTATATAAACTTTTTCTAAAATAAATAAAATTTAGATTTTTTTTTAAATATAGTTCAAGAAATTTTAATGTATTTAATATTGCTACATTTCATTGCACATCTATACACACTTTCATAATTCCAACTTTGAAATACATATTTTTAACAATTTTTAACATCTACTATTCCAGTAATCTGAAGGTTAATAGTAACTAAACATCAAAATGTAGCATAAAATTTCTTAAATTAAACCACCCCATAACAATTGTTATAAAATGTTGGTGGAGTGACTATAAAACGATTGCTTAAATAAAAAAAAAAAAAAAAAAATAATGAGAAAAATAATCTAATATATATATATATAAGTTAATTTTAAGAAATGTGAGCAGTACTTAAAATTTGATGTAAAAAGTGACACATATATTATTAAAACAATTATGAAATCAACCTTTAAATTAATCCAATTTCTTTTCCTCTGTTAAATACATAGACAAAAACGTATTTCTTATGATATTATATTCAGTAATATTTTGTGATTAATGATATTTGAGATGTAGTTATTATTATAAAATTATAAAATACTGATATAGGTAAATTTTGAGGTGCCAGAAAGAAAAAGAAATGTTAGCCTTAGAAAAAATATTATAGTACTTTCTCCCACGCTCATGTATTTCAGTTTATATTTATTTTTTTAATAATTTTTAAATTTTCTTTGTAAAACTGTTTTATTACTTCTTTTAATCTTATTGAGAATGAAATAATATTTTGAACGAAATAATGACAATAATAGAAGTTTTAAAAATATAACGAAAGTTTATATATATATATATATATATATATAAATATATATTTATTTATTAAGAAAAAAAAGAAGTACTAATTCTACAATTAAAGAACGAGATTGAATGTCTGGTACAGCTCATTTAAATGAAATATTTTAGTATGAGAACGTATAAATATAAATGACGTACAAGCACACAAAAGACTGTTTAAACAATATATACATGTAACAACAAGATACAATTCATCTTTACGACGTTTATTACAAGAAAACTCAAAATTTCGATTGTCTAATGTATTACAAACTTTCCGCATTCGTCAAATTGGAAGACAAGTACAAAAGTTTCTTCTCTATCTATTGCGACAGAATACATAAGAATTACCCCCATATACACTAAACTTTAAACATTATGTCAGTTGACAGTCACTCGTGCAATAATACCAAGCTTGTATTGCACTGGTTTGCCGTGATTTTAATCAGTATAAAAATTGCTGTAAGGAAACACTGTACGTGTAGGTTACAAATTCATAACATTTCAGCAATTCATGATATTTTGGGTGTTTGAGTCACTGTATAACACTTCCTCCCGTAAATTATTGTAATACAAATGTTAATTTAAGTGAACAGACTACCTCATTTAAGTTTATGTCATTATTTATAAAAATGGTTCGTATCTACATATTATAAATTTAATTGAAATCTAACTCATACTATACTTAAAAAAAGTTATTTTATGTGAGCTAACGTCACTTACACTGACGTCACATATTAATAAATCTATAATTTCAACCAGTCGATGCATAAAAATTTAGCCTTCACGAACTTCTTAAGTAATAGTTGTAAAATCTCAATAAATCAAGACATATATTTATCTAAATTTAAAGAAATAACAACATTAATTCACATTTCTTACGGTTTGTAAAGCTATAATAATAAAAGAAAAGGTTTGTCTGACTGTCTTTCTGTCTGTCTGTCTGTCCGTCTGTTCTTTTATACGTTCAGCCCTTACAGAACGCAGAAGTACAAGAATTGACATACTGATGCTCTAGAGCCTTTCCGAGTTCCTCCTGAAAACAGAATTTAAAAATTTCAATTAGTTGTGGAGATATTAATTAAAATGTCCACTCATGTCTAATCTAAAAGCGATCGCAATGACTGAGAATTCACCGCCATTGCATAAAAAAGATATTTTAACGGAGTTAAAATTAGAAAAAAGTGGAAAATAAATTAGAAATATTTGTCCGATCGTTACGATTTCGGTACCAAATGAAAGGGGAATTTTTTCTGAATTTAAGTGTGCAAGGGGCTTATCGGCACAACAATTAGATCTTTCAAAATTAACTAAAGTATGAATTTTTTGTGGCAACATCATTTCAAATGCCAGACGACGTCTGCCATGAAAAAGGAAATGATAGTAACCGATCAAGATGTCACGTGTTTTACAGTGGGGATAAAAATTGCAATTTTCAAGCTTCTTCAAATTTTCATTCACGTTACATTTGAATTAATATTCGGCTTAGACAGCATATTATAAAGCTACTGTTCAATTTTCATGAAAATATCCGGATAAACAAAAAAATTAGATTAAATTTTGTTTTATATTTTGCAGTATATATTTTAAATTGAGATATGCCGTTGAAATTTCGTAATATTTGGTTCTAACGCCCGATAATTCGATTCTGAATATTTTTGAAAGTGTAGAATTATTAGGAAGGGCTTGAGGGGGAAAAGGGGCGAAGGGGAAAAAAAAGAGTTACAGCGTTTGAAATTGGTAATATTAGGTTCTAAGGAAAGATACATCGATTGCGAATATTTTCAAGTGTAAATTTATTAGAAGGGACGGAAAGGGGGGGAAGGGGCAAAAACGTAGAAAAGGAACGGTTGTTTCGGAGAAAACAACGGAAAACCCAGAACTCCTTTATTCTTTTATATTTTGCAGAGTTTCGAATTCTGATGCTCCTTTCACATTTCATACTATTGATTTTTATCAGTATTTAGCCCGGAATTACGCAATCTTCGGAGAAAACCACGAAAAAGTCAGACATAAGTCGTTTTATAATAGTGTTTATATAATTTTTTGTATCTCAGCTTCTAATTAGCATAATTTCAAAAGTAATATGTCATTTTGAAACTTATTTGAATTGAATTTCAAGAGTAGACCCCAAAAATTTTTGTCACCTTCCATTAACCGACTACCGTAAGTAATGGAATTCGAGATTTCACGTGATTTGCACGTTTTGAGGTCTCCTGAATCGGTTTTCTTTTGTATCTCAGCTACTAATTAAAATAATTTCATAGGTAATACATCATTTGAAAGCTTTGTTGGTTTGGATTCGAACAGTAGATTACAGAAATTTCTACCGCCAGATGGCGCTGTAATATTTCAATATTTCAGTATTTCAAATTCTAATTATTATAAAATTATTTTTAATACATCATTCGAAAGATATTTTAAAGTACTTTTATATTATCGAAGGTGAAATTTGAGATTTCACCCGATGTACACGTTTTGAGGTCTCCTGATTAGGTTTTCTTTTGTATCTCAGCTACTAATTAAAATAATTTCATAAGTAATACATCATTTGAAAGCTTTGTTGATTTGGAATTGAACGGTAGATTACAGAAATTTCTACCGCCAGATGGCGTTGTAATATTTTAAAATTTCAATATTTCAAATTCTAATTATTATTAAATTATATTTAATACTTCATTCGAAAGATATTTTAAAGTACTTTTATATTATCGAAAGTGGAATTCGAGATTTCAATCGATTTGCACGTTTTGAGGTGTCCTGATTAGGTTTTCTTTTGTATCTCCGGTACTAATTAAAATAATTTCATAAGTAATACATCATTTGAAAGCTTTGTTGATCTCGAATGGAACAATAGATTACAGAAATTTCTACCGCCAGATGGCGCTGTAATATTTTATAATTTCAATATTTCAATTTCTAATTATGATTAATTTATTTCGAATACATCATTCGAAAGATACTTTAAAGTTCTTTTATATTATCGGAAGTGGAATTCGAGATTTCACTTGATTTACAATTTTAAGGTGTCCTGATTAGGTTTTCTTTTGCATCTCAGCTAATTGAGTTAGATCGTTCAATATTGGTATATGTAGGTTAATTAGAAGGGGCTGGAATGGTGGGGAAGGAATGTGTGCACGCAGCGCGCACGAGACTGCGCTGCCGAAGGCAGTGGGGACCTGGTCCAACATTTTACCTGACGAGAAATGATTTTTTAAATTTTCTTTTCTTAAGAATAAAAGTCTGATTTCAGAAGGAATGTGTGCACGCACCGCACGAAGGAATGTGTGCACGTGCGCGCGCAGCGCGCATAGGACCCGGTGCGAGTTTTTACCCGATGATAAAAGATTTTTTCATTTTATTTTATTTTCTTAATAATAAAAGTTTGAGTTGGGAAAGAATATGCGTGCACAGCGCACGTATATCCTCACACGTGCGCGCACAGCGCGCATGGGTCTGCGCTGCCGAAGGCAGTGGGGTCCCGGTGCGAGTTTTTATCCGATGCTAAATGATATTTTTCTTTAATTCCTTTTCTTAAGAATGAAAGTTTATGAGTAATAACATGGAATTTTGAGAAATCATAAGGATGGTGAAGGAATACGCACGCGCAGCGCACAGGTCTACGCTGCCGAAGTCAGTGGGGACACGGTGCGACATTTTTCCCGATCAGAATTTGTTTTTTCTTTTTTTATCACATGATAAAAATTAATGCAATTTTGAGAATTCATTTTGTGATTCATTTAAAAATAGTGACCAGCAAAGCGGGCGTAGCCTGCTAGTATATAAATATATATAAAATGTTGGAAAAATATTTGATCATAAAATTTCAAACAATATAAAAATAATATAAAAACAATATAAAAACAATAAATAAATAAATAAAAGTAAACATAAAAAAATACTAAATGTTTAGAATACACATACATACCTACTATTAACACTTGGATCTCACTTTATTTTAAAGTAAACAATGTATTCTTGTTCTAACAAATGTATGTTATTAATGATACTTCTTTCAGAAATAGATACACGAAATTTCGTTTGTGAATTATTCATTAGTGTCTCTTGCTTAATTTTATGTGAAGATTTTTTTTTTTTTTTTTTTTTTTTTTTTAAATCATTATTTAGAAATTGTTTCACATTTAACATAATTGAACATTAATGTCTGCTGATCATAACATAATGTCTATTGAAAAATAATAAATTATTGCCAAGAAATGCAAAGAAAGCTAGGAATAAGGATAAATCATCAAATTAACTTTTATGAAATAAGTGTAGACGCATAATGTTTTTAAAAATATAAATGTTGAATTACTAACTCTAATACTCACGATGCAACATGGTTCTAACACGAATTTTGATTTTTACAAGTATTCCATTTTAAGATAATTCGATTATATTTCAAATGATCCTACATTTATAAATATATACAGGGTGACAGGAAATAACTTGGACGAAGTTTCTAACGAAATATCTGTAGTTACTACTAAAGTTATAAATTTATGTCATTAAGTATTGATCCTAGAAAGTGACTAAACAGGTGTTAGTAAGTTAGTTGTGATAACCATTCTGGTTGACAAACGATCTGCCGTACTTGAATTACATAAGCAAAGAAAGAAACAATGTGAAATTGTTCAACTATTGAAAGTGCCTAGACGGTTTCATACACAATCAAAATGTTTAAAAAACTCGGACATGATGGTGACAGGCCAGGAAGAGGAAGAAAGCGCACAGTTAACACATCAAGAAACCGGAAAATTATCAAAAACCGAGTTAAAAGAAATCCTAGGAATTCAATGAAAAAGGTTGCTAGGGAGATGAAGATCAAAAAAGAGAAACCGCACGTTTGATGACGAAAGTAGAGCCTTGTCTTCGCCCTTACCAAATGAAAGAGGCTCAAAAGCTAACAGCAGAGATCAAACGCACAAGACTTCAAAGGTGTAAAGAATTGTTAAAGCGGGCCGCAGGTGATCGAGGGCAAACATTTGTCTTCACAGACGAGAAACTGCTCTCGATTGAACAAGCTCACAATAGCCATAATGATAGAGATTGGTCAGCAAAAGCACCTGGACATTCTTGCATTGTTGAACGGCGTCAATGATCCCAATCTGTAATGGTTTGGAGTGGGATATGTGCTAGTGGGAAAACACCACTTGTTTTTGTTGATCAAGGGATAAAGATTAATCAACAAACATACCGCAAACTCATTTTGGAAGATGTTGTCTTACCTTGGTCGCAAAAGTTCTTTTTAAACGAAAGAAGGACCTTCCAACAGGATTCCGCACCTGCACACAGAGCTAAACTCACTCAGGTTTGGAGCAAGACAAATCTTCCTGACTTCATTGGAGCTCAAGTATGACCACCGTATTCCCCAGATTTGAACACAAGGGATAATTCTGTTTGGTCCAACATGGAGACAAAGGTGTGTGCTAAACCTCATAAAACTTTGGCATCCCTAAAGAAATCCTTATGCAAGGAATGGGATAATATATCTGTGAGTGAGTTGCGGCCCATAGCCGAAAATTTTGTGACACATTTAAAGCCCCGAATTAAGGATAAAGGTAGCCACTTTGAAAATTTTTTAAATATATTAGACAAAATAATGTATTCATATTTATTTTGATTTTTGGTTGTCATATTTTCATTAGCATTAAAGTTATAACGTATCATGGGTGTCCAAGTTATTTCTTGTCACCCTGTAAAATTTTAATTTTTCATAGTGAAAAAGATAGCTACCAACTCTTATAAATTATTCTGAAGCATTGGCGGATATTAACAGTTCTCTGCAGTAAACTATAAAAGTTAATTTTCACCAAAATACAAATGAAAAAATTTGAAAAATAATTTTACATAAAGATAATTTCATATCAATTTATACCTTTTATAAAAAACAAGTAATAATCTTTTTATTTACTCTCATGTAGTATGTAAATAAATGTATAATTTTAACAAACGTATACAAAAAAAGGTTGCTTTAAAAATCTCCTTCAATCGTTGAAGAAGTTTATAATCTCAATATGCGTAAACATTTTTTTTTTTTTTTTAAATGTGTATTATTATTAACTGTGTTTATCATCAAACGTGCTTTTCATCAACTTACTTTTTTATAAACAGTATAAGACTACTAAGATCATGATTCGATAAATATTTACTTAACAAAACAGTATTAGGTGCCCATATTTTAAGTAGAAATTATTGCAAGTGGTTCAATAGCTTTACTGCCGACTGTATGTAAAGTAATATCAGTACAAAAAACCCTTAACGGCTTAAAAGTTTGTGACGCCGCTACTTTATGACTATACGAATTTGAAATATGGGTCTTAAAAATAATTATATTAAATTTTAAGTGACGCTTTGCAATTAGTTAAAATATACATAGATTTTCTTATTTGATCATTCACTTTTATATTTTATTTATATTTATAATGCAAACGTAATATTTTTATCTTGAAGATCAGACAGATATATAAAATATACTCACTGATGCTTTTTCATTCGCATTTCAAATTCAAAATAACAGTTTTAAAAGGAATGATATAAAAATTCCAGTGGCGCCTCGGTGTTATTTTAAAAGATTTGTTTTTAGATTCCAATAAAATTACTTTTGTTTTGTCTAATAAAGTATATTTACACATTTAAACAGTGCTTTTAATTTTCAAATATACTGTCAAATAATTATACTTTCACTGAGTTAGCATTATAAATTAAAATTATTTATTTCAATAAATAGATTTATCTTTAGCATCACGCTATCCAAAACATAGTATCATAGTGTCCAACTAAGTGAAAATTTGCTCAAAGAGGTAGTGTGACATAAAGAAAACATTTACACAAATTTTACTTGCAGTTTTGGATAGCGTGACGCAAAAGATAAATCAATTTATTGAAATAAATAATTTTAATTTATAATGCTAACTCAGTGAAAGTATAATTATTTGACAGTATATTTGAAAATTAAAAGCACTGTTTAAATGTGTAAATATACTTTATTAGACAAAACAAAAGTAATTTTATTGGAATCTAAAAACAAATCTTTTAAAATAACACCGAGGCGCCACTGGAATTTTTATATCATTCCTTTTAAAACTGTTATTTTGAATTTGAAATGCGAATGAAAAAGCATCAGTGAGTATATTTTATATATCTGTCTGATCTTCAAGATAAAAATATTACGTTTGCATTATAAATATAAATAAAATATAAAAGTGAATGATCAAATAAGAAAATCTATGTATATTTTAACTAATTGCAAAGCGTCACTTAAAATTTAATATCATTATTTTTAAGACCCATATTTCAAATTCGTATAGTCATAAAGTAGCGGCGTCACAAACTTTTAAGCCGTTAAGGGTTTTTTGTACTGATATCATTACTTTTTTAGTGGTTATTGATAAAAAAATTAAAACAAGTCCTTCTCGCTCCTAGGAAGGGTAAACTAATTTATCTTTTCTTATGAAGTTGCCACTATTTTTTTCAAAATGGCAGCTACAATTTATTAATGGACTTAGTGGATTTATAAATGAAGGCTATGTGTCACTCAAATCGGTACATAAAACCTTTCTAATGTAAATTTGAAATTTTCAGTGTGCTGGCACAGGGAAACAAGAGGGTGGATTAAGTTGGCAAATGAACATATCAAATACATTTCTGAGATAAATCTACACTACAAATTTAGTGTGAATTAATTCAGTATTTCAAACGTTATCATACTGACAAATTTTCAAGTAGCCTGCCACTTGGAAACAAAATGGAGAAGCTTCGCACTAGGAAAAAATATTGACTGGGATTCTCAAACTCTTAAAAAAAAAAAAAAAAAAGAAAGAAAGAAAGAAAGAAAGAAAAATAAGTGAAAATTTTCAAATTTAAGTTAGAATTACGTAATTTACATTTTGCAAGTTTCTTTTTAGAGAATTACAAATTAAACAGTTAAAGAAAAAAATCAAGTAAATGTTAAAAATGGAATTTTATAAATTTTCTTTCCCCTTTTGAGGCTAAGTATACTGCTCCAATATTCACAATTTAAATTTTCATCAAAAGTGCAGGTAAAAATTACTTCGTATATATTTTCATATAAAACGTTTGGGGGAAAAATAGACAAAATATAAATTAAGCTTTATATTTCTATAATTTAAAAAATAAGATAAAATCACCTGGAGAAAATTTTTATGGAAAATATAAGTAAAGCTGAAAAAAAATGAAATTTTTGCATAAAAATACTATTTCATAAATATATGTAAAACTACAATAAACAAAAAACCCTCCTTTAATTTTAAATAATTATTTCTACATGTTTCGAAGCAATTAAAAGTTTTTTATTTATTTATTTCTTTTTTTTTTTAAAGAAAAATAAATTAAATGTAGTGGCGCCATCTAGTAGTTTATATTAAAAATCATATACATACAAATTTAACTTTTTTTTTTTACCGAAAATGTTTAGATAGAAACAGGTAGAAATAGTTATTTAAATTTAAAGGAGGATTTTTTGTTTATTGCAATTGTAAATATATTTATGAAATAGAATTTTTCATGCACAAATTAATTAATTAAAAAAAGAAAAGAAAAGAAAGAATAATTTTTTTGAAATAAATTATTATGGGTTTCAAAGTAAAAATGTTATTTACTTATTTTGACGTGTTTTTTAATAATTGCTATTTGACACATTTTTCATGAATTTTAATAAAATTCATGAAAAATGAATTTTACTAAAACACTGTTTAAATACTGTTTATTAAAAACACTGCTTTTTCTAATAAACAGCGTAAGCACTGTTTCATCCCGTAGTCATTATTGCTTTGAATAATAATAAAATATTTTGATTATGTTAATATTTAAAATATGTATTATTTTAAAGTCTGAAACATAAATAAATGAATAAACTCTAACTGTATTTTCAAAAGATATTTTTAATTTTTAAAAACAAAAAAAATACATATACATGTATTTACGAAATAGTATGTTTGAAATAAAAACGATAGATGGCGCCAAAACTGTATTTGCTGTTTTTTTGCATTCCCGGCACGTAAGGATACATGAACAGGAATCGCAAATCATTGAGTTATTATAAAATCGATGTTCAGGAAAGATTAAAAATTTTTTAGCTTTAAAAAATTGTAAATTCATCATTATTATGATAAAATGGAATATCTAAAATTACAAAATACTTCCTTATTTAAAATATTATCTAAATATTTTTTTGACTAAATATGAAATTTTGAAATCAAAAATATTTTTTTCATAACAGAAGAGAAAATATATTTAAGTGAATTTGACTTAGTATACATACAATAAATATTTTAAACATGTAATAAAGTACTTTTGCGTTAAAAAAAAAAAAAAAAAAAAAAAAAAAAAAAAAATTCTAAATAATACGTTGGCTGCATTCAAGTCGGTCAACAAACCAACCCGCATACCTCACAAGTAAGAACCGGATAACAGCGTTTTCACCCGAAGAAACACATGTAATTGGCGGAGTAATATAGTTCCATATTTAAAGCGATTTATATAAAAAACAAGAGTTTTCCTGAAAAAAACGAAAACGTTACTAGATTCAGAAAAATCCTATTAACAACATATATTAATTATATGAAAATCCTTCGAGCCGTTTTAGAGATATTTTTCAGAATTTCAGTCCATTACACCAACCTTTTTCCCTTTTTGGCTTTAAATTGAGATTCAGATCTCAAAACATACTGCGTGTAGAAATGTAAAATTTTCAGGATAGATTAAGACCGAAGATAAAAGACTATTCTAAAAAGATCAGAACAAAATATGGCATATTTGCTGAGATATTAAGTGTCGGCTTTTACAAATCTCTTTGATGTCAAACTAGCCGTATATATGAGTTCGCAGCGTCCCGTTTGTCCCTCCGCTTGCGTCACTCAAAACACTGCCGTTTTTCATGATATATATATATATATATTTCTCGCATTCAGCAGTTTGGATACTGTTTGTATAATGCACCATAAAATTACATTTCACAATAATACGGCATACATGTTAAATTTTCATTCCAACTACATTTAATTGTTCAAATAAAATTTTATATTTTAAATATATACAAATTTCTGGTAGAATTTCAATTTAGTAACAATTTCACTAATAATGTGTAATCTGATTTTGCTACCTCAACCTTCGGCTTTGAAAATATAGTACATACTAACATGCTGTATCCCCTAATTTTCAGTTTCATAATATTAATCTCAGCCTAATCACATAAATATAAGAATCTAACATTTCAAAGAGATAAAAAATAATCTATATTAAGTGAGGTTGGGTGAGAGAGCCAAATGATGTCAACTTTAACATAAGTGCTTCGGAGTACCTGCATGTGGTCGCAACCAAATGCTACCTACATGGAAAGTGTTAAAAAAAAAATAAAGATAATTTTTCAAAAAATAACAATAACAAAGAAAAAAGAAAAAAGAAAAATGTCAAAAGGATTTTAATTTAGAATTTGGGCTCTGAAATAATCCCTACATTAGCAGCGATTATTCAGAAGACTGAGCTTGAGCAGACGAAACTGGGAAAAACCAACCAACTGTTATATAGTGTTTAAAAGTTGAGCAAAAAATTTCGTTCGCAAATTATCTTGGAGAGTTATTGTTTTAGATATATTTTAAGCATTCGGTTATAAGCGCTGGCCACACTGTATGCTTTTGGGGCTTTAGTGAGAGATAATCACCACAAATTATAGACATCGATAGTATTTATTTACTTACTTTTTTTTATTAAAATATGTAAAGTAATATTTTTTTAGTCGCGCTTAGCTATTTGTATACCGTTTGTATAATGCACCCTATACGTACATTTCACAATAATATGGCTTACACATGTTAAATTTTCATCCCAACTACATTTATTTATTAAAATAAAATGTTTATATTTTAAATGTGTAAAACACCAACAAAATCCCGGTAGAACTTCCATTCGGTAACAATTTCGCTATTAATGTGCAACCTGATTTTGCTACCTCTGCCTTCGACTTTTAAAATGAAATACTTCCTAACATCCTATTATTCAATTAAACATATACTTACAATTCAGAAAAAAAAAAGTTAAAATGCAAAAAATGATATTCAAAATAAACAAAATAACTTACACAACGCAGAAAAAAAAGTAAAAAATTGCAAAAATAAACAAAGCTAGATGATAAACATAAACACGAACAAACGTCTACGTCTGTATTAAAGCGTAAGGAATAGAGCCTGCTTCGGATTGGTTCAAAGCAAAGAGCGTACATTTCAGCGATTGGTCTCCAGTTACGTTTAAAAAAAAAAAAAAAAAGGAATAAAATTCAGCTCATGCTCAGGTCCTGCGATTTTAGATCTAAACAAAGTACCTTGTGTTTTAATTAGATTATAAGAAATGTTAAAAATTACGACTATAAAAAGTATTACAAACTCTCCATATACGTGCAATTAGAGAATAAGTACAAAAGTCTCTTGACAATCCTTTGCGACAGAATACATGATAATTACCTCATATACATTAAACCTTAAACCTCATGCGAGTTGCTATTCACTTATGCAATGCTTCCAAGCTTGTATTGCATTTCTTGGTAGTAATTTTAATCATTATAAAAATTGCAGCAAGGATGCCCTTAACGTATAGGATTTAAATAAATTACATTTCACCATTTCATGTATTTATTTGCGTGTTTGTGCCTCCATGCACTTCTGTCCGTAATTACTTGTAATAAAAGTGGTTATTTAATTGAGACGTTTCCACTCCAAGTCTGTATCATTATTAAGAAATGATCTATATCTACATTTCACAAGTAAAATTCAGATCTAATGATCTTATTTAAATAAAACTGTTTTATGACAAACAATAATATTTATTCTGACATCATATATGAATAAATTTATAACTTCAAAGATCTGATGCATAAACATTTAGCCTTCATAAGCTTCTTGAGTGATAGTTGTAAATTCTCATAAAATCAACACATACAGGGTGATTATAAAAAAAAAAAAAAAAAAAAAACTATCCCGATATATGAGACCATAGCTATCATACCGTTCACAGAAACTAAATAAAAATTTTGTTGACGGTATGTGGAGGTATGCGCTCAAGAATCATATAAAAAACAACAGTTACACTCTAAAAGTTACGGTTACAGTGACAAAATTTTAAAAATTTCAAATGAAAACACCTATTTTTTTATTGAAATGGGATGTTCATAGCAAAAAAATATAAATAGCGTTGGAACGGTACCTGTAGCAGGAACATCGCCAGCGCCAGCAGGCAAAAACAAAACAAAACTGTTATGTGCCTACCAGAGCATGACTTTCATTTTTTAATGACGTCACATTTCACACTCAATCTTTGGTTCTTATTAAAGTCTACTGATTCTGCTTCGAAACGAGAAAAAAGAGACAATTGTATTCTTAATTTCGTGTAAGACCTCGAAATAAAGGCTCCATTTTCATGGTTAGTCGTAAGACACCGACAGAACTGACGTCATCGCATTAGGGGAAAAATAAGGCATTCTGAAGTGCAGGATATGTTCAGTCGGCACCAGAAGTATCCGAAAGCTAGCAATAAATCCTCTCTAAAAAAGTACAGTAAATACTGCTATATGAAATAAATCCTTGTTGAATCATGTTCTTAGCCAGTCTAAGCATACACTTCAGAATGCCTTATTTTCCCTTTAATGCGATGACGTCAGTCATGCCGGTGTCTTACGATTAACCACGTGAATAGTCATTATTCTGCAGCCTTACACGAAATTAAGAATACCATTGTCTGTTCTTTTCGTTTCGAAGCAGAATAAGTAGACTTTAGTGAGAACCAAAGGCTCAGTGTGAAATGTGACGTCATTAAAAAATGAAAGTCTTACTCTGGTAGGCACATAACAGTCTTTCTAGTGCTGGCGATTTTCGTGCTACAGGTACCGTTCCAATGTTACTTATGTTTATTTATTTATTTATTTATTTTGCTATGGAAATAGTATTTAAAAAAAAAAAAGTGTATGTTGTCATTTGAAAATTATGAAATTTTATCACTGTAACCGTAACTGCTAGAGTTTAACTGTTGTTTTTTATATGAATTTTGAGCGCATAACTCAAAATACCTTGCACCAAACTTTTATTCAGTTTCTGTGAACAGTTTGATAGCTACGGTCTCATATATCGGGATAGTTTATATATATAATCACCCTGTATTTTATCTAGATTTAAAGAAATAGCACTATTAATTTGCA